>CM040127.1:301753511-302353511 GCA_022559845.1 Amorphophallus konjac
CAAACCCTGATGCTATGTCAAGAGGTGCTTAAAGGTTGATAGATGACTCAGTTAGGTCTTATCATTGAGTGCGCTTAGGAGGTAGAAATGAGCGAATTAAAAAACAAAAATTGCTAAATTGTTTCAGCAACTGATGCTTGAACCAAGCTGAGCATAGTATTCAAATTCTAGAAGGCCCAAGAAATATGAAATATGTGAGATATAAAGCCAATACAAGTGTGGTATAAATGTGTATGCATTTTAAACCTTATTGCACATCAGTTATGTTTGTTCCCATGGGGTCAAACATCTAACTTCTTCTGAAAAAGAAAATAATAATAATAATAATAATAATAACAATAATTATAAAGAACAGCTATCAGGTCAAAACTTAAGTCCACAACTTGGAAATATCCTAATGACTTTACAGGGCTTGGGCCAGGCTTTGGCTGCATGTTTTTTTAGTGGTCCTGGGGTTCTTTAATGCTTGCTTGAGCCCCATCTAGTATGATCCATTAGGATGAGTATTGCCCAATGAGTTGCCACTCTCAACAGCTGCAGCAAGAAATCTGCAAGATACTACATCCTTATGTGTGTTTAGATATTTTTTGGGATATGACTATTCTTTTCGTGGATGAAACTTGTGGTCCATTTGTGTTGCGATGGAGCACATCCAGGGTTCCGGTTTAATAGAATCAAGTCAAGTAGATTTCTGAAAGAATTCAATGTTCAAGAGCAGGAACATTAAATCCAGGCCTATGCTGAAGAGAAATAGAGAAAGGAAAAGAGGAAGAAAGATAAGATCTGATAAACTTTCATTTCGGTCTTAGGAGTAAGGTCCGACAAATTGATCCGATATATTATATACTATACGTATAAGATCGTATCACTCGGTGATCGGTATGACTGGTGTGTGGTACACAACCAGTATATTACTTATATCTTTTTAAATATGATATGTTTTATTTTTTGACAAAGTTAACTTGATAGATCAATTGGCTAGAAGTGTTACTTTGTAGCATGGGTGTTTGAATTGCACAAGATGCATAATTTTTTTTATTTGTGTTTAGAGATTTAAGTAAAAAACTTTAAAAATATGTGGCATTTCTAAGATTCGAACCCAAAACGTAATGTTTAAATCACATACCAATTAATTAACAGAGTTGAAGAATTGTTGAAATAATTTTACTTATAAAATATATACCAAATTAAGATACTCTTTCACATCAGTACGCAATGATACCAAACTATATCATCCTGTACTGTTAGAAGACCTGTACAATAAGTACAAAGAGATCTTAAGATAAAAAAAATCCCTAAGATGCCTGTTGTTGATATTAGCCCGTCCAAACTTGACATGTGTATATTCGCACATAATTAATTTTGGGTTATTTGTTGAACCCCTAAATTTATGAATAACCACTTCAAAATTTATAAAAAAAATAAATAAATGTGCAGGTGTGTAAATACAATTATCGGGATTAGAAGGTTAATTTGAAATGTGCATCTTTCCAAGAGTTTCAGAACTTGTAACTGGATTAATATTTCAGTAATTATAATGTAAGAGGCTCTTGTCAATCATGAAAACAGCTGATTCCTAGGTAATATATAGAGGCAGGAATTAAAGCTTTTTGTATACTGGAGAGGGATAAATTTGTGGCCTAAAAGACGTGTGGCTCGGAACGGCCCAATCGGTCTAGTTAGACCCAACAAGGCCAAGGTCTAACAAGTGTCAGCCCCATTAATGGGCCCACTTATCAAAAGCCCAATTCGATCGGAGTGATATGCCCTAGGCAGCCTCCGAGCCCGAGATGTCCGAGTAACGATCGCTCGAGGAAAAACTCAAACGGTAGCCGAGCGTAACCGGTCAAGGGGAGCTCGGGGGTCAAGAGATAAGAAGAGTGAGCACCCAAGGAAGGGGGAAGGCCCACATTAAAGGGTGTAACGCCCCCTGAACCCTGTCCCTCCCCCCTGCACCCGAAAGGCGACGAGCCACTGTATAAACTAAGGAAGACCCTCCAGAAAGGTAAGATATTGAGCCCTCTTAGCCACCCATATTGGTGGAGAGCAATCTCGTGCCCATCTCCTATTTCTCTTTCATCCCCGCATCAAATTCTACCGCCTTGCTAACTTAAACATCAGAGGGTTTTCCCCAAGATCTCTACCTTAAGCACCCCTGACTTATGTTCCCATCTTGCAGATCCCACATTCATCATGGCAGTCATCAGGCATCCTACGGGTCAAGATTCAGCACGAGATCACGCCTTTTCATAAATTTTCTTCCAGATAATTACATGAAACGATTGATGTTGATTAATGTTCAAATGAGAACCTTTTTTCCATGTAGCTTGATCAATTCTTCAGGAATCTCTTGACATTCTACTATCATTTGGCAAATTGCAAACTTAATTTGACAACAAGGACAGATTTTTTCATCAGTCTTCGGTCCCCTTACCTTTTTCTCTTTCCTGTGGGTCATATGGTGATTGGAAAACTTATCCACCTTGATGAAGATGGCTCGTAGAGATAAAAGAGCTTTTAGGCTAATTTTTTTTTAGGTTTCCCCATATCAATGATAATGTAAGACATATCGATTTTGTCTCTGTTTCTTGCATCACCATTTTCAGGTCTCCCCATCTCAATCACAATGTAAGAAATATCAAATTTCACTTTCAGCTGGTTCTTGCACCATCCACCTTGTTTTGTTTCACCATAGTTTAAATATTACCCTAAAACGTACTCGTTGCTGAACTTCACTTTATACTTCGTGTAACCATATATACCTCCATGTACGCAAACTTTTTCTTTGTTTTTTTTGGGTTTATGCACCTATACTATAATCTATCAAATCCGAACTTAGGAAATTTTGTGAATGTGTAATGGATGACCCCGGGACCTCTCCCCAAACATGAGAGGTGTGAACCAACTATGCTAGGCAGCTGGTTAAGTGCGAGTTCTTTAACACGGAACTTTGACTACTCAGGTGCTGACCGCCCCAGTGGGGGTGAGCCCATTGGGGTGCCCTTCCGCACAATTTAGAGTGCTCCGGCTGAAAGGCATCGGTAAGCCCATCTACGTGCACCCAATGTTATAAAACTCGACCCGGATCTTGACCCGTTTAGGTTAGTGGATCATGGGTCAATGATTTAACCATTCGGGTTAACCCGTGACCTGTAATACTAGAACATTAAATATCAATATTATTTATCGCCATAAAATTTTAATATACTTTAAATTAGAAATATGAAAGATACACTTAACATATATTGTAAAAATAAAAATAAATCTATTAAACAATCACTAAGATAATTAAAAAAAACAAAACATATATTAAATAAACACTACATATGATAATTTATCAACTACAATTAATATCTCATAAAATAAAAGTTTCATATATAGTGTGTGAAGTCAAATTTCTTCTTCATCTAAATTTTCATATGTCAATGGGCCTTCATCTTATTTTTCTTATCTTCATCCCCCTCTATGAGTATTCTCGGGTCTTCATCTTATTCCTTCTATTGTTCTGTCGCACGTACTCATGTTGGGCATAAACTAGAATTAGAAAAACTATAAGTTGGAAGGTTAGAGCCCAAGTCTTTTCAACTTCCAAAAGTTATGTTAATCTTTCATTAATATCATTGAATGATAAGGTCAAAAGATTAAATTAAAATTAAAACATAAATTAATGATAAGAAATTAAAAAATAGAAAATATATCTCTAGCCCGCCCGGGTCATACTGGTTTTATCGAGTTGGGCCGAGTTAGTCGAGTTAGGTTGGGTTAGCTGGGTTTGAACAGGTTTTAAGTCTTGGGTGATGTAAGTGTTACTTTAACCCGATTTTGAGACCGAGTGGCGGGTTGACCGGTTGGACCGGCCGGGTCAGACCTAGTTTTAAAACATTGGGTGCATCCCGTAAGTTAGGTTTCCCCTCCCTCCCCCCTCTCCCATCCTCTCCAAGATATCCCGTTTTCTCTGATCAAAAGAAAGAAAGAAAGAAATAAAAAGAATACGGTGAGGATGACAATCCAACATCCCCGTCAATCTTATAATACCTTCATTTAAAAAAGATCCAATGCGAGAATCAGAATACGGGGACCCCTCTCATATATAGTTTTTCAACGGATTAGGAGAAAGAGGAGAAGAAGGTGCCGATGACTTTGTCAACCTGACACACTTTCTTCACAGACGATCCTCCTTCCATACCGTCTTGATGGGCTCGATGAACAATGAGACACAGTTCCCTGACATGGAAAAGTCTTCAATGGGATGCTGAAATTAATTTTAGCTGCAAGTACCCCGTTAGACCTGCTTGATTTCTATATATATAACAAGTAGTGGGGAAACACTCACAGGAAGACCACTTCAAGGCCGCCTCTCTCACGGTATCCACGCATGGAAGCTTTCTTCGGCAGGGTGACGTAGACGGTGTTAATTTCCATGTGTAGCATCAGTTGGTTGAGGGATAGGTTTTTAATAAGGGGACTGTTAGCGGGCGTGGAAACCTAGCCTTCCGGCTGCCGAACTGCCGCCGTCCGCCCGACGGCGAGAGACGGACCTCGATGGCATCGGGGGCGGCAGGTGGTTAAGAGTTGTTAACAGTTGAAAGGAGTAGCAAGAGCTGAGCTCAGCTAGTAACCGCCGACAATAACTGCAACCACATAAGACATGGCCAGGGAGATGATGTTATATGGAAGAGACCTGCTAGCTAGGTACCCGTCCATCCGGGACGGGATTGATATTAGGGATGTCAACGGGTCAGATAAGATACGGATAGTGGACTATCTGTATCCGTATCAGATAAAGAATAACTGTATCTGTTTGTTGTTCGCTAAGTATTCGAAAAATTATATATCCGAAACCATTATCTAGTATCCGAAAAATACGGTTAACTGACGCTCAGCAGATAGTTATCGATCATAAGAGTACATACAAGATTAAAATTTAAGACGTAAATTAACTCAGCTAGGAAAAAATTTAAATTGAAAAGAATAATCCCTATATACGATAAATAAACACATTTCAATTTAGTTATTATATCATTATCATTCATGAGTCAACATAGAATGAAATTAAAAGTATAAAAATATATAATATTATAATATCCTTAAAGACAAGATGAAATATATTAAGTGAAAATAATAAAGTGAAATAATATTCTTGGACTTTAATCTCCATCGTCTTTTTATTCTTTACATATTTTGCATGAAAATAAAGAATATATTAAGTTATAATTTAAAAAATTATAAAAATATCTTGTAATTTATAAATATTTTATCATCATTAAAATAGAAATGACTTAGATTATACATCTATCTCATCTTTAATGTCATTTTCTTTGAAACGTTAAATTATTTAAGTCAAATCCAAACTTGTTTAATGGTATCGGACAGAAACGAGTTTGGAATGAGGTGTATCTCTGTATCCATATCTGCTAAGAAATCGGATATATCGATATTCGTATCTGCTAATTTGTCGGAAAGAAAGATACTATCCATTTGCTGTTCGTTAAACTAACGAAACATACGGTTATCAGGTTGTCAGTTACCATTGACATCCCTAATTGGTGCACATCGGGTGGGCGCAAATCTGAGATTGATGCACATTAGGCGAGATTGCTTGTTGTAGTTGGCAAATGCTAATCCAAACTCTTACCATATAGTCTTTAGCTGATCATCTCATTTTAACCTCATCCAACAGAATCTGTCCCCACCCACGCAAACCCTATTAATGTATCCTCTCTCTCTCTCTACCCTCATCTCCCATCTGCTGGTGCTATAAATATTCTCTTGGGTTCGTTTCCTGATATGCAAAGGCACCTAAGTCCTCCATCTCCGACCCTCTCGATCGGCACATCAATTCCATTCCATGGAAGGCCCAACAAGCTCCTCCATGAGCAAGGCGGCCGGCAGCAAGGCCTCTTCGTCCTCTTGCCAGGAGTCTCGGTGGACGGATTACTTCGAATACTTCATGGCAACGGAGGAGGGGGGGAAGGCGACGAGTACTTACTGCTCCTCCTGCGATGGCGGTAGTCACGGTGCCGATGGGTTCTCCTTGGTCTCTGATGCGGCGTCTGCCGCTCTCGCCAGCTGGAAGCCGTCGCCCACCGCCGGCAGGGTTGACCTCCCGAAGGTGTGCAAGAAGCTGAAGAGGAGGCCGAGGACGTTGGAGGATGACTCGTTGGAGGACACCGCCTCATCTCCTGTTAGCAGTCCCAAGGTGAGAAACAAAACATACATACATGAGCATGGGTTCTTCTATATATATATATCTGAATCTGTTTCGTTCTTTTAGGGCGACTATGATCTGTGTGCATGCGTTTTATTGATACTTTTGTTCATCAACACAGGTGGGTGACTTGAATACGTTTGGTGTGAACACAAGGGAAGAAGGCGAGGCGAGGCATCTCTCTCAGGTAATTATTATCGTCATGTTCGATAAAGTTCAAGCTGTACCTCCATGATTTTTTCTTACATGTATATATCCTTGTATTGGCATTCTGTAGGGGAGGAAAGTGGCTCCTGGGAATCGTTTTGAGATGAAGGGATTTGATCTGAATGAGATGGATTTTGTTGCAAGGGTGAACAAGTGTGAAGAGTTGAAGAAGAAGGGACTCTGCATCGTTCCCATGTCCGTCCTGGTGGATTATTTGGATAATTAGCCCTTGAATGTTCCTTAAAATATCTCTCTCTCTCTCTCTCTCTCCCCCTCCTCTTTCTTACGGACTTTGTAAATTTGTCTTCCTCTCTGTCGTACATCTCGGTGGCGAGTGTTTATGTAAATATGTACTCTACGTATACTCGTTAAATGATTAGCCTTTGAACATATGGCGCCTGTTCATCTTTCTGTAAATGTTTTCGCATGTTATCTCATGAGATGTTGACATGGAACTTGCACCAGCTGCATTTAGTACAGGGAGGGAGATGCACGAGGGGCTTGCTTCCCAACCCCCCAGCAACAAGCAACCTTCTCCGGTCACATCCAAAAGTTTTTGTCTTTCTTTTTTTGTGGAAGGGGAATGGGGAGACATGGGAGGGGATGTGGTGGTGGTGGGGGCGGGGAGAGGGAAATCTATCCTATGGAATTCCTCCTAGTGCTTCAAGGAGGCACTGTACACGCACCCTTACGTGGAAGAGGGCGTCCCCGCACCCAGCCGACCTGCGATCCCCGCACTCAGAGATTGAACCTGAGAGCTCTCCCCAAATGTGGAGAACCTTGACTTGACACAGCCACACGACCACATCCAAATTAAAGTTATTGAACTTTCAAGTTACACCTTACGTTAGGGTGTCTTGATCCATCAGTGAGCATAGTCAGAATTAGACTATGTGTTTGAGTATGTGTGGGACTTTGGATAGTATTAGGAGGTAGTCTTAATGGGTTTAGGAGATTACTAGGAGTCTTCTATATATAAATATAGTTGTAATTCCAAGGGTGATATATACAGAGATCGGGGACTTCAGGTGTTCAGGTGATGCCAGACGGACGGTGTAGTTTTTTTTTTTCATAATGAAAAGAGTGGCTTCTCCAAATTAATTAATCTCTCGCTTGTTCTTTTTCGTGCAGTGTGTTCGTATGTATAATTGTTGTCTCACTGGTGTCCTAATCCTAACAAACTGGTGTCAGGGGCGGGTTAGGGGATTGAGAGGTGACGTTCACAGGGTGCACCAACACTAAGGAGAATATAGAGAGGTTTTGATGGTGTTCACGATGACGGTAAGGTCGTGGGCGGTGCTAGCCGGTGCGGCAATGATGACGTCTTTCATGCCCGATAGGTGGTGCAGCGGTTGCCACTGAAGCACGAGTTGGTTGTAGGGACGTTGCACATGGTTGCAACTGGAGAAGCACAACCTGGTGGTGGTAGTTACCTGCGATAGTCGACAGGGAGGACGTCACTGGTAGTGGAAGTTACTGCAGATGGGTGCAGGAGGTTGGCATCATTGTGTAGGCCGCGGGTAGGCAGAATGGCACAACACTTGCTCATTTGCGATGGCCAGGACAGGCCGCAGTGGTGGTAGTCACTGGAGACGTGGCCGGTGGCCACAAAGGCAGACTAGACAGGCGCGATGGTGGCTCTCTGAGGGGTTGGCAGTTGTTGGAGAGGAAGGCCGAGGAGGCTGGGCATGGCACACGTGCTCTAGTTGGGATTAGTGCCGTGGTGGAGGCCATTGGCTTGTGATGGCAGATGTGGGCGGTGCGAACCATCGACGACGGCGATGGCAGTGGTCACTGGTAAGGAGGCCAGCGGTGGTGGCTGCGACTTGTGGCTAGGGTTTCCTTTTTCACCCTTGTTCCCATCGTAAAGAAGAAGAGGGGTTAAGGAGAGGAAAACTAATATAAAATAGAACTCTAAATTAAGTTATTGGATCTTGTGTTATTGGCTTAAGTTTGGGTCTAGATTTAGATCTAGTTAACTTAGTGTGTCGGGTATACCTCTTAGGTCTTGATCCAGGTGGAGTTTGGGTGAAGAAATGGGTCCATCTGTACTCGTTTAGGAGATCTATCTCACTGGATTGACAAGTGGGCGATTTGACGGCCAAGATTATTTTGCTCAAATTGGAGGCACTTAGAGATAGAATTGGGTGATCCATAAGTCAATCCTTTGATTTTGAGACGGTTAAGACGTGTTGGACAATGTGGATTGGGCAAATCTCTCTATCTTGTTCTTTCTCGTGATATGTGCTCTTGTGTGTGATTGTTCTCACCGATGTCCCGATCTTAACATCCCATGAATTTTTTTTGCATGTATTGCAAAATTGGAAGTTAGCTTCTGTGGCTCTCAATGGCCATCGTAAATTTAATTCCAATTACTCCAACGGAAATCTAAAGGAACTTAAGCAATGCTGCTTTATCACTAGGCTTAGAGGATTGATCGATGGTAATCTATCCTTACGCAGAGAGAGAGAGAGAGCAACAATGGCAGGTGTCTTCAGGCGAGGACACCAGACTTCAAGAAAATTACCGAACCATGAACTTATAACATACAGGCACATCTCTTTGAAGATCTCTTACAATTAAAGCTTTTTATAATACTTCAAACACGCTTTTCATCGGCCCCAAGTCATTCGAATATGTACAGATGCTATTCCATCCATAGTCGGGAAAAAAACCTCCTTCACAAGTTCCAAGGTTGATCTATTCCTGTCACGTTCATCAGATTACATCATCGTATAGATTATTAGCTGCATTCGGCGTGCAAGAACATATGTTTAATTGCATATTTTTCGTCACCATGATGCGTTGCACTTAGTTTATAGAGAAGAATTATACATTGAATTTGTCCTCTTAGCATCCTAGGGTACATATTCTCTCTACCCATCCATATCAAGCGCACATAACAAGACTGAAACAACTGAGACAGGCATATTAAATGCCATGAGAAATATAATCGAGTATAAAATTTTCAGCACCTTGCAGTCCGTTGAAACTTAGATTAAGATACAAAAGGCAACCCCCCCCCATGTGCAAGGGTCATTAAGGCAGAAGAATACGTAGAGTGAGGCATTGAATGCATTCAAAGCGATTATTTAATTCATTTGATTGATTCCACAAGGCATCAAATATCTGGGGCAAGTTTGTTAATCGAGTTCGGTTAGTGCAAGCGATTACGATTATTTAATTCATTTGATTGATTCCACTCTGCATCAAATATTTAGGGCCAATTTGCTAACCGAGTCTGGTCAGTGTAAATATCCCCTAAGGGTCGCTTGCGTTAACCGAGCCCGGTTAACACCATTATGTGTGCGGGAGAGATGGAGCCCACCACTTCTCATATGTTTTTTCACCCTAACCCATTCTCAAACTGGCCCATAGAGATTCTTGCTGCTGTCTCCTCCCTTTTACCCATTGGCAAAGCGATTAATTATGAAGAAATGCCTGAAGCCATATATATATATATATATATCCAATACTTGGAGACAATTCGGTGATTCGACCAAGCTGATTAGTTCTAACTGCTTTTGAGGTCGAAGAATAGAGGAGATTTGTCAGAAAACAGTAATTTACCGTGAACAATGGCCTTCCCAGATAACCAATTGCTGTAACAATTAATGATTAAAACCATTATGCCAGAGGGATCCCTTTTCCCTCAGTCTTCTTTTATTTTCACTGAGATTGTCAATGGATCGGGTCAACCCGACAGATTCGCAAACTTTACCCAATTTTGGGTCAAATCGTAAGTTCTTTTTTAGCCTGTGAACTCTTAATCGAGTCTATAAAAGCTCGATCGAACTAGGCCTACGAGCTGAACTGGAGCTTTGAGTTTGGGCTGTAGGCCGACCCGACCCAACCCGACATGTTCTCCTTTTTTCTCATCTTAAAATTTGAAAACTAATTAATTAAACTTATATTATTTTATTTAATTAAAAAATTTTAAAACTCTTTTTAAAATAAATTATATAATTAACATGAAAACTCTAATTAATTTAATAAGATTATAAATTTTATATTATTAAATATATTATCTTTATTATTTATTTAAAATTTTAGACTGAGCTAAATTTTAGTGAGACTTTACATTTTTTATAATGTCGTATCGAACTCAACTCAGCTCGACCCGATATAATTCAAACCCAGATTAAACTCAGACTTTAATATTGATAAATCTAATTCACACTGAGTCGATATAAGTATACCCAAACCGGACCATCGACGACCCTATTTCTCATTCCCTTCTTCTTGACCCTGCTTCGAATAGTGCCGCTGCTTGCATGCCACTGACGTAGCCGATGATGTTGCCCATGCCACTGGCACATCGACAGAGCTACCTTGCTGCACGTTACGTCGTTACCTGCCACAATCGCTAGTGCTCCCTGCCATCTGATGCTTGCGATATCATGGTGATGCCTGCCACCCGCTCGTGCACTGGTCCTGCTGCTCCTGTCCTGTATTAACGACGTTGTTGAGGCTACTGTAGCTTACTAAAACACAGGATACGTATAATATGTATACAACAAACATGTGTTTGTATAAAATTCGTCTTGGATCGTGAATATATAAGACAGTCAAAAATCCACTACCAAAAAAAAAACAAAAGATATATATGAAAACTGTGCAATAAAATCAATAGTGAACTTTTTGGTCAAGATTTTGAAAATTCGAAAGAACGGGCTCTTTAGAAAAAGGTCACTACGTGCTAATTAACTTAGTGAGTTACAAAAAACCCACCCAATATTAATCCCACTATTTTTTAAAAAGCCATTATAATTTGTTCCCTCATAGAAATAATCCCTCGCCATTAATCTCCATCTACAATCCTTAACCCAACAATGGTTAAGGTTAAACTAGAGTGGAAAAAGACAGTGAACTCAGAGAGAGAGAGAGAGAGTAATGACCACATTGTCCATGGGGGCGATTACGGTGCGCTTGAACTTATGATCAGAGAGAAGCAGAAGCAGCTGCTACAGAGGTTGCTGTAAAAAGTGGCTGGTTCATTGCACTTCAAGGAGAGAGCACAGCCTGCATTTGCCGCAGTGCACTGGCCGTCAGAGCCAGTGTGCCTGCTGGCCTCTTCCCCCTTTTAATCCTCCACCACCTCCTCTCTGTTGTGATGACAGTTTGACCCACAACAGTTTGACCCCCCCCCCCCCCCCCCCCAACAGGAGGGGTCTTTGCTCCACCATCGCGAGAGAGAGAGAGGGAGAGGAAATTTTAGAAGAGGGTGTTAATTTTGAGGAAAAAATTAACTATATTTTTTGGTAATTAAGTAAATGGATTGCATTGATGTAAATTATAAAATATTTACAAAGGGAGACAATGCTCCAACAAGTTCGAGTTGGTTACTTTTAAGCACACAATGGAAGGAAAACATGACCACACAAGCCATGGACTGTATAATTCATTGAATTAATACACATATAAGCATCTAGCATCAAAAGAAATGAATCATAATCACACAAGTCGTGTATTATGACTCCTAAAAGACCCTCCTGACCACAGAAGCCATAGACTATGGAGGAAAAGTTGAAGATCATGATAAAAGGGTAAAGAAAATAGTTCCAAAGATAATCCTACTGAGAAATAGAGCATCTTTAGTTTAGGTGAGAACAAAAAAAATAGGTATAAAAAATGAATATTCTTGAGACCTCTCAATTTGATTTTGATGATAACAAAATCCTTAGCCAATATTTTCAAATAGGTTGCTCAAATTTATTCAGATTTCAGGTTAAAGAAGAAGAAGACTGGGTGGTGTTCAGGGTGGTTTCGATACCCTGTACAAAACCTTTTTCCAATAAGCCTTATATGTGCAGAAGGGGTGGTGTTTGGGTTGGGTATAGACACCACAACGACACCACACGAGCAAGATAGTAAGAACTTGTTATATTTTGCTCGAATCCTTATCAAGTCGTATCGAGATGCTCGTGAGAGATTTTCCTTTATAAATAGAGAGGATCTACAATAGTTGGTACCACTAGAGATGTCCTAGAATGGATCAAATCAAGGAAAATAGTCGCTTCCTTCTTGAAAGCTGATTTTATAAACCCTAGGTGTTCCTCTCTGTCTTCTCTTACAAGATCGATCGACTAGAGGAACCATTACAACTCATCTCTAATTAGATTTGACCTTAATAAACCCTTCTCTCCTTTGTTCTTTCATTGTATTTGGGTGGGTTTCTTATGGATTTCAAGAGAAAAAAAATTATGCATAGTGCACACCCTTACTTGAAAGGTGAACTAGCACTTTTATATCTAGTGTTTAGTGATGAGTTAGCATTATTATGTCTAGTAAGTTGATAGGTGAGCTTGCACCTTTATTTCAAACGGCGTTTAAGATGATCTAACACCTAGCTAGATGTCTAGCATGGATAGGTGAGTTTTTTTTATAAGGTGAATTTGCATTGCATAATAGATGAGGAGGTTACAATAGGAAGAAAAGAAGGGGGTGAGGAGGTGCCCAAACTTATAGATGCGAATGGGCAAGGAACAATGAGGAGTAGCACAGCCAAAAAGGTACAGTACCAAACAACCCAACACGGGCAAGACCGAAGACCAACCATATACATGAAAAGGCAAGCCAACCAGCACAGTCCCTCAACGGTCCCGAGTTGAATTGGTCGAGTTGGATCTGCGGTGAGAGCTCCGGGTGGCAACGCCCTCGGGCCTAGAGGTCGGCCTCGAACGCTCCTGCTCAGATGGACCAACAAAGGTAGCATGAGCACGGTGGAGGTCAAAAGAGCCTGGCGGGATAGGCTGCAAGCCCGGGAAGGAGAGGATCTGAAAAGGGGAGCTGAACTGAAGACCTCCCCCGACTGTAGAGGGCAGCACCTCGACCCCATCTGAGGGGGAACGTAGCCACCAACAATGGGGATCCCTGTAGCATCCATAGGGCCTCCCGAGAAAGGAGTCTTGCTAGGCGAGACACGCACGTGCGTAGGAGACAAGGCACGAGCTGGAGACCTGGCCGCCCTCTTCAAGGCTTGAGAGAAGGAGAGACGAGGCTTAGCAGGGACACCCGTAGGGGGGCGCTGCACACCGGCGTCCTCATTAGCACCAGGAGGAGACTAGGCCGCAACAGCAGCATTAAGGCCAACACCGAGGGCTGGGCAGGCAGCCTTGCAGAGGAACCGGCGAGAGCGACGAGCAGCGGAGGTGGCAAGGGAGTGAAACCCAGAGGCACAGCATCGACCGGGGCAGCCACGGACCGGGGAAGCGCAGCGACAGCAGGCCCATACGGACCCGACCCATTAGCAACGAGGGGAGAGCTGGGGTCGACTCCCTTGGAGGGTAGCAGTGTCGCATGGGAAGTATGGCAGGCAGCACCATCATCACGGACGCTAGCAGTGAGAGAATAAAGATGCTGGGGAGACGCAACAGCCCCAGGCAAGGGTAGGGCGGCTGTAGAGACTATGGGGCAAGTGGCGAGGGGGGCTGCAGTCGCAGGTGCCACGGACTTGGGGAGCGCACCAGTACTCGCAGGCACCACAACGCCAAGCACCGCCTTAGTAGCAGAATGAGGAGCCAGGGGGGACGGGCCCCTCAACATGAGATAGAGAGGATCCATGCATGGCACCATAAGGGTAGCTCGTGGCCACGAGAACAGGGCCAGGCACACGGCCAGTGGTTGGGGGGTCACCAAGGGCAGCATCCACCTGAAGAGAGGGGACAGTAGGAGTGTCTTCCGATGCGAGCGACATAGCACCAAGAGCTGCAAGGGACGTAGCTGGAGTACCACCATCCCCGGTAGACCCAAGTCCACCATCCCCGTTAGGTGAGTTTGCACCTTGAAGTCAAGCGAGATGTGAGGTGACCTAGCACCTTAATGTCTAGTGGGTTATCGTGAGCACTCAAGACATTCTTGGGAAGTGGACTTAGGGCAACAAGGGTGTAATGCCCCGGATTTTTTTCGGATATTTTTCGGATCATTTTAGTGGGTCTCAGAGTGTATTTTGTGCTTTACACGTGTTTTTCCCTGATGTGCGTTCGGAACTCTTTGCAGGGCAAACCGTGGCGTTCTCCGACTCTGGGACGTTACCACTGCGTTGTGCTCTTCCCGAGGATCGCGGAGATAATTTTTCATAATTTTCATAATTTCTATAATTATCAGGTTTTCCGATATATACTAACCCTTTTCTCTCTCCCCCTCTCATTTCTCTCTTCCCTCCCTCTCTCTTCTCTCACGCCCTCTTTCTCCCCTCTCTTCTCCGGCGGCCGACGGAGCGAGGCGGGGGTAAGGTGGAGGTGGCGCGGACGAGGATGCGGGCGAGGACAAGTGAGGATCGAGGCGGAGGAGGCGTGTGGAAGCTCGGAGGCGCGATCGCGAGCCGGCGAGGGTTTCGCGACGATTTCTTCTTGGATCGGCGTCCACAGTGCGTCGTTTCTTCGGTGGAGGTAGGGAGACGGACCCTCAACCCGCGTACTTCATTTCTCGCGAGTTTTGTAGGCCGTGGTGAGCCGAGCGGGCTAAACTGGGCGATTTGGGGAAAATACATGTTTTTGGGTGTGTGAGCCGGATCTCTTATTTTACGGTATTTTTGGCCGTTTCAGGGGTTTAGATGCATGCCTAGGGGCTTGGGGATGGTTTCCCCTTTTGTTTCCCCTTCACCTGGGGGTGGACGGGGCGTGGAATAGTTTTTCCCACGGTTTCCACCGGTTTCGGGCGCGAACTGAGAACGCGCTATGCTCCAGTAGTGCATTCTTGATGGTCGTGCTGCCCCGATGGGGCGCGTTCATCGGGGAAGATGAACAGTTTGGCGGTTCCTGTCGCGCTATAGGGCCCCAGCGCGTTCAGGGTTTTCGCGCTATAGGATCATAGCGCGACCTAGTCTGGTCGCGCTATGGACCTGTAGCGCGTTCTTGTTGAACGCGCTAGGTATGTATAGCGCGTTCTGACTGAACGCGCTATGCACATGTAGCGCGTTCTTGGAGGTGACCAGCCGGGCTGCCCGGGGCGGGTGGTCTGCGGCTGATCGTGCTCCCCTTGGGCCGTGTGTGTCCCGGACACCCCGTGGAGTTCCGTGACCATGTCTTTGGGCGTCCGGAGGTTCGTTTACTTTGATTAGTGTCCCCGTGAGTTTAAGGGTCTGGGTGACCTTTTAGCATTCCGATGGTGTTGTGTTGGTCTCCGGTCGACCCGGTTGTGACCCAGTGGTCGATCTTTGGCTTCGTGAGTGTCCCGGACACCCCGTGGGTTTCGTTACCGTGTTTTGGGGTGTCTGGAAATACCGTGGTACCTTGATAAGCATGCCCGTGGGCTTGGCGGGTCCCGGTGACCCCAGGTGTTCCGGGCTTTCGGATTCTTGCTAGATCGAGTCACCGTGTATCGGTGTGAGTGCGGTGAGGTTTCCCCGCACGTCGTGGTTTCTCCGGGAGTTGGTTTAGAGTGGGCCATGTGTGTGGCCTTGGTCTGCGAGTCCAGCTGCCCAGCCTGGTGCTGAAGGGTTCTCGCTTTTCCCAGGGTTGGGAAATCGGTGTGGCAGCTTGCGGGCTGCCTTGGGAATCGTGCTTCTGTGGTTTCCGCGTAGGCCGTGCCTATGGCCTGTGAACCGCGAGTCCATGTCCTAACTTGGGACTGGAGGTCTCCTGAGTTCCCAGGTGGGGGAATGGTCTCGGCGATCATGATTCGCCTCATGAGTCATCGCATTGTGGTTTTGGACCTAGGAATTAGGCCAGATTGACGGCTCAGTGCTGTCGTGTGCAACGGTCTTGACCCCGAGTCTTGTGACTCAAAGGCCATTGGGTTTCGTAGGTCTAGCGGACCATCTGTAGTTTGGTGGCGTCGTGCCACCTGTTACTCCATGTTACTCGCAATGGGTGCGTGCGTGGTTTTCTGTGTCCACGTTCTGTGACACGTACACTAGTCGTAGCTTTCCTACGGCACGCGTATGCTGGCTCGCCTGGGAGTGGCTGAGCGGCATACCCGAGAGAGGCGGTGAGTAGGCTGGTTACCGCAGGCCCCCCACGTACTTCCGAGTCTGGGTTTAGGGGGAAATACCAGCTAGAGGACAGGCCTAGGGCGTATGGTCTGAGTGTGCACACGAGGTTGGGGGCGTCGGACAGCGCCGGCAGGCGCGACCCCAACTAGTCCTTGTTCTGTGATACTGGTTACTGTGTGTGTCTGAGTCTCACGCCTGGGGCGTCGTAGCTAGACACTTGTGACACGGTGTAAGACGTCAGGGGACGTAGCCGGTCGTTCTTCTAGTGGGTGGTGCTCCTGTCACGTGACGTGAGTTGTCGTGCACCGGGTTTTATTTCTGTCCGCGGGACGGGACTTTGTGAGTGGTCTCGGGAGTGTTCCCGGAGTCGAGGTCTTGGGTTTCCGGTGAGCGTCACAAGGGGCCTTTCTCCAGGCAGTGTTGTGTTCACGACGGTGAGGTCGTGACCGTGTTCCCTGACCGTATGGTTTTGGCTCAGGCCCTTTTCGAAGGGCAGACCTCCGCTACGGAGGTAGCGTGGCATTTTCCTAGTAGCATGGCTAGGGCGGTTCGTGTCTGGTGGTCCCCGATCGTGGGATCGGGTGGTCGGGTGCGTGGCTTGGTTGTCCCCCGACGGGAGACTGGGTCGTGTTTTCTGGTACAGTAGGAGTAGCTGTAGAGCTGAGTTTTTGACCGGCCACCGGTTTGCTGTTCCTGCTGTAGTTGTAGCTCTCCTTTCCGCTACCGCCGTTGTTTCCGGTTGGGGTTCCACGGGATCCCTGCTGAGTCTCTGTTTTGGAGACTCATTCCCTGCTTTCCAGGTGTGGCGGTTCTTCCTCGAGGTTCGAGGGTGCGGAGCGGAGGTTCTTAGTTGCCAGCTTGCCGGGCCGAGTGTTCACTTGGAATGTGATACGTTTTATTGCTTTAGACAGTACTTTTTGTTGGACTGGACTTTGTTGTAATTGTTTATTTATTTCTGTTAATTATTGAATTATCCTACTTTATTTCCTATTTCTTTGTGCCTCCACACTTCTTTTAGCCCTTCCGAGCCCTCCCGGCTCGTGGGCGGCGGTGCGAGTCTCGGGTTATTGGGCCTTCCCGGTAATCGGATTCTCGGGCCGTCATAGCTGGTATCAGAGCGTAGTTGTGGACGTACATGTGAATTCGAGATATTGCAGTGATCAGAGTCCGTAAGGTCCAGTACAGTCAGTAGTTGGCATAGGGATTCATGCATGTTTTCCGCTTTGTTTCTCGCTTAAGAGCTTGGGTGCGCTGTGCGGCGCTGTGAAGGTGGTTGCTGTCCGCGGCTTTCGTGCCAGCGTGGGGTCTAAGGATTGAGGTAACGGCCCTAGGGTGGTGCGTCACTTGACTCTGACGGCCTCATCTTGGCGCGTCAGGGGAGTGACAGTCGCTGGCAGGACCGTCACATTCTCTGCGTTTGGGAATTTTTTCCCTTGTATTCACATGGTCTCCCATCATGGCCACATGGCCTACAATTGTTCCTAATAGGGTCGTAGACCCATTTCTACCCCTTTTCCCCACATGCATACGTAAATAAACACAAAAAATAAAATTAGGGCGGGGGGCTTACCTCGTGGTCCATGGCTTTCTTCTTCTTCTTCTTTGGTTCCTTGGGCTCCTCTGCACCCAAGGGAACTTATCCTTCACTCCCCGTGGCCGTGGGGACTTCTTCTTCTTCTTCCGTTTGACCTCCCCTCGTCGGTTGCTCCTCTTCCACCGGCGGGACCACTTCCCGTTCGATACGGCGGCGAAGCCGCCGGATGGCCATCCTCTTCCCTCTCTCTCTCCTCTTTGGGGGCGGCTGGGGTGCCTCGTCGCCGGCCATTGGAGTGGTGAGGACGGTGGTCGCCGGAGCTCTCTCGGTTTTTTGAGTTTTGGGCGATGAGTGCTTGAATGAATGGGCCGTAACCGTTCGGTTGTTTCTTTTGGAAACTCAGGAAATGTGACGGTCTATCGACCGGCCGTCACATCCTCCTGACGCTCCTGTGAAAGCCCGTTACTTATGAGGACCTGTTTTATTGAAGAATGTGAACCGCCTCGTTTATGACGGATCAAAGGTGATCCGTTACTTAATGTGACGCCCTGTCATCAGACCGTTATATGCTTGCTAATTTCTTGATGAATTGAAAGGTCTAATTGATGCTTAAAGGACCCTATTTTCTATCATGATGTTCCTTATGGATACCTCTTGCACGTACAATGGTTATGCCTTGATGCTTACTCTTGATTTATTGTTGGCTAACCTATCTTTCATGAAAGGAATTACGAGTAAAATCATGCTTTACCTTCGTCAAGCAGGTAAGTCAGGTATTGTATCTTGTTCCATCATTCCCTTAATGCATTACTATATGTTATCTATAATATATTACCTCGAGAACCGGCTGGTCATTCATGTGTCTTAGGATCTGATGTTCCCCTAAAACAAAAATGATGATGATCTAAGTTCACATGATTAATCGTTCGATAGGCCGTTAGATTGGAAAAATTTGGGGACGATGGTTCTATCTTGCACGCCGTGGTTGCAGATGGTGTCCTGACTCTGATTACTCCGATCTAGCAATATTATTCTCGAGTATTTGATATTTCATCTTTCTTCGCATATTGTTTTAAAGATTTCTTTTTCCTTTAGCCCAGCATGCATCATGCGCATTCTTTTGAGCATTCATGAGTTTCATCTATTCAAGATATTTCAGTAATGGTGAACAGCTATGTTCTTGAACCCGAATAAGGAGAATCATTCCATTCCGAATTAGAAAGATTCCTTCGATTTGCTCACTTGATCTGGTTCGCTGAAGATTCCTATCTGGAGTTTAGTCTCTTTCCTTTCCGTTGCCTCCGGCGGCTAGCCGTGTTTCCTTTCCTTAGTTAAATTAATTCCTCCAGCCTTGCGTTCTTTTGGCTGCCTACTTCCTTGTGATCAATTGAAGTTTTCCAAAGAATTCCTATCGCTTGTTGGTACAGAACGGGTGTTGTTTACCTTAACGCCCTCTTTTTGATACACTCCGCTTCATCTCCGCTTCATATCCATGTTCCATCTCACTTCCGCTTCACCTCCGCTCGCTCCCCTACAAAGAGGACGTTAAGGAGGGGCATCTGTTGACACCCGTTTTATACTCAATAAGTCGGGTCATCTCCTTGTTCATTTAATATGGTGCTCCGAGTTGTTCGCTGATTTATCGAATCTCCTGATCAGTTGAAGCCTATTTTCTTGAGTCTTGAATTCCTGGATTAAGAATTGGCTCCCGGTGGTATTTCGTTGGATAGATCTTAGCAGAACCCTTCACTCTATGTTTGAAACCCAACGTAAATAACGGTCCTAGTCAGGTGCGTCTCTTCCTTGTGATGCATAGGTCCTGGACCGTTACTCTTTGAAGAGTCCTAAAGCTTAAGGCTTCGTTGCTAGTGCTTATCCTTTTAAAAGCCATGTTGATAATAGCGGTCTGTCGTGCAGCCGTTATTTCTCTTTGACGCCCTATGCCTTGGCCGTCGCTTCCTTGAAGAGTCCAGCTCGTTTGATCTTCTTCTCGTTGATCTTATCTCTTTGGGATAAGGTTGAAAGTAACGGATGATCCTTGATGCGTCGCTTCCAAGTGGCGGTCTATCGTGCAGCCGTTACTTCTTTCTGAGAGTCCTGGCAGTTCAGGCATTTTCTCTGCTACTCCGTTATTAAGATAAGGATTTGGATTAACCTTATCTCTTTCAAATCCGATCCTCAGGACCTCCCGTTTATTTCTGTGGACTCTTGGTGATATTATCTTCAAGGATTTGTTAAGATTTATCCCTTCTTTCCTGCTGAATTATCCTCTACTCGACCTACGAGTTTTGAGGGTCTATAAATAGAACCCTTGAATTCATGGCCAAAGGGGAGGAGATTTCAATTCACGACGAAGTGCTGCCGAACTCAGGAGCCATCTTCATCCAGGAGGAACTGCTTCCCACGTCCATCTATCTCATAGTCAAGGGAGTACTTTTGGTTTTGTCCTTCAAGTTCATCTTTGCATGCTTGAGTTCTTCCTTGGTTTTTCTCCAAATAAAGCATTGTCCCTCCTCCTTCTCCACGTTTTTACTGTTCTTTAAGCATACAAACATCCTCCCTACTTTTAAAAACGCCCAGAGGGGTTAAAAAACCAAAACTCCCCGGTATTTCCCTCTCCTTTTGATGTTCTTAAGTTCTTTAAGAATTGATGCAATGCTTGCGAAGAGGGCTGATTGAGGTTGTCTTGTCTTGTTTTTCTATTTCTTTGGCATGTTTACAGGTTCCTTAGCACGAGGCCCAAGTCTTCTAGCCGGCTGGAAGAGTTGGAGTTAAAAGAATTCAAGCTTTACTACTGCAGATTATCTGACGGTCTGGTGAAGGCGCGTCACTCTATTCCGGCGGTCAAGGGTGCGACCGTTACTTCCAAGCGGCGCACGGGTCTCTGGCCGTTACTTCCAAGCTGATCTGCAGGCTTTCTTTGGTTTTCTCTCCCGTGGGCGGGTGTTTCATCCTCCTATTTCCAAGGTATATTCAGGTCTTTTGACTTGTGTTTACTTTAGTGGTGATCACATCTTTCCTTGGTACTGGGCAATAGCTATTTTCTTCACCACATCTTTATTTTTCTTGCTTGTTCCACCCCTAGCGGTGTGTTTTTATTTACTCCTTGCTCCACGCCCCGGCGTGTGTTTTCCTTTCTCCTTAGCGTAATAGCATGCCCATGCTGGAGCTAGTCATGATTGCCTAGGTTCATGTTCATGTGTTCATAGGTTTGAGCTGATCTTTGATTGCTTGTTTGTCATCTTGCCATATTACTTTGCAAACCTCAAGAGTAACATAAAAAGATAGGCAAATAAATATCAACAGATAATTTAATTATACCCAATAAGTTGGGTCATCTCCTTGTTCATTTAATATGGTGCTCCGAGTTGTTCGCTGATTTATCGAATCTCCTGATCAGTTGAAGCCTATTTTCTTGAGTCTTGAATTCCTGGATTAAGAATTGGCTCCCGGTGGCATTTCGTTGGATAGATCTTAGCAGAACCCTTCACTCTATGTTTGAAACCCAACGTAAATAACGGTCCTAGTCAGGTGCGTCTCTTCCTTGTGACGGATAGGTCCTGGACCGTTACTCTTTGAAGAGTCCTAAAGCTTAAGGCTTCGTTGCTAGTGCTTATCCTTTTAAAAGCCATGTTGATAATAGCGGTATGTCGTGCAGCCGTTATTTCTCTTTGACGCCCTATGACTTGGCCGTCGCTTCCTTGAAGAGTCCAGCTCGTTTGATCTTCTTCTCGTTGATCTTATCTCTTTGGGATAAGGTTGAAAGTAACGGATGATCCTTGATGCGTCGCTTCCAAGTGGCGGTCTATCGTGCAGCCGTTACTTCTTTCTGAGAGTCCTGGCAGTTCAGGCCTTTTCTCTGCTACTCCGTAATTAAGATAAGGATTTGGATTAACCTTATCTCTTTCAAATCCGATCCTCAGGACCTCCCGTTTGTTTCTGTGGACTCTTGGTGATATTATCTTCAAGGATTTGTTAAGATTTATCCCTTCTTTCCTGCTGAATTATCCTCTACTCGACCTACGAGTTTTGAGGGTCTATAAATAGAACCCTTGAATTCATGGCCAAAGGGGAGGGGATTTCAATTCACGACGAAGTGCTGCCGAACTCAGGAGCCATCTTCATCCAGGAGGAACTACTTCCCACGTCCATCTATCTCATAGTCAAGGGAGTACTTTTGGTTTTGTCCTTCAAGTTCATCTTTGCATGCTTGAGTTCTTCCTTGGTTTTTCTCCAAATAAAGCATTGTCCCTCCTCCTTCTCCACGTTTTTCACTGTTCTTTAAGCATACAAACATCCTCCCTACTTTTAAAAATGCCCAGAGGGGTTAAAAAACCAAAACTCCCCGGTAATTCCCTCTCCTTTTGATGTTCTTAAGTTCTTTAAGAATTGATGCTATGCTTGCGAAGAGGGCTGATTGAGGTTGTCTTGTCTTGTTTTTCTACTTCTTTGGCAGGTTTACAGGTTCATTAGCATGAGGCCCAAGTCTTCTAGCCGGCTGGAAGAGTTGGAGTTAAAAGAATTCAAGCTTTACTACTGCAGATTATCTGACGGTCTGGTGAAGGCGCGTCACTCTATTCCGACGGTCAAGGGTGCGACCATTACTTCCAAGCGGCGCACGGGTCTCTGGCCGTTACTTCCAAGCTGATCTGCAGGCTTTCTTTGGTTTTCTCTCCCGTGGGCGGGTGTTTCATCCTCCTATTTCCAAGGTATATTCAGGTCTTTTGACTTGTGTTTATTTTGGTGGCGATCACATCTTTCCTTGGTACTGGGCAATAGCTATTTTCTTCACCACATCTTTATTTTCCTTGCTTGTTCCACCCCTAGCGGTGTGTTTTTATTTACTCCTTACTCCACGCCCCAGCGTGTGTTTTCCTTTCTCCTTAGCGTAATAGCATGCCCATGCTGGAGCTAGTCACGATTACCTAGGTTCATATTCATGTGTTCATAGGTTTGAGCTGATCTTTGATTGCTTGTTTGTCATCTTGCCATATTACTTTGCAAACCTCAAGAGTAACATAAAAAGATAGGCAAATAAATATCAACAGATAATTTTTTGGCGATCACGGTGGGATAACTTGTGCCAATCGTGCTTCTGATCCTTGTTTAAACCTGCCATCATCTGTTTGTTCAATTGTCTTTCATTTCCTTCGCTTTCATTGCTCATTCTGGTTTTCTGAGTTCTTTGACGGCCAGGTGTCCCCGCATCACAGTCCTCTGACGCAGGGGCATTAGACCGCTACTTTGGTTCTGCTGTGGGCTTTACGGGCTTCCCGGTTACTTCTGTTAGTTTTTTGGTTCCCTGGCTCATCTGACGGTCTCGCCCCCCTGCATTATATATTATCCGGCGGTCTGGCCTTCGACCATTATTTCTCTCTGACGTAGGGGCCTTTGACCGTTACTCTCCTGGCAGGTACGCATCCGAGGTGCATTTATTTCCGCAGTTTTCTGCTGTGATTTATTGCTTGGGTGACACTTGACCCTCCTCTTGCTTTGCTCATATTTGCATATCATGGTGTGCACTATTGATTGCTAGATTGTTAGGTTAGACTTTGCATGCACCCCGGTGCACATAGGGTCATTCACCGTTTCATACATTAGATTGCATTTTCCTACCTTGTTATGAGGACCTCTCGTCTCCATATTCCTTGGGGCCGACTAGGAAATCACAGCAGGGACCTCCATAAGTCCCCGCGAGCCGTGGATTCTCACACAGATGCCGGGCCGGTTGTACCTTTCCCACCCCGTGTCTAGGGTTGCGTAAGTGATTGAGTGGTTACACTTAGAGTCAAACCAAGTCCCATATCCATTTCCTACTAGGAACCTGTAGTTGAGAGCACATATCAATCAATTTACTAAGGTTCCAAAGGAGAAATCATAAGAATCTTGTCGCATCATTCTAAACAACTTGCTTGGTTCTTGAGTGTCTTCATCTTTTATCACTTGCATCTTGTTAGAATCACCCAAACTTGATTGCTCATTGTGTGTTTTGTGTTGTCTATTTTTTGCGTTTTGTCCAAGGTTGTCTGTCGCATGTGGAGTTGCTTTCGTCCGTTTGAATCATCCTCTCAAGTTACTCCCTCCTTCACGTGCTATTCCAATCCCCTCTTCGAATCCACCATGGCATCCTTCAATCCTCCGCGCTCCCAAGAGGACTCTCTTCCTCAAGGGCTCCTTGAAAACCCCCCTCGGGTTGCCACCTTTCCCTCCGGAGAAGGGACTACCCCTCTCCCGTCCTCCACATCTGTGGGAGGCAGTCAAAGTACCCCCCTCTCTTTCTACTCCTTCCGCGGGCTCCATCCTTCACATGATGGCCCAATTGGACCCGACCCAACTTCAAGTCCTATACCAAGCTATGCAAGGGTCCAATGCTTCTCCCTCCACTGCTGTGCAAGGTCAATCTAATCCTTCTATCATCGGGCCGCCCGTTCAGCCCACTCCGATTAACCTCACTCCGGTCCAACCCCGGACCATCACCTTCGCTGGCATAGAGATGGGCCAATCTTCCAATTCAGCCCAACAGTCTTTTGATAAAGGGAAATCGCCTATCCCTTCTTTTGTCCAGGTGGATCATCACAATTCTGGTTCGGGGGCTTCACAGCTTCTCATGAACCCTTCTGATTTCTTACACCCTCAGCAAGGGGCGACCCAAACTCATTCCCATCTGGGTATATCTCAGGCTCAATATCCTTCTTACGGGCCCCCTATTTCCACCGTCTATCCTTCTACTCATGCCTATGGCCCTCCCCCGTCTGCCACCATCATTCCATCTGCTCCTCAACAATCGGCGTCCTTCACTACCCCTGCTCCCTCCCAAGAGCAGGATTTGCTTAACAAGTGGGCCGCCATGCATCAACAACTTGATTTTCTCCAGAAAAGGGTTGGCCCACAATCCTTGGCTGATATTCCTATTCCGAGCTTCCAGAACATTCGGTTCCCTCCATAATCAGAGCTCCCCAACTACCGCAAGTATGATGGGAACAGCAATCCCTTTATCCATGTGAGGGATTTCCTATATGAATCAGCGCAATTCCAGTATGATGATCGCCTCATGGCGTACTTGTTCCGCCGATCCTTAGATGGAGTCGCTCTGGAATGGTTTTATTCTCTGCCACTGGAAGAGGCCGAGAGTTTCAAGGTAGTTAAGGACAAATTCATTCAGTGGTTTCAAGACAGGGTCGGACCAGAATATTCATTCACAGATCTAGTGGCAGAGAAGATGAAGCCAGAGGAAGACTTTGCCACCTATGCAGACAGATGGAGGCAGATGGCCGCCAGAGTGCCTGGACACATTCCGGAGAGAAGGTCAAACTGCTGATTTCCAATGCCACCCCGACCTTCCGCAACATCCTGGCAATGAATGACATAGCCAACATGCATCAACTCTACAGCCGGGCGCGCTTCATACAGACTCAATTCAAGGACTCTCCTATCCATTCTCTGTTCGAAAACCAAAAGCCCAAGTACCACAAGAAACCACAAGGGTCGGTTACTGAGGGAGTCCAAACAAATGAGCAAGTACAAGCCGTTGCTTTTCCATATCAAGCCGCACCTTTCCGCTACAACCAAAACCCCCGCAATCCACAAAACTCCACTCAGCACAACTTCCAGGCCACTCAACAAAACACTCCCCCCGCCTTCACCATTCCACAAAACACCTTCGCCACACCACAACAACCACCACCACCATCACAATACCATAATGTCCCTTCACCCAGCGGCTACAACAACAACAATCCAAACAGCAAGTGCCCGGCTCCCCGGAGAGCCCAGTATCCTCCGTTACCCGAGACACTTACAGACATTTTCTCGGCACTTATGTCAGTAAATGCAATCCAACTTCCTCCGGAACGGCCTGTGTGGAACTCGGCGGTTGATCAGACTAAATATTGCATGTTCCATAGGCAGCTAGGCCATACCATAGAAGGATGTTATCAATTCCGAGATCTGGTATATGACCTTCATGAAGGGCAGAGAATCGACTGGGCCGAAATGCATAGGGCCATTATGGAGATTAAAGAAAAGAGGAGGCAGCCGCAGGGGCAGCAAGTGCAGCAGCATCAAGCACCGCAGCCGCAGTAGCCACCACAACAACAGCAACCGCAGCAAGTACAAGATCTGGGCATCCATCAGAACCCGATGCCGAATCATCCACCCGCTCCTCAGCAGCAGCCACCGGCACCAGCACAAGTTAACCTGGTTCAACCACCAGCTCCCAATGCCGGGTGGTCTTTTGATGATGATGGCGCCGCGCCGCAAGTAATGGCGTTCCACCACAACCTCCGCAATCCTTCCTTCATCCTCCCTATGCAATCAACACCTGCTCCGCTCATCCTACCATCCACACCCGCTCCAGCGAACCCTCTACTGCTCTCCATCCCATCATACCCTCCAACACTTACTCCCCTCGCCATCATCACACCATCAACTAATCCTTCGCCCATCCTTAAACATCCACTAGCCTTCCCTCCACCCGCATCGACACTCACCACCACCTTGCCTCCCACCAATTCCTCACTTATCATCCACTCACCCCCCATTAACTCCACCAAACCCACGCTCCACCAAAACACCTCCCCCGCACAGCCTATCTCACTCATCCACCCTGCGGCGCTCATCATCCTATCTTCGGATGCTGCGGCAAATTGTGCCTTAAGGAGCGGGAAGATGTTCCATCGGAATTACGTTACTACTTCCAATCCCCAGTCCACCCAGCCAACAGCCGAGCATTAAGAAGCTGAACCCCTGCCGGGTACTCAATATGACTTGTTACATCATCTGGATCGGGTACCCGCTAAGATATCCGTGCTGGAGTTAATCAAAAGGTCCACCCTCCATCAGGATGCACTGAGGGACTTCTTGCAGAAAGTAATGGTCAGCAAAGACATGGCAGTCGACAGTTTACCAACGGCATTGGCAACTATTTCCAAAGGGCCGACAATTACATTCTCAGAAACCGAGCTTGCACCTCCAGGGGCTCGGCAAAAGCCGCTCTGCATAACAATTACCCTAAATAAAGTCGACATTGAAGCAGCACTGGTTGACACGGGGGCCTCAATTAATGTTTGCCCACTTAGCACCCTCCGGGCATGCAACATATCTGAAGAGTTGCTACGACCTACTCCCACCACTATAGCAGCGTATGACAACTCAAGGCGAGCATGTCACGGCATAATCACTATTCAGGCAGAGCTCGGGCCCCTTACCATGGCAGTGGAATTCCATGTTCTCGACATCGACCCTATGTTCAAGGCTATCTTGGGCCTTCCCTGGATCGACACGCTTGGTGCCGTACCCTCCACCGCACATCAGTGCGTCAAATTCCCCTTTCAAGGGAGGGTCGTCAAAGTTAAAAGCTTGGCCACGGTACACACAGTCAAGGCCCTCTCAGATCAAATTCTTCCCACACTCTGGCCAAGTAGCCGGCCCATCATATCAGTGCTTGATTTAAATTTTCCTTGGGGTTACACATCCCCTAAACCCATCACTACCCCGGTCAACGTCAAAGTGAAGCCGCAGATTCGAGATTCGAAAGGGTGGAATATCATACTAAAACTAGGCTATCAACCGGGGAGAGGCCTCGGGGCGCAACTACAAGGAATGACTAAACCCATACCTAAGGGAAAAAAAATGGGCAGAAGAGGCCTCGGTTACAAGGAAACAACATTATCTATGATGGGTGATTCTGGGCCGCTTACTTGGGATTATCGTCAGCACTTTGTCAGAGGGCCTCTCCAGCCCGGCACCCTAGCTCCAAAGCCGATTCAGCCAGAAAGGAATACAGTTTTTCCGATTGCCAGTCCGCCTCCCTTGCCAGGAGGGTCAGATGATGACATGCTCAACTACAGTCAGGCCTTGCAGAGGCTCTTTTATGAGGAAGAACGCCAGAAGCAACAAGAGGTTCGGCTCGTACAGTGGAGGCCGAAGAAGCAACCCACGGTTAAATTGCAGGAGGAGGGGAGCTCTCCGGTTATCTTCTCTTGGCCTCCCTCACATTTCCAATCCATCTTTCAGCAAAGGGAGTTCATACCCCATTTTCCTCCTATCATGATAAATCCATCCGTCATTGATCCACCAGAGATTCTATTCATTCCTTGTGCTTGCGGGAAGTGCCCGCGCATTGATCTATCCACTCTATTTACTTCTCCTTCTCCCAATGCTCAACTCCATGAGATGTGGTTCTTTTCTTCTGATCCCTTCTTCGATTGCATCTTTCCCGAGCTATTCCCTATGCAGCTCCCACATCCTCCGTCTTGCCATGTAGTCTCTACTGATCCACAAAAAAAACCGTCAAATTTAAAACGGAGATTTCAGTGGAAGATTACGCTGTCATGTCTCCATCCTCCTCCTCCCAGGGGCACGAGTCCCCTGCTCCTTCCCTTCCACTAAGCCTTCTCTCTCCTAGGTTAGGGTTAGGGTCTAGCAAGTCTAAGGAAGTAGAGTCAGTTAGGTCTAGAGAAGTAGGGTCCTGTTCGTCCAACCCTTCCCATTCTGAGCCGCGCTCGCTTGCGCATCCTTCCCGATCTGTTCCTGATAGGTTCTTGCAAGATTTAGCTCAGCGGTGTCATGCTCTTTTAAAGTGTCCGGAATTTGTTGCTACAACAATCGTGATTGAGGATGAAGAGGAAATAGAAGGGGTATGGAGCGATGACGGATTAGGCGTCTATGAGATCTTGGATGAGAAGGATCCGATAGATGAGGACAGCAACATAGATAACACTGCCGATTTATATACACAAGGATTAAAGAGATTTGACCAGCCGTCGACGGCTGTGGATGAACCTACAAAGGAAATCAACTTGGGAACAGAAGAAGACCCAAGGCCCATCATTATCTCGGCTAATCTCCCTCCACAAGTAGAAGAAGAGCTAATTAAGGTATTGAGGGAGTATCGCGATTCTTTCGCCTGGTCTTATGAGGACATGCCAGGTCTTGACCCCTCCTTAGTGGAACATCGACTCGTGCTTAAACCAGGGGCAACACCTGTTAAACAAAGGTCAAGAAGATTTCACCCCCACATGGCCTTGAGGATCAAAGAAGAGGTCGACAAGCTATACAAGGCCAAGTTCGTCAGAGTAGTTTTATATCCTCAGTGGGTGGCAAACATAGTCCCTGTTCTCAAGAAGGATGGAAAGGTGCGCATATGCATTGATTTCAGGGATCTAAACAAAGCATGTCCCAAAGATGATTTCCCGCTACCTCATATAGACGTCCTAGTGGATAACACTGCCGGGTACGAAGCTCTGTCGTTCATGGATGGGTACTCAGGCTACAATCAAATCCGTCTCGCTCCGGAAGATCAAGAGAAAACTTCCTTCACCACGCCCTGGGGCACGTATTGTTATGTAGTTATGCCATTTGGTCTGAAGAACGCAGGTGCCACTTATCAAAGGGCGATGATGGCCATTTTCCACGACATGATGCATATATACATGGAAGCTTATGTGGATGACATCTTGGTGAAGTCAAGAACAAAAGAAGAACACCCCTCTATTTTAGCTAAGGTGCTGCAGAGAGCCAGGAAGTATAAGCTTAAGATGAATCCGAAGAAGTGTGTATTCGGAGTCTCCTCAGGAAAGTTGCTTGGGTTCATAGTGAACAAACGGGGGATCCAGATTGATCCTAATAAAGCACAGGCCGTCATGGACATGCCTCCGCCAAAGAACATTACGGAACTTCGAGGATTGATTGGTAGACTGCAATTCATTAGAAGATTCATATCTCAGCATTCTCAAAGATGCCGCCCGTTCTACGAATTACTTAAGGCGGGGGTCCAGTTCGAATGGAATCAAAATTGCCAAAAGGCCTATGAGGACCTCAAAGAGTACCTGTCCAATCCTCCAGTTTTGCAACCTCCTGTCCCTGGGAAACCCCTAATCCTATACATCTCGGTTATTGAGGACTCCCTAGGGGCGGTCTTAGCACAAGTAGATGATAAAGGGAAAGAGCGAGCCGCGTACTACCTTTCTCGGCTGTTTAATCCAGCTGAATCCAAGTACACTGCTATGGAGAAGACTTGTGCCGCCTTAGTGTGGATAGCTCAGAAGCTTAAACATTACTTTCTCGCCCACCCAGTTAGGTTGATCTCTAGGATGGACCCGATCCGTTATCTCTTAGAAAAGCCCGTCCTTTCTAGTAGGTTAGCTCGCTGGCAGAGCTTCCTCTCTCAGTTCGACATCACCTTTGTCGTTCAAAAGGCAGTTAAGGGATATGCCATTGCTGAGCACCTTGCACATCTTCCCCTTCCTCATACCGATTCCATTCGGGATGATTTCCCTTATGAGCATCTCTCTGTCCTTTCTCATCATCCCTTCTGGTCCCTGCACTTCGATGGTGCACTCAACTCCCAAGGCCAAGGGATTGGGGCTGTCTTGCTTACTCCGGAAGGAGTAACCATCCCCTTCGCTTATCAGCTTCGATTTCCCGCTACCAACAACATCGCTGAGTATGAGGCTCTCCTGGCCGGCTTGAAGCACGCCTATCTCCTAGGCGCGTGTTATTTAAACATCATAGGAGACTCTCAGCTCGTCCTACGGCAAGTTTTGTCAACTTACCGTACTCGTGATCCTAAGCTCAAACCTTATCAAGATTTGGTCACGCTCCTTACTAAGCGATTCCGTAAGCTGATCTATATTCATACTCCCCGTTCTTTGAACATTTTAGCTGATGCTTTGGCATCTCTTGCTTCCTCCTTGTCTTTCCCTCTCAGTTGTGGTACTGAGACCATCGTCGTCCAGAGATTGGACGCACCCTCCATTCAAGATCCTTGGTTCATCAACCTTAGGGAATCTGTAGAGGCGAGAGTTGAAAAGGAAGATCTCAAGGAAGTTTCATTAACAGAACTAGAGGAGATCCTGGACGAAGAAGAATTGCCTTGGTATCACGAAATCGAGCTGTTTTGCAAAGAAGGGTCATTTCCAGAAGGGGCAAAGGCTGAGCAGCGTAAAGCAATAAGAAGAGCAGCCGCAAGATACACTATCATTGCAGGGGAGCTGTATAGGCGTGCTACTAATGGAATGCTCATGAGATGCTTAGATGATGTAGAAGCTTGGAAAGTGGCTGAGGCGGCCCATTCTAGTGAGTGTGGAGGTCATGTCAATGGCCAGGCTCTAGCAAAGAAGATCCTTAGGTAGGGCTACTATTGGCCCACTCTAGAGGAAGATTACTCCCTCTATGTCTGGAGGTGTCTTAAGTGCCAACTCCATGCTGATAAAATTCACTCTCCGGCTTCATCCCTCCATCCTATGACTGCTCCTTGGACATTCTCTATGTGGGCTTTCGACGTTGTCAGCCCACTCGGTGATCCTAATTCTCAAATCAAGCAAAAATCCTTTATCCTCACCGCCACTGAATACTTCACCAAGTGGGCCGAAGCCGAGGCATACGCAGAGATCAAAGCTACAACGGTGTGCCGCTTTATCATGAAGAATATCATCTCGCGGTTCGGAGTACCAAGCAGCATCATCACCGACAACGGACCCCAGTTCGTCTCCCAAGAGCTTAAGGACCTCTGTAAGAAGTTCAATATTACATTGCATCATTCATCCCCATATTACCCTCAAGGCAACGGTCAAGCCGAGGCCACTAATAAAACCCTTCTTAAAATCATTAAGAAAACATGCGAAGCACATAAATTTTCTGATTGGCCTGAAAGATTGGTGGAAGCTCTATGGGCTTACCGCACCTCCGTCCATACCCCTATGGGACAAACTCCCTACTCTTTAACTTACGGCATGGAGGCGGTGCTCCCATACGAGATCCTAATCCCTTCCCTCAGAGTACAACTCGATAAGGAACTTAATCTCGACGAACGTCGAGAGGCGTTGCTGGTCCAGCTAGAACTCTTAGATGAAAAGAGGATGAACGCGGCCGATCATGTATCTGTTTATCAAAAGAGGGTTTCACGTTATTTTCAAAAGATGGTAATCGAACGAAAATTTTGTAAGGGTGAAATTATTTTGAAACGCAAATTTATTCGGTCTGCAGGTCCTAGGTCAAAATTGCAACCTAACTGGGAAGGTGTGGACACCAAAAATTGCACACCCAGATGTCTCGCTTGGCCCCGCGTCAACAACGTCGCCGAGTGAAGAAGCCCCGGAGAGACTGGGTGTCCGGACTCCCTAAGAATGCATACTGCCGCGAGGCCGCCTCCGGGAGCCACGGCCGTGAAGAGAAACCAATTACGTGAAGCCCCACAATCCATGGGCCTCGGGAAAATTAAACGGGTCATAACTCGTGCTCACAATGGGCTCAGAAATGCCCACTCAGCCCTTCAGAGGCACCGCCACTCAACCGTTCAGCGGCACCCCCCTGGTGCCCCCAGCGGCACGCCCTCAGGTGCCTCAGCGGCACACTCCCCTGGAGTCTTCAGCGGCACCCCCTTTGCAAGCCCTCAGCGGCACACCCCGTGAAGGCCTTCGGCGGCACGGCCGCTGACCCTTCAGCGGCACGCCCCCGGCAGCCTTCAGCGGCACACCCAGGGCAGCCCTTCCCCGACACGCTTCCGGCCATCCAGCACTTCAGCGGCACACCCCCAGGATGCCTCCAGCGGCACACCCTCGTGGGAGCCCAGCGGCACACCCCCAGGCTGCTCAGCGGCACACCCCAACGGGGGGTCTTCAGCGGCACGCGCCCAGTGAGCCTCCAGCAACACACTCTTTATGCCCTTCAACGGTACACCTTAAAGTGCCTCCCACGGCACACTTCTTTGTGCCCTTTAGCGGCACACTTTGAAGTGACTTCCACGGCACGCTCATCCTGGCCTTCACTGGCACGCCCGTTTGGGACTTCAGCGACACGCTTTTTTGCCTCTTCAGCGGCACGCTCACATTGTCTTACAACGACACACTTCTCCAGCCCTTCAACGGCATAGCGTGAAGGCTTTTCAATTGCTAAGCAACGTGGCGCCCATGCCCTACGCACCCTTGGCGCGCAGTGAGCTCTATGAGGTGTCAACCTCGGGTTGGGCCACGCAGGCTACCCACTGACACCCAGGACGGGGGGAAGTCAAACCCCATCATTGCCTCCGTTTCCCACCTCCGACGGTCGTGCTCGAAGGCTCCCGCGGCAGGGCGTATAAAAGACCCCGGCTTCGACAAACAGGGAAAAAGGAGGCGACAGACACACCCACTCCCAGAGAGAAGAGAAGAAGAAGAAGAAGAAGAGAAGAGGAGGAGGAGGGGAGGCTCCCCCCCCCCCCCCCCCCCCCCCCCCGACTACTCCGTCCATCGCCGTCCGCGTGAAGAGAAGAATAAGAAGAAGAAGAAGAGAAGAAGAAGAGGAGGGGAGGCTCCCCCCGGCTACTCCGTCCATCGCCGTCCACGTGAAGAGAAGAATAAGAAGAAGAAGAAGAGAAGAAGAAGAGGAGGGGAGGCTCCCCCTCGCTACTCCGTCCGCCGCCGTCCATGCGAAGAGAAGAAGAAGAAGAAAAGAAGAGGAGGAGGGGAGGTGGAGAGGCAGCCCCCCTTGCTGTTCCATCCTCCGTCGTCCACGCAAAGAGAAGAAGGGAGAAGGAAAGGAGGGGAAGAAGGAGAAGAGAAGAAGAGGGAAGAGAGGAAGAGAGGGAAGAGGGCCTGCTGCCCCTCCACCTCCCCGCTGCCGCATCTTCCCATTTGCTTGAAGGGAGACGCCCTTCCATCTCTCCTCGGACACCCAGGCCCAACACCCCCTGAGCCTCTCTCCCTCCTCCTGTCAAGGTTTCCTTCGGCCTAGCTAACCAACATCCCCGATACACGCCAGCTGGCCTCCAACGGCACACCCCCCTTTTTTCTTTTAGGCCTTCAGCGGTACACCATTGAAGTGCCCCAGCGGCACGCTTCCATCAGCCCTTCGCCGGCACACTCCCTGGCGCCTCAGCGGCACGCCCCCAGCAGCCTTCAGCGGCACGCCCTTCAACTGCCCTCAGCGGCACACTCCTTGGCCCTCAGCGGCACACCTTCAGCTGTCTATTCGCCGGCACACCCTGGATAGGCCCTTCGTCGGCACGTCCCCCCCTCGTGCCTTCTTTATCCGGCACACTCCCCTAACCTCTTGCCTGGTGCACCCCCGGCCAGCCTTAGAGAGGCCTCCCACGCGCTGTTTCCTCCGAGCTTTCCGAAGTTTTACTAAAGGTGTTGCTGCCTTCGGGCACCCACCTCCAGTTTTCGGGTTCCGCCACTCCATGTGGGCGCGTCCCCTTTTTCTCCCTTACGCTCGGGTCAAGGGGAGATGCTGCCGAATTTTCGTCAGAAACAATAACATGTTAAAAAGATAAAAGAAGCAACAAACAAATAAAAAGAGAACAACGGTAAAACACTTTAACCAATGCAAGGGAACCGTAATCAACACAAAGAGAGCCAAATCAAACGATAACTAAACAACTTGAACATCCGTCCTTGTGGGAGAAAGCATGAAAGATAATCAAGAGAAAGAGAGAAGAAACCCATGCAAACTTAATAAAATCAAGAGAGAAAAGGAAAAGAGAAAAGACATAAGAACGGAGGAGGAGTGGGCTCCCCATGACCTTCACCGGCACGCCCCCAGCCCAGTTTCCCCGGCACGCCTTGCACGGCCCCTCGCCGGTACACCCTGCAGCGCCCTTCGCCGGCACGGCCCCTCACCGGCGCACCCTACAGCCCCTTCCCCGGCACGCTCCCTTCCAGCCCTTTGCCGGTACACCTCCATTATCCTTCACCGGCACACGCTCTTGCCACCCCTCAGCGGCACGCTGCCTAGCCACTCTTCCCCGGCACGCGCCCGTGGCCTTCGCCAGTACGCGTTTCCAACCTCCTCACCAGTACACCGGCTTGGCCTTCGCCGGTACACCCCCCTTTGGTCCTCAAGTGGCACATTCTCCCTCCAGAAAATATGTATAATGCAATAATGATGATAACGATAATAATAATAAACTAATAAAAATTATGATAAATAAATAAACATGAATATATATATATATAAGAGATAAACAAAAATTGTGAAATAATAATAATAATAATAATAATAAAAGAGAAAATATAATAGTAATAACAATAAATGAAAATGGAGAAGTCACCCGGAATAAATACATAAAAGAGAAATAAACAATAGTATATATATATATATAATTAAAAAAACCAGATAAAAATGGTAAAATCTACACCGCAGCCCCGTCCCCCCTGCGACCCGGTGCTGAAGGAACAACAATACCGCCCTTGCGGGCTGGGCCTGAGTCTTGGGAATTATCCCGAAATGGCCATGACCCGACCTCGCCTCGGGCTGACATTCCGATTAAATCGGACTCATTTCTCCGACCGGGTTCCTTTCGAGCCGCTACTAAAATTGCCGCACGTTCTGCAGACATTTGAACGGGTTCGCCTCGATTTCCGCCGCGTTTCTATTACGGACCTATGTCCGAACATGAAAAGGCCCGTGCGCGACCTTTATAGCCGGTGGCTCCTACCCCGACATGGTTGTGAGCCGGCATTCCCCCGGACCAATAGCTCACCAATTCCGACCCGTTCCTATCGGGATTTACTCCCGCTCTTTCATTGAAATTGCCGTAAACTCGGCATACATCTGTATGGGGTCATTTCTGCCCATGTTGCACTTTCAATATGGGCCCTTGCCCGAATCCGCAAGTGACCGACATAATCGAAATAGAACGAGACGGCTCTCGCCACCCCTGGGCTCCTTCCATGGGAATATCAATAAGACCTCCGTGGGCCACACTTAGACCGCGGGCCGGCCCCGATCGTGGTCATCGTCTGGCTCATATCCTCGGTCTACAGCCTGCTCCTTTCGAACACATTTTCGGTTCTGGAGTCTAGTCTCGGGACTCTCCCCCGTTGCCTTCCGGCACCGAAAATATTAATGATGCCTGCGCAAGCCACGTTCGGACCACGGGAGGCGCCCCCAATATGGTCCTGACTCGCTCTCGCGCCGGGCCAACAGATTCACTGGTTTCCAGTTACAATAACCGAGATTCAACCGCACGTTTTCAGTGTCTCAAAATAATAAACTTGCCGGATCCCGTCATGCATATGTTCCAGGTCCTCCCGTGACGATTATAATATTCTCAAGCCGGACTCCCGTCCGAATATTAAACTGTCTCTCGAATGACCGACATGTTTCGAACGCCCGCTTCTCCGGACACAGGGCTTTTCAACCGATTCGAGGGATATTCCATCGTTTCCCCTTGGCACTGGAAATATTAATGACGCTCATGTAAGTCTTGCTTCGACCGCGGGGGGCCCACCGCAGTATGGTCGCAGCTTGCTCTTGCACCGGGCCAACAGATTTACCGGTTTCCGACCGCTTTAACCGAGGTTTAGTCGAACGTTTTCCGTTCTTCTGAACAATAATTTGCCGTACCTCAGCATACACGCGTTCCGGCTTTCCCGCGACAACCGCGCTTTTCCTCTAGCCGGACATTCGTCCGAACATTAAATGGTCAACACATGACCGACATGACCGCGAATGGTTTTCTTCTCGCCCTCGTGTGAGGATTTCAATGCCGCGTAATAGACCTTACATGCAATTAATTTCTTGGTCATGAGGCCCTGAATCTCGGCGATTAATCAAGGGTGTTCCGTCGTATGGGGGATGTAAATGATGCCGTGACCTTTATGGCGCGGCGGGTTTTGGTCCCGACACGAACCACACAATCGTCTGACGAAGTCAGATCGAGCGCACCATGGGCTCTTCGGAGCCCGAATAAATTGTCACTCCGGTGACTGGCACGCCCACGCACTTAACAGAGGAATAAACCATCCCCGAATAGACGACCATAATAAAAGACGAACGGAAAAAGTGCGTCCACAACTCTGGCACGTCCGGTGGGACCAAACCACCCTTCATCTCTTCGCCGGGATTCAGGGCCTCATGGCCCCCTAATAAATGATGTTTGCCTGCTTTGATGAATTGCAGGTGCTGTCTTCGCCAACCCTATGGGGAGGAAATCCAGACTCGATGCAGCTGCCTTGGCGGCCTCGAGGACGCTGCTTCGAAGCATATGCAGCTTCCAGGAATCATGGGGGCTGTTATAAAAAAAAAGAAAATGAGAAGATAAAGAGAAGAGAAGGGAGGGGAAATCAAACCCCATTTGTTCAAGAAGAAAGAGAAGAAAGAGAAGAAAAGAAGAAAAGAAGAAAAGAAGAAAAGAAGAAAAGAAGAAGAAAAGGAGAAAAAAAGGGGAGAAAAAAGAAGAGAAAGAATTGACAAGAGAGGGTTGCACGGCCACGTCCATCGAGACCCGTGCTAAAAAAAGATTACCACTGCGGGGTTGATGCGGTGGAGCGAACCACTCATCCCCTTTCTGAGGGGGTGAGCGCTCTCCTGCACCTCCACCCTGGTCAATCATATAAAAAGAAAAAAAAAGAAAAAAAGAAAAAAGAAAAAAAAAAGAGAAAAAGAAAGAAAGAAAGAAGAAAAGTTGGCCAGCATCGCCGACCAAGAGAACAAGAAGAAGGACGGCATCCAGCCCGACTCTACGAGGCCCCGAGGCCGCGGTGCTTTGACCCGGCCCGTTCCTCCTCCCTGCTACCTCTATCCGGCATAAGACGGCCCCTTGGGTGGATGTTAAAAGACCCAACAAGCCGCAACTGTAGCTTGAAGAACTGCTGCTTGCTGTGCGGAATGCTTTATAGCAATGAGGCCGAGCACGGCCACCATCCCCGAAGAGAGCATGCACATACCCCGCCATGGGGGATAAGAAGAAGAGATATACCCCGCCATGGGGGCAATAGGAGGCAAAAGAAGATACACCCCACTCCTAGGGGCACATGAAGAGATTCTATCCCGTCCGGAGGCACAACAGACAATAGAGCTACCCCCCCCAGCTCAGGGGTATTCGAGGAAGAAATATACCCCGGTACGGGGGCATATAAAGCATGCATCCACCTCGTCATGAGGGCATAAGAAGCCAAGACCATACCATGCCACGAGGAATAAGAAGCAAGAATTCGCCCCGACCCGGGGGTACACAAATAAAGAGGCGAACCCCGCTCCAGGGGGCACATAAAGAGAATACGCCCCGCCATGGGGGCATATGAAGAGAATCCACCCCGACTCGGGGGCACATAAGGTGAATAACTACATCCCGTCTTAGGGATATTTGAAGAAGAAACAAACCCCGCCCCGGGGAGCATAAGAAGAGAAGAATCAACCCCGACCTAGGGGCATTCGAAGAAGGAATACATCTAATCCTCAGGGTCCATGAAGTAACATATATATATACCCCCTCCCCCCCTGGGGGGGCATCTGAAGCAGAACACCCAATATTCCCCGGCTTAGGGGAGCACGTGAAGAAAGGAATATACCCCGATGCGGGAGCACATAAGCATAAGAAGAAGAGACTACCTCGGCCTGGGGTCATGAGAAGAAGCAGAGTTGCACCCCGGCTTAGGGGGCATATGAAGAGAAGTGCACCCCACTTTGGGGCATAAGAGGCAGAAGAATCAACCCCGACTCAGGGGTAACTGAAGAGAACTCCACCCCAGCCTGGGGTCATGAGAAGAAGCAAAATACACCCCGTCTTGGGAGCATATGAAGCCAAGAATCACACCTCCCGGGGGTATTTGAAGAAAAAGCCCACCTCACCTCGAGGGCCTGGAAGCTATAAAGAACACGCCCTGACTTAGGGGCATGCAAAGGAGAAGAACTCACCCCGCTCGGGATGGACAAGAAGCCAAGCTCACCCCGCAGGGGGGCATGTAAGACACAGGTACGCCCCGACTCAGGGGCACTTGAAGATAAGTACACTCCACCTTTGGGGTGCAAAAAGCAACATACCTCACCCCGGGGGGGCACAAGAAGAAAACACACCCCACCTTGGGGGCGTAAGAAGCCAAGAGATATACCCCGCCACGGGGCAGTAGAGGCAAAATGCATCCCCCCCCGGGGGTATGCAAAGCAACATACCCCTCGCCTCGGCAGCATATGAGGCCAAGAAGCTACATCCCGGCTCGGGGGCATAATAAACAAAAGATATACCCCACGTCCGGGGCATATGAAGCCAAGGAGCATTTGAAGAAGAAGCATACCTCGCCTCGAGGGCCTAGAGGCTATAAAAACACACGCCCCGACTCAGGGGCATATGAAGAGAAGTCCACCCCGGCCTAGGGGTATTTGAAGAAGAAGCATACCCCGCCAGGGGACATAGAAGCCATAAAGAATCCGCTCCTGTTTAGGGGTACTTGAAGAAGCTACATCCCGCCTTGGGAGCATGAGAAGAAAAGAGAATCCACCCCAGCTTAGGGACCTTTGAAGGAGCATACCCCAGGCTCGGAGTCCATGAAGCAACATTAACCCCCCCCGGCTTTGGGAAGCATATGAAGAGAGGAATACATCCCGATATGGGGGCACGTAAACAAAGAAGAAGAATTCACCCCGCCTCGGGTGCATAAAAAGTAAGAACTACACCCCGCATCAAAAGCGGCAATACACTCCACTCTGGGGGCACTAGAAGCGGAATACACCCCATGCCGGGGGCATATATAAAAAAGGGGATACCTCGCTCTGGGGCATCAGAAGCAGCAATGCGCCCCACCTTGGGGGCATCAAAAGTAATAATACACCCCACCTTGGGAGCACAAGAAGCAAACATCCCCCCCGGTGTGTCCGGGAAGAAGACAAGAATTCACCCCGGCCTAGGGACACTTGAAGAAAGAAGCACATCCCGCCATGGGGGTATGAGAAGCAAGGAATGTGCCCCGCCCCGGGGAGCATAAGAAGCAGAAGCACCTGCCCCGCTCTGGGGGCACAAAAAAATACACTCCGCCCTTGGCGCATAAGAAGCAGAAGCATCTATCCTGACCCGGGGCACAGAAGCGAAAGAACATACATCCCACCTTGGGAGCATGAGAAGAAAGATATACTCCGCCCAAGCGACATTTGAAGAAACAGCACACCCCGCTTCGGGGGCACGGAGGCCGTAAAGAGATACACCCCGGCCTCACGGGGGCATAAGAAGCGAAAGATACACCCCGTTCCGGGGGCACTTGAAGAAGAAACATACCTCGCCTCGAGGGCCTAGAAGCTATAAAGAACACGCCCCGGTTAAGGGGCATACGAAGAGAGGTCCACCCTGGTTTAGGGGTATTTGAAGAAGAAACATACCCCATCTGGGGGCATAGAAGCCGTGAAGAGTATACCCCACCATGGGTTCATCTGAAGAGAGCTACACCCCACCTCGGGGGCATTAGAAAAAAAAAAGCATACCCAGCTTCGGGGACATAGAAGCAAAAAAATACACCCCGCCTGGGGGCACAAAAAGTAAAGATACACTCCGTGCCCGGGGGGGCATGAAGAGAAAGATACCTCCCTTTGGGGGTACAAGAAGCAAAAAAAAACATACCCCTCTCCGGGGCACAAAAAGTAGAAGCCACACCCCGTTTGGGGGCATAGAAGCCATGAAGGACACACCCCGCCCGAGGGCGCGTGAAGAGAATACACCCCGGCTCTGGGGCATTTGACGAAGAATCCACCCCGCCCTGGGGGCATAAAGAACAAAAGAATACACCCCGACTTGGGATATTTAAAGAAGAGACATACCCCGTCCGGGGGCACAAAAGCCGTAAAGAGACACACCCCCGCCTCAGGGGGGGCGTAAGAAGCAAAAGATACACCCCGGCTTCAGGGCGGGGCATAAGAAGCACAAGATGCACCTCGGTCCCGGGGGCATTTGAAGAGAGATACGTCCCGTGCCAGGGGCATATGACGAAGAAACATACCTCACCTCGAGGGCCTGGAGGCTGTAAAGAACACGCCCCGACTCAGGGGTATTTGAAGAAAAGTTCACCCCGGCCTCGGGGTATTTGAAGAAGGAACATACCCCGCCAGGGGGGGCATAGAAGCTCCAAAGAACACGCCTCGGCTTAGGGGCATTTGAAGAAGAAATACACCCCGACATGGGGGTACATGAGGGAAAAGACATACCCCGCCATGGGGGTATAAGGAGAAGAGAATCCACCCCGACCAGGGGACACATGAAAAGAGAGCACACCCCGGACTGGGGACATACAAAGAAAGAAATCCACCTCACCTCGAGGGCATAGAAGCTACAAAGAACACGCCCCGGCTCAGGGGCATATGAAGAAAGGTCTACCCTGGCTCAGGGGTATCTGAAGAAGAAACATACCCCACCTGGGGGCATAGAAGCCGTGAAGAGTATACCCCACCACGGGGGCATTTGAAGAGAGCTACACCCCGCCTCGGGGGCAAAAAAAAAAACAACACGCCCTGGTCTGGAGACGTAGAAGCAAAAAATACACCCCGCCTGGGGGCACAGAAGCGAAGAGGCAAAACACCCCCCCCTCAGGGGGGATGCACACCGAATGAAGCTACACCCCAACCTGGGGGCATATTAAGAGAAATACACTCCAGCATGAAAGCGTTAATGAGAAAAGAAGAGCAGAAAAAAAAAGGGGCACACGAGGCAGACGTGGTCTTCGAGCCCGCCTCATCCCATAAAAGAAAAGAAGAAAAAAAAAGGGAGTCACGAGGCAGACGTGGTCTTCGAGCCTGCCTCATCACACAAAAGAAGAGAAGAAGAGGAAGAAAAGACACATGAGGCAGTCGTAGTCCCTGGACCCGCCTCTTCACACAAAAGAAGAAGAGCAGAACCGAAAGAAGACACATGAGGCAGACGTGGTCTTCGAGCCCGCCTCATCACAAAGAAGAGGAGAAGAAAAGAAAGAAATGATCACGAGGCAAACATGGTCTCTGCACCTGCCTCTCCATAAAAGAAGAAAAAAAAAAGAATGGTCATGAGGCGAACATGGTCTCTGCACCTGCCTCTCCATAAAAGAAGAAGAAAAAAAATGGTCATGAGGCGAACATGGTCTTTGCACCTGCCTCTCCATAAAAGAAGAAGAGAAGAAGAAATAGAGCAGCTTTGAGGCAAACGCAGTCTTTGGACCCGCCTCTCTACACAAGAGAAGAAGAGAAGAAAAGAAAAAAAAATGATCACGAGGCACACATGGTCCTTGCACCTGCCTCTACAAAAGAAGAAGAGAGGAAGAAGAAGAGCAATCATGGGGCGAACATGGTCTCTGCACCTGTCCCTCTACAAAAGAAGAAGAGAAGAAGAAAAAGAGCAATCATGAGGCAAACATGGTCTCTGCACCTGCCCCTCTACAAAAGAAGAAGAGAAGAAGAAAAAGAGCAATCATGAGGCAAACATGGTCTCTGCACCTGCCTCTCTACAAAAGAAGAATAGAAGAGAAAAAAAAAGAGACATGAGGTGAACATGGTCCCCGCACCCGCCTCTCTACACAAAAGAAGAAGAGAAGAAAAGAAGAGAAGAAAAAGAGACATGAGGCACACATGGTCCTTGCACCGGCCTCTCCACAAAAGAAGAAGAAAAAAAAGAGACATGAGGCAGACATGGCCCTCGAGCCCGCCTCACCAAACAAAAAAAGAAGAGAAGAAAAGGAAAGAAGAGATACATGAGACAGACGTGGCCCTCGAGCCCGCCTCATCACACAAAAGAATAGAAGGAAAAAAGAGACATGAGGCGAGCACGGTCTTTGCACCTGCCTCTCCATAGAAGAGGAAGAGAAAAAAAAAAGAGAACAGTCATGAGGCAAACATGGTCTTCACGCCTGCCTCCCTACAAAAGAAGAAGAGAAAGAAGAGAAAGAAGGGTCACGAGGCAAACTTTTACCTCCGAGCTCCAGCCATCCAACAAGTAGAAACCAACTAGACCTTCCGTCGACGGGGCGTTAAACTGACTAGACCCTCCGCTGACGGGGCGTTAAACCGACTAGACCCTTCCGCCGATGGGGCGTTAAACCGACTAGACCTTCTGCCGACGGGGCGTTAAACCGACCAACTTTCAGCCATCGGGGCTTCAAGTCGACAGCTATCTCTTCATCGGCCTTCGGGTCGACAGCTATATCATCATCGACTTTTAGCCGACAGCTACCTCATCATCGGCTCCCTGCCGACAGCTATCTCATCATTGGCACACCAGCCGACAGCTTCCCAGTCAAAAAAATTGACCTCTCACCTTGGTTCGGATCCTTCCCCGGCCAGGGAGCAAAAAAAAATAAATAAACCTTTCACTTTGGTTCGGATCCCTCCCCGGCCAGAGGATAAAAGGGACCCTTCTCTTTGACTCTCACGTCCTGCTACCCGATGCCCTTTGGCTTTTATAGCCTGCTTCCCAGATCCTGGCTTTTGTAGCCTGCTTCCCAAAATTCGGCCCTCGTGACCTGCTTCCCAACTACGGCACTTTGTAGCCCGCTTCCCAACTTCGGCTCTTGCAGCCCGCTTCCCTAATACCCTCTCAGCCCTTTTGCGGTCTGCCTCCCCAATACCTTTACTACCACTACACTTATACGTAACAATAATATTTTCTTATGCAAAAAAAAAAAACAAAAAAAACAAACAAATAAAAAAAACACCAAAAAAAAACAAAAAAAACACACAAAAAAAAACACAAAAACAAAGAAAACGAAAACAAAAGAAGAGAATGCTTGATTGCCCTGTTTGCATGCTTGCTTAATATAGAATAATACACCTCCTTGAAATTTTCTAGAACCGTGTTTCCTTGCTAAATAATAATATCGCCCCGATTCCAGATGCACGGGTGTCACGGCGTACACTTGAAGGGAACCCAATTATGACGAGTGCACATGTCAAGGGGAAGAGTCATGGCTGAATCGCTAAGCCCAACTCACAAAATAAACCTGAGGCAACGCTCCCACACTTCGCACTTAATGTGTCCAATAGCCTTCAACTATAGGGATTGCCCGAATTTCTTCTTAGCACTCTACGGAGACTTGAATTCCTGCACTCGCGTGAAAGGCAATCGTGAGGAAAAAGCTGCCTACCCCCACTGTAAAAAAAAAAGAGAAAAAAAAGAGAGAGAGAAAAAAAAAGAGAAAGAGAGACACGTGAATCTGAGTAGCCGGGAATCCCCATTGAGACACATGAGGAGACTCGCGCGAAATGGTGAAGCGAATTATAATAAGGATGAAACCTACTAGCCGGGAATCCCCATTGAGACACATGAGGAGACTCGCGTCAAACGGTGGAATCCGTAATAGAAATATAATGAGGATGAATCCTAGTATCCGGGAATCCCCATTGAGACACATGAGGAGACTCGCGCCGAACGGTGAAATCCGCTACCAACATAAACAGATGGGGGCTGTGTGAAGCTACCGAAAGTCGAAAGTCCGGAACTAAGGTGTAGGCGCTAGAGTGCGCCTCGAGTGTCACCAGGAAAACCTGCATACCCCTATGGTTAGAGCCATTCGTTCACACATTTGCACTGCCACGCCACAGAGAATTGCCTCGGGTGAAATGCGTGAATTCAGGCTATGCATGCAAGACATGTGAAATCCTCTTGACGGGTGCACCACCCATCAATTGTGCCTCGCGGCCCACACCGCATCTACGAATCACGGGCGATGTCCCTATCCTATCCCCTATAGAGGGAGCTGCCTTACTTATATTTATGTTATGCCTGCTAATGAATGCCTGCATGCTTAAAAAAATGATGATGATAAAAATAATAATAATAAAAAACATAAAAAAAATAATAAAAATAAAAACAGTAAGACAACAAGAATGTGTGTATGCAATAAACTTAATTTCGGCCATCGAAGCCTACTTCCCCCAGTTCCGGCTCGTAGAGCTCAATCTTGGCCCCCATGGCCTACCTCTTGCCCTCGCGGCTCGTTAATCCCCAACTTCGGCTATTTAAGCCCGCTCCCAGCCTTGGCTATTTTTGACCCCCCATAGGCCCCCGAGCCCACAACTTTCTAATCATCGGCCTTCGGGTCGACAGCTTTCTAAGTATCGGCCTTCGGGTCGATAGCTTTCTAATCATCGGCCCCTGAGCCGATAGCTTTTAATCATCGGCCCCTGAGCCGACAGCTTTCAATCATCGGCCTTCGGGTCGACAGCTTTCAATTATCGGCCCTTGAGCCGACAGCTTTCAATCATCGGCCTTCGGGTCGACAGCTCTTCAATTATTGGCCCCCATGCCAACAACTTTCAATCATCGGCCCCTGAGCCGACAGCTTTCTAATCATCGGCCTTCGGGTCGACAACTCTTCAATTATTGGCTCTCATGCCAACAGCTCCCAATCATCGGCCTTCGGGTCGACAACTCTTCAATTATTGGCCCCCATGCCAACAGCTTTCAATCATCGGCCCCTGAGCCGACATCTTTCTAATCATCGGCCTTCAGGTCGACAGCTTGTCAATTATTGACTCTCATGCCAACAACTCCCAATCATCGGCCTTCGGGTCGACAGCTTTCACTTATTGGCTCCCATGCCAACGGCTTTCGATCATCGGCCGCAGCGCCGACAACTCTTATATCATTGGCATCCACGCCAGCAGCCACCCAGAGTTGTTCAAAAAAAAAGAAGAAGAAAAAAAGGGGAGAGAGACAAAACAACAACAAAAAGAACAAAAAAGGACAAAAAGGGAAAAGAAGAAGGAAAAGAAGAGAAGAAGAGAAAAGAGAAAGAAGAAAAGAAAGAGAAAGAGACCAAGAGACCAACATACCAGGCCAGCTCCCGACACCCTGTCGGCACTGGCGAAGAGATCAAAAGAAACAACATACCAGGCCAGCTCCCGACACCCTGTCGGCACTGGCGAAGAGACCAAGAGAACAACATACCAGGCCAGCTCCCGACACCCTGTCGGCACTGGCGAAGAGCGCCAGTGACCAAGAGAACAACATGTCAGGTCAGCTCCCGACGCCCTGTCGGCGCTGGCGAAGAGACCAAGAGACCAACATACCAGGCCAGCTCCCGACACCCTGTCGGCACTGGCGAAGAGATCAAAAGAAACAACATACCAGGCCAGCTCCCGACACCCTGTTGGCACTGGCGAAGAGACCAAGAGAACAACATACCAGGCCAGCTCCCGACACCCTGTCGGCACTGGCGAAGAGACCAAGAGAACAACATGTCAGGTCAGCTCCTCCCGACGCCCTGTCGGCGCTGGCGAAGAGACCAAGAGACCAACATACCAGGCCAGCTCTCGACACCATATCGGCACTGGCGAAGAGACCAAGAGAACAACATACCAGGCCAGCTCCCGACACCCTGTCGGCACTGGCGAAGAGACCAAGAGAACAACATACCAGGCCAGCTCCCGACACCCTGTCGGCACTGGCAAAGAGACCAAGAGAACAACATACCAGGCCAGCTCCCGACACCCTGTCGGCACTGGCAAAGAGACCAAGAGAACAACATACCAGGCCAGCTCCCGACACCCTGTCGGCACTGGCGAAGAGACCAAGAGAACAACATGTCAGGTCAACTCCTGACGCCCTGTCGGCGCTGGCGAAGAGACCAAGAAACCAACATACCAGGCCAGCTCCCGACACCCTGTCGGCACTGGCGAAGAGATCAAAAGAAACAACATACCAGGCCAGCTCCCGACACCCTGTCGGCACTGGCGAAGAGACCAAGAGAACAACATACCAGGCCAGCTCCCGACACCCTGTCGGCACTGGCGAAGAGACCAAGAGAACAACATGTCAGGTCAGCTCCCGACGCCCTGTCGGCGCTGGCGAAGAGACCAAGAGACCAACATACCAGGCCAGCTCCCGACACCCTGTCGGCACTGGCGAAGAGACCAAGAGAACAACATACCAGGCCAGCTCCCGACACCCTGTCGGCACTGGCGAAGAGACCAAGAGAACAACATACCAGGCCAGCTCCCGACACTCTGTCAGCACTGGCGAAGAGACCAAGAGACAAAGAGACAACAAGGCATGTCAGTTCCCGGCATCCTGTCGGCACTGGCGAAGAGACTAAGAGACAACGAACCAGGTCAGCTCCCCCCGGCTACTCCGTCCATCACCGTTCGCGTGAAGAGAAGAATAAGAAGAAGAAGAGGAGGGGAGGCTCCCCCTCGCTACTCCGTCCGCCGCCGTCCATGCGAAGAGAAGAAGAAGAAGAGAAGAAGAGGAGGAGGGGAGGTGGAGAGGCAACCCCCCTTGCTGTTCCATCCTCCGTCGTCCACGCAAAGAGAAGAAGGGAAAAGGAAAGGAGGGGAAGAAGGAGAAGAGAAGAAGAGGGAAGAGAGGAAGAGAGGGAAGAGGGCCTGCTGCCCCTCCACCTCCCCGCTGCCGCATCTTCCCATTTGCCTGAAGGGAGACGCCCTTCCGTCTCTCCTCGGACACCCAGGCCCAACACCCCTTGAGCCTCTCTCCCTCCTCCTGTCAAGGTTTCCTTCGGCCTAGCTAACCAACATCCCCGATACACGCCAGCTGGCCTCCAACGGCACACCCCCCCTTTTTCTTTTAGGCCTTCAGCGGTACACCATTGAAGTGCCCTAGCGGCACGCTTCCATCAGCCCTTCGCCGGCACACTCCCTGGCGCCTCAGCGGCACGCCCCCAGCAGCCTTCAGCGGCACGCCCTTCAACTGCCCTCAGCGGCACACTCCTTGGCCCTCAGCGGCACACCTTCAGCCGTCTGTTCGCCAGCACACCCTGGCTAGGCCCTTCGTCGGCACGCCCCCCCCCTCTCGTGCCTTCTTTGTCCGGCACACTCCCCTAACCTCTTGCCCAGTGCACCCCCGGCCAGCCTTAGAGAGGCCTCCCACGCGCTGTTTCCTCCGAGCTTTCCGAAGTTTTACTAAAGGTGTTGCTGCCTTCGGGCACCCACCTCCAGTTGTCGGGTTCCGCCACTCCATGTGGGCGCGTCCCCTTTTTCTCCCTTACGCTCGGGTCAAGGGGAGATGCTGCCGAATTTTCGTCAGAAACAATAACATGTTAAAAAGATAAAAGAAGCAACAAACAAATAAAAAGAGAACAACGGTAAAACACTTTAACCAATGCAAGGGAACCGTAATCAACACAAAGAGAGCCAAATCAAACGATAACTAAACAACTTGAACATCCGTCCTTGTGGGAGAAAGCCTGAAAGATAATCAAGAGAAAGAGAGAAGAAACCCATGCAAACTTAATAAAATCAAGAGAGAAAAGGAAAAGAGAAAAGACATAAGAACGGAGGAGGAATGGGCTCCCCATGCCCTTCACCGGCACGCCCCCAGCCCAGTTTCCCCGGCACGCCTTGCTTGGCCCTTCGTCGGTACACCCTACAGTGCCCTTCGCCGGCACGGCCCCTCACCGGCGCACCCTGCAGCCCCTTCCCCGGCACGCTCCCTTCCAGTCCTTTACCGGTACACCTCCATCATCCTTCACCGGCACACGCTCTTGCCACCCCTCAGCGGCACGCTGCCTAGCCACTCTTCCCCGGCACGCGCCCGTGGCCTTCGCCGGTACGCGTTTCCAGCCTCCTCACCGGTACACCGGCTTGGCCTTCGCCGGTACACCCCCCTTTGGTCCTCAAGTGGCACATTCTCCCTCCAGAAAATATGTATAATGCAATAATGATGATAACGATAATAATAATAAACTAATAAAAATTATGATAAATAAATAAACATGAATATATATATATATATAAGAGATAAACAAAAATTGTGAAATAATAATAATAATAATAATAAAAGAGAAAATATAATAGTAATAACAATAAATGAAAATGGAGAAGTCACCCGGAATAAATACATAAAAGATAAATAAACAATAGTATATATATATATATAATTAAAAAAAACCAGATAAAAATGGTAAAATCTACACCGCAGCCCCGTCCCCCCTGCGACCCGGTGCTGAAGGAACAACAATACCGCCCTTGCGGGCAGGGCCTGAGTCTTGGGAATTATCCCAAAATGGCCATGACCCGACCTCGCCTCGGGCTGACATTCCGATTAAACCGGACTCATTTCTCCGACCGGGTCCCTTTCGAGCCGCTACTAAAATTGCCGCACGTTCTGCAGACATTTGAACGGGTTCGCCTCGATTTCCGTCGCGTTTCTATTACGGACCTACGTCCGAACATGAAAAGGCCCGTGAGCGACCTTTATAGCCGGTGGCTCCTACCCCGACATGGTTGTGAGCCGGCATTCCCCCGGGCCAATAGCTCACCAATTCCGACCCGTTCCTATCGGGATTTACTCCCGCTCTTTCATTGAAATTGCCGTAAACTCGGCATACATCTGTATGGGGTCATTTCTGCCCATGTCGCACTTTCAATATGGGCCCTTGCCCGAATATGAAAAGGTCCGCAAGTGACCGACATAATCGAAATAGAACGAGACGGCTCTCGCCACCCCTGGGCTCCTTCCATGGGAATATCAATAAGACCTCCGTGGGCCACACTTAGACCTCGGGCCGGCCCCGATCGTGGTCATCGTCTGGCTCATATCCTCGGTCTACAGCCTGCTCCTTTCGAACACGTTTTCGGTTCTGGAGTCTAGTCCCGGGACTCTCCCCCGTTGCCTTCCGGCACCGAAAATATTAATGATGCCTGCGCAAGCCACGTTCGGACCACGGGAGGTGCCCCCAATATGGTCCTGACTCGCTCTCGCTCCGGGCCAACAGATTCACTGGTTTCCGGTTACAATAATCGAGATTCAACCGAACGTTTTCAGTGTCTCAAAATAATAAACTTGCCGGATCCCGTCATGCATATGTTCCAGGTCCTCCCGCGACGATTATAATATTCTCAAGCCGGACTCCCGTCTGAATATTAAACCGTCTCCCGAATGACCGACATGTTTCGAACGCCCGCTTCTCCGGACACAGGGCTTTTCAGCCGATTCGAGGGATATTCCATCGTTGCCCCTTGGCACCGAAAATATTAATGACGCTCATGTAAGTCTTGCTTCGACCGCGGGGGGCCCACCGCAGTATGGTCGCAGCTTGCTCTTGCACCGGGCCAACAGATTCACCGGTTTCCGACCGCTTTAACCGAGGTTTAGTCGAACGTTTTCCGTTCTTCTGAACAATAATTTGCCGTACCTCGGCATACACGCGTTTCGGCTTTCCCGCGACAACCGCGCTTTTCCTCTAGCCGGACATTCATCCGAACATTAAATGCTCAACACATGACCGACATGACCGCGAATGGTTTTCTTCTCGCCCTCGTGTGAGGATTTCAATGCCGCGTAATAGACCTTACATGCAATTAATTTCTTGGTCATGAGGCCCTGAATCTCGGCGATTAATCAAGGGTGTTCCCTCGTATGGGGGATGTAAATGACGCCGTGACCTTTATGGCGCGGCGGGTTTTGGTCCCGACACGAACCACACAATCGTCTGACGAAGTCAGATCGAGCGCACCATGGGCTCTTCGGAGCCCGAATAAATTGTCACTCCGGTGACTGGCACGCCCACGCACTTAACAGAGGAATAAACCATCCCCGAATAGACGACCATAATAAAAGACGAACGGAAAAAGTGCGTCCACAGAAGGACCGTTCGTAATAAAGGAGGCTTATCCAGGGAATGCTTATCGGTTAGTAAACGCGGAAGGTGAGGAGCTCTCTCACCCATGGAATGGGTTGTATCTTAAGCGTTTCTTTCATTAAAAATCTAAACCATGTGCTTCTCCTGCAATAAGAACTTCCTCCCTGTCTTCAAAAAGGAAGGGTCCCGAGTAAGGCAATCACACACTACACGATGTCCCTGGTTGGGCTCCTTGTTTAAAAGACACCGTTTCTCCTTGGCCATGCTTTAGGGGAAAATCGAAGTCCCTGTCCGCTTCATCCTTCGGCTGAATCCAGGGGCAAGGAGTGAATAAGAAGGAGACAACCAACCCAAACTCCCTAACAAGAAGAGGTCTCAAATAGGGGCAAGTTCGTTATGACCTGACGCCACAAGGAAGAAAAGAAAAGAAAAGAAAAGGAGTGCTCTTTACAACAAAATCAAAGGCATCATCTCAAAGTCTGTGAATGAATCTCCAAAAGTTCCAAAGGGAAAAGAAAAAATTAAGGCATGACAAGAGTGGCAGTACAGTTCCCCGCGGGACGTTATGAGCCCGGTCGCATGCATGCCTAAGTGGACAAAGGTTCGATGACGGACATGAAAGCCCCGGCACAACAGACCAAATCTCTAACAGGGTTGTACGGTGAGGGAATCAAGTTCTAAAAACTCCCATGTCTGGCCTAAGCTTACCCCCATGATCTTTTTCCTTTTAGGACTAAGATGAGTACCCTGGGTATGGCATTGGTAGAAACAGCGTCACGATGATTAGGTCTCGGCCAGGGGTTGTCACAATATTGCACGACAGTCTCTAGACTCAATCTAAAACAAGGAAGGTCTCGTGTTGCTGGAGAGGCACTGGTTTTCCAAAAATCCAAAAACATCAAATATTTTCAAAATCCAAAAACATCAAATATTTCCAAAATCCAAAAACATCAAATATTTTCCAAAATCGAAAAAACAACAGATATTTTCAAAATCCAAAAACAACAATAAATATTTTCCAAAGTCCAAAACACAAATATTTTCAAAATTCAAAAACATTAAATACTTTCTAAAACTCCCCAAAAATACCATCATGTGCATGCATCGCATTTTCATTATGTTTTTCGCCTATTTAATAAGGCTCCACCTCTTGACCAAATATCAAGAAACGGTCATTATCTAACTTACTTCAAGGCAAGGGGTTGAGTCTAGGAACAGATCTAACTTGTTTCATGATTGAGTGTGTGCAGAATACAGGGGCAAGCCCAAAAGTAAAAAGCTCACAACTATGCAGGTTCAGGGTATGTAACGCGCCAGCCTCGGACCGTTACAGTCATGTAACGGGCCCAGCTTTGGCCGCCATTTCCTTTGGGCATGGGCCTTCTTCCTTTCCGTTGAACCATCATTATAGCGGTCTGAGAACCTACCGTTACTTGAAAATAATGGCACAAGACCCATCCGTCATATCCTTCAGAGAAGGGCTCTCATTACCCCCATTCTGACGGCCTATCGAGGCACCGTTATTTCCTTATAACGGTCCAAGACCCATCCGTCATATCCTCCAGAGGCCCTGTCTGTTCACATCTATCTGCCTTTCAACTATGAAACTCAAGATCATTCAACTATGGCAATCTCATTTCACTCAAACAAAGATTAATGAAATATAAATCTTGATAAATTCAATCTCGATTGTCAATTACATAATAACTCTCATAAACAAAAAAAAGAAAGATCAAAATACATTCAGCTTCTTATCCGCGAGAGGGCGGATTCTTCTCAAATCTTTCACGTACGCTCGGCGTGCTTCATCATCCTCTTCAACCTCTGCTTGCCACGGACGCACCTTGCTAATCTCCCACATGTTCAACGCATTCCGGATCGCTCTTTCATCTTCCTCGGTCCCCATCTTCCTAGGTAGAAGGGGAGGGTAGTGTGATAGTGCAAAAATGCTGATTCGAGGTAATCCGATTTGAAGATGGCATCGGTGCGGGTTGTAGATCGCCATGGTAGTGTTCCCTACTAGCTGGTGGTCCTGGCCTTGACGCCGCGGTATTTTGAGAAGAGCACTTCGGAGGACTCTTGGTCGCATGATGAACTTGTCTGTTGGAAGAGTATTGAGGAAGAGGCGCCATTCATCCCGAGTTTTCTTATCCGCCGTCTTGCATTCAACCTGAGAAGAGTATCCAAATGCCCCTCCAATGAAGAAGAGAGGGTGGCTCCCAAAGATCCGGCTTGCTGACGTAATGTCTTCCTTAGGAAGGAATTTGACTCTTACTCCTATCCAACATTCAAGGAGTATCATGGAACCAAACAAAAGTCCCCCTGAACAAGTCGAGCTCAGTCCTTCATAAAGGTATGAGAGGACCGCTTGAGAGATAGACATACCCCGCCACATCCCACTAATAATACCAAGGTTTTGGATATCTAAGAGGTGATCGGTGGTGGTAAAAAGGAAGACTCCACACAAGCAGACCACTACCGCCTTGGCTATGGCTTCATGTCTCTCCCACTTGTTTTTACAATGAGACACTATCCATTGTGCCAAAGGAATCAAGTGAATGTGGCGTGGGCTGATCATGGTCCTCACATCTTTTTGGTTGTGAATGAAGTCGCTTAAAATTAAGGACGGATCGATAGGCTCTATTGTATAGCAAACCCGATCTTCATCCCCCACCTTAGTCTTAGGAAGGGCTAGGTAAGTTTCTACCTCCTCCAGTAGGACGGTTGCTTCAAAGGAAGGGAAGACGAAAGTATGAGTTTGTGGATGCCATAGTTCCACAAGAGCTGAAAGGCTTGGCCAATCTAAGGACAATTTCTGGAAATTCTTGCCTAAAACCAAGAGAGGTTGAAGGTGCCATGCTTTGAGGATGGAAGTGACCTCTATGGGAAGTGTCTTTACCCTGGGAGCCACCCACTTCAGGTCGGAATAGCATCTTGGACCAGGAAGGGGCTTGAGGAAAGAAAGAAGGAAGTCATGAAAAAAAATAAGTGCAGTAAATTCTGAACTTTGGATGAGTTGAGAGAACTTACCACTCTTTGGACGTTGGAGCTCAAGTGCTTGGGAATTGAGGTCAACCGTTGAAGCTCTCCATATTCCCTCCTTGCAGCTTTAGGGCCGGCGTAAGCTTTCTCCTCCATAGCCATCACCTCGAAGCTCCTCTTCATCACGTTTTTGGCTCTTTAGAGAGGGCTCTTCAAACCCTAGAACAGAGGTTTTAGCAAAGCTGCGATTTTTGATCAAGGTTTCAAGTTGCTAAGGCTTATATTTAACTTTGGAAGGGTAAGACTCGGGCTAGAAGGCTTTATCTCTAATTAGGATAAGTTCTAGCGGTGGTTTAAGGGGCTAAGCCTCGGGTTTTTAACTCCCACGGCTCAATCCAATTCGGATTGCTACCCACATTCTAACGGTCCATCGTGCGGCCGTCACTTCCTTCTGACGCGCCAGCCCTTGGCCGTCACATTCTCTGTGGGTTTCAATTCACCGAATCATGTTCTGGAGAGAGTAACAGTCTGGGGGTCTACCGTCACTTTCTGTAGCGCGCAAGACCTGAGCCGTCGCATTCCCAGCCACTCAATTCTTTCTCTTCTGGGCTAAAACACTTCCTAACAGTCTTACTTTTGACCGTCGCTTGATCATGACGTGTCCCCTTCAAGCCGTCACATTTCCTGCTAGTCGCCCTGGCCAACTAACGTTCTGCCAGGATCAACGGTCTGACCCTTGGCCGTTATTTGTCTCTAACGCACCATCAATTGGCCGTCATTTATCCTAAAGCCCCACATCCTGAGTGGGTCTCTGATGATTAACGGTCTCTCACCAGAGCGTCATTTGATTATGACGGTCCGACCTTGGACCGTTACTTTCTCTGCTAATGGGTTCAGCCTTTGTTTTCAGCCCTTAACTAGACCTGGCCGTCTTTCACATTTGTACACCTCATTTCCTTCCCATTTTTCATACATGCATTCCTGCATACATCTCATTCATTTATCCACATTTCATCTAGTCCTATGCATCTCATAATCATTCATTCACGCTCTCATCAATTCAAACCAAACAGGAAAACAAAAAAAAGGGGTAATTTCATTCCTTCTTACTAACAGTTATATACAGATAAAAACATAAAACATAAGTGCATCACTCGGCCGACTTATCCGCCGGGTCGCCCTTATCCTCTCCACCCTCGGGTCTCCTGGGCGGAGGTGCTATGGAAGCACTCTCCTCCTGATGACCCCTTTCCGCCCTCTCATTCCTCCGCTGAGCAGAGGAGCTGACAAGGTAGTCTGCCGCCGATCCGGTACGGGCAGCGCTCCTAGGTGCTCCGCTGTGGGAAACGCTCCGCTCCGGTCCTCGGCCCATCATCCGTATGGTCCTCTCCAAGGTCCGGACCTCGATCTTCATATCATGGGCCTCGAGTCGCGCAGCTCGTGCCTCGGACCGGTATCTATCCAGATCTGCCATCTGCATGGCAATCCGTGCAAGCTCTCCCCGCAGACGAGCCGTCTCTGCTCGGAGAACCTCTATCTCTGCTCGGGCTTGATCGGTCTCAACCCGGCTTCTCTCTACCTCTGCCCTCGCCCGGATGGCCTTAGCCATTGCTGCTGCTAGCTCTACTGCCTGTAGATTGCATTGCATTGCATATAGTTAAGTCACATAAATTATATTGGCATAAGCATAATCATAAGCATAAGCATATCACATCTTACCCGCTCCGCGAGGGTGGCCTCCGCCTCCTCGGCCCGGGCAACTGCCCAAGCAAAGTCAGCATCCCGCTCGGTCCTATCTCCCGCAGGCTGCGAGGACGACGACGGGGCATCCGGTCCTGCTCGTTGGGCTCCCTCGGCCCGCTGCATCATCATAGTCAGAGCATTAGCATCATTCATAACCATGTAGAAAGCATTTAAGTTTTTAGTCTCACCAGGAGCTCCAGGGCAGACCGGTACTCGTCCCGCTGAAGGATGGTAGAATGGAGTAGCCCTTCTAGCTCAGCTATCCGTCCCTCAGGATCTAGCTACATATAGAAAGCATGAGTCAGCATCCATTATCTAACATTTTCACATAGAGAAGTTTTAGAGTTTTAGAAGTTGCATACCGGTCGTCGGGTACCTCGGTATACCCGGTCGCCGTAGTGTCTAGCAAAGGCCTTCAGGTAGGCCTCGTCGCTCTCGTCCCGCTCCCTCATGGCCCTGCCTCGCTGCCTCCAGTCGAGGACGTACTTCACCTTCCGGGCGCGCCAATCTACATTTCCACTGATGCCCCTCGCCGACTTGCCTGGGCGGTCATCGTCGCGATGTGGAAAGGTCACCTCGGGCTGGCGTAGTCCCCGAGTCCGCAGGATCAGCCTGTAGTGCAGAGGCTCGATGATATGGATGCAATGCAACCATATGTCTCGCCCCCGGTACAATAAGGACGCCTCCACCCACGGCTGTCCCGTGTAGCCTTCGCTGCGGTACGGGGTCCATCTCACCTGAAAGCATTTGCCATTCATTCGTCAGCATTTATAAGCATTTGTCAGCATATAGAAGCACATAGAAGTCATTTTAAGTCTCGGGCTTACCGATGTATGTGGATAGGAGTCCAGGTCGTCCTGGATCGTCCGGGTCAATCTGAGGATCGATCCCGTATCCCTCGCCACCGACCATCGCCTCGCAATTGGTATGAGGCCGGGATGGAGTAATGCGCCTCTCCCAATGCCTGGGAGGTACATGTAGCTCCAGACCTGCATATAGAAGTCAAGTCAGTTAGATCATTTGCATAAAGCATTTGCATAAATCATAGCATAATCATGATCACGGCATAATAGAAAGCATTTTAAGTGCATTTTACCTGTAGGAAAGGCGAGAAGCCGCCCAGCATGGTCTGGCGATCCGTGGTGCTCAGGGAGTCGAACAGGAATGCGAGTACTGCTGCACCCCATGCATACTTCTTCACTCTGCTCAAGTCCTCTATCATCGACAGCAGTCTGCAGCTGATGACGTCTGCCCGAGTCGCGAACAGGAGCTTCACGAACAGCAACATCAGGAAGCGCCTGAGCACTCTGTCTCCCTCTGCTCCTGCCTCTTCCGCCACGCGAGGGCGCACCTGGTCGATCACTCTGCCCAGATGCTCCTCAGGCAGCTCTCCCACGGTGATTGTCGCTCCTCTCAGCCCCAAACTCTCCTGCAGTACTGATCTCGCAAGCTGGGAGGAGGACTGACCTGGCCTAATCAGATCTAGCCCGAGCAGCTGCTGCGCCATCTCCCGGTAATCCCCGTATGTCCATCCAGTCACTGCGGAGCCATGGACTCTCAATCCTGTAATCCTCGCTATGTCTTCCAATGTGGGGATCATGTGGCCCCACGGGAAGATGAACGCCCTGCTGATCGGGTCCCACCTCTCGTGCAAGGCGTATAGCAGCGGCGTATCCATCCGAATCACCTCAATGCTAAGCACCTCGGCAAATCCCATCTCGGCGAGTCTCTCTCTCTGGTAATCGGGCAGGGCCTGGTACACCGCCCGGATCTGAAGCCAGGAGATCCGTGATCTCCTCTTGCCCTGCATTGCATGTTAGATCATTAGTTAGTCCAATTGCATCATATAATCATTGCATAAATGTTTATAATTGAAAATAAAACAAAAATTTGAAAAAATTGAAAACCCTAAAAATAGCTTAATTCCCTGGTAAGAGTGACGGCCCTAGGGTGGTGAGTCACTTGACTCTGACGGCCTCATCTTGGCGCGTCAGGGGAGTGACGGTCGCTGGCAGGACCGTCACATTCTCTGCGTTTGGGAATTTTTTCCCTTGTATTCACATGGTCTCCCATCATGGCCACATGGCCTACAATTGTTCCTAATAGGGTCGTAGACCCATTTCTACCCCTTTTCCCCACATGCATCCGTAAATAAACACAAAAAATAAAATTAGGGCGGGGGGCTTACCTCGTGGTCCATGGCTTTCTTCTTCGTCTTCTTTGGTTCCTTGGGCTCCTCTGCACCCAAGGGAACTTCTCCTTCACTCCCCGTGGCCGTGGGGACTTCTTCTTCTTCCGTTTGACCTCCCCTCGTCGGTTACTCCTCTTCCACCGGCGGGACCACTTCTCCTTCGATACGGCGGCGAAGCCGCCGGATGGCCATCCTCTTCCCTCTCTCTCTCCTCTTTGGGGGCGGCTGGGGTGCCTCGTCGCCGGCCATTGGAGTGGTGAGGACGGTGGTCGCCGGAGCTCTCTCGGTTTTTTGAGTTTTGGGCGATGAGTGCTTGAATGAATGGGCCGTAACCGTTCGGTTGTTTCTTTTGGAAACTCAGGAAATGTGATGGTCTATCGACCGGCCGTCACATCCTCCTAACGCTCCTGTGAAAGTCCGTTACTTATGAGGACCTGTTTTATTGAAGAATGTGAACCGCCTCGTTTATGACGGATCAAAGGTGATCCGTTACTTAATGTGACGCCCTGTCATCAGACCGTTATATGCTTGCTAATTTCTTGATGAATTGAAAGGTCTAATTGATGCTTAAAGGACCCTATTTTCTATCATGATGTTCCTTATGGATACCTCTTGCACGTACAATGGTTATGCCTTGATGCTTACTCTTGATTTATTGTTGGCTAACCTATCTTTCATGAAAGGAATTACGAGTAAAATCATGCTTTACCTTCGTCAAGCAGGTAAGTCAGGTATTGTATCTCGTTCCATCATTCCCTTAATGCATTACTATATGTTATCTATAATATATTACCTCGAGAACCGGCTGGTCATTCATGTGTCCTAGGATCTGATGTTCCCCTAAAACAAAAATGATGATGATCTAAGTTCACATGATTAATCGTTGGATAGGCCGTTAGATTGGAAAAATTTGGGGACGATGGTTCTATCTTGCACGCCATGGTTGCAGATGGTGTCCTGACTCTGATTACTCCGATCTAGCAATATTATTCTCGAGTATTTGATATTTCATCTTTCTTCGCCTATTGTTTTAAAGATTTCTTTTTCCTTTAGCCCAGCATGCATCATGCGCATTCTTTTGAGCATTAATGAGTTTCATCTATTCAAGATATTTCAGTAATGGTGAACAGTTGTGTTCTTGAACCCGAATAAGGAGAATCATTCCATTCCGAATTAGAAAGATTCCTTCGATTTGCTCACTTGATCTGGTTCACTGAAGATTCATGTCTGGAGTTTAGTCTCTTTCCTTTCCGTTGCCTCCGGCGGCTAGCCGTGTTTCCTTTCCTTAGTTAAATTAATTCGTCCAGACTTGCGTTCTTTTGGCTGCCTACTTCCTTGTGATCAATTGAAGTTTTCCAGAGAATTTCTATCGCTTGTTGGTACAGAACGGGTGTCGTTTACCTTAACGCCCACTTTTTGATACACTCCGCTTCATCTCCGCTTCATATCCATGTTCCATTTCACTTCCGCTTCACCTCCGCTCGCTCCCCTGCAAAGAGGACGTTAAGGAGGGGCATCTGTTGACACCCGTTTTATACCCAATAAGTCGGGTCATCTCCTTGTTCATTTAATATGGTGTTCCGAGTTGTTCGCTGATTTATCGAATCTCCTGATCAGTTGAAGCCTATTTTCTTGAGTCTTGAATTCCTAGATTAAGAATTGGCTCCCGGTGGCATTTCGTTGGATAGAGCTTAGCAGAACCCTTCACTCTATGTTTGAAACCCAACGTAAATAACGGTCCTAGTCAGGTGCGTCTCTTCCTTGTAACGCATAGGTCCTGGACCGTTACTCTTTGAAGAGTCCTAAAGCTTAAGGCTTCGTTGCTAGTGCTTATCCTTTTAAAAGCCATGTTGATAATAGCGGTCTGTCGTGCAGCCGTTATTTCTCTTTGACGCCCTATGCCTTGGCCGTCGCTTCCTTGAAGAGTCCAGCTCGTTTGATCTTCTTCTCGTTGATCTTATCTCTTTGGGATAAGGTTGAAAGTAACGGATGATCCTTGATGCGTCGCTTCCAAGTGGCTGTCTATCGTGCAGCCGTTACTTCTTTCTGAGAGTCCTGGCAGTTCAGACCTTTTCTCTGCTACTCCGTAATTAAGATAAGGATTTGGATTAACCTTATCTCTTTCAAATCCGATCCTCAGGACCTCCCGTTTGTTTCTGTGGACTCTTGGTGATATTATCTTCAAGGATTTGTTAAGATTTATCCCTTCTTTCCTGCTGAATTATCCTCTACTCGACCTACGAGTTTTGAGGGTCTATAAATAGAACCCTTGAATTCATGGCCAAAGGGGAGGAGATTTCAATTCACGACGAAGCGCTGCCGAACTCAGGAGCCATCTTCATCCAAGAGGAACTGCTTCCCACGTCCATCTATCTCATAGTCAAGGGAGTACTTTTGGTTTTGTCCTTCAAGTTCATCTTTGCATGCTTGAGTTCTTCCTTGGTTTTTCTCCAAATAAAGCATTGTCCCTCCTCCTTCTCCACGTTTTTCACTGTTCTTTAAGCATACAAACATCCTCCCTACTTTTAAAAATGCCCAGAGGGGTTAAAAAACCAAAACTCCCCGGTAATTCCCTCTCCTTTTGATGTTCTTAAGTTCTTTAAGAATTGATGCTATGCTTGCGAAGAGGGCTGATTGAGGTTGTCTTGTCTTGTTTTTCTACTTCTTTGGCAGGTTTACAGGCTCATTAGCACGAGGCCCAAGTCTTCTAGCCGGCTGGAAGAGTTGGAGTTAAAAGAATTCAAGCTTTACTACTACAGATTATCTGACGGTCTGGTGAAGGCGCGTCACTCTATTCCGGCGGTCAAGGGTGCGACCGTTACTTCCAAGCGGCGCACGGGTCTCTGGCCGTTACTTCCAAGCTGATCTGCAGGCTTTCTTTGGATTTCTCTCCCGTGGGCGGGTGTTTCATCCTCCTATTTCCAAGGTATATTCAGGTCTTTTGACTTATGTTTACTTTGGTGGCGATCACATCTTTCCTTGGTACTGGGCAATAGCTATTTTCTTCACCACATCTTTATTTTCCTTGCTTGTTCCACCCCTAGCGGTGTGTTTTTATTTACTCCTCCCTCCACGCCCCGGCGTGTGTTTTCCTTTCTCCTTAGCGTAATAGCATGCCCATGCTGGAGATAGTCATGATTGCCTAGGTTCATGTTCATGTGTTCATAGGTTTGAGCTGATCTTTGATTGCTTGTTTATCATCTTGCCATATTACTTTGCAAACCTCAAGAGTAACATAAAAAGATAGGCAAATAAATATCAACAGATAATTTTTGATTGCTTGTTTATAATTGAAAAACAAAACAAAAATTTGAAAAATTTGAAAACCCTAAAAACAGATAATTTTTTGGCGATCACGGTGGGACAACTTGTGCCAATCGTACTTCTGATCCTTGTTTAAACCTGCCATCATCTGTTTGTTCAATTGTCTTTCATTTCCTTCGCTTTCATTGCTCATTCTGGTTTTCTGAGTTCTTTGACGGCCAGGTGTCCCCGCGTCACAGTCCTCTGACGCAGGGGCATTAGACCGCTACTTTGGTTCTGCTATGGGCTTTACGGGCTTCCCGGTTACTTCTGTTAGTTTTTTGGTTCCCTGGCTCATCTGACGGTCTCGCCCCGCTGCGTTATATATTATCCGGCGGTCTGGCCTTCGACCGTTATTTCTCTCTGACGCAGGGGCCTTTGACCGTTACTCTCCTGGCAGGTACGCATCCGAGGTGCATTTATTTCCGCAGTTTTGTGCTGTGATTTATTGCTTGGGTGACACTTGACCCTCCTCTTGCTTTGCTCATATTTGCATATCATGGTGTGCACTATTGATTGCTAGATTGTTAGGTTAGGCTTTGCATGCACCCCGGTACACATAGGGTCATTCACCGTTTCATACATTAGATTGCATTTTCCTACCTTGTTGTGAGGACCTCTCGTCTCCATATTCCTTGGGACCGACTAGGAAATCACAGCAGGGACCTCCATAAGTCCCCGCGAGCCGTGGATTCCCACACGGACGCTGGGCCGGTTGTACCTTTCCCACCCCGTGTCTAGGGTTGCGTAAGTGATTGAGTGGTTACACTTAGAGTCAAACCAAGTCCCATACCCATTTCCTACTAGGAACCTGTAGTTGAGAGCACATATCAATCAATTTACTAAGGTTCCAAAGGAGAAATCATAAGAATCTTGTCGCATCATTCTAAACAACTTGCTTGGTTCTTGAGTGTCTTCATCTTTTATCACTTGCATCTTGTTAGAATCACCCAAACTTGATTGCTCATTGTGTGTTTTGTGTTGTCTATTTTTTGCATTTTGTCCAAGGTTGTCTGTCGCATGTGGAGTTGCTTTCGTCCGTTTGAATCATCCTCTCAAGTTACTCCCTCCTTCACGTGCTATTCCAATCCTCTCTTCGAATCCACCATGGCATCCTTCAATCCTCCGCGCTCCCAAGAGGACTCTCTTCCTCAAGGGCTCCTTGAAAACCCCCCTCGGGTTGCCACCTTTCCCTCCGGAGAAGGGACTGCCCCTCTCCCGTCCTCCACATCTGTGGGAGGCAGTCAAAGTACCCCCTCTCTTTCTACTCCTTCCGCGGGCTCCGTCCTTCACATGATGGCCCAATTGGACCCGACCCAACTTCAAGTCCTATACCAAGCTATGCAAGGGTCCAATGCTTCTCCCTCCACTGCTGTGCAAGGTCAATCTAATCCTTCCATCATCGGGCCGCCCGTTCAGCCCACTCTGATTAACCTCACTCCGGTCCAACCCCGGACCATCACCTTCGCTGGCATAGAGATGGGCCAATCTTCCAATTCAGCCCAACAGTCTTTTGATAAAGGGAAATCGCCTATCCCTTCTTTTGTCCAGGTGGATCATCACAATTCTGGTTCGGGGGCTTCACAGCTTCTCATGAACCCTTCTGATTTCTTACACCCTCAGCAAGGGGCGACCCAAACTCATTCCCATCTGGGTATATCTCAGGCTCAATATCCTTCTTACGGGCCCCCTATTTCCATCGTCTATCCTTCTACTCATGCCTATAGCCCTCCCCCGTCTGCCACCATCATTCCATTTGCTCCTCAACAATCGGCGTCCTTCACTACCCCTGCTCCCTCCCAAGAGCAGGATTTGCTTAACAAGTGGGCCGCCATGCAGCAACAACTCGATTTTCTCCAGAAAAGGGTTGGCCCACAATCCTTGGCTGATATTCCTATTCCGAGCTTCCAGAACATTCGGTTCCCTCCGCAATCAGAGCTCCCCAACTACCGCAAGTATGATGGGAACATCAATCCCTTTATCCATGTGAGGGATTTCCTATATGAATCAGTGCAATTCCAGTATGATGATCACCTCATGGCGTACTTGTTCCGCCGATCCTTAGATGGAGTCGCTCTGGAATGGTTTTATTCTCTGCCACTGGAAGAGGCCGAGAGTTTCAAGGTAGTTAAGGACAAATTCATTTAGCGGTTTCAAGACAGGGTCGGACTAGAATATTCATTCACAGATCTAGTGGCAGAGAAGATGAAGCCAGAGGAAGACTTTGCCACCTATGCAGACAGATGGAGGCAGATGGCCGCCAGAGTGCCTGGACACATTCCGGAGGAAGAGAAGGTCAAATTGCTGATTTCCAATGCCACCCCGACCTTCCGCAACATCCTGGCAATGAATGACATAGCCAACATGCATCAACTCTACAGCCGGGCGCGCTTCATACAGACTCAATTCAAGGACTCTCCTATCCATTCTCTGTTCGAAAACCAAAAGCCCAAGTACCACAAGAAACCACAAGGGCCGGTTACTGAGGGAGTCCAAACAAATGAGCAAGTACAAGCCGTTGCTTTTCCATATCAAGCCGCACATTTCCGCTACACCCAAAACCCCCGCAATCCACAAAACTCCACTCAGCACAACTTCCAGGCCACTCCACAAAACACTCCCTCCGCCTTCACCATTCCACAAAACGCCTTCGCCACACCACAACAACCACCACCACCATCACAATACCATAACGTCCCTCCACCCGGCGGCTACAGCAACAACAATCCAAACAGCAAGCGCCCGGCTCCCCGGAGAGCACAGTATCCTCCGTTACCCGAGACACTTACAGACATTTTCTCGGCACTTATGTCAGTAAATGCAATCCAACTTCCTCCGGAACGGCCTGTGTGGAACCCGGCGGTTGATCAGACCAAATATTGCATGTTCCATAGGCAGCCAGGCCATACCATAGAAGGATGTTATCAATTCCGAGATCTGGTATATGACCTTCATGAAAGGCAGAGAATCGACTGGGCCAAAATGCATAGGGCCATTATGGAGATTAAAGAAAAGAGGAGGCATCCGCAGGGGCAGCAAGTGCAGCAGCATCAAGCACCGTAGCCGCAGCAGCCACCACAACAACAGCAACCGCAGCAAGTACAAGATCTGGGCATCCATCAGAACCCGATGCCGAATCATCCACCCGCTCCTCAGCAGCAGCCGCCGGCACCAGCACAAGTTAACCTGGTTCAACCACCGGCTCCCAATGCCGGGTGGTCTTTTGATGATGATGGCGCCGCACCGCAAGTAATGGCGTTCCACCACAACCTCCGCAATCCTTCCTTCATCCTCCCTATGCAATCAACACCTGCTCCGCTCATCCTACCATCCACACCCGCTCCAGCGAACCCTCTACCGCTCTCCATCCCATCATACCCTCCAACACTTACTCCCCTCGCCATCATCACACCATCAACTAATCCTTCGCCCATCCTCAAACATCCACTAGCCTTCCCTCCACCCGCATCGACACTCACCACCACCTTGCCTCCCACCAATCCCTCACTTATCATCCACTCACCCCCCATTAACTCCACCAAACCCACGCTCCACCAAAACACCTCCCCCGCACAGCCTATCTCACTCATCCACCCTACGGCGCCCATCATCCTATCTTCGGATGCTGCGGCAAACTGTGCCTTAAGGAGCGGGAAGATGTTCCATCGGAATTACGTTACTACTTCCAATCCCCAGTCCACCCAGCCAACAGCCGAGCATGAAGAAGCTGAACCCCTACCGGGTACTCAATATGACTTGTTACATCATCTGGATCGGGTACCCGCTAAGATATCCGTGCTGGAGTTAATCAAAAGGTCCACCCTCCATCAGGATGCACTGAGGGACTTCTTGCAGAAAGTAATGGTCAGCGAAGACAGGGTAGTCGACAGTTTACCAACGGCATTGGCAACTATTTCCAAAGGGCCGACAATTACATTCTCAGAAACCGAGATTGCACCTCCAGGGGCTCGGCAAAAGCCGCTCTGCATAACAATTACCCTAAATAAAGTCGACATTGAAGCAGCACTGGTTGACACGGGGGCCTCAATTAATGTTTGCCCACTTAGCACCCTCCGGGCATGCAACATATCTGAAGAGTTGCTACGACCTACTCCCACCACTATAGCAGCGTATGACAACTCAAGGCGAGCATGTCACGGCATAATCACTATTCAGGCAGAGCTCGGGCCCCTTACCATGGTAGTGGAATTCTATGTTCTCGACATCGACCCTATGTTCAAGGCTATCTTGGGTCGTCCCTGGATCGACACGCTTGGTGCCGTACCCTCCACCGCACATCAGTGCGTCAAATTCCTCTTTCAAGGGAGGGTCGTCAAAGTTAAAAGCTTGGCCACGGTGCACACAGTCAAGGCCCTCTCAGATCAAATTCTTCCCACACTCTAGCCAAGTAGCCGGCCCGTCATATCAGTGCTTGATTTAAATTTTCCTTGGGCTTACACATCCCCTAAACCCATCACTACCCCGGTCAACGTCAAAGTGAAGCCGCAGATTCGAGATTCGAAAGGGTGGAATATCATACTAAAACTAGGCTATCAACCGGGGAGAGGCCTCGGGGCGTAACTACAAGGAATGACTAAACCCATACCTAAGGGAAAGAAAATGGGCAGAAGAGGCCTCGGTTACAAGGAAACAGCATTATCTATGATGGGTGATTCTGGGCCGCTTACTTGGGATTATCGTCAGCACTTTGTCAGAGGGCCTCTCCAGCCCTGCACACTAGCTCCAATGCCGATTCAACCAGAAAGGAATACAGTTTGTCCGATTGCCAGTTCGCCTCCCTTGCCAGGAGGGTCAGATGATGACATGCTCAACTACAGTCAGGCCTTGCAGAGGCTCTTTTATGAGGAAGAACGCCAGAAGCAACAAGAGGTTCAGCTCGTACAGTGGAGGCCGAAGAAGCAGCCCACGGTTAAATTGCAGGAGGAGGGGAGCTCTCCGGTTATCTTCTCTTGGCCTCCCTCACATTTCCAATCCATCTTTCAGCAAAGGGAGTTCATACCCCGTTTTCCTCCTATCATGATAAATCCATCCGTCATTGATCCACCAGAGATTCTATTCATTCCTTGTGCTTGCGGGAAGTGCCCGCGCATTGATCTATCCACTCTATTTACTTCTCCTTCTCCCAATGCTCAACTCCATGAGATGTGGTTCTCTTCTTCTGATCCCTTCTTCGATTGCATCTTTCCCGAGCTATTCCCTATGCAGCTCCCACCTCCTCCGTCTTGCCATGTAGTCTCCACTGATCCACAAAAAAAAAACGTCAAATTTAAAACGGAGATTTCAGTGGAAGATTACGCTGTCATGTCTCCATCCTCCTCCTCCCAGGGGCACGAGTCCCCTGCTCCTTCCCTTCCACTAAGCCTTCTCTCTCCTAGGTTAGGGTTAGGGTCGAGCAAGTCTAAGGAAGTAGAGTCAGTTAGGTCTAGAGAAGTAGGGTCCTGTTCGTCCAACCCTTCCCATTCTGAGCCGCGCTCGCTTGCGCATCCTTCCCGATCTGTTCCTGATAGGTTCTTGCAAGATTTAGCTCAGCGGTGTCTTGCTCTTTTAAAGTGTCCGAAATTTGTTGCTACAGCAATCGTGATTGAGGATGAAGAGGAAATAGAAGGGTTATGGAGCGATGATGGATTAGGCGTCCATGAGATCTTGGATGAGAAGGATCCGATAGATGAGGACAGCAACATAGATAACACTGCCGATTTATATGCACAAGGATTAAAGAGATTCGACCAGCCGTCGATGGCAGTGGATGAACCTACAAAGGAAATCAACTTGGGAACAGAAGAAGACCCAAGGCCCATCATTATCTCGGCTAATCTCCCTCCACAAGTAGAAGAAGAGCTAATTAAGGTATTGAGGGAGTGTAGCGATTCTTTCGCCTGGTCTTATGAGGACATGCCAGGTCTTGACCCCTCCTTAGTGGAACATCGACTCGTGCTTAAACCAAGGGCAACACCTGTTAAACAAAGGTCAAGAAGATTTCACCCCCACATGGCCTTGAAGATCAAAGAAGAGGTCGACAAGCTATACAAGGCCAAGTTCGTCAGAGTAGTTTTATATCCTCAGTGGGTGGCAAACATAGTCCCTGTTCTCAAGAAGGATGGAAAGGTGCGCATATGCATTGATTTCAGGGATCTAAACAAAGCATGTCCCAAAGATGATTTCCCGCTACCTCATATAGACGTCCTAGTGGATAACACTGCCGGGTACGAAGCTCTGTCGTTCATGGATGGGTACTCAGGCTACAATCAAATCCGTCTCGCTCCGGAAGATCAAGAGAAAACTTCCTTCACCACGCCATGGGGCACGTATTGTTATGTAGTTATGCCATTTGGTCTGAAGAACGCAGGTGCCACCTATCAAAGGGCGATGATGGCCATTTTCCACGACATGATGCATATATACATGGAAGCTTATGTGGATGACATCTTGGTGAAGTCAAGAACAAAAGAAGAACACCCCTCTATTTTGGCTAAGGTGCTGCAAAGAGACAGGGAGTATAAGCTTAAGATGAATCCGAAGAAGTGTGTATTCAGAGTCTCCTCAGGAAAGTTGCTTGGGTTCATAGTGAGCAAACGGGGGATCCAGATTGATCCTAATAAAGCATAGGCCGTCATGGACATGCCTCCGCCAAAGAACATTACGGAACTTCGAGGATTGATTGGTAGACTGCAATTCATTAGAAGATTCATATCTCAGCATTCTCAAAGATGCCGCCCGTTCTACGAATTACTTAAGGCGGGGGTCTAGTTCGAATGGAATCAAGATTGCCAAAAGGCCTATGAGGACCTCAAAGAGTACCTGTCCAATCCCCCAGTTTTGCAACCTCCTGTCCCTGGGAAACCCCTAATCCTATACATCTCGGTTATTGAGGACTCCCTAGGGGCGGTCTTAGCACAAGTAGATGATAAAGGGAAAGGGCGAGCCGCGTACTACCTTTCTCGGCTGTTTAATCCAGCTGAATCCAAGTACACCGCTGTGGAGAAGACTTGTGCCGCCTTAGTGTGGGTAGCTCAGAAGCTTAAACATTACTTTCTCGCCCACCCAGTTAGGTTGATCTCTAGGATGGACCCGATCCATTATCTCTTAGAAAAGCCCGTCCTTTCTAGTAGGTTAGCTCGCTGGCAGAGCTTCCTCTCTCAGTTCGACATCACCTTTGTCGTTCAAAAGGCAGTTAAGGGATATTCCATTGCTGAGCACCTTGCACATCTTCCCCTTCCTCATACCGATTCCATTCGGGACGATTTCCCTGATGAGCATCTCTCTATCCTTTCTCATCATCCCTTCTGGTCCCTGCACTTCGATGGTGCACTTAACTCCCAAGGCCAAGGGATTGGGGCTGTCTTGCTTACTCCGGAAGGAGTAACCATCCCCTTCGCTTATCAGCTTTGATTTCCCGCTACCAACAACATCGCTGAGTATGAGGCTCTCCTAGCAGGCTTGAAGCACGCCTATCTCCTAGGCGCGTGTTATTTAAACATCATAGGAGACTCTCAGCTCGTCCTACGGCAAGTTCTGTCAACTTACCGTACTCGTGATCCTAAGCTCAAACCTTATCAAGATTTGGTCACGCTCCTTGCTAAGCGATTCCGTAAGCTGATCTATATTCATATTCCCCGTTCTTTGAACATTTTAGCTGATGCTTTGGCATCTCTTGCTTCCTCCTTGTCTTTCCCTCTCAGTCGTGGTACTGAGACCATCGTCGTCCAGAGATTGGATGCACCCTCCATTCAAGATCCTTGGTTCATCAACCTTAGGGAATCTGTAGAGGCGAGAGTTGAAAAGGAAGATCTCAAGGAAGTTTCATTAACAGAACTAGAGGAGATCCTGGACGAAGAAGAATTGCCTTGGTATCACGAAATTGAGCTGTTTTGCAAAGAAGGGTCATTTCCAGAAGGGGCAAAGGCTGAGCAGCGTAAAGCAATAAGAAGAGCAGCCGCAAGATACACTATCATTGCAGGGGAACTGTATAGGCGTGCTACTAATGGAATGCTCATGAGATGCTTAGATGATGTAGAAGTTTGGAAAGTGGCTAAGGCGGCCAATTCTAGTGAGTGTGGAGGTCATGTCAATGGCCAGGCTCTAGCAAAGAAGATCCTTAGGCAGGGCTACTATTGGCCCACTCTAGAGGAAGATTGCTCCCTCTATGTCCGGAGGTGTCTTAAGTGCCAACTCCATGCTGATAAAATTCACTCTCCGGCTTCATCCCTCCATCCTATGACTGCTCCTTGGCCATTCTCTATGTGGGCTTTCGACGTCGTTGGCCCACTCGGTGATCCTAATTCTCAAATCAAGCAAAAAATCCTTTATCCTCACCGCCACTGAATACTTCACCAAGTGGGTCGAAGCCGAGGCATACACAGAGATCAAAGCTACAACGGTGTGCCGCTTTATCATGAAGAATATCATCTCGTGGTTCGGAGTACCAAGCAGCATCATCACCGACAACGGACCCCAGTTCGTCTCCCAAGAGCTTAAGGACCTCTGTAAGAAGTTCAATATTACATTGCATCATTCATCCCCATATTACCCTCAAGGCAACGGTCAAGCCGAGGCCACTAATAAAACCCTTCTTAAAATCATTAAGAAAACATGCGAAGCACATAAATTTTTTGATTGGCCTGAAAGATTGGTGGAAGCTCTGTGGGCTTACCGCACCTCCGTCCGTACCCCTACGGGACAAACTCCCTACTCTTTAACTTACGGCATGGAGGCGGTGCTCCCATACGAGATCCTAATCCCTTCCCTCAGAGTACAGCTCGATAAGGAACTTAATCTCGATGAACGTCGAGAGGCGTTGCTGGTCCAGCTAGAACTCTTAGATGAAAAGAGGATGAACGCGGCCGATCATGTATCTGTTTATCAAAAGAGGGTTTCATGTTATTTTCAAAAGAAGGTAATCGAGCGAAAATTTTGTAAGGGTGAAATTGTTTTGAAACGCCAATTTATTCGGTCTGCAGGTCCTAGGTCCAAATTGCAACCTAACTGGGAAGGATCGTTCGTAATAAAGGAGGCTTATCCAGGGAATGCTTATCGGTTAGTAAACGCGGAAGGTGAGGAGCTCTCTCACCCATGGAATGGGTTGTATCTTAAGCGTTTCTTTCCTTAAAAATCTAAACCATGTGCTTCTCCGGTAATAAGAACTTCCTCCCTGTCTTCAAAAAGGAAGGGTCCCGAGTAAGGCAATCACACACTACACGATGTCCCTGGTCGGGCTCCTTGTTTAAAAGACACCGTTTCTCCTTGGCCATGCTTTAGGGGAAAATCAAAGTCCCTGTCCGCTTCATCCTTCGGCTGAATCCAGGGGCAAGGAGTGAATAAGAAGGAGACAACCAACCCAAACTCCCTAACAAGAAGAGGTCTCAAATGGGGGCAAGTTCGTTATGACCTGACGCCACAAGGAAGAAAAGAAAAGAAAAGAAAAGGAGTGCTCTTTACAACAAAATCAAAGGCATCATCTCAAAGTCTGTGAATGAATCTCCAAAAGCTCCAAAGGGAAAATAAAAAATTAAGGCATGACAAGAGTGGCAGTACAGTTCCCCGCGGGACGTTATGAGCCCGGTCGCATGCATGCCTAAGTGGACAAATGATTTATGACGGACATAAAAGCCCCGGCACAACAGACCAAATCTCTAATAGGGTTGTACGGTGAGGGAATCAAGTTCTAAAAACTCCCATGTCTGGCCTAAGCTTACCCCCATGATCTTTTTCCTTTTAGGACTAAGATGAGTACCCTGGGTATGGCATTGGTAGAAACAACGTCACGATGATTAGGTCTCGGCCAGGGGTTGTCACAATATTGCATGCCAGTCTCTAGACTCAATCTAAAACAAGGAAGGTCTCGTGTTGCTGGAGAGGCACTGGTTTTCCAAAAATCCAAAAACATCAAATATTTCCAAAATCCAAAAACATCAAATATTTCCAAAATCCAAAAACATCAAATATTTTCCAAAATCTAAAAAACAACAGATATTTTCAAAATCCAAAAACAACAATAAATATTTTCCAAAGTCCAAAACACAAATATTTTCAAAATTCAAAAACATTAAATACTTTCTAAAACTCCCCAAAAATACCATCATGTGCATGCATCGCATTTTCATTATGTTTTTCGCCTATTTAATAAGGCTCCACCCCTTGACCAAATATCAAGAAACGGTCATTATCTAACTTACTTCAAGGCAAGGGGTTGAGTCTAGGAACAGATCTAACTTGTTTCATGATTGAGTGTGTGCAGAATACAGGGGCAAGCCCAAAAGCAAAAAGCTCACAACTATGCAGGTTCAGGGTATGTAACGCGCCATCCTCGGACTGTTACAGTCATTTAACTGGCCCAGCTTTGATCGCCATTTCCTTCGGGCATGGGCCTTCTTCCTTTCCATTGAACCATCATTATAGCGGTCTGAGAACCTACCGTTACTTGAAAATAACGGCCCAAGACCCATCCGTCATATCCTTCAGAGAAGGGCTCTCATTACCCCCATTCTGACGGCCTATCGAGGCACCGTTATTTCCTTATAACGGCCCAAGACCCATCCGTCATATCCTCCAGAGGCCCTGTCTGTTCACATCTATCTGCCTTTCAACTATGAAACTCAAGATCATTCAACTATGGCAATCTCATTTCACTCAAACAAAGATTAATGAAATATAAATCTTGAAAATTCAATCTCGATTGTCAATTACATAATAACTCTCATAAACAAAAAAAAGAAAGATCAAAATACATTCAGCTTCCTATCCGCAAGAGGGCGGATTCTTCTCAAATCTTTCACGTACGCTCGGCGTGCTTCATCATCCTCTTCAACCTCTGCTTGCCACGGACGCACCTTGCTAATCTCCCACATGTTCAACGCATTCCGGATCGCTCTTTCATCTTCCTCGGTCCCCATCTTCCTAGGTAGAAGAGGAGGGTAGTGTGATAGTGCAGAAATGCTGATTCGAGGTAATCCGATCTGAAGATGGCATCGGTGCGGGTTGTAGATCGCCATGGTAGTGTTCCCTACTAGCTGGAGGTCCAGGCCTTGACGCCGCGGTATTTTGAGAAGAGCACTTCGGAGGACTCTTGGTCGCATGATGAACTTGTCCGTTGGAAGAGTATTGAGGAAGAGGCGCCATTCATCCCGAGTTTTCTTATCCGCCGTCTTGCATTCAACCTGAGAAGAGTATCCAAATGCCCCTCCAATGAAGAAGAGAGGGTGGCTCCCAAAGATCCGGCTTGCTGACGTAATGTCTTCCTTAGGAAGGAATTTGACTCTTACTCCTATCCAGCATTCAATGAGTATCATGGAACCAAACAAAAGTCCCCCTGAACAAGCCGAGCTCAGTCCTTCATAAAGGTATGAGAGGACCGCTTGAGAGATAGACATACCCCGCCACAGCCCACTAATAATACCAAGGTTTTGGATATCTAAGAGGTGATCGGTGGTGGTAAAAAGGAAGACTCCACACAAGCAGACCGCTACCGCCTTGGCTATGGCTTCATGTCTCTCCCACTTGTTTTTACAATGAGACACTATCCATTGTGCCAAAGGAATCAAGTGAATGTGGCGTGGGCTGATCATGGTCCTCACATCTTTTTGGTTGTGAATGAAGTCGCTTAAAATTAAGGACGGATCGATAGGCTCTATTGTATAGCAAACCCGGTCTTCATCCCCCACCTTAGTCTTAGGAAAGGCTAGGTAAGTTTCTACCTCCTCCAGGAGGATGGTTGCTTCAAAGGAAGGGAAGACGAAAGTATGAGTTTGTGGATGCCATAGTTCCACAAGAGCTGAAAGGCTTGGCCAATCTAAGGACAATTTCTGGAAATTCTTGCCTAAAACCAAGAGAGGTTGAAAGTGCCATGCTTTGAGGATGGAAGTGACCTCTATGGGAAGTGTCTTTACCATGGGAGCCACCCACTTCAGGTCGGAATAGCATCTTGGACCAGGAAGGGGCTTGAGGAAAGAAAGAAGGAAGTCATGAAAAAAAATAAGTGCAGCAAATTCTGAACTTTGGATGAGTTGAGAGAACTTACCACTCTTTGGACGTTGGAGCTTAAGTGCTTGGGAATTGAGGTCAACCGTTGAAGCTCTCCATATTCCCTCCTTGCAGCTTTAGGGCCGGCGTAAGCTTTCTCCTCCATAGCCATCACCTCGAAGCTCCTCTTCATCACGTTTTCTGCTCTTTAGAGAGGGCTCTTCAAACCCTAGAACAGAGGTTTTAGCAAAGCTACGATTTTTGATCAAGGTTTCAAGTTGCTAAGGCTTATATTTAACTTTGGAAGGGTAAGACTCGGGCTAGAAGGCTTTATCTCCAATTAGGATAAGTTCTAGCGGTGGTTTAAGGGGCTAAGCCTCGGGTTTTAACTCCCACGGCTCAATCCGATTCGGATTGCTACCCAGATTCTAACGGTCCATCGTGCGGCCGTCACTTCCTTCCGACACGCCAGCCCTTGGCCGTCGCATTCTCTGTGGGTTTCAATTCACCGAATCCTGTTCTGGAGAGAGTAACGGTCTGGGGGTCTACCGTCGCTTTCTGTAGCGCGCAAGACCTGAGCCGTCGCATTCCCAGCCACTCAATTCTTTCTCTTCTGGGCTAAAACACTTCCTAACGGTCTTACTTCTGATCGTTGCTTGATCATGACGTGTCCCCTTCAGGTCGTCACATTTTCTGCTAGTCGCCCTGGCCAACTAACGTTCTGCCAGGATCAACGGTCTGACCCTTGGCCGTTATTTGTCTCTAACGCACCATCAATTGGCCGTCATTTATCCTTAAGCCCCACAGCCTGAGTGGGTCTCTGATGATTAACGGTCTCTCACCAGAGTGTCATTTGATTATGGCGGTCCGACCTTGGACCGTTACTTTCTCTGCTAATGGGTTCAGCCTTTGTTTTCAGCCCTTAACTAGACCTGGCGGTCTTTCACATTTGTACACCTCATTTCCTTCCCATTTTTCATACATGCATTCCTGCATACATCTCATTCATTTATCCACATTTCATCTAATCCTATGCATCTCATAATCATTCATTCACGCTCGCATCAATTCAAACCAAACAGGAAAACAAAAAAAGGGGTAATTTCATTCCTTCTTACTAACAGTTATATACAGATAAAAACATAAAACATAAGTGCATCACTCGGCTGGCTTATCCGCTGGGTCGCCCTCATCCTCTCCACCCTTGGGTCTCCTGGGCGGAGGCGCTATGGAAGCACTCTCCTCCTGATGACCCCTTTCCGCCCTCTCATTCCTCCGCTGAGCAGAGGAGCTGACAAGGTAGTCTGCCGCCGATCCAGTACGGGCAGCGCTCCTAGGTGCTCCACTGTGGGAAACGCTCCGCTCCGGTCCTCGGCCCATCATCCGTATGGTCCTCTCCAAGGTCCGGACCTCGATCTTCATATCATGGGCCTCGAGTCGCGCAGCTCGTGCCTCGGACCGGTATCTATCCAGATCTACCATCTGCATGGCAATCCATGCAAGCTCTCCCCGCAGACGAGCCGTCTCTGCTCGGAGAACCTCTATCTCTGCTCGGGCTTGATCGGTCTCAACCCGGCTTCTCTCTACCTCTACCCTCGCCCGGATGGCCTCAGCCACTGCTGCTGCTAGCTCTACTGCCTGTAGATTGCATTGCATTGCATATAGTTAAGTCACATAAATTATATTGGCATAAGCATAATCATAAGCATAAGCATATCACATCTTACCCGCTCCGCGAGGGTGGCCTCCGCCTCCTCGGCCCGGGTAACTGCCCGAGCAAAGTCGGCATCCCGCTCGGTCCTATCTCCCGCAGGCTGCGAGGACGACGACGGGGCATCCGGTCCTGCTCGTTGGGCTCCCTCGGCCCGCTGCATCATCATAGTCAGAGCATTAGCATCATTCATAACCATGTAGAAAGCATTTAAGTTTTTAGTCTCACCAGGAGCTCCAGGGCAGACCGGTACTCGTCCCGCTGAAGGATGGTAGAATCGAATAGCCCTTCTAGCTCAGCTATCCGTCCCTCAGGATCTAGCTACATATAGAAAGCATGAGTCAGCATCCATCATCTTACATTTTCACATAGAGAAGTTTTACAGTTTTTGAAGTTGCATACCGGTCGTCAGGTACCTCGGTATACCCGGTCGCCGTAGTGTTGAGCAAAGGCCTCCAGGTAGGCCTCGTCGCTCTCGTCCCGCTCCCTCACGGCCCTGCCTCGCTGCCTCCAGTCGAGGACGTACTTCGCCTTCCGGGCGCGCCAATCTACATTTCCACTGATGCCCCTCACCGACTTGCCTGGGCGGTCATTGTCGCAATGCGGAAAGATCACCTCGGGCTGGCGTAGTCCCCGAGTCCGCAGGATCAGCCTGTAGTGCAGAGGCTCGATGATATGGATGCAATGCAACCATATGTCTCGCCCCTGGTAAGATAAGGACGCCTCCACCCACGGCTGTCCCGTGTAGCCTTCGCTGCGGTACGGGGTCCATCTTACCTGAAAGCATTTGCCATTCATTCGTCAGCATTTATAAGCATTTGTCAGCATATAGAAGCACATAGAAGTCATTTTAAGTCTCGGGCTTACCGATGTATGTGGATAGGAGTCCAGGTCGTCCTGGATCGTCCGGGTCAATCTGAGGATCGATCCCGTATCCCTCGCCACCGACCATCGCCTCGCAATTGGTATGAGGCCGGGATGGAGTAATGCGCCTCTCCCAATGCCTGGGAGGTACATGTAGCTCCAGACCTGCATATAGAAGTCAAGTCAGTTAGATCATTTTCATAAAGCATTTGCATAAATCATAGCATAATCATGATCACGGCATAATAGAAAGCATTTTAAGTGCATTTTACCTGTAGGAAAGGTGAGAAGCCGCCCAGCATGGTCTGGCGATCCGTGGTGCTCAGGGAGTCGAACAGGAATGCGAGTACTGCTGCACCCCATGCATACTTCTTCACTCTGCTCAAGTCCTCTATCATCGGCAGCAGTCTGCAGCTGATGACGTCTGCCCGAGTTGCGAACAGGAGCTTCCCGAACAGCAACATCAGGAAGCGCCTGAGCACTCTGTCTCCCTCTGCTCCTTCCTCTGCCGCCACGCGAGGGCGCACCTTGTCGATCACTCTGCCCAGATGCTCCTCAGGCAGCTCTCCCACGGTGATTGCCGCTCCTCTCAGCCCCAAACTCTCCTGCAGTACTGATCTCGCAAGCTGGGAGGAGGACTGACCTGGCCTAATCAGATCTAGCCCGAGCAGCTGCTGCGCCATCTCCCGGTAATCCCCGTATGTCCATCCAGTCACTGCGGAGCCGTGGACTCTCAATCCTGTAATCCTCGCTATGTCTTCCAATGTGGGGATCATGTGGCCCCACGGGAAGATGAACGCCCTGCTGATCGGGTCCCACCTCTCGTGCAAGGCGTATAGCAGCGGCGTATCCATCCGAATCACCTCAATGCTAAGCACCTCGGCAAATCCCATCTCGGCGAGTCTCTCTCTCTGGTAATCGGGCAGGGCCTGGTACACCGCCCGGATCTGAAGCCAGGAGATCCGTGATCTCCTCTTGCCCTACATTGCATGTTAGATCATTAGTTAGTCCAATTGCATCATATAATCATTGCATAAATGTGTATAATTTAAAAACAAAACAAAAATTTGAAATAATTGAAAACCCTAAAAACAGCTTAATTCCCTGGTAAGAGTGACGGCCCTAGGGTGGTGCGTCACTTGACTCTGACGGCCTCATCTTGGCGCGTCAGGGGAGTGACGGTCGCTGGCAGGACCGTCACATTCTCTACGTTTGGGAATTTTTTCCCTTGTATTCACATGGTCTCCCATCATGGCCACATGGCCTAGAATTGTTCCTAATAGGGTCGTAGACCCATTTCTACCCCTTTTCCCCACATGCATCCGTAAATAAACACAAAAAATAAAATTAGGACGGGGGGCTTACCTCGTGGTCCGTGGCTTTCTTCTTCTTCTTCTTTGGTTCCTTGGGCTCCTCTGCACCCAAGGGAACTTCTCCTTCACTCCCCGTGGCCGTGGGAACTTCTTCTTCTTCAGTTTGACCTCCCCTCGTCGGTTGCTCCTCTTCCACCGGCGGGACCACTTCCCGTTAGATACGGCGGCAAAGCCGCCGGATGGCCATCCTCTTCCCTCTCTCTCTCCTCTTTGGGGGCGGCTGGGGTGCCTCGTCGCCGGCCATTGGAGTGGTGAGGACGGTGGTCGCCGGAGCTCTCTCGGTTTTTTGAGTTTTGGGCGATGAGTGCTTGAATGAATGGGCCGTAACCGTTCGGTTGTTTCTTTTGGAAACTCAGGAAATGTGACGGTCTATCGACCGGCCGTTACATCCTCCTGACGCTCCTGTGAAAGCCCGTTACTTATGAGGACCTATTTTATTGAAGAATGTGAACCGCCTCGTTTATGACAGATCAAAGGTGATCCGTTACTTAATGTGACGCCCTGTCATCAGACCGTTATATGCTTGCTAATTTCTTGATGAATTGAAAGGTCTAATTGATGCTTAAAGGACCCTATTTTCTATCATGATGTTCCTTATGGATACCTCTTGCACGTACAATGGTTATGCCTTGATGCTTACTCTTGATTTATTGTTGGCTAACCTATCTTTCATGAAAGGAATTACGAGTAAAATCATGCTTTACCTTCGTCAAGCAGGTAAGTCAGGTATTGTATCTCGTTCCATCATTCCCTTAATGCATTACTATATGTTATCTATAATATATTACCTCGAGAACCGGCTGGTCATTCATGTGTCCTAGGATCTGATGTTCCCCTAAAACAAAAATGATGATGATCTAAGTTCACATGATTAATCATTGGATAGGCCGTTATATTGGAAAAATTTGGGGACGATGGTTATATCTTGCACACCGTGGTTGCAGATGGTGTCCTGACTCTGATTACTCCGATCTTGCAATATTATTCTCGAGTATTTGATATTTCATCTTTCTTCGCATATTGTTTTAAAGATTTCTTTTTCCTTTAGCCCAGCATGCATCATGCGCATTCTTTTGAGCATTCATGAGTTTCATCTATTCAAGATATTTCAGTAATGGTGAACAGCTGTGTTCTTGAACCCGAATAAGGAGAATCATTCCATTCCGAATTAGAAAGATTCCTTCGATTTGCTCACTTGATCTGGTTCGTTGAAGATTCATGTCTGGAGTTTAGTCTCTTTCCTTTCCGTTGCCTCCGGCGGCTAGCCGTGTTTCCTTTCCTTAGTTAAATTAATTCCTCCAGACTTGCGTTCTTTTGGCTGCCTACTTCCTTGTGATCAATTGAAGTTTTCCAGAGAATTCCTATCGCTTGTTGGTACAGAACGGGTGTCGTTTACCTTAACGCCCTCTTTTTGATACACTCCGCTTCAACTCCGCTTCATATCCATGTTCCATTTCACTTCCGCTTCACCTCCGCTCGCTCCCCTGCAAAGAGGACGTTAAGGAGGGGCATCTGTTGACACCCATTTTATACCCAATAAGTCGGGTCATCTCCTTGTTCATTTAATATGGTGCTCCGAGTTGTTCGCTGATTTATCGAATCTCCTGATCAGTTGAAGCCTATTTTCTTGAGTCTTGAATTCCTGGATTAAGAATTGGCTCCCGGTGGCATTTTGTTGGATAGATCTTAGCAGAACCCTTCACTCTATGTTTGAAACCCAACGTAAATAACGGTCCTAGTCAGGTGCGTCTCTTCCTTGTGATGCATAGGTCCTGGACCGTTACTCTTTGAAGAGTCCTAAAGCTTAAGGCTTCGTTGCTAGTGCTTATCCTTTTAAAAGCCATGTTGATAATAGCGGTCTGTCGTGCAACCGTTATTTCTCTTTGACGCCCTATGCCTTGGCCGTTGCTTCCTTGAAGAGTCCAGCTCGTTTGATCTTCTTCTCGTTGATCTTATCTCTTTGGGATAAGGTTGAAAGTAATGGATGATCCTTGATGCGTCGCTTCCAAGTGGCGGTCTATCGTGCAGCCGTTACTTCTTTCTGAGAGTCCTGGCAGTTCAGGCCTTTTCTCTGCTACTCCGTAATTAAGATAAGGATTTGTATTAACCTTATCTCTTTCAAATCTGATCCTCAGGACCTCCCGTTTATTTCTGTGGACTCTTGGTGATATTATCTTCAAGGATTTGTTAAGATTTATCCCTTCTTTCCTGCTGAATTATCCTCTACTCGACCTACGAGTTTTGAGGGTCTATAAATAGAACCCTTGAATTCATGGCCAAAGGGGAGGAGATTTCAATTCACGACGAAGTGCTGCCGAACTCAGGATCCATCTTCATCCAGGAGGAACTGCTTCCCACGTCCATCTATCTCATAGTCAAGGGAGTACTTTTGGTTTTGTCCTTCAAGTTCATCTTTGCATGCTTGAGTTCTTCCTTGGTTTTTCTCCAAATAAAGCATTGTCCCTCCTCCTTCTCCACGTTTTTCACTGTTATTTAAGCATACAAACATCCTCCCTACTTTTAAAAACACCCAGAGGGGTTAAAAAATCAAAACTCCCCGGTAATTCCCTCTCCTTTTGATGTTCTTAAGTTCTTTAAGAATTGATGCTATGCTTGCGAAGAGGGCTGATTGAGGTTGTCTTGTCTTGTTTTTCTACTTCTTTGGCAGGTTTACAGGTTCATTAGCACAAGACCCAAGTCTTCTAGCCGGCTGGAAGAGTTGGAGTTAAAAGAATTCAAGCTTTACTACTGTAGATTATCTGACGGTCTGGTGAAGGTGCGTCACTCTATTCCGGCGGTCAAGGGTGCGACCGTTACTTCCAAGCGGCGCACGGGTCTCTGGCCGTTACTTCCAAGCTGATCTGCAGGCTTTCTTTGGTTTTCTCTCCCATGGGCGGGTGTTTCATCCTTCTATTTCCAAAGTATATTCAGGTCTTTTGACTTGTGTTTACTTTGGTGGCGATCACATCTTTCCTTGGTACTGGGCAATAGCTATTTTCTTCACCACATCTTTATTTTCCTTGCTTGTTCCACCCATAGCGGTGTGTTTTTATTTACTCCTTGCTCCACGCCCCGGCGTGTGTTTTCCTTTCTCCTTAGCGTAATAGCATGCCCATGCTGGAGCTAGTCATGATTGCCTAGGTTCATGTTCATGTGTTCATAGGTTTGAGCTGATCTTTGATTGCTTGTTTGTCATCTTGCCATATTACTTTGCAAACCTCAAGAGTAACATAAAAAGATAGGCAAATAAATATCAACAGAGAGCCTTCTCCCTCATTGGTGGTGACCCTGATTGTGCTGCGTTGGGCAGAGGTGGCTGGCAGGCGTGAGTTCGCGGCGCTGCGTTTGAGGAACCTGCAGCATGGTCAGGTGGCTGGAGAGGATTTTTTTTCGTGGTTAAGTGGCCGTGAGCGTGCTCTGAGTGAGCTGTTGTCGGTTTTGGCCACTCCAGCTTGAGGTTTGTCCAGCCCCTGAGGTGTTCAGGTCGTGGTTAAGGCGGCAGAGTGGGTGTTCTGATCGAGAAGTGTGCTCGGGTGAGCGGAGGATCTTCTCGGTGAGCTGCCGTTTCGTCGAGCCTGATGTCCTGTCATGCTCTGTGGCGTTAGAAATGATGTGTCGGTCCCAGTTGTTTTACGGATTTTGAGGCAGGATTGGGCTGTGGTGTCCCAGTAAGTCTTGCTCCTGCGCTCTTGTGTGCAAATGGGTTGTGTTCGCCCTGGAGTTGGCTTGAGATGTAAAGGCTCCACGGTGCGTTCGGGACTCGAGGACGAGCGTCGGCGGTTGTCATTACGGCTCGTGTTGCGACTCTTGGCATGCCGTGTTGCAGTTCGAGGAATTGTAGCGGTGGTGCATCGAGAGATGCTGTGATTGTGGTCCGACGGGACACTTGGAAAGTGTTGTCGGAGGAGCTGACCTGACGGAAGTGATGGTTTTCTTGGTGCTGGAAGGTGCTATTCCCAGCATGCGCGAGGCTCGAGGTCAGGTCGAGTGCGGAGTTTTCCTTCCGTTGGTCGGAGGTGTGATTAGATTCTCCTTTGGTTGGAGAGAATCGTGTTTGGCTAAGGTTCATCATCTTGCATTGCGTGTCTGGATTGGTTGGCCTCGGTGTGCCATGAAGTCCGTGCGAGACATGTTCCGTGTTTTGGCAAGGTGGTTGCCTGTGAGAAGCGTTGCCAGTTCCCTGATGTGTAAGGGTGTTGGAACTATTCCGGAAGGACGAGTGCCGGCTAGGCGGTGTTTTTTGAGATTTGCGGTTGGTGTTGTGGTTCCTGATGTGCGGAGGATCGGAGTCTGCGGGGTCGCAGATGGTTGTCGGGATGGTGGATCCCGAGTTGGCGTTATGGTGGCTGTGTATGTTGATCAGAGTGCGCGGGCCGTAGCGTTGGTTGCTGCGGGTGGATTTCTGAGGAAGTGTAGAGCAACGGAGGATTGGTTCATCGGTGTGTGTTGTCTCCGGTGGCGTGAGACGTGTCGTTGCCGTGCCGTTGTCTGAGATATCGTGATTCTTGGCACTGGCAAGATGGAGTGTTGGGAAAAGTGCTGGCTAGTGCGCCGCATGAGTACCATGTTCCTGCGATGGAAGCCGTGCCAGGCGCCGGTGTTGGACATGGATGAGGTTGTTGAGGATGTCGCCTGACGATGGTTGAGGACGTGTTGGTCAGAGTCGGTGGCTTGGTGTCTGACTTGTGTTCCCAATCGTGTCCTCGGTTGAGATCGTGCTTTGAGGATGTGGTCTCTGGCAGACTATGGGTCCCGGTTGACGGCTATGAATGGCTGGTGAGCCTAGCCGTGTGACCGACCACAGCAGTGTCTGTTGGCTTTACGGTCTTGTCGGATTGTGGCGGTGAGATGTATAATCGATCAGGGACCCAAAGTGCTTTGGTCGTGGTGTCGGCAACCAGGTCGCCGTGAGCATTGTTCAGGTGGTGTCCCCTGGCTCTGTGGTAAGGGCGGAATCAGGATTGGCGGGTGTCCACTTGGATTGATCGAAGGATTTGATGAGACCATATAGAAGAGTGACGCCTGTGGGCGGAGGCCTTTTTGTGAGATTGGCGTCGGATTGGTGGTCCTTGATAGGACGTTGGTGTCGCAATGGTTATCCCTGGTTTGGTGACCAGCGTGGGATGGTTCCCCTGTAAGTCTGAGTCCAGTGAGGTGATGACTGAAGATACCAGGATCTTGTCGTTTGGCTTTGTCGTGCTCCCCGAGAGGGTCGAGTTGGAGCGATGTTCGAGCTCGGATGCGGTGTCCGAGAGGAGTGCTGCTCGAGATGTGGCATCAATCTGTGTGGGAGTCGACAGATGGCTTGCTGAGGTTTGGAATGATTCCTTTGGACCCGGTCGAAGACCAGGAAAGAAGGAAGAAGCTGAGCGAGCAGTCGGTGACCAGTGGATGGTCTTTTCAGAGACAGAAGATGCTGGTTGTTGGGGCTCGAGCGTGGCGAGAGCCGTGTGCCAGCGAGACCTTTGGTGGTCATTTCTGTGATGTGCCGTTCCGGATGGGATATGGGCTTTGTCGAAGTTTGTCTTCTGTCAAGAGTTGGCGCAGTGTTATGTCCGGCTTTCAGCTTGCCATGTGTGAGGTGTTCCTTGGTGCTGAGACGATGTTCTGGTTGCAGTCTGTCGAGATGGCTGCGTGAGCCGATGGAGGCTCTGTGTTGGTTGTTCTCTTGAGAGGGCGTGCGACCTGTCAGCTGGCTGCGAAGCTGATGTGCCATTTGTCTGCCGACCATTGGATGGATCGGTAGATGTTGCTCGTGTCGAGGGTTGTGATTCCTCGGTGAGCAAGATCGTGGCTGCGGCGCCATGGTGGATTCTCACGTTGACTGAGGTGATGCCGGACTGTGTCCTTTGGTATATGCCTGCTCTGCTGGCCAGTGTGCTCGACGCGAGGAGCGAGGTGTTGTGTGTGATTGTGAGTCTGGCTGTGTTCCTCAGGATTCGTGTTTTCATGAGAATTGAGGTTTTCTGTGCTGGGGCTCTGACAGCGTGTCAGTTGATTCAGTGTTCTTCCCCTGGGACTTCGTTATTGGTCATGAATTTTGAGGACGAAATTACTTTAAGGGGGGAGGGCTGTAATGCCCGGGATTTTTTTCGGATATTTTTCGGATCATTTTAGTGGGTCTCGGAGTGTATTTTGTGCTTTACACGCGTTTTTCCCTGATGTGCCTTCGGAACTCTTTGCAGGGTAAACCGTGGCGTTCTCCGACTCCGGGACATTACCACTGCGTTGTGCTCTTCCCGAGGATCACGGAGGTAATTTTTCATAATTTTCTGAATTTCTGTAATTTTCAAGTTTTCCTATATATACTAACCCTTTTCTCTCTCCCCCTCTCATTTCTCTCTTCCCTCCCTCTCTCTTCTCTCACGCCCTCTTTATCCCCTCTCTTCTCTGGCGGCTGACGGAGCGAGGCGGGGGTGAGGTGGAGGTGGCGCGGGCGAGGATGCGGGCGAGGACAGGTGAGCATCGAGGCGGAGGAGGCGCGTGGAAGCTCGGAGGCGCGATCGCAAGCCGGCGAGGGTTTCGCGACGATTTCTTCTTGGATCGACGTCCACAGCGCGTCGTTTCTTCGGTGGAGGTAGGGAGACGGACCCTCAACCCGCGTACTTCATTTCCCGTGAGTTTTGTAGGCCGTGGTGAGCCGAGCGGGTAAAACGGGGCGATTTGGAGAAAATACATGTTTTTGGGTGTGTGAGTCGGATATCTTATTTTACGGTGTTTTTGGCCGTTTCAGGGGTTTAGATGCATGCCTAGGGGCTTGGGGATGGTTTCCCCTTTTGTTTCCCCTTCACCTGGGGGTGGACGGGGCGTGGAATAGTTTTTCCCACGGTTTCCACCGGTTTCGGGCGCGGACTGAGAACACGCTATGCTCCAGTAGCGCGTTCTTGATGGTCGCGCTGCCCCGATGGGGCGCGTTCATCGGGGAAGATGAACAGTTTGGCGGTTCCTCTCGCGCTATAGGGCCCCAGCGCGTTCAGGGTTGTCGCGCTATAGGATCATAGTGTGACCTGGTCTGGTCGCTCTATGGACCTGTAGCGCGTTCTTGTTGAATGCGCTAGGTATGTATAGCGCGTTCTGACTGAACGCGCTATGCACATGTAACGCGTTCTTGGAGGTGACTAGCCGGGCTGCCCGGGGAGGGCGGTCTGCGGCTGAGCGTGCTCCCCTTGGGCCGTGTGTGTCCCGGACACCCCGTGGAGTTCCGTGACTGTGTCTTTGGGCGTCCGGAGGTTCGTTTACTTTAATTAGTGTCCCCGTGAGTTTAAGGGTATAGGTGACCTTTTAGCGTTTCGATGGTGTTGTGTTGGTCTCCGGTCGACCCGGTTGCGACCCAGTGGTCGATCTTTGGCCTCGTGAGTGTCCCGGACACCCCGTGGGTTTCGTTACCGTGTTTTGGGGTGTCTGGAAGTACCGTGGTACCTCGATAAACATGCCCATGGGCTTGGGTGTGTAGCAACCCTGATAAAAATAAGGTTTTTAAATAAATTAAATTAAAAATAAAAGATAAGTGAATAGATGACAAAGAGCCTAAATGATTAAATCATTAATCGAGAGGAAACTAACGCCTTTTAGCAAGATGCTAATTTAAAAGGAAACGCCTCTATATAAGGCGTTAATTTAAATAGGACGCCTACACAATAGGGCGTCAAAATTCAAACGACGAGGAGATAAAAGTAAGGAAAGCAAATGAAACGCCCTCTGCCTGGGCGCGTTTTAAATAAGTAACGACGCTTGACAAGGCGTCAATTTAAATTCGATGCCCTTACTTAGGACGTTAATTTGGTTTGTATTTCGTTCGACCCAGGAGTCTATCCAGAGCAAGTTATGGATAACTACGGCAAGGATAGAACATGGTAAGGACTCTATCGTGGAAGTATTACTTCCAATAAAACACTGACTCTATTAGGATTCTAAAAATCCTATAAATATCCTTGTCCATAAAACCCTAAAATCTATTTGGTCGAAGCTCTGTTGCTACTGTCATCCGTGAAGAACGTAAGTTGTTCTTCAATTGCTTTACCTTCCCCTTCGGTTATGTTTGATGAAGAAAACTAATATCTTCATCTTATTTCATGTAGGAAGTCTACAGTAAGTAGTAACTCTTTGGTCAAAGAGAAGATCGTGGGTTCTTCGTCCACATTGTTCTTCTTCCTGCCTCTGTTTCGATCAGCTCATGAAAAATATTAATTATTCTTCATCTTATTTTCCTTTAGGTCGCCTGCCGTGTTGAAGAACGAAGGGTTCTTCATCAAAGCATCATCTTCTTCTTCCTCTTCTGGTGATCAAAAGACCCTGTTACAAACAGAGCATCAGTTCCTCTTCAAAGCTTCACGTTTCTTATTCCAAATCACAATAAGGTAGGTTTTCTCAAGGACTGTAGCCCAAACTAGCATAATAATGATTATAACACCATCCGTTAATACATGCATATAGATTTCATGTGTTTTCTGTAAAGTTTTGAAGGAAGCGTCCCTGTCAAGGGCGCTAATTTAAAATAAGCGACCCTACCAAGGGCGCTGCTTTACAATAAACGACCCTGACTAGGTCGTCAACTCCATATTTGACGCCCTGCACACGGACGTCAATTTCTCTTAATTAATAAACCCATGTTTAAAAATTATATATCTATTCAAACGTGATTCTAAATTAATGCATGATCAATCTCTTGTAATCCTGCTATTTTATTGTCATGACCATGTATCTGTTTTATGAAACTACTTCTTGTACATTATTTATCATGAAATTTCATTCTGTTCATATTAATCCGGAAACATGTGGATTAATGACCTGATGAAGGTCGTGTCTTCTGGAACTAACGCCCTTGTACATGGCGTAAATTGAAAGGTAACGCCCCTGATCAGGGCGCGTTTTGTTAAATTCTATAATATTGGAAATTTCGGTAAAATAAAAATAAAGAATGGATGACTACTGAATACGTCATCAAATTGTGAATAAGCGCCCCTGAGAAAGACGTTAATTGGATAATTAATGACTTAGCTTAAGTCGCTATTTTCTGTATTACTGTTTTACACTGATTACTGTCGACCGAAGGATTTTATATATACATATCCATATATATCGGCACTATATTCCAGTCCGTGAATATAGTCCCACGTTTCATGATGTTTTATCGCACTACTCTCAATTCTCATTGACATACAAGCTCTCCTTTGGACATTCCGTTCCTTTGGACTAGCAAGTTAGTCATAGAGACCTCCGTAAGACTCCTCGCAGCCTTGGATTCCCTCAAGGCCGACTGAGCTGGTTGTACCATAAAAATCCATTACACAATCTTTGCCATGTCACTCTATAAGAAACATGGTATACCGGCCCTCAAGTCATGCCATGTGTATGATATGAGAATTATCTTAATGAACGGGGTAAAGCATGACATTGTTATGATGTTCTTGTGGACCCCAATTCTATATTAAACTTGATGTTCTTGTGGACCTCAATTCTATATAAAGAATGTCCATACTTGTTTGTCATGGAACCCAAGTTAGGGAACCAATTCCACCTAGTTTTTCTATCGATAATCGTGATTGTACCTTTATTATCGCCTATCTATGTCAAGTGTCATATTTTAGACTCTATTCTATCAAAGTCTATCATACGTGTCTACAAGCTTTATCTTTGAAATTCCATATTGGCTATATACAAAAGTGGATGTTAAAATACATGATTAATGCCTGCGCATATAGGGCCCGATCTGGTCCTAGGAGGAGCACCCGAAAGTACTAGTGCCCATGGGAGTTGTAATGATAACGGTATTGGCATTATACCGAAGTGCATGACTAGTTTGATTGAACATTCCACAAATCTTGTACTTGACTTGACTTGATATTACATGACTTGCATGGCCCGAAAAAGGGTAATTACTTGCGTGCTTGAATGAAATAGCCAAATTTCAACATGACATGATGAATACACTTGCTTGAATATCTTGATATCTTTTGATATAAGTTCTCGAAAGTTCATGACTAGTTCTCGTCGGTATCTTATTGTTATACACTCTCTTTATCTTGTCATTTTATGCGAGCATGCATCGCTATAGTGCATTCATGAAAGATATAATTTTCCTACTGAGCGTTCGCTCACTTAGTGTTTCCCTACTTTTCAGGTAAGTCCGACGATGAGGGAACTCAAACAGACGGGGAAAATCAAGAGTGAAAGAGATAGAGCTTCTTCCGTGTTATCTAGTCTTTTTCATATTTTCTTGAGTCAACCTTGTATTTTTCCTTTATTTTAGTTGGTACTTCAAAGGGTTGTAATAGACATATTCTTATGAAGGAATAAAGGATTGGGTTATCTTTATATTTGCGCACTCTGTCTTTGTGTCGAATACACTACTACTATGATTGACATGATTGATATAAACTCGTCGCGCATCTCCGGGTATCTTCCGCGCTCGGGGCGTGACAGTTTTTGTGGTATCAGAGCCTAGGGTATTCAATTCCTAGGAAAACCCAAGTCCAAGGATAGGTTCAAAACCTTTAACCAGTAAGATTGGGTAGAACCAAGGGTGGAGTTAACATAAAAACTTGAAAGCCCTTAACGCAAGTATATACTAATATAGTTGTTGGAATTGTAGGATAATGGCTGCCGAACGTGCTCAGTGGCACAATATGCAGCGTACACTCCAAGGCATGACCCAAGTGCTGCAACAAGTAGCATAGGGAGGTGCACAACGAGCCGGAAGTCTCCATCAAGTCTTCAAGAACATGAACCCTCCCAAGTTCATGGGTTCTACTGATCTGGATGACGCAGAGCACTGGATCAGGGAGACGGAACGCATATTCCATGTTATGCAGTGCACAGATCAAGATAAAGTCTTATTAGCTACTTTCCAACTAGAAAGGGATGCCCGATGCTGGTGGGAGTCAGTCGAAGCTATTATAAATCCGGACCAAATTACTTGGGAAGAATTTGTTGAACATTTCAACAATAGATATTTTTCAGACCGAGTCCAAGAAAAGAAAGCTACCGAATTTTCCGCACTCAAGCAACAGTCATTATCGGTGGCCGAGTACGAGGCCCAATTTTCTATATTATCTCGGTATGCTAAGCACTTAGTTAGCACCAAGAAGATGAAAGCTAGGAGGTTCCTAAATGGGCTCAGGCCCCAATATATCACACAGCTGGCACCAATGGATATTCAAGTCTATTCGAAGATAGTACGTCGAGCCCAGCTTCTAGAAGATGCCACGGAACTATCTGATAGAATCCGTGGGAAGGACAAGAAAGAACAAGTTACAAGTTCGGGTTCCTTTAAACCCAACTTCAAGAAGAGGCCTAGCACTGGAGGCACTTCTTCTCAAGACCAAAAATTTAAGAAGACTAAGCCCTTCTCTATCACTACTACACCTTCGAATATAATATGCAAGCATTGTGACAAGGCTGGTCATAAAGCCGAAGAGTGCTGGAGGAAACTTGGAGCATGTCTCCGTTGCGGGAGCCGTGAGCATCGGATTCCCGATTGCCCATTACTTAATGATCAAGCCAGTGACGGAAAGCGCCCGGTAACCAAGAACGCTCGTCTTCACGCAATTAAGGAGACCGAAGAAGAAGAAGGCAGACTAGTAGAAGGTACCTTAAAAGTTTGTTCGAAATCTGCACATGTCTTATTTGATACGGGTGCATCACATTCCATTATTTCCAAGAAGTTTGCTGACCCATTACCTTTAGAACCGGAATGGATAAAATTAGTTTTGTCTACTCCTCTTGGTAGCGAAACTGATATCACTCACCATTACCAAAACTGTGAAGTGTCGATTCAGGGTAGGAATCTTCCTATTGATCTTATATGTTTAGATCTAAAGGAGTATGATGTTATACTGGGAGCGGATTGGTTATCCAAATACCAGGCAACGGTTGATTGTCACAATAGCAAGGTTACTTTCAAGGAGTTCCCGGAATTAGTATTTACTAGCCCCAAGAGTCGGAGCAAATCCCCTTTTATTTCGGCTCTCCGAGCAAGCAAGCTAATCAGGAAAGGATGTGTATCTTTCCTTACATTTATCACCATTAAGGAGAATAAGGAGACTACGCTAGAAGACATCCCAGTTGTGTAAGAATTTCCGGATGTGTTTCCGGAAGATTTGCCGGGATTACCTCCACAAAGAGAAGTGGCCTTCACCATCGATTTAATTCCTGGTGCTGGTCCAATTTCTAAGGCACCGTATAGAATGTCACCCGCTGAACTCAAGGAGTTAAAGGAGCAATTGATGGAACTCATTAAGAAAGGATACATTAGACCAAGCACTTCCCCGTGGGGAGCACCTGTCCTATTTGTAAAGAAGAAAGAAGGATCCATGAGGTTATGCATCGACTATCGACAGTTGAATCATCTCACTATCAAGAACAAGTATCCACTGCCGAGAATCGATGAGTTGTTTGATCAAATTTCCGGATCCAAGTACTTTTCCAAAATTGATCTTAGGTCAGGATATCATCAGTTAAGAATCAAGGATGAGGACATTCATAAGACTGCATTCAGAAGCAGGTACGGCCATTATGAATTTGTTGTTATGCCTTTCGGACTAACGAATGCCCCTGCTGCCTTTATGCAGTTAATGAATAGTATATTCAGACCTTATCTAGATCAATTCGTGGTGGTTTTCATTGATGATATATTGATCTACTCCAAGACCAAGGAAGAGCATGAGGAGCATTTAAGGATTGCATTGCAGATGTTGAGGACAAACCAACTATATGCAAAGCTCAGCAAGTGTGAGTTCTGGCTAGAAGAAGTAACTTTTCTAGGGCATGTGATATCAAAAGATGGATTATCTGTAGATCCATCAAAGGTTGAAGCTGTGAAGAATTGGGAAAGACCGACCAATGCTAGCGAGATCTGAAGTTTCTTAGGTCTTGCCGGCTATTACAGGCGATTCATCAAAGATTTTTCTAAAATCGCCGTGCCGCTTACAAGGTTAACTCGCAAAGAGATCCATTATGAATGGAGTGAGGAATGTGAAAGAAGCTTCCAAAATCTCAAGGATCATCTAACTACAGCTCCGGTCTTTGTGTTACCAATGGAAGGAGAGAAATTCGAGGTATACACCGATGCATCTGGCATTGGCCTCGGATGTGTTCTAATGAAACAAGGAAAGGTTATAGCTTATTCTTCTCGTCAATTGAAGAAATATGAAGAGAACTACCCCGTCCATGACTTAGAATTAGCCGCGGTAGTATTTGCACTCAAAATATGGAGACATTATCTATATGGAGTACAATTTACTGTATACTCCGATCACAAGAGTCTCAAATATCTTTTCTCTCAAAAGGAACTAAATATGAGGCAAAGGCGTTGGCTAGAATATCTCAAGGACTTCGACTTCAATATACAATATCATCCCGGAAAGGGTAATCATGTAGCAGATGCCCTTAGTCAAAAGCCGAGGGCACTGTTAGCCAATTGTATGATTCAAGAATGGAAGTTGCTGGAGCAATTCTCTAAGCTCAATATAAGCATGGACACGAACTGCAAATGTGTCACATTGTCTCATATAAGCATTCATCCAGACCTATTAACTGAAATACAAGCACTTCAGGATGATGACCCAATATTAGTGGAAATCAAGGGCAAACTAGAAGGACAGTCTGAGTTCCAATTAGCATCAGATAGAAGGTTGTTATTCCAAAACAAAACTTGTATACCAGATTGTCCCGAGTTAAAGAAGATGATCTTAGATGAAGCTCATAGATCAAGGTACACGATTCATCCAGGATCAACCAAAATGTACCAAGATGTTAAGAGGAATTTTTGGTGGCCCAACATGAAAAGGAAAATAGCAGACTATGTATCACGCTGTCTCACTTACCAATAGGTCAAGGCGGAACACCAAAAGCCTGCTGGAAAATTACATCCTCTGGATATTCCCAAATGGAAGTGGGAGGATATTGGTATGAATTTCATCATGGGTTTAACTAAATCAAAAGGAGGACATGATGGAATATGGGTTATTATTGACCGATTGACTAAATCGGCGCATTTCTTGCCAATAAAGAGCCGATGGTCAGTTGATGTTTTGGCTGTATTATACATCAAGGAGATAGTCAGATTACATGGTATTCCTGTTTCAATCATGTCTGACAGAGATCCCCGTTTTACTTCTCATTTTTGGAAAGGACTACAACATTCGTTGGGAACAAGGCTTAACTTTAGTACAGCCTTTCATCCTCAAACGGATGGTCAAACCGAGAGAACAAATCAGGTAGTTGAAGATATGCTCAGAGCTTGCATCATTGATTTCGATGGAAGCTGGCATGATCACTTGCCGTTGGTGAAATTTGCATACAATAATAGCTACCAGGCAAGTATACAAATGGCACCTTTCGAAGCCTTATACGGAAGGAGTTGCCGATCACCCTTATGCTGGGACGAAGTTGGAGAGAAACAACTGCTAGGTCCAGACATGGTAAGGGATACCACTGAAAAGATTCAGTTGATTAGAGAAAGACTTCAAGTTGCTCAGTCCAGACAAAAGGCTTATGTTGATATAAGAAGGAGATATCTTGAATTCCAAGTGGGAGATCACGTATTTCTCAAGATATCACCTGGACGTGGAATAAAGAGATTTGGTGTTAAGGGCAAGCTTACACCAAGGTTCATCGGACCTTTTGAGATATTTTAAAGAGGTGGCGAGGTTGCTTATCGCATCGCATTGCCTCCTCAATTGTCTGATGTTCATAATGTGTTCCACATATCTATGTTGAAGAAGTATGTACATGATCTATCACATATTATTGAACATGGAGACTTAGTTGTCCAGAAGGATCTCACTTATAAACAAAAGCCTATGAAGATACTAGATCGTGAAGTACGTACCCTAAGGAATAAGGTTATTCCCATGCTTAATGTACAATGGAATAAGAACTCCAAACATGAAGCCACATGGGAGACCGAGGAATTCATGAGGAAGCGATTTCCAGAATTATTTTAAAGGTATATGTTCTAAACACTCTCCACTTATACATACTATTAAATTTGGGGACCAAATTCTTTTAAGAGGGGGAGGGTGTAGCAACCCTGATAAAAATAAGGTTTTTAAATAAATCAAATTAAAAATAAAAGATAAGTGAATAGATGACAAAGAGCCTAAATGATTAAATCATTAATCGAGAGGAAACTAACGCCTTTTAGCAAGACGCTAATTTAAAAGGAAACGCCTCTGTATAAGGCGTTAATTTAAATAGGACGCCTACACAATAGGGCGTCAAAATTCAAACGACGAGGAGATAAAAGTAAGGAAAGGAAATGAAACGCCCTCTGCTTGGGCGCGTTTTAAATAAGTAACGACGCTTGACAAGGCGTCAATTTAAATTCGACGCCCTTACTTAGGACATTAATTCGGTTTGTATTTCGTTCGACCCAGGAGTCTATCCAGAGCAAGTTATGGATAACTACGGCAAAGATAGAACATGGTAAGGACTCTATCGTGGAAGTATTACTTCCAATAAAACACTGACTCTATTAGGATTCTAAAAATCCTATAAATATCCTTGTCCATAAAACCCTAAAATCTATTTGGTCGAAGCTCTGTTGCTGCTGTCATCCGTGAAGAACGTAAGTTGTTCTTCAATTGCTTTACCTTCGCCTTCGGTTATGTATGATGAATAAAACTAATATCTTCATCTTATTTCATGTAGGAAGTCTACAGTAAGTAGTAACTCTTTGGTCAAAGGGAAGATCGTGGGTTCTTCGTCCACATTGTTCTTCTTCCTGCCTCTGTTTCGATCAGCTCATGAAAAATATTAATTATTCTTCATCTTATTTTCCTTTAGGTCACCTGCCGTGTTGAAGAACGAAGGGTTCTTCATCAAAGCATCATCTTCTTCTTCCTCTTCTGGTGATCAGAAGACCCTGTTACAAACAGAGCATCGGTTCCTCTTCAAAGCTTCACGTTTCTTATTCCAAATCACAATAAGGTAGGTTTTCTCAAGGACTATAGCCCAAACTAGCATAATAATGATTATAACACCATCCGTTAATATATGCATATAGATTTCATGCGTTTTCTGTAAAGTTTTGAAGGAAGCGTCCCTGTCAAGGGCGCTAATTTAAAATAAGCGACCTTACCAAGGGTGCTACTTTACAATAAACGACCCTGACTAGGTCGTCAACTCTATATTTGATGCCCTGCACACGGACGTCAATTTCTCTTAATTAATAAACCCATGTTTAAAAATTATATATCTATTCAAACGTGATTCTAAATTAATGCATGATCAATCTCTTGTAATCCTGCTATTTTATTGTCATGACCATGTATCTGTTTTCTGAAACTACTTCCTGTACATTATTAATTCGGAAACATGTGGATTAACGACCTGATGAAGGTCGTATCTTCTAGAACTAACGCCCCTGTATAGGGCGCAAATTGAAAGGTAACGCCCTTGATCAGGGCCTGTTTTGTTAAATTCTATAATATTGGAAATTTCAGTAAAATAAAAATAAAGAATGGATTACTACTGAATACGTCATCAAATTGTGAATAAACGCCCCTGAGAAAGACGTTAATTGGATAATTAATGACTTAGCTTAAGTCGCTATTTTCTGTATTACTGTTTTACACTGATTAATGTCGACCGAAGGATTATATATATACATATCCATATATATCGGCACTAAATTCCAGTCCGTGAATATAGTCCCACGTTTCATGATGTTTTATCGCACTACTCTCAATTCTCATTGACATACAAGCTCTCCTTTTGACATTCCGTTCCTTTGGACTAGCAAGTTAGTCATAGAGACCTCCGTAAGACTCCTCGCAGCCTTGGATTCCCTCAAGGCCGACTGAACTGGTTGTACCATAAAAACCCATTACACAATCTTTGCCATGTCACTCTATAAGAAACATGGTATATCGGCCCTCATGTCATGTCATGTGTATGATATGAGAATTATCTTAATGAACGGGGTAAAGCATGACATTGTTTTGATGTTCTTGTGGACCCCAATTCTATATTAAACTTGATGTTCTTGTGGACCTCAATTCTATATAAAGAAAGTCCATACTTGTTTGTCATGGAACCCAAGTTAGGGAACCAATTCCACCTAGTTTTTCTATCGATAATCGTGATTGTACCGTTATTATCACCTATCTATGTCAAGTGTCATATTTTGGACTCTATTCTATCAAAGTCTATCCTACGTGTCTACAAGCTTTATCCTTGAAATTCCATATTGGCTATATACAAAAGTGGATGTTAAAATACATGATTAATGCCTGCGCATATAGGGCCCGATCTGGTCCTGGGAGGAGCACCCGAAAGTACTAGTGCCCATGGGAGTTGTAATGATAACGGTATTGGCATTATACCGAAGTGCATGACTAGCTTGATTGAACATTCCACAAATCTTGTACTTGACTTGACTTGATATTACATGACTTGCTTGGCCCGAAAAAGGGTAATTACTTGCATGCTTTAATGAAATAGCTAAATTTCAACATGACATGATGAATACACTTGCTTGAATATCTTGATATCTTTTGATATAAGTTCTCGAAAGTTCATGACTAGTTCTCGTTGCTATCTTATTGTTATACACTCTCTTTATCTTGTCGTTTTATGCGAGCATGCATCGCTATAGTGCATTCATGAAAGATATAATTTTCCTACTGAGCGTTCGCTCACTTAGTGTTTCCCTACTTTTCAGGTAAGTCCGACGATGAGGGAACTCAAACAGACGGGGAAAATCAAGAGTGAAAGATATAGAGCTTCTTCCGTGTTATCTAGTCTTTTTCATATTTTCTTGAGTCAACCTTGTGGTTTTCCTTTATTTTAGTTGGTACTTCAAAGGGTTGTAATAGACATATTCTTATGAAGGAATAAAGGATTGGGTTATCTTTATATTTGCACACTCTGTCTTTGTGTCGAATACACTACTACTCTGATTGACATGATTGATATAAACTCGTCGTGCATCTCCGGGTATCTTCCGCGCTCGGGGCGTGCCAGGGTGCGTGCGTGGTTTTCTGTGTCCACGTTCTGTGACACGTCCACTAGTCGTAGCTTTCCCACGGCACGCGTGTGCTGGCTCGCCTGGGAGTGGCTGAGCGGCGTACCCGAGAGAGGCGGTGAGTAGGCTGGTTACCGCAGGGCCCCTGCGTACTTCCGAGTCTGGGTTTAGGGGGAAATACCAGCTAGAGGACAGGCCTAGGGCGTATGGTCTGAGTGTGCACACGAGGTTGGGGGCGTCATACAGCGCCGGCAGGCGCGACCCCAACTAGTCCTTGTTCTATGGTACTGGTTACTGTGTGTGTCTGAGTCTCACGCCTGGGGCGTCGTAGCTAGACACTTGTGACACGGTGTAAGAAGTCAGGGGACGCAGCCGATCGTTCTTCTAGTGGGTGGTGCTCCTGTCACGTGACGTGAGTTGTCGTGCACCGGGTTTTGTTTCTGTCCGCGGGACGGGACTTCGTGAGTAGTCTCGGGAGTGTTCCCGGAGTCGAGGTCTGGGGTTTCCGGTGAGCGTCACCGAGGGCCTTTCTCCAAGCAGTGTTGTGTTCACGACGGTGAGGTCGTGACCGTGTTCCCTGACTGTATGGTTTTGGCTCAGGCTCTTTTCGAAGGGCAGGCCTCCGCTACGGAGGTAGCGTGGCGTTTTCCTAGTAGCATGGCTAGGGCGGTTCGTGTCTGGTGGTCCCCGATCGTGGGATCGGGTGGTCGGGTGTGTGGCTTGGTTGTCCCCCGATGGGAGACTGGGTAGTGTTTTCTGGTACAGTAGGAGTAGCTGTAGAGCCGAGTTTTTGACCGGCCACCGGTTTGTTGTTCCTGCTGTAGTTGTAGCTCTCCTTTCCGCTACCGCCGTTATTTCCGGTTGGGGTTCCGCGGGATCCCTGCTGAGTCTCTATTTTGGAGACTCATTCCCTACTTTCCAGGTGTGGCGATTCTTCCTCGAGGTTGGAGGGTGCGGAGCGGAGGTTCTTAGTTGCCAGCTTGCCGGGCCAAGTGTTCACTTGGCATGTGGTACGTTTTACTGCTTTAGACTGTACTTTTTGTTGGACTGGACTCTGTTGTAGTTGTTTATTTATTTCTATTAATTATTGAATTGTCCTGCTTTATTTCTTATTTCTTTGTGTCTCCACACTCCTTTTAGACCTTCCGAGCCCTCCTGGCTCGTGGGCGGCGGTGCGAGTCTCGGGTTATCGGTCCTTCCCGATAATCGGATTCTCAGGCCGTCACAAAGGGGCTACACCAAACCACTGTAAAAATCATCGTGTCTTCTTGTATGATTGCTCGTTGTCTCCTTTCCCAATTATTCATATGCGTTGTACTTTAATTGCTTGAAAAAGGTTGTAATTGGTGCAATTTAGTTTTGCCAAATTCACCCCCACCCCCACCTTGGGTTATCCTAGCTTGGGATTTCTGACACCTCCTTATCTTTTTTAAAAACTAAGGTCATACTTGCAGAGACAAGTGGAGAGGCTCGACCCCAACCACCCTACAAGAAAAATTTATATATAATAAGCATAAGCGAAAGAAGGGGGTATGGACGCACTTTTCGTTGGCTCGTTCCGTTTGGGCTGGTTGCGTTGGTCTGTTAAGTGCGTGGGCGTGCCAGTCACCAAGGTGACAATTTATTCGGGCTCCGAAGAGCCCATGGTGCGCTCGATCTGACTTCGTCAGGCGATTGTGTGGTTCGTGTCGGGACCGAATCCCGTCGCACCATCAAGGTCACGACGTCATTTACATCCCCTATACAAGGGAATACCCTTGATTAATTGCCGAAATTAGGGGCCTCGCGGCCGAAAAGAATAATACTAATTGCGAGAGAGAGATAGGGGCAGATCACACTGGGAGTTGTGTTCAAACCACGAATCGTCGGCCGTGTTGATCACTCGTGGACCTTTTCATGTTCGGACACCGATCTGTGATGGGAACGCGATGGGAAAACCAGGACGAGTCCGTTCAAATGTATGCCGAACGCCAGGCAATTTCAATGATGACTCGGAAGGCGTCCGGAACGAGAAACAAATCTGATCCGGTCGGGATGTCGGCTAGAGGCTAGGTCGGGGCCGGACCATGTCGGGATGATTCCCAAGATCCGAACCCGGCCTGAGAGGACGTGACGCGGCGGGTACGTGGAATACGGATCGTCGGCACTCCGGGACACGGACGGGACGGATAACTGCTATCTCACACAGCTCGGCCTCACACCGGACGGTCTCACACCGGGCGACACACTCACACTCAAAAGAGAATGAGGGAAGGAAGAAATGCAAGAGGGATAGCTCTCACACACAAAAACACACTTCTTCAATTCATATCATCATACGTAACACATCCCTTGGCCTCCTATTTATAGGAAAGGCCTATTACACACATACCCTCAATCTTTTAAAAATAGCATATATATCATTAGCCTAATAAAACACACTCACCTACCTAACTTTTGACTTGGGATTTTAACCAAATAAAATATATAAAACACACATGTTTATTGACTTAACCTAGCCTAATAAGACGAAAGAAAGAAATACATGTAGGAATACATGTATACATACACACACAAATACTCAATACGTAATATACTACCGTAGCCGTAAGCCGAGGCTTCAGGAAAGATCTCTGAGCTATAAGCTCGGTGCAGTCGGGTGCGACGTCGACTCCGAGTAGGGGGCCCGGTAGTGGACCCGGTGGTGCGACGTCAGCTCCGAGTAGTGGGTCCGGTAGTGGACCCGGTGGTGTCCCCACCAACCCTCCCGGGGCGGCTAGAACTCGACTCCGTCGAGTAAGGGGGGACACTACTGTGGTAGTGCTCCAGCAGATCTAGATCGAGGCGCTGGAGATCTTCCCGACTGATCCAGGAATCATCTGATGGTGGACGGTCCCGCCAACGGACAAAGTAGCGCTGGTACTCCCTGCTCCGTGTATTGGTCACCTGCTCATCCAGTATCCTCTCAATATGCTCGCGCGGTGCTCTCAAGGACGTTGAATGCACAGGGGTGGGCTCACTCTCAATGGGAGGAGAAGGCTCGAAAGAATCACTGGGAATCGCTGTGGGTTTCTTGTAGGCCACTAGGTCTGCCACATTAAAGGCCGAGCTAATCCCCTCTTCGGGAGGTAAGTCCACAACATGGGCATTGGCGCCAATCTTCCGCAGGATTGGGAAGGGACCATCACTACAGGCTTGTAACTTTTTAACGACGATCGAGGGGAGTCGTTCGGGCTGGACCCGTACCATAACCAAGTCACCTTTTTGAGATTCATGGTGACGCCTATGCAATTCAGCTGACTCATGCAGACTAATGACGTGATGTGCAAACTCTTCGGCTGACTTGGACAGTCTAGACTCGAGGGGAAGGTTGGGTAGGGTGGACCCAGGGGCAAGCTCAATAGCGTGTTGTACATCACACAAGGGAGGGAGTCAAGAAGGCAAGTCCTTGGGGACGATGCCTTGGAAGTCCTGCAGTATTGTCGGGACTTCAGTTGGGATTGAGACTCGGGATTCCTTGGGTGTGATGGTGATGTCAATAGCCAAAATAGGGGCACCCTTAGTAACCTCTATATCTAGCTCACCGACATTCATGGAGTCAAGGCACCTAACTAGGTCATGACTAACCTTAGGGGCCTCAGAAACGGGTGTGATAGATGTAGGAGAAGAAGGAATGGGAGGTTGCCCTTCAGTGAGAGTTTGGGGAGTCTCCTGAATTTTGGGGGATGCAGCGGGTGTGGAGGTAGGGCTCTTTCCCGTGGCCACCTTTGGGGGTGTTGGGAGCAACTGAATCCTCTTCCCGTTATAAGAGAAGGAACACTGATTGGACCGACCAAAGGTTACGAGATCGACATCATAGATCCATGGTCGTCCTAAGATGACGCTCCCGGCTTTCATTGGCATTACGTCACATAAGATTTGTCCTTGGTAGGACTGGAATTGAATGGGAATGACACATGTGGTGGTGACTGGGATAGAAGTGTCATCGACCCAAGCCACGTTGTATGGCCTTGGATGAGGGTGCGTAGGTAGACCTAAACGGGAGACAAAATCTGAAGAGACTGCATTGATACAGCTCCCATTGTCAAGGATTATCTTGCAAGGATGAGAGTTCACCATGATGTAGGTGTGAAAGATAGAGGTTCGACGCCAATCGTCCTCCTGGGGTGTTGAGATACAGCGAATTACACCCAATCTTTTCTGGCTAAAACTCTCGAAAATATATCCTACCTGCATATATTCGACATGCGTGCCATCAAATATTGTATCCATTCCCTCAAACTGGGCGATGAGGTCAGGATCGGCCATATATCTCTCCTGTTCCATGTGTTCTAGACGGTCTGAGGAATTCCTAGACCGACGTGGCATGCACGAGCTTGGACCTAAATGATGCAGTCCTGGGACCGACAATTAGCAAGGTGTGGACCCAGCTGATATGCAAAGGGTCAATTTGAAGGGACCGGTCAGGGAAAAGTTGCTCGCCCGTAGACGAAGTAGTCGTGGAATTACCTCCTGACAATTAGGGTGCCCTAATGCGGCAGTCCAGGCCCTATAGGATAGGCTCAAGCAAGCTCTCGCTTTCCGTCCACAGCGATGCACTCAGGAGACTGGCTGTATGGATCAGGCTCTCGCTCACTTCGTCACGCGGCAAATGATAAGGATACTAAATAAGTAAGTGATTTGGAGCACGTACCTAGCTGACTGAGAAGTCAAGCTCCGACCGGAGACGAAGGCGAGCGGAGACGTGCGTGCCCGCACGACGTCAATGAAGCTTGGCCGGTTACAAAAATTCACTCCACGCAGGGAGGATTGAATTATTACAAGACCACTTTAAAATTTCCCGCGCAGGGGAACAAATTAGTCCAAATTCTCCGCGCAGGGAGACTCAGAGGTACCCACGTTCCGCAATTGACGGACAGTGTGTCGGTGGCCGGGTGACTTGGGCGCCGATCGAGTCGTCGTTGTGGACTTCGGGTGCCACCTCAATAAGTTAAAAGATATATATAAATATATAGAGATATATATATATATATATATCTCATATATATATTATATATATTCAACTCTCTTTTTTTTGATCGAATAATATATATAGATATATATATAAAGATATATATAATACTATATATATCCCATATATATAATATATATACCTTTTCAAACTTTTGTTTTTTTTTCTTTCAAACCACGTTTCTCTTTCTTTTCAAACTTTAACCTACTTTTTTTTGACTCTTTCTTTTTTCAACCTTTTCAAATCTTCTTTCTTGTCAAATTTTTCCTTTTTTTTTTCAAATCTTCACCTACTCTTTTTGACTTCTTCAAAACCCATTTTTTAACCTTTTTTTTTCTTCAAACTGTCACCTTTCAACCCCCCCCTTTTTTAAGCCCTTCGGCTGGTGGTCAATCAGGGCAGGCGGAGGCGGGCTCGGGCGCCTGCTGGCGCAGGCGGCTCGTCGGTAGCGGAGGGGTGGGTGCGGCCGCGGGTGGGAGTGGCAGGTAGGCGCGTGCAGGCGCCTGTGTGCGCGGCCGGCGACAACGGCGGTGCTGGGAGCGCTGGCCGGACGTGAGGGGAAGGGCCGCAGGGGGCGGCGTGGCCGCGGGTGGCCGGGACGGGTGATCGCGGCGACTCAGGCGGCGACCTTGGCGGGTGACACGGTGACGCGTCCGGCGCCGTTGGGGTGCTGACGGCGACAGGCGGCAGGGACGGCGGGTCCGGGGGCGCCTACGGGCGCGGGCGGGCGTCCTGGGCTCGCCGGACGGGCGCGTGGGCGAGCGCGGCGGTGGCCTGGTGCACTGGGCGCGCTGGCGGCGGCCTCCCGTTGACGGGCCAAGCGCGTCTGGGTGCGTCTGGCGAGGCCGAAGCGGGGTCGGCGACGGGCGGGCGCACGATGGCGCAGGGCGAGGGTCGCCGCGTCCGCGGCGGCTGAGGCGGGGCGGCGGGGCGGCGGGGCGGCGGAGCGCGGTGGCGGGTGGCGTCCGGGGCCTACTGCAGCAGGCAGCTGCCGGGGGTGACAGGGGAGCCGGCGGTCGCGCTGGTGGGCTCCTGCGACGCGAGAGAGAAAGAGAACAGGGAGAGAGAGAGCGAGAGAGAGCAGAGAGAGAGAAACGCTGGAGGGAGAGAGAGAACCGAGAAAGAGATTATGGGAGAGAGGAGATGATTAACACAGAAAGAAATAGATTAGCAGAGAGAGATTAACCGAGAGTTTTTTTTTTTTTCAAAAACTATTCTCAACTAAGATCTCTTTCTGCTACTCTTTTTTTTTCTCTTCTTTTTTTTTTCACTTCTATCAACTTAGAGAGAGAAAGAGAGACGACGTCGGGGACGTCGGGTCGTCGGAGATGCCGTTGTTGGGCTCTGATACCAATTTGACGCGGCGGGTACGTGGAAGACGGACCGTCGGCACTCTGGGACACGGACGGGATGGATAACTGCTATCTCACACAGCTCGGCCTCACACCGGACGGTCTCACACCGGGCGACACACTCACACTCAAAAGAGAATGAGGGAAGGAAGAAATGCAAGAGGGATAGCTCTCACACACAAAAACACACTTCTTCAATTCATATCATCATACGTAACACATCCCTTGGCCTCCTATTTATAGGAAAGGCCTATTACACACATACCCTCAATCTTTTAAAAATAGCATATATATCATTAGCCTAATAAAACACACTCACCTACCTAACTTTTGACTTGGGATTTTAACCAAATAAAATATATAAAACACACATGTTTATTGACTTAACCTAGCCTAATAAGACGAAAGAAAGAAATACATGTAGGAATACATGTATACATACACACACAAATACTCAATACGTAATATACTACCGTAGCCGTAAGCCGAGGCTTCAGGAAAGATCTCCGAGCTATAAGCTCGGTGCAGTCGGGTGCGACGTCGGCTCCGAGTAGGGGGCCCGGTAGTGGACCCGGTGGTGCGATGTCAGCTCCGAGTAGTGGGTCCGGTAGTGGACCCGGTGGTGTCCCCACCAGGACGGCATTATTGTTCCTTTTGCCCCGGGTCCCGGGGAGAGATGGGGCTGCGGTGTGGGCCCCAGCATCTTTCATCTGGGATTCTCTTAATTATGTGCATCTCTTTTTCTCTGTTGCTTATTACTTCTTTATGCATTTACTCCAGATGATTTCTCTTCTTTTATTCATTATTATCATTATTGTTATTATTACTATTTTGATTATTTTTATTACCCCTCCCACCTCCTTAATCATTATTAATGTTACATATTCAGAGTCCTTTAATTAGCATAATTTTCGTTAATTTATTTGCTATTGTTAATGCCCTTATCATGCTATATATATATATATATACATGCAGTGTGCCGGCGAAGGGAATAGGGTGTACCGCTGAGGGAAAGAGGTGTGTCGCTGGGTGCTAAAAGGGCATACCGCTGGGAGGCAACAAGGGCGTACCGCTGAGGGAAAGAGGTGTGCCGCTGGGTGCTAAAAGGGCGTACCGCTGGGAGGCAACAAGGGCGTACCGCTGAGGGAAAGGGGTGTGGCGCTGGGTGCTAAAAGGGCGTAACGCTGGGGGGCAACAAGGGCGTACCGCTGAGGGAAAGAGGTGTACCGATGAAGGGGTGTTGGAGGATAGAGGTAGTGTACCGGAGAAGAGGCTTTGAAGCGTGCCGCTGAAGGCTGGGAGGAGTGTGCCGGCGAAGGGATTGGATGAGCATGCCACTGGAAGATGACTAGAGTGCACCGTTGAAGGGCCAATCAGGGCATGATGGTGGAGGTTCAATCAGTCCTCAATTCTTTATTTTAAGGCTTTTCTTTTCTTCTTGTTTTAATTTTTATGCAGTTTTATATAAACTTCTCCCTTGTTTTGTTCTGTTCGGCCTCTCTGCCATAAGTCGGAAGTTCGGCCTGTCGTGGCATTGATCAGTTCAGTTCTTATCATGGTGCCGGTAGTGGCTTGATTAGTTGGAAGGCTTCATCATTAGTTATTCTGTTCGTTTGTTGCCTCCTCTTGCCTTATTTAACATGTTGTTATTTTCTGACAAAAAATTCGGCAGCATCTCCCCTTGACCTGGGGCGTAAGGGAGATAAAGGGTGTAATATCTCGAACCTTTCGGATCCTTCTTCATGGGTCCCGGATCTGGTTTTCGGAGTGTCCAGCTCCGTTGTGTCCGAAATTTCGTTTCGGACATCTTTCGTGTTTGGATCGGCGCGATCCGGAGTTATTTCGGAGGCCCGGAGGCGTTCCTCGGCTTTTCCACGTGGGTTTTTCGATTCCCGGTGTGTGTTTCAGCTTTTACTTCGGAAGCTCGCTGCGAGCGAACAGGGCGGTTCCCCCAGGCACGAGTGGTACCGTTGCGATCGGTGCGTTCCGAGGATTCCGGAAATGTATTTTTCTAATTTTCGGTATTTTTCCGAAAAATTGGATTTTCCTATATAAACCCATTTCTTTTTCTTTTTCTTTTCTCCTTTCTCTTTCTTCTTCTTCTTCCTCCTTCCTTCCCCAACCGTGGCCGCCCTCTCCTCTCTCCCTCTCTCCCATTCGGACGCGGTGAACCCCTCTCCGACTACGGAAGGCGACGGGGCGACGGCGCGGACGCGTGGGTGACGGCGAGGCGATCTCGTGGGCGTGCGGCAAGCGTGGGAAGTATGGGGAGTTCGTGAAGCTTTGAGCATTCTTCACGATTCGTGAGTGATTCGGCAGAGCATTCGCTCCATTGAGGTAGGGTGACGTTCCTTAGCCTCTTGTCGATCATTCCCGTGATTTGTAGGCCGAGGGGAGGCCGAGAGGGGCTTATTTGAGCATGATTGGGGTTTTTCCATGTTTTGGGGAGAGTCGCCCGACCTATGGATTCAATGCATGGATTCGTGTTTTGATGGCCTAGAATCATGCTAGGGGTCCCCAGGGGTCTTCCCCTTTGATTTCTCCCTCTACGGTGGAGGTATGGGGGCATGGAATGGTGTTTTTAGCCGTTCCCGGCCGTTCTCGGTTTTCTGGAATGATAGCGGTCCACCAGTAACCGCCTTCATCAGGTAGCGGTCAGGTGGGGACCGCCATCAGCAAGATTTCAAACGTTGGGGCTTGTGCTGTCGGCAGGTGGTCGCGGTCTCGCGACTGACCGCGACTGCTGGTAGTGGTCAGGGGGCGACCGCTTTCAGCCTGGGGTCCGGCACGGTCTTTGATACGGTTTTTGACCGTTGGAGTCTGGTCGCGGTCTCCTGGAGACCGCTACCAGGTGAAGGCGGTCTTCACGCGATCGCTTTCACGTTTCGCGCACCAGGGTGGTCGCAGTTCCAGGCCGACCGTGACCAGGTGATAGCGGTCCTGGGTCGACCGCTACCACAGGAGGCGGTCCTCTGGCGACCGCGACTCCCCTTCTTCACTGATTTGAGTCCCGGACGAGCTAGTCCCGATCCCTGTGCTGACCCGTAGTCCGACAGATGCGGGGCATCATGTGGGGGCTACACGTGGGGTGCCGTGGGGTCCCGGGAGGTGGTGACTTCGGCTTGTGTCACCGTGCGTCGGTGTTGGTACAAGGAGCGTTCCTCGTACCTGTGGTTGCATCGTTGTTTCCGTGACTCGAGAGTCTACCCCTGTGTGACCCTCCACTAGTCGTAGCCTGCTTACACGCGAGTGGTCCCACCTGGGAGTAGGTGGAGAGGCTTACCCTGAGGACGGTTTTAGACTGGTTACTGTCGGGCCCCTCGTCAAATCAGAGTCCAGTGCCAGGGGAAAACCGGTCAGAGGGCCAGACCTAGGACGCGTGGTCTGTGTGTGCACACGTGGTTGGGGGCGGTTGGACCCACGTCGATGGGCGTGACCCCAGCTAGTCACTTGTTGTGGTTACTTGTACGGTGTATGCGCCTCCGGTAGAACCTACCACGTCAGGCGGTTCACCTGCGGTGCGGTGTAAGACGTCAGGGGACGCTACCGGCTATGCTTCTAGTGGGTGGTACTCCTGTCGAGTACGGAGTGACAGACTGTCAGTCGAGTGTTTCCGACCTTCGGGTTTTGACGGTTCGACTATTGAGTTTCGGTCTTCTCGTACCGTGGCACGTGTGTCGATTTGTGTGCCATAGGGTCTAGTTCTGTAGAGTACAGGACTTTCCTTTCCGAGGTACTTTCCTACCGCTAGAGTAGTGGTTTCTCGTTTTACGAGGTAGGGTTTGAGTGATCCCTACTGAGTCTTGTTCCGAGACTCATTCCCTGCGTGTTTTCACCGTGTTTCAGGTGAGACGCCGCCTTCGGGGAGCACGTCAGGAGCGCAGCGTGGTGCGGGTGCCCAGAGGTAGTGCCAGAGGTCAGAGCCAGGGGATGTCCCGTGTAGCTGTACTTTCCTTTCTTGTCACTGTACTAGTTGTGGACTGCTGTTATTGTTATTTTTATATTATGGACCATGTAAAATGTTAATTTATTTCCTGCTTAATACTATAACTGTTTAATTTCTGCAATTATTTGTGATACTTATGTAGTCTCCACACCATCCTTTTAACCCTTCCGAGTCTTCGGGCTCGTGGGTGGCGGTGCGAGTCTCGGGTTATCGGGCCTTCCCGGTAATCGGATTCTCGGGTCGTTACAGCTGGTATCAGAGCGCGGTTGTGGAATTACATGAGAATCATAGGTAATTGTAGTGGTCCACTAGTCCATGACGATGATGTACATGTGACACTGGCATTGGGCACCGCGTGTTTATTCTGACCTTGCCGTTTTCATGTTTTCTGTCTTTTGCTTCAGGAGCGAGTATGGCGCCGAGGCGGAGCTCTCGCTCTCAGCAGGGGCAGTCGACTGGAGGCCAAGAGATCCAGCAGGAGGTCTATAGGGACCAAGAGGAGCATAGTAGAGCACCACGGGGGGCTACCGAGGCCGCAGATGCTGCGAGAGCTCCGGGGGCCGAGGATTTCTTCCGTGACATGTACCAGCTTATGTCTCAGCAGTTCGGCGGAGAGGCCGGTGAGGGCTCGTCAGTCAGGGGTGGGCCAGGCCAAGCAGTGAGGGACTTCATGCAGTTCCATCCACCTTACTTTAGCGGCCTGGCAGACCCTGATGCGGCTCGTGATTGGCTCGATGAGATGGAGCGGGTGTTCAGTTCTGCGAAGAGTGCTGCCGAGGATAGAGTGGTGTTGGCCTACATCCAGTTGCAGGGTACGGCTCGGAGGTGGTGGTGTTCCGAGTGGAAGACGTCCTTTCAGCTTCGTCCACTTGAGCAGATCGAGTGGGATGATTTCGTCAGTGCTTCCGAGCGTACGTACTGTCAAGACGTCGTTGCTACGCAGCGGATACGGGAGTTTCTGGAGCTGGTGCAGGGTGACATGTCTGTGTTGCAGTACAGGGCCCGATTTGTCGAGCTGGGTCGGTATGCACCTCACATCATGGAGCATGAGAGGGTGAGGACCACGCAGTATGTGCAGGGCTTGAGGCTGGAGCTGAGGCACCATTTGATCGCGAATGGGGCCACTGATCTAGAGACGGCGTCTCGTGTTGCGATTTCCTTGGAGATGGATATGCAGAGGACTCGAGGACCGATCAGCCAGGGGCAGTCCTTGTTAGGTCGCAGCCAGCAGTCGGCTACCCAGCAACCGGGTTCTTTCCAGCATGCGTCGGGTGGTTCAGGAGTACCGGCATCGGCAGCTTTGGTGATAGGATCTGCGTCCTTTGGCTCGAAGGTCAAGAAGTTCTTAAAGAAGAATTTCCGGAAAAAGCACAAGGATCAGGGGCAGGCTTCATCGGGCAGTGTACAGCAGCCGTTTCCTTTGCAGCGTCAGGGATCAGTGGGTGGATCGCGAGGACCTTGTCCACGGTGTGGTGGGGCCCACCCAGGCAGGCAGTGCACGTCGCCGATCATCTGTTTTCGGTGTGACCAGCCAGGGCACATGACGCGTGACTGTCCTCAGAGGCCGCCACAGTAGCAGGTTCCCCAGCAGCAGCAGCAGCAGCAGGGACAGTATCCGCCGCTACCCAGGTCAGCTAGTGTGGGAGGCAGGCAGAGGGCTCGTGGCCAGATCACGCACATGACCAGGGCAGAGGCAGTAGCGTCGCAGCTCGTGGAAGGTACCGTTCAGATTTTGGGTTGTGCGGCTCTGGTTTTGTTTGATACTGGCGCGTCTCATTCATTTATTTCGGAGGATTTCGCATCGAGCGTCGAGGATCTGGTGACCCAGTTGTCTTGTGATTTGGCAGTGGAGTTGCCTTCGGATGACTTTATGGTCACTCCATATTGTTTCGATCAGGTTCCGGTTTGGATCGATGGGCGGAGTATGCCAGGCAGGTTGTATGCATTGCAGCTTCGGGATTACGATGTGATTCTAGGCATGGATTGGCTCGAGACTCATAGAGCGGTGGTGGATTGTGGAATGAAGAGGGTCTACTTCCAGCATCCGAGCAAGAGGACCTTCTATTTCCAAGGTATCCGTTCGACCACTTCTCGATTCCTTATCTCTGCTATTCGAGCCCGACGATTGCTTGATTCTAGTTGTCAGGGTTTTCTCGCGTCCGTGGTTGTGTCTGACCTGATGGAGCCGGATGTCGAGGACATTCCGGTGGTGTGCGAGTTTCCCGACGTTTTTCCCGAGGAGTTGCCTGGATTACCTCCCCAGCGGGAGATCGATTTCGTGATCGAGGTTGTGCCTGGTACGGGACCTTTGGCGAAGGCTCCCTACCGTATGGCGCCCGCTGAGTTGAGGGAGTTGAGGGCGCAGTTGCAGGAACTGTTGGCCAAGGGGTATATTCGTATAAGCTTTTCCCCTTGGGGTGCTCCCGTGTTGTTTGTGAAGAAGAAGGACGGTAGTCTGCGGTTGTGCATTGACTATCGGCAGCTGAATGAAGTGACCATTAAGAACAAGTATCCGTTGCCACGGATTGATGATTTGTTCGACCAGCTTCAGTCTGCGCGAGTGTTCTCGCGGATTGATTTACGGTCCGGTTACTATCATCTGAGGATTCGCGAGTCTGATGTGGAGAAGACTGCGTTCAGTACGAGGTACGGGCATTATGAGTTTTTGGTGATGCCGTTTGGGCTCACCAATGCCCCTGCAGCCTTCATGGACTTGATGCAGAGGGTGTTTCATCCGTATTTGGACCAGTTCGTGGTCATCTTTGTGGATGACATCCTTGTTTATTCGCAGTCTGCTGAGGAGCACGCGTACCATTTGGGTGTGGTGCTGCAGACGTTGCGAGATCACCAGTTGTATGCGAAGCTCAGCAAGTGCGAGTTTTGGCTCAGCGAGGTGCACTTTCTGGGGCATGTGATTTCTGGTGATGGTATTTCCGTGGACCCCGCCAAGGTCGAGGCAGTGATGCAGTGGCCGAGGCCGAGGTCGGTGACGGAGATCCGGAGTTTCTTGGGGCTTGCGGGTTATTATCGTCGGTTTATCCAGGATTTTTCCTGCATTGCGACCCCGATGACGAGGCTCACACGGAAGGATGTGCCTTTCGTCTGGTCCGAGGAGTGTGAGCAGAGTTTCAAGGAACTGAAGAGATTGCTCATCTCGGCTCCGGTGTTGGTTTTGCCTTCTGGATCGGGAGGTTTTGTGGTGGGTACAGATGCTTCCGGCAGTGGACTGAGTGCTGTTTTGATGCAGCATGGTAGAGTGGTGGCTTATGCATCTCGGAAGCTAAAGCCCCATGAGGAGAACTACCCCACCCATGACCTTGAGTTGGCGGCGGTGATCTTCGCGCTGAAGATCTGGAGGCATTATCTGTACGGCGAGAAGTTCGAGGTGTTTACTGACCATCAGAGTTTGACGTATGTGTTCTCGCAGAGAGATCTGAACCTCAGACAAAGGCGTTGGATGGAGTTCATGAAGGACTATGACTTCACCCTGTCTTATCAGCCGGGCAGGATGAATGTCGTTGCTGATGCCTTGAGTCGGAAGATTACAGTCACTACCTTGATGTTGAGGAGGTGGAGGCTCTGGGAACAAGTGCCCGAAGTATCCTTCAGGCTCAAGATTCCCCAGGAGCCAGGGTTGGCAGTGCTTGCGAGTCTGACTATCACTCTTGCTATCTGTCGTTAGGTGACAGAGGCTCAGCATGCGGACCCTGAGTTGCCCCGGATTCTTGCGATGGCTGACGTAGAGCTCGGCGAGGACGGTGCTGCGAGGTTTCGTGGCAGGCTGTACATCCCAGCGGAGGAGCAGGTTCGTCGTGCGGTGCTGCGCGAGGCTCATGGGAGCAGGTACACCGTACACCCGGGTGCGACGAAGATGTATCGGAACTTGCGGAGGCAGTTCTGGTGGCCTGGCATGAAGAGAGATGTCACAGAGTTTGTGGCCAGGTGCCTGATCTGTCAGCAGGTGAAGGCAGAGCATCAGCGACCAGGCGGTACTCTCCAGCCCTTGGATGTTCCTGCTTGGAAGTGGGACCATGTGACCACAGATTTTGTGGTGGGGTTGCCAAGAATCCCGAGTGGGCAGGACATTATTTGGTTGCTGGTGGATCGGCTGACGAAGGTGACGCGGTTGTTACCGGTCAAAGTCAGCTGGAGCGTGTCTAAATTGGCTCGGTTGTATGTGGAGCGGATCGTGCCGTTGCATGGGGTTCCCATTTTGATCGTGTCGGATCGGGATCCGCGCTTCACTTCTGGATTCTGGAGGAGTTTCCAGCGAGCTCTTGGCATGGAGTTGGCATTTAGCTCGGCGTATCACCCATAGTCAGATGGTCCGTCTGAGAGGACCATTCAGACTTTGGAGGACATGCTGAGATCCTGCTGCCTGGAGTGGCAGGGGAGTTGGATTTATCACCTACCGTTGGTGGAGTTTGCCTATAACAACAGCTATCATTCGAGCATTGGTATGGCTCCTTATGAGGCTCTATATGGGCGTCCGTGTAGGACTCCGCTTGATTGGTTTGAGGTGGGTGAGCGTGTTTTGACGGGACCGGAGTTGGTGCAGCAATGTGTGGATGTTGTGCACCTGGTTCGTCAGAACATGTTGGCGGCCCAGAGTCGGCAGAAGAGTTATGTTGACCGTAGGAGGCAGCCTCTCGAGTTCGCCGTGGGCGATCATGTGTTCTTGAGAGTTTCTCCGATGAGGGGGGTGATGCGTTTTGGACGGCGTGGGAAGCTGAGTCCCCGCTATATTGGTCCTTTCACGATTGTGGAGCGCATCAGTGAGGTTGCTTACCGGTTGCAGTTACCTCCTGAGTTGGTGTCGGTGCATGACGTGTTCCACGTCTCGATGTTGCGGAAGTATATGCCCGATGACTCTCATGTGCTCGAGATTTCGGTTTGGCCTGAGGTGACTCCAGATCTTTCTCTCTCAGAGTTTCCGATATGCGTGGAGGACAGGCGAGAGCAGCACCTGCGGAACAAGGTTATTCCCTTGGTAAAGGTCGTGTGGCAACAACACTCTGGTGGTGAGGCATCGTGGGAAAGTGAGGACGAGATGCGTCAGCAGTTCCCATACCTGTTTGAGTGAGTCTTCCTCTTTCTTTTCCCTTGGGTTGTTCTCAACTTCGAGGACGAAATTCCTTAAGGGGGGAGGGCTGTAATATCCCGGACCTTTCGGATCCTTCTTTGTGGGTCCCGGATCTGGTTTTCGAAGTGTCCGGCTCCGTTGTGTCCGAAATTTCATTTCGGACATCTTTCGTGTTCGGATCGGCGCGATCCGGAGTTGTTTCGGAGGCCCGGAGGCGTTCCGCGACTTTTCCGCGTGGGTTTTCCGATTCCCGGTGTGTGTTTCGGCTTTTACTTCGGAAGCTCGCTGCGGGCGAACAGGGCGGTTCCCCTAGGCACGAGTGGTACCGTTGCGATCGGTGCGTTCCGAGGATTCCGGAAATGTATTTTTCTAATTTTCTTTATTTTTTCAAAAAATTGGATTTTCCTATATAAACCCATTTCTTTTTCTTTTTCTTTTCTACTTTCTCTTTCTTCTTCTTCTTCCTCCTTCCTTCCCCAATCGTGGCCTCCCTCTCCTCTCTCCCTCTCTCCCATTCGGACGCGGTGAACCCCTCTCCGGCTACGGACGACTGCGGGGCGACGGCGCGGACGCGTGGGTGACGGCGAGGCGATCTCGTGGGCGTGCGGCAAGCGTGGGAAGCGTGGGGAGTTCGTGAAGCTTTGAGCATTCTTCGCGATTCGTGAGTGATTCGGCGGAGCATTCGCTCCATTGAGGTAGGGTGACGTTCCTTAGCCTCTTGTCGATCATTCCCATGATTTTTAGGCCGAGGGGAGGCCGAGAGGGGCTTATTTGAGCATGATTGGGGTTTTTCCATGTTTTGGGGAGAGTCGCCCGATCTATGGATTCAATGCATGGATTCATGTTTTGATGGCCTAGAATCATGCTAGGGGTCCCCAGGGGTCTTCCCCTTTGATTTCTCCCTCTTCGGTGGAGGTATGGGGGCGTGGAATGGTGTTTTTAGCCGTTCCCGGCCGTTCTCAATTTTCCGGAATGATAGTGGTCCACCAGTAACCGCCTTCATCAGGTAGCGGTCTGGTGGGGACCGCCATCAGCAAGATTTCAAACTTTGGGGCTTGTGCTGTCGGCAGGTGGTCGCGGTCTCGTGACTGACCGCGACTGCTGGTAGCGATCAGGGGGCGACCGCTTTCAGCCTGGGGTCTGGCACGGTCTTCGATACGGTTTTTGACCGTTGGAGACTGGTCGCGGTCTTCTGGAGACCGCTACTAGGTGAAGGCGGTCTTCACGCGACCGCTTTCACGTTTCGCGCACCAGGGTGGTCGCGGTTCCAGGCCGACCGTGACCAGGTGATAGCGGTCCTGGGTCGACCGCTACCACAGGAGGCAGTCCTCCGGCGACCGCGACTCCCCTTCTTCACCGATTTGAGTCCCGGACGAGCTAGTCTCGATCCCTGTGCTGACCCATAGTCCGACTGATGCGGGGCATATTGTGGGGGATACACGTGGGGTGCCGTGGGGTCCCGGGAGGTGGTGACTTCGGCTTGTGTCACCGTGCGTCGGTGTTGGTACAAGGAGCGTTCCTCGTACTTGTGGTTGCATCGTTGTTTTCCGTGACTCGAGAGTCTACCCCTGTGTGACCCTCCACTAGTGGTAGCCTGCTTACACGCGAGTTGTCCCACCTGGGAGTAGGTGGAGAGGCTTACCCTGAGGACGGTTTTAGACTGGTTACTGTCGGGCCCCTCGTCAAATCAGAGTCCAGTGCCAGGGGAAAATCGGTCAGAGGGCCTGACCTAGGATGCGTGGTCTGTGTGTGCACACGTGGTTGGGGGCGGTTGGACCCACGTCGACGGGCGTAACCCCAGCTAGTCACTTGTTGTGGTTACTTGTACGGTGTCTGCGCCTCGGGTAGAACCTACCACGTCAGGCGGTTCACCTACGGTGCGGTGTAAGACGTCAGGGGACGCTACCGGCTGTGCTTCTAGTGGGTGGTACTCCTGTCGAGTACGGAGTGACAGACTGTCAGTCGAGTGTTTCTGACCTTCGGGTTTTGACGGTTCGACCGTTGAGTTTCGGTCTTCTCGTACCGTGGCACGTGTGTCAGTTTGCGTGCCATAGGGTCTAGTTCTGTAGAGTACATGGCTTTCCTTTCCGAGGTACTTTTCTACCGCTAGAGTAGTGGTTTCTCGTTTTACGAGGTAGGGTTCGAGTGATCCCTACTGAGTCTTGTTCCGAGACTCATTCCCTGCGTGTTTTCACCGTGTTTCATGTGAGGCGCCACCTTCGGGGAGCGCGTCAGGAGCGCAGCGTGGTGCGGGTGCCCAGAGGTAGTGCCAGAGGTCAGAGTCGGCGGATGCCCCGTGTAGCTGTACTTTCCTTTCTTGTCACTGTACTAGTTGTGGACTGCTGTTATTGTTATTTTTATATTGTGGACCATGTAAAATGTTAATTTATTTCCTGCTTAATACTATAACTGTTTAATTTCTGCAATTATTTGTGATACTTGCGTAGTCTCCACACCATCCTTTTAACCCTTCCGAGTCTCCGGGCTCCTGGGTGGCGGTGCGAGTCTCGGGTTATCGGGCCTTCCCGGTAATCGGATTCTCAGGTCGTTACAAAGGGAACGCTCCCACATGGAGTGGCGGAACCCGACAACTGGAGGTGGGCGCCCGAGGGCCGCAACACCTTTATGGGGCCTCGGAAGGGTTTGCTTCCTCCATTGCATTTTTGCCTTGCTTCCTCCTTCGCCGGCACGCCTTCTTCAGTGGCACGCCCTAGCCAAGCCCTTCGCCGGCACGCCCTTACGGGCCTTCGCCGGTACGCTCTCCCAGCCCTTCCCCGGTACGCCTTGTAGCCCCTTCGCCGGCACACCCCAATCCCTCCTTCCCCGGTGCGCCTGGGAACCCCCTTCGCCGGCACGCCCCTACGGGCCTTCCCCAGCACGCCCAGGCCACTCTTCACATTCCCAACCTCTTCAGCCCGGCACACTTCCCAGCTGCTCCTGGAGAGGTCCCCTGCCCACCGTTGCCTCCGAGTTTTCCGGAGTTTTATTAAAGTGTTGACGCTCTCGGGCGCCCACCTCCAGTTGTCGGGTTCCGCCACTCCATGTGGGCGCGTTCCCTGTATCTCCCTTACGCTCGGGTCAAGGGGAGATGCTGTCGAATTTTCGTTAGAAACGATAACATATAAAAAAGATAAAAGATAGCAACTAGCAAATGGAATAACAACACATTAAAAGGACTAAAAGAAAGCAACAAACAAACGAAAAGAACAACGGCAAAAATGCTTCAACCAATGCGAAGAACAATGCAATCAATTCAAAGAGAACCAAACCGAACAACAACTAAACAACTTGAATATTCATCCTCATGAGAGAAAGAATGAAGATTAATCAAGAGAAGAAAAGACGAAACCCATGCAAACTTAATAAAAATCAGAAAAGAAGAAAAGAAAAGCCTTAGAAGAACCAGAGGGAGAGTGGGCCTTCACCGGTACACCTAGTCTGGCCCTTCCTCGGTGCACCTTCCGTCGTCCTTCGCCGGCACGCCCGTGATAGCCTTCCCCGGCACCCCCTGCCAGGCCTTCCCTGGCACGCCCCAGCCAGCCCTTTTTTTTTTAACTAAAGTTGATACTTGCAAGGGGGGAGACGGGAGAGGGGGTTCATCTCTTCATTGCGGAAGAGGATGAATCCACTATCCCGGCCACCAGGCAAGCGATTTTCATATAAGAAGGCATAAAGAGAAAGGGGTACAGAGGGGGGGAGGGGAAACGGCCAAAGAGGGCCAAGAAGCGTACAAGGCCCAAGGCCCAAGAAAGCAAAAACGATGACAAAGAACCCAAGGAAGGGCAGCAACAAAACTCCCAGAACCCACAGAGGAGACCAAAGCCTACAAATAGGAGTCTTCATCGAAGACCCCTTCAGAATCAGATGAGAACACAGAACGGACACCACGCTGGCAACCCGGAGAGCAAGGCCAATCAAGAGGATCAACCTCCGAACCGTCGGGATCGAGCACCTCCGAGTAGGAAGGGTCGACCGGCGGCGGGGGCGCCATCGAAGAAGACTGGAGCCGGAGAGAGCGACGTGGAAGGAGACCAGCGTCCTCAAACATGCACTGCCGATCACGCGAGGATGAGGTGGAATTGGAACGCCAGAAGGAACGCCGAGGAGCCCCGCCTGCCATCCTCGAGGGCGGCCGAGAGCGGTCCAAGCCAGAGGTACCCACGAAAGCCGTATGGGCCGCCGTAAGGTCACGAAACCCCGAGGTAGGCTCAAGGCCGGGGACGTGGAGAGCCTGGACGAGCTGAGGGAACCGGAGAGGCGTGCCAAGATCCGGGGGGGGGGCACAACACCCACGGAGAGCACCGGAGCAGAAGGTGGGGCGGTGTAGTGGATAGGCCCGGGAGGGGCCCGATTGATCTTCTTCTTCAAAGCTTGGGCGAAAGAGAGGCGAGGTGCGGCTGACGGAGAAGAGGAGGAAGCCAAGGGCCCTACAACGTTGGCCGCCTGGGCAGAGGGCTGCACCCCAGGGGACCAAGCAACCGCACCGGCATTGAGCCCAGAAGAAGGGCCGCCAAGGGGGTGAGCATCCGGCGCCAGGAGGCCGAGGACCAAAGAGGAAGACGCCCGGGCCGCAGGAGGGACACCCGCCGGCACAACTGAGCATGGAAGTGGATCGCCCTTCCCGGAGGGGCGAGCTGCCGGGGGGGTGGACGCGATGCCCGTCGTCGGAGGAGGCGGAGGACAAACACCACGGTCACCAGGGACCGAAAATGGGGCGAGACCGACAAATCTCGCATGTGCTGCAGGCAAGTCTGGAAAGTGAGAAGTGGGCTCCAAACCTGGCACAGAGAGCACTAGAATGGTGGGGCGCACGAGTAAAGGGTGCTCCACGGCAGGGGCGGGAGGCCCCTCAACTCCACGGGCAGGTGAGAGGATAGCAGCAGGATTAGTCACCGAGGGAGGTGCAAGGCCAACAGCAATCTTGGGGGCAGAGCACAAGGGAGCAGAATGCGCTGGAGCAGACAATGGTGCCCCACTGTGGGCAGAGGCAGGAGCAAGCGCAGGAGACCCCTGTGCAGCAGCTGGGCCCGATCCAGCAGAGAGGGGAGTGGCGACGTCGGCAAGCCGGTAAGGAGGGCCGGTCGTAGGGTGCAGCTCCAAGGAAAGGAGCTCAGGATGAGCAGCAGCCGAAGGGGAGTCAAGTCCTGGAGGCAGGGGGTCAGCCACCTTGCTGACAGGAGCACCATCGGCAGCAACAGCAGGCACGGACAACACCGCGGTCGAAGGTGATGCCACGGCAGTAGGAGCAAGTGAATGCGATTCAGTACCCATGGCCATGGTAGACGGAGGTTTGGAGGCCGACCGAACCCTTGCAGCGGTCACCAAGGGGGGCGTAGCCTGCGGGGCCGCCGCCGGCATCGGTGCGATCGCACCATGCAAGCACCCCGGCCCAGGCAAGAATCCAAGGCCCGCAGAGGGAGCGGAGGGGAGCCCCCCTGTGAGAGGCAGGCAGGCAGCAAGCCCGGGCGAAGCGAAGGCAACATTGGCCACAGGTGCGCACGCCAGCGGGCTGCCAGGAACAGGGGCAAGTGCCACGAAGGCAGGAGCACCGGCAGTAGGAGCTAGCAGAAGAGCTTGGAGTGGATCGCCAAGGCAGGGAGGGGGGGTGCCTAAGGCACCAACGGCACTCACCGGGGGGGGGGTGCAGTCCGATGAGGAGCAGCGGAAGCAGGACCCCCCTGGGCAGGAGGGGTGTCGACACCTAGGCCAGAAGGGGTGTCGACACCTGGACCAGGGGGAGCTTGAGATGGTGGCCGTGGGGCTGCATGGAGAGGCGGCAGAAGAGCAGGGGCTGAGGCACGCGAGAGCTCCTTGAGGGCCACGGACGGCCCAACTGCAGGTGGCCTTTTGCACTGAGGAAGGAGGTGTCCCAAACGTCTACAACCAGAGCAAAAACGGGGGAGGCCAGGGTAAACGAGCGGCTGCCAGAAATGCCAGCTCCCAGCCTTAATCCAAACTCTGGAGGGCGGTGTCTTGGACACGTCCAGCTGAACACAAACACGAGCGGCGGACGAGCGAGACATCCCCAGAGAGTTGCTGTCAACCTTAAGGGGAGTTCCAAGGTTCCCAGCGATGGAGAACAGCATTGGCTCATTGTAGAAGTTAGCCGGGAGGGTGGGCAACTCAACCCATACTGGCACCACAGGCGAGTCCTCTTGAGTGGAGAAACTAATCGTCCATTTGAAGAAGTGGAAAGGCCTGCCCATGACGAACAGGGATTCTTTCAGCAGGACGAGCAGGTAGTCATGTTGGTTCTGGAACCGAAGGAGGAGATGATGGTTGTCGATGGCACTTAAGAAGAAATCCTCTTTGAACTGGAACCGCTGCGCGAAGTGTGCCAGGATGATTTGGAACGGCGGCCGGCCCCTAGGTGTCCGGGCGATGACCGCAAACTCCAGTGGCCGGCAGGAGATCACAATCTCTTCCTGAGAGAAGATAACGGCAGGCTCCCCGGCGTCTATGAAGGCGGGGGCATGGATGGGCAAAGGGAGGGAAGCAGGGGTGAAAGACTGATGGACAACCTGTGCGAAGGACGGCCTGACTGAGACAAAAGGGGGAGGCCCAGGTAGGACGAGGCCTGATCGGGTACCAATGCCTCCACCAGAAGAGGACGCACGGACTGCAGCAGCCAGGGAAGGCACGCCGGAGCACACCCCGCGAGGCGGGGGGGGGGCATGTCCGGAGCCAGAGACGCCACGGCGGAGGCCACGGGAGGGCCGCCGGAGAACGGGATCGCGAGGGGGGTGCCAGGAGGTGCGGCGGACGGGGGGCCAAGCAGGAGAGAGGGCACCACAGACGAAGGGGGGGCCTCAGGCGGAGGGAAAGCTGGCAGCGGGGCAGCGGCAACCGGCGAGGAGACGGCCGAAAGGGAAAACAGAGCACCGTTTGCCTTCGCTGTCCCGTCAAGAGAGTCAACAGTCAACGGCGAAGAGCGGGGTTCAAGGGAAGAAGGTGGGGAGGGATGAAGGGGGGAAACAACAGGAAACGAAGGGGGAGGGGCAGTGACGTGGCCAAGCGCCAGCGCTTGCGTGGGGAGCGGAACTGCGATCGATGGCTGGGATGAGGCCTCAGACGATGACGTGAGGAAGGAACCAAAAACGTGGTGCCCAGGGAGGGGACATGATGCCGGCCGGGAGCCGTGGGGGTCGCCGGCAGGGAGAGGAGGGGCAGAACCGCCGGAGGCGCGGCCAGCTGGCGCCGGTGAGCGAAGAGGACCTACCGCAGGGGCAACACCAAGAGCTCCGCCAACGCCAGCAGCTGCCAAGTCGTCCACAGCAAGACTGGAGCGACCTGGGACGAGGGCGACCGCAGCAGGGCCATAGACGGCGGGAGCCACCGACGGCAGGGCGGGAGAGAAGGGGGAGGGGGGAGGGCCAAGCCCCCCCCCCCACCGCCGGCCATTACCGGAGACCACAAGGGCAAAACGCAGTAGGGAGGGGAGGCACACGGGAGAGGAACGGGAGGGGAGCGGGAGGATGGAAACGGGAAGAGAGAGAACGCATCGGTTCGAGTCTATAACCTTCAGGACTTCGCCGGCACACTTCGGCCATCCCCTCGCCGGCACGCCCCTACAGGCCTTCCCCGGCACGCCTCCCTCAGCCCCTCAGCGGCACGCTCCCTTGGCCCTCCAGCGGTACGCCCCTGGCCTTCAGCGGTACACCCTTTTAACCCTCCAGCGGTACACCCGTCCAGCCCTTCAGCGGCACAACCCCAGGCCCTTCAGCGGCACAGCCCTTCCAGCCCTTCAGCGGCACAGCTCCCAGCCCTTCAGCGGTACACCTTTCTCTTAGCCTTCCAATGGCCCATTCTCTCTCCAGAAAATACGAGTAATAATAATAATAATGATAATAAAAATAACAAATCCAAAAAGAACAAATAAATAAGGATGATAAAGAAATAAGTAATAATAATAGTAAGGTTAAAAGAAATAATGATAATGATAAATAGACAAAGTAAATGATAACCAAGATAAATAAATAATAATAACAGACTCAACAAAAATGACAAGTAAATGAATGATAACAAAACGAACAAAATAATAACAAACCTAATGTTAACCATAATAAACGAATCAATCACAAGGAAAATGAATAAATGGTAATAAAGAACCCACCCAAATATATCCATAAATCTACAAATGATAACGATACCGCTTGTTAAATAATAATAAAACAATGAGATCTGCTTTGCAGCCTCGTCTCTCCCGCGACCCGGTGCCGAAGGAATAACAATACCGCCCTTACGAGTTGGGCATGAGCCTAGGGAACCATCCCAAAATGACCATAGCCTGACTTCGCCTCGGGCTGACATTCCGATTAAACCAGACTCGTTTCTCCGACCGGACCCCTTTCGAGCCGCTACTGAAATTGCCGCACGTTCGGCAGACATTTGAACGGGTTCACTTCGATTCCCGCCGAGTTCTTATTACAGACCCAAGTCCGAACACGAAAGGGCCCGTGAGCGACCTTCATAGGCGGTGGCTCCTACCCCGACATGGTTGTGAGACGACATTGCCCCGGGCCAATAGCTCACCAACGTTGACCCGTTCCTATCGGGATTTGTTCTCGCTCTTTCATCGAAATTGCCGTAAACTCGGCATACATTGGTACGGGGTCGCGTCTACCCCCGTCACGCTCTCAATACGGGCCCTTGCCCGAACATGGAAAGGTCCGCAAGTGACCGATAGAATCGGAATAGAACGAGACGGCTCTCGCCACCCCTGGACTCCTCCCATGGGAATATCAATAAGACCTCCGTGGGCCATATTTAGACCTCGGGCCTGCCCCGATCATGGCCATCGTCTGGCTCATATCTCCGGTCTACAGCCTGTTCCACTGGAACACGTTTTCAGTTCCGAAGCCTAGTCCCGGGACTTTTCCCCGTTGCCCTCCGACACCAGAAATATTAACGCTACCCACGCGAGCCCCGTTTGGATCACGGGAGGCACCCCCGGCATGGTCCCGACTCGATCTCGCACCGGGCCAATAGATTCACGGGTTTCCGGATATAATAGCCGAGATTCAATCGAACGTCTTCAGTGTCTCGGAATAATAAAACTTGCCGTGTCCCGGCACACATACATTCTCGGTCTTTCCGCGACGATTACGATATTCCCAATATCGGACACCCGTCCGAACATTAAACGGTCTCCCGAATGACCGACACGTTTAGAACACCCGCTTCTCCGGACACAGGGCTTTTCAGTTGATTCAAAGGATATTCCCTCGTCGCCCCGTGGCACCAGAAATATTAATGACGCTCATGCAATTCTCGTTTCGACCGCGGGGGGCCCACCGCAGTATGGTCGCAGCTTGCTCTTGCACCGGGCCAACAGATTTACCGATTTCCGACCGCTCCAGCCGAGGTTTAGCCGAACGTTTTCCGTTCTTCTGAACAATAAATTGCCATATACTGGCATACATACGCTCCAGTTTTCCCCTGACAACCGCGATTTTATCGAGCCAGACATTCGCCCGAACATTAAACGGTCAACACATGACCGACATGACCGCGAATGGTTTTTCTTCTTGCCCTCGTGTGAGGATTTCAATGCCGCGTAATAGACCTTTCATGCAATTAACTTCTTGGCCATGAGGCCCTGAATCTTGGCGATTAATCAAGGGTGTTCCCTCGTATGGGGGATGTAAATGACGTCGTGACCTTTATGGCGCGGCGAGTTCTGGTCCCGACACGAACCACACAATCGACTGACGAAGTCAGATCGAGCGCACCATGGGCTCTTCGGAGCCCGAATAAATTGTCACTTTGTGACTGGCATGCCCACGCACTCAATAAACGAATAAACCGACCAACGAGAGAATAACAAGTGAACGAAAAATGCGTCCACAGGCCCCAACAGTCATGGACTTTCCGGTGTTGCTCCTCCGAAGCCTTCTTCGGTGGGATGCTGACCCTTGGTGGGAAGGGCCGATAGTTTGGTGCACGTGGTGCACGTTGCAGCTCAGCGTCATTGTGGGGACGCTGTTGTTGTTCTTGGCCGTAGCTCGGCCGACAGCAGCTTCGACGGCCCCCGGAGCGGGAGCGTTGATCTGGGACTCCTCGGGCGCCTTCACCTCAAGAACGTTGACAAAGGCCACCTCCAAGAAGATGGGGAAGCCTATGGTGGGAGGGAAGCTCCCGAAGCTGAGGGGGACCGCCAGGTAGCCACCTCGGACGTGGTTCTCGACGGGCTGAGGGCCACAAGTGACAGCCATGGTTGGCACCATGATGCAATTCTTTCTCCTGCATTTGACAAAGTAACGCAATTAGTATTACAAGAAGGGGGCCACGGGGCCCCTAATTTCGGCAAAGAGATGAAGGGTGGATCGGTCCCACCGGGCGTGCCAGAACTGTGGACGCACTTTTCGTTGGCTCGTTCCATTTGGGCTGGTGGCGTTGGTCTGTTAAGTGCGTGGGCGTTCCAGTCACCGAGGTGACAATTTATTCGGGCTTCGAAGAGCCCATGGTGCGCTCAATCTAACTTCGTCAGGCGATTGTGTGGTTCGTGTCGGGACCGAATCCCGACACGCCATCAAGGTCACCACGTCATTTACATCCCCCATACGAGGGAATACCCTTGATTAATTGCCGAAATTAGGGGCCCCACGGCCGAAAAGAATAATACTAATTGCGAGAGAGAGATAGGGGCAGATCACACTGGGAGTTGTGTTCAGACCACGAATCGTCGGCCATGTTGATCACTCGTGGACCTTTTCATGTTCGGACACCGATCCATGATGGGAACGCGACGGGAAAATCGGGACGAGTCCGTTCAAATGTATGTCGAACGCCCGGTAATTTCAATGATGACTCGGAAGGCGTCCGGAACGAGAAACAAATCCGATCCGGTCAGAATGTCCGCCCGAGGCTAGGTCGGGGCCGGACCATGTCGGGATGATTCCCAAGATCCGAGCCCGGCCTGAGAGGACGGCATTATTGTTCCTTTTGCCCCGGGTCCCAGGGAGAGATGGGGCTGCGGTGTGGGCCCCAGCATCTTTCATCTGGGATTCTCTTAATTATGTGCATCTCTTTTCTCTGTTGCTTATTACTTCTTTATGCATTTGCTCCAGATGATTTCTCTTCTTTTATTCATTATTATCATTATTATTATTATTACTATTTTGATTATTTTTATTACCCCTCCCACCTCCTTAATCATTATTAATGTTGCATATTCAGAGTCCTTTAATTAGCATAATTTTCGTTAATTTATTTGCTATTGTTAATGCCCTTATCATGATATATATATATATATAAATATATATATATATATATATATATACATGCAGTGTGCCGGCGAAGGGAATAGGGTGTACCGCTGAGGGAAAGAGGTGTGTCGCTGGGTGCTAAAAGGGCGTACCGCTGGGAGGCAACAAGGGCGTACCGCTGAGGGAAAGAGGTGTGCCGCTGGGTGCTAAAAGGGCGTACCGTTGGGAGGCAACAAGGGCGTACCGCTGGGGGGCAACAAGGGCGTACCGCTGAGGGAAAGAGGTGTACCGATGAAGGGGTGTTGGATGATAGAGGTAGTGTACCGGAGAAGAGGCTTTGAAGCGTGCCGCTGAAGGCTGGGAGGAGTGTGCCGATGAAGGGATTGGATGAGCATGCCACTGGAAGATGACTAGAGTGCACCGTTGAAGGGCCAATCCGGGCGTGATGGTGGAGGTTCAATCAGTCCTCAATTCTTTATTTTAAGGCTTTTCTTTTCTTCTTGTTTTAGTTTTTATGCAGTTTTATATAAACTTCTCCCTTGTTTAGTTTTGTTCGGCCTCTCTGCCATAAGTCGGAAGTTCGGCCTGTCGTGGCGTTGATCAGTTCGGTTCTTATCATGATGCCGGCAGTGGCTTGATTAGTTGGAAGGCTTCATCATTAGTTATTCTGTTCGTTTGTTGCCTCCTCTTGCCTTATTTAACATGTTGTTATTTTCTGACAAAAAATTCGGCAGCATCTCCCCTTGACCTGGGGCGTAAGGGAGATAAAGGGAACACGCCCACATGGAGTGGCGGAACCCGACAACTGGAGGTGGGCGCCCGAGGGCCGCAACACCTTTATGGGGCCTCGGAAAACCCGGAGAAAACCATGAATGGAGGACTTCTAGTACTAGGCAGAATGGTCTGGGGGTTGGCGGCTGAGGGCGTACCGCTGAGGCACCAGGGGAAGGTGTACCGCTGGGGGGCCAGAAAGTGTGTCGTTGAGGGCTAGAAGGGTGTGCCACTGAGGGCTAGAAAGGGTGTGCCGGCGAAGCACAAAAGGGCAGTGTGCCGTTGAAGGCCAAAATAGGTGTGCCGGCCAAGGGCCAACGGGGTATGCTACTGGAGGGTTCAGCAGGGGCTGTGTGTATGGGCTGGAAGGGTTGCAGGCTATTCGGGCAAAGGGGGGAGGGTTCAAAGCCGAGGAAGGGCTGCTAGAAATGAGTGAAGGCGGGAGTAAACCATCAGACATAGTAGGAAAGACCCAAGAAAGATGATTTTTCATTCATGGGAAGCAAAGGGCCGAGGCCCTACATACACATTGACGGACACACCTGAGCCAAGGCTACGGGCAAGAAAGAAAACCTAAAAGCAAAAGAAAGGGAAGAGGAAAGCAAGGAAAACCATGGAAAGGAAGGTGTTGGGGCTGAAGTGGGGACGATCGTCCACCCCCCTTCTCCAACACTTCCCCCCTGTTACATCAAGCCCTTCTTCTCTCTTACTCTCTCTTCTTCCCGGCAGCCGGCGGAGGGAGCTTACGCCGAAACGCCTCCTCCTCTCTTCTCTTTTCTCTCCGTGTGTGTGTCTCTATCCGTCTCTTTCTTGTCTTCCTCCCGTCTGGCCTCCCCTTCTCCCCTGTGGCCAGTTGAAGCGGGAGTGGCTTTATACTCCCTGTCGCCGGAGCTTTGAGCACGACCGTCGAAGGCGGGAAGTAGCTCCGTCATGATGATCAAGTTTGACTCTTCCATCCTGGGTGTCAGGGGACTAGCCTGTGTGGCCCAGTCATTGGTCGACACCTCGGATCAGCCACTGCACGCCGAAGATGCGTAGGGCATGGGCACCACGTCGCTCGACCGTTGAAAGTGCCTCACGATGTGCCGTTGGCGGGCTGCACAAGCGTGCCGCAGGAGAGCCAAAAAGGCGTGCCGCTGGAGCCTCCTGAAGGCGTACCGCTGAAGGCCCTGGGGGCATGCCGCTGAAGCCCATTGGGGCGTGCCGCTGAAGGCCCATTGGGGCGTGCCGCTGAAGCCCATTAGGGCGTGCCGCTGAAGGCCATGGGGGCGTGCCGATGAAGCCCTTGGGGCATGCCGCTGAAGCCCGTTGGGGCATGCCGCTGAAGGCCCTGGGGGCGTGCCGCTGAAGGCCCATTGGGGCATGCCGTTGAAGGCCCTGGGGGCGTGCCGCTGAAGCCCATTGGGGCGTGCCACTGAAGGCCATTGGGGGCGTGCCGCTGAAGGCCTTGGGGGGTGCCATTGAAGGCCAAAATTGGGCGTGCTTCTGACGCCGTTCTGAGCCTGTTATGGACACGAGTCGTGGCCTGTTTGGCTCTTCTCGATGGTGAGGACACCCAAGCTAGAATACGGATCGACTCGGAGAGCCGCCGGTACCGGACACGCAGTTCGACCCGGTCAACACCGACATCCTTGTGGCTGGGGGACAGTCTTTAGTCTCCATTGGAGCATTGACACTTAGTACATATTTTTGTACGTATTCGTATTTTGTACGTATTTTTATACGTATTTTTATACGTATCTTTATACGTACTTGTATTGTGTACGTATTTGGTTGTATTATGTATTGTGTATGTCTTAGGTGTGTCTTTGGTATGTAATTTGAATTTTATCCAAGGAGGGAAAGGGATCCAATGGATTTGAAATTCAAATGGGTTCAAAATCCAAGGAGAGAAAGTGGAGCTCATGATGAGTTCCAAGGTGGAAAAGGGGGCCCATGGATTTTAAATTCAAATGGGTTCAAATTCAAACTCCAAGGAGGGAAGATGGAGCCCATACTCTATATATTACCTTGTATTCCCCTCTTGAGAGGATTGATGAATGAATGAAAATTTGAAGTTTTGCCAAGAGCCTTATTTCTTCTCCCTCCCCTCTCCCTCTCCATGAAGGGTGTGACTCCCTCTCCCTCCCTCTTCCCCTCCCCCTAGGGTGCGACGCCCTATTCCTTTCTCTTGCAGATCCTTTGTAATATCCCGGACCTTTCGGATCCTTCTTCGTGGGTCCCGGATCTAGTTTTCGGAGTGTCCGGCTCCGTTGTGTCCGAAATTTCGTTTCGGACATCTTTCGTGTTCGGATCGGCGCGATCCGGAGTCGTTTCGGAGGCCCGGAGGCGTTCCGCGGCTTTTTCCGCGTGTATTTTCCGATTCCCGGTGTGTGTTTCGGCTTTTCTCTTCGGACGCTCGTTGCGGGTGAACCGGGCTGTTCACACGGACACGAGTGGTACCGTTGCGATCGGTGCGTTCCGAGGATCGCGGGGGTGTGATTTCCTATTTTTTGGAATTTTACGGATTTTCCGGGTTTTCTATAAAACCCTTTTTCTTTTCTCTCTCCCCCACCATCTTCTTCTTCCTCTCTTCTTCTTCCTCCTTCCTCCTCCACCGTGTCTCCCTCCCTCTCCCTCTCTTCCTCCCGGTTGGCCACGGCGAGCTCCCCTTCGGCTGCAGACGGCGGCGGGGCGACGGCGCGGCGACGTGGGCGGCGGCGAGGCGGTCGTGGGGGCGTGCGGCGAGCGTGGGAAGCTTAAGGAAGAACGAGGGTTTTCAAGCGTTCTTCGCGATTCGTGGACGATCCGGCGGAGCATTCGCTCCATTGAGGTAGGGTGACGTTCCCTAGCTCTGCGCCGTTCTTTTCCGTGGTTTGTAGGCCGCGGGGAGGCCGAGAGAGGCATGTTTGGGCGTTTTTGGGGTTTTTCCATGTTTTGGGGTGAGCCGCCCGATCTATGGTTTTAGCCCATGATTCTATGTTTTGGTGGCTTAGATGCATGCTAGGGGTCCCCAGGGGTCTTCCCCCTTGTTTTCCCCCTCTCCGGTGGAGGTACGGGGGCGTGGTTGGTGTTTTTGGGGTCTTCCCGCCGTAGCGTGCTCTGGGGCAAGCGACGGTCACTCCAGTGACCGTCACATGCTTGTAACGCCCCTAGAGGGGCGCGTTACTTCCCTGGGTGTTGGCCTTTAGGGTCGAGGGCTGTAGCGGTCCTGCGACTGGCCGCCGTTTGCTAGTGACGCCCCTGGGCTGGGCCGTCACATGCGTTTCGACCGTTGGCTTTTGACCGTTGGGGGTCAGGCCATGTAACGCACCGAGATAGGCGCGTTACATGCGTGTAACGCACTGGGGCAGGAGCGTTACTTCCTGTTGTCCTCCATGTGGATGGGCCAAGCGACGCACTGGGCCCAGCGCGTTACTTACAAGCGACGCGCTGGGGCAGGCGCGTCACTTCCCTTTCCATCCCGAGCGTGATGGCCATGCGACGCGCTGGTCTAGGCGCGTCACATGCGAGTAACGCACTGAGCCCGACGCGTTGCTTGCAAGCGACGCGCCAGGGTAAGCGCGTTACTTTCCCTGTGGTTTTGGAGGGTGTGGGGCGCCGTGTGACGGCCTGTCTCAGGCGCGTTACTTTCAAGCGACGCACTGGAGCAGGCGCGTCACTTCCCCTACCCCTCTGGCCGTGTGACGGTCTGCCTTAGACCGCCATTTGTAAGTGACGGCCCTAGAGTGGACCGCCATTTGGCTGTGACGGTCCAGGGTCGGACCGCCACTTCCTGTGTTGCCCCATGAGGGTGGCAACCTCGCTTTTCTCCGACCGTGGTCTCCGTGCGACGGGACTAGTGCGTGGGGTGATTCCCACACGTTGTCGGGCTTGGGCGTTGTTTTCCGTAACTTGAGAGTCTACTCCTTCAGTGACCCTCCACTAGTCGTAGCCTACTAGTACGCGTGTGCTAGTCGCACCAGGGAGTGGTGTACGGGCTGACCTTTAGAGACGGTTTGTGGACCGGTTACCGTGGGCCCCACGTCTTGCAGCCAGAGTCCGGCTGAGGGGAAAACCGGTCAGAGGGCCAGACCTGGGACGCGTGGTCTGTGTGTGCACACGTGGTTGGGGGCGGTTGGACCCACGTCGACGGGCGTGACCCCAGCTAGTCACTTGTTGTGGTTACTTGTACGGTGTTTGCGCCTCGGGTAGGACCTACCATGTCAGGCGGTTCACCTGCGGTACGGTGTAAGACGTCAGGGGACGCTACCGGCTGTGCTTCTAGTGGGTGGTACTCCTGTCGAGTACGGAGTGTCAGACTGTCAGTCGTGTGTTTCCGACCTTCGGGTTTTGACGGTTCGACCGTTGAGTTTCGGTCTTCTCGTACCGTGGCACGTGTGTCGGTTTGCATGCCGTAGGGTCTAGTTCTGTAGAGTACAGGGCTTTCCTTTCCGAGGTACTTTCCTACCGCTAGAGTAGTGGTTTCTCGTTTTTCGAGGTAGGGTTCGAGTGATCCCTACTGAGTCTTGTTCCGAGACTCATTCCCTGCGTGTTTTCACCGTGTTTCAGGTGAGGCGCCACCTTCGGGGAGCGTGTCAAGAGCGCAGCGGAAGCGAGGTGCGGGTGCCCAGAGGTAGTGCCAGAGGTCAGAGCCGGGGGATGCCCCGTGTAGCTGTACTTTTCTTTCTTGTCACTGTACTAGTCGTGGACTACTGTTGCTGTTGTTGTTATTTTATTGTGGACCATGTAAAATGTTAATTCATTTCCTGCTTAATATCATAACTGTTTAATTTCTGCAATTATTTGTGATACTTGTGTAGTTTCCACACCATCCTTTTAACCCTTCCGAGTCTTCGGACTCGTGGGTGGCGGTACGAGTCTCGGGTTATCGGGCCTTCCCGGTAATCGGATTCTCGGGTCGTTACAGCTGGTATCAGAGCGCGGTTGTGGAATTACATGAGAATCATAGGTAATTGTATTGGTCCACTAGTCCACAACGATGATGTACATGTGACGCTGGCATGGGGCACCGCGTGTTTTATTCTGACCTTCCGTTTCTGAGTTTTCTGTCTTGTGCTTCAGGAGCGAGTATGGCGCCGAGGAGAAGTTCTCGCTCTCAGCAGGGGCAGTCGGCTGGAGGCCAGGAGATCCAGCAGGGGGTCCAGAGGGACCAGGAGGAGCATAGCAGAGTTCCGGGAGCTACCGAGGCCGCGGATGCTGCGAGGGCTCCGGGGGCCGAGGGTTTTCTCCGTGGCATGTACCATCTCATGGCTCAACAGTTCGGCGGAGAGGCCGGTGAGGGCTCGTCAGTCAGGGGTGGGCCAGGCCGAGCAGTGAGGGATTTCATGCAGTTCCATCCACCTTACTTTAGCGGCCAGGCAGACCCTGATGCGGCTCGTGATTGGCTTGATGAGATGGAGCGGGTGTTCAGTTCTGCGAAGAGTGCTGTCGAGGACAGAGTGGTGTTGGCCTACAACCAGTTGCAGGGTACGGCTCGGAGGTGGTGGTCTTCCGAGTGGAAGACGTCCTTTCAGCTTCGTCCGCTTGAGCAGATCGAGTGGGATGACTTTGTCAGTGCTTTCGAGCGTACGTACTGTCCAGATATTGTTGCTACGCAGCGGATGCGGGAGTTTCTGGAGCTGGTGCAGGGTGACATGTCCGTGTTGCAGTACAGGGCCCGATTTGTCGAGCTGGGTCGGTACGCACCTCATATTATGGAGCATGAGAGGGTGAGGACGACGCAGTTTGTGCAGGGCTTGAGGCTGGAGCTGAGGCACCATCTGATCGCGAATGGGGCCACTGATCTCGAGACGGCGTCTCGTGTTGCGATTTCCTTGGAGATGGATATGCAGAGGACTCGAGGACCGATCAGCCAGGGGCAGTCTGTGTCAGGTCGCAACCAACAGTCGGCTACTCAGCAGCAGGGTTTCTTTCAGTCTGCGTCGGGTGGTTCAGGAGTACCGGCATCGGCAGCTTCGGTGACAGGATCTGCGTCCTTCGGCTCGACGGTCAAGAAGTTCTTCAAGAAGGGGTTCGGCAAGAAGAAGTCCAGAGATCAGGGGCAGGCTTCATCGGGTAGTGTGCAGCAGCCGTTTCCTTTGCAGCGACAGGGATCGGTGGGTGGATCGCGAGGACCTTGTCCACGGTGTAGTGGGACCCACCCAGGCAGGCAGTGCACGGCGCCGATCATCTGTTTTCGGTGTGACCAGCCAGGGCACATGGCGCGTGACTGTCCTCAGAGGCCGCCGCAGCAGCAGGTTTCCCAGCAGCAGCAGCAGCAGGGACAGTATCCGCCGCTACCCAGGTCAGCTAGTGTGGGAGGCAGGCAGAGAGCTCGTGGCCAGATCACGCACTTGACCAGGGCAGAGGCAATGGCGTCGCAGCTCGTGGAAGGTACCGTTCAGATTTTGGGTTGTGCGGCTCGGGTTTTATTTGATTCTGGCGCGTCTCATTCGTTCATTTCGGAGGATTTCGCGTCGAGCGTCGAGGAGCCGGTGACCCAGTTGTCCTGTGATTTGGCTGTGGAGTTGCCTTCGGGTGACTTTATGGTCACTCCGTATTGCTTCGACCAGGTTCCGGTGTGGATCGATGGACGGAGTATGCCAGGCAGGTTGTATGCGTTGCAGCTTCGGGATTATGACGTGATTCTAGGCATGGATTGGCTCGAGACTCATGGAGCGGTGGTGGATTGTGGGATGAAGAGGGTCTACTTCCAACATCCGAGCAAGAGGACCTTCTATTTCCAAGGTATCCGTTCCGCCTCTTCTCGATTTCTTATCTCTGCTATTCGAGCCCGTCGATTGCTTGATTCAGGTTGCCAGGGTTTTCTCGCGTCAGTGGTTGTGTCTGACCGGATGGAGCCGAATGTCGAGGACATTGCGGTGGTGTGCGAGTTTCCCGATGTTTTTCCTGAGGAGTTGCCTGGATTACCTCCCCAGCGGGAGATCGATTTCGTGATCGAGGTTGTGCCTGGTACGGGACCTTTGGCGAAGGCTCCCTACCGTATGGCCCCCGCTGAGTTGAGGGAGTTGAGGGCGCAGTTGCAGGAGCTGTTGGCCAAGGGGTATATTCGTCCGAGCTTTTCCCCTTGGGGTGCGCCCGTGCTGTTTGTGAAGAAGAAGGACGGTAGTCTGCGGCTGTGCATTGACTATCGGCAGCTGAATGAAGTGACCGTTAAGAACAAGTATCCGTTGCCGCGGATTGATGATTTGTTCGACCAGCTGCAGTCTGCGCGAGTGTTCTCGCGGATTGATTTGCGGTCCGGTTACTATCAGCTGAGAATTCGCGAGTCCGATGTGGAGAAGACTGCGTTCAGTACGAGGTACGGGCATTATGAGTTCTTGGTGATGCCGTTTGGGCTCACCAATGCCCCAGCAGCCTTCATGGACTTGATGCAGAGGGTGTTCCACCCGTATTTGGACCAGTTCGTGGTCATTTTCGTGGATGACATCCTTGTTTATTCGTGGTCTGCTGAGGAGCATGCGTACCATTTGGGTGTGGTGCTGCAGACGTTGCGAGATCACCAGTTGTATGCGAAGCTCAGCAAGTGCGAGTTTTGGCTCAGTGAGGTGCACTTTCTGGGGCACGTGATTTCTGGTGATGGCATTTCCGTGGATCCCGCCAAGGTCGAGGCTGTGATGCAATGGCCGAGGCCGAGGTCGGTGACGGAGATCCGGAGTTTCTTGGGGCTTGCGGGTTATTATCGCCGGTTTATCCAGGATTTTTCCCGCATTGCGACCCCGATGACGAGGCTCACGCGGAAGGATGTGCCTTTCGTCTGGTCCGAGGAGTGTGAGCAGAGCTTTAGGGAACTGAAGAGATTGCTCACCTCGGCTCCGGTGTTGGTTTTGCCTTCTGGATCGGGAGGTTTTGTGGTGTGTACAGATGCTTCCGGCGTTGGATTGGGTGCTGTTCTGATGCAGCATGGTAGAGTGGTGGCTTATGCATCTCGGCAGCTAAAGCCCCATGAGGAGAACTACCCTACCCATGACCTTGAGTTGGCGGCAGTGATCTTCGCGCTGAAGATCTGGAGGCATTATCTGTACGGTGAGAAGTTCGAGGTGTTCACTGACCATCAGAGTTTGAGGTATGTGTTCTCGCAGAGAGATCTGAACCTCAGACAGAGGCGTTGGATGGAGTTCATGAAGGACTATGACTTCACCCTGTCTTATCAGCCGGGCAGGATGAATGTCGTCGCCGATGCCTTGAGTAGGAAGGTTGCGGTCAGTACCTTGATGCTGAGGAAGTGGAGGCTCTGGGAACAGGTGCCCGAAGTATCTTTCAGGCTCAAGATTCCCCAGAAGCCAGGGTTGGCAGTGCTTGCGAGTCTGACTGTCACTCCTGCTATTCGTCGTCAGGTGACAGAGGCTCAGCATGCGGACCCTGAGTTGCCCCGGATTCTTGCGATGGCTGATGTGGAGCTTGGCGAGGACGGTGCTGCGAGGTTTCGTGGCAGGCTGTACGTCCCAGGGGAGGAGCAGGTTCGTCGTGCGGTGTTACGCGAGGCTCATGGGAGCAGGTACACTGTGCACCCGGGTGCGACGAAGATGTATCGGAACTTGCGGAGGCAGTTCTGGTGGCCTGGCATGAAGAGAGATGTGGCCGAGTTTGTGGCCAGGTGCCTGATCTGTCAGCAAGTGAAGGCGGAGCATCAGCGACCAGGCGGTACTCTCCAGCCCTTGGATGTTCCTGCTTGGAAGTGGGACCATGTGACCACGGATTTTGTGGTGGGGTTGCCCAGAACCCCGACTGGGCAGGACAGTATTTGGTTGCTGGTGGATCGGCTGACGAAGGTGACGCGGTTGCTACCGGTCAAGGTCAGCTGGAGCGTGCCTAAGTTGGCTCGTCTTTATGTGGAGCGGATCGTGCCGTTGCATGGGGTTCCCATTTCGATCGTGTCGGATCGGGATCCGCGCTTCACTTCTGGATTCTGGAGGAGTTTCCAGCGAGCTCTTGGCACGGAGTTGGCATTTAGCTCGGCGTATCATCCACAGTCAGATGGTCAGTCTGAGAGGACCATTCAGACTTTGGAGGACATGCTGAGATCCTGCTGCCTGGAGTGGCAGGGGAGTTGGATTCATCACCTACCGTTAGTGGAGTTTGCCTATAACAACAGCTTTCATTCGAGCATCGGCATGGCTCCCTATGAGGCTCTGTATGGGCGTCCTTGTCGGACTCCACTTGATTGGTTTGAGGTGGGTGAGCGTGTTTTGACGGGACCGGAATTGGTGCAGCAATGTGTGGATGTTGTGCACCTGGTTCGTCAGAACATGTTGGCGGCCCAGAGTCGGCAGAAGAGCTATGCTGATCGTAGGCGGCAGCCCCTCGAGTTCGCCGTGGGCGATCGTGTGTTCTTGAGAGTTTCTCCGATGAAGGGGGTGATGCGGTTTGGACGGCGTGGGAAGCTGAGTCCCCGCTATATTGGTCCTTTCGCGATTGTGGAGCGCATCGGTGAGGTTGCTTACCGGTTGCAGTTACCCTCTGAGTTGGCGTCGGTGCATGACGTGTTCCACGTCTCTATGTTGCGGAAGTATATGCCCGATGACTCTCATGTGCTCGAGTTTTCCGTTTGGCCTGAGGTGACTCCAGATCTTTCTCTCCCAGAGTTTCCGATCCGCGTGGAGGATAGGCGAGAGCAGCGCCTGCGGAACAAGGTCATTCCCTTGGTAAAGGTCGTGTGGCAACGACACTCTGGTGGTGAGGCTTCGTGGGAACGTGAGGACGAGATGCGTCAGCAGTTCCCGTACCTGTTTGAGTGAGTCTTCCTCTTCTTTCCCCTTGGGTTGTTCTCAATTTCGAGGACGAAATTCCTTAAGGGGGGAGGGCTGTAATATCCCGGACCTTTCGGATCCTTCTTCGTGGGTCCCGGATCTAGTTTTCGGAGTGTCCGGCTCCGTTGTGTCCGAAATTTCGTTTCGGACATCTTTCGTGTTCGGATCGGCGCGATCCGGAGTCGTTTCGGAGGCCCGGAGGCGTTCCGCGGCTTTTTCCGCGTGTATTTTCCGATTCCCGGTGTGTGTTTCGGCTTTTCTCTTCGGACGCTCGTTGCGGGTGAACCGGGCTGTTCACACGGACACGAGTGGTACCGTTGCGATCGGTGCGTTCCGAGGATCGCGGGGGTGTGATTTCCTATTTTTTGGAATTTTACGGATTTTCCGGGTTTTCTATAAAACCCTTTTTCTTTTCTCTCTCCCCCACCATCTTCTTCTTCCTCTCTTCTTCTTCCTCCTTCCTCCTCCACCGTGTCTCCCTCCCTCTCCCTCTCTTCCTCCCGGTTGGCCACGGCGAGCTCCCCTTCGGCTGCAGACGGCGGCGGGGCGACGGCGCGGCGACGTGGGCGGCGGCGAGGCGGTCGTGGGGGCGTGCGGCGAGCGTGGGAAGCTTAAGGAAGAACGAGGGTTTTCAAGCGTTCTTCGCGATTCGTGGACGATCCGGCGGAGCATTCGCTCCATTGAGGTAGGGTGACGTTCCCTAGCTCTGCGCCGTTCTTTTCCGTGGTTTGTAGGCCGCGGGGAGGCCGAGAGAGGCATGTTTGGGCGTTTTTGGGGTTTTTCCATGTTTTGGGGTGAGCCGCCCGATCTATGGTTTTAGCCCATGATTCTATGTTTTGGTGGCTTAGATGCATGCTAGGGGTCCCCAGGGGTCTTCCCCCTTGTTTTCCCCCTCTCCGGTGGAGGTACGGGGGCGTGGTTGGTGTTTTTGGGGTCTTCCCGCCGTAGCGTGCTCTGGGGCAAGCGACGGTCACTCCAGTGACCGTCACATGCTTGTAACGCCCCTAGAGGGGCGCGTTACTTCCCTGGGTGTTGGCCTTTAGGGTCGAGGGCTGTAGCGGTCCTGCGACTGGCCGCCGTTTGCTAGTGACGCCCCTGGGCTGGGCCGTCACATGCGTTTCGACCGTTGGCTTTTGACCGTTGGGGGTCAGGCCATGTAACGCACCGAGATAGGCGCGTTACATGCGTGTAACGCACTGGGGCAGGAGCGTTACTTCCTGTTGTCCTCCATGTGGATGGGCCAAGCGACGCACTGGGCCCAGCGTGTTACTTACAAGCGACGCGCTGGGGCAGGCGCGTCACTTCCCTTTCCATCCCGAGCGTGATGGCCATGCGACGCGCTGGTCTAGGCGCGTCACATGCGAGTAACGCACTGAGCCCGACGCGTTGCTTGCAAGCGACGCGCCAGGGTAAGCGCGTTACTTTCCCTGTGGTTTTGGAGGGTGTGGGGCGCCGTGTGACGGCCTGTCTCAGGCGCGTTACTTTCAAGCGACGCACTGGAGCAGGCGCGTCACTTCCCCTACCCCTCTGGCCGTGTGACGGTCTGCCTTAGACCGCCATTTGTAAGTGACGGCCCTAGAGTGGACCGCCATTTGGCTGTGACGGTCCAGGGTCGGACCGCCACTTCCTGTGTTGCCCCATGAGGGTGGCAACCTCGCTTTTCTCCGACCGTGGTCTCCGTGCGACGGGACTAGTGCGTGGGGTGATTCCCACACGTTGTCGGGCTTGGGCGTTGTTTTCCGTAACTTGAGAGTCTACTCCTTCAGTGACCCTCCACTAGTCGTAGCCTACTAGTACGCGTGTGCTAGTCGCACCAGGGAGTGGTGTACGGGCTGACCTTTAGAGACGGTTTGTGGACCGGTTACCGTGGGCCCCACGTCTTGCAGCCAGAGTCCGGCTGAGGGGAAAACCGGTCAGAGGGCCAGACCTGGGACGCGTGGTCTGTGTGTGCACACGTGGTTGGGGGCGGTTGGACCCACGTCGACGGGCGTGACCCCAGCTAGTCACTTGTTGTGGTTACTTGTACGGTGTTTGCGCCTCGGGTAGGACCTACCATGTCAGGCGGTTCACCTGCGGTACGGTGTAAGACGTCAGGGGACGCTACCGGCTGTGCTTCTAGTGGGTGGTACTCCTGTCGAGTACGGAGTGTCAGACTGTCAGTCGTGTGTTTCCGACCTTCGGGTTTTGACGGTTCGACCGTTGAGTTTCGGTCTTCTCGTACCGTGGCACGTGTGTCGGTTTGCGTGCCGTAGGGTCTAGTTCTGTAGAGTACAGGGCTTTCCTTTCCGAGGTACTTTCCTACCGCTAGAGTAGTGGTTTCTCGTTTTTCGAGGTAGGGTTCGAGTGATCCCTACTGAGTCTTGTTCCGAGACTCATTCCCTGCGTGTTTTCACCGTGTTTCAGGTGAGGCGCCACCTTCGGGGAGCGTGTCAGGAGCGCAGCGGAAGCGAGGTGCGGGTGCCCAGAGGTAGTGCCAGAGGTCAGAGCCGGGGGATGCCCCGTGTAGCTGTACTTTTCTTTCTTGTCACTGTACTAGTCGTGGACTACTGTTGCTGTTGTTGTTATTTTATTGTGGACCATGTAAAATGTTAATTCATTTCCTGCTTAATATCATAACTGTTTAATTTCTGCAATTATTTGTGATACTTGTGTAGTTTCCACACCATCCTTTTAACCCTTCCGAGTCTTCGGACTCGTGGGTGGCGGTACGAGTCTCGGGTTATCGGGCCTTCCCGGTAATCGGATTCTCGGGTCGTTACATCCTTGGCCGACTCCATCTGCTGGAGGTGCTCCCCCCCCTCATCGCCCACTCAAGCTCGGAGCCATGGAGGAAAGGCTGGCCTCAAGCATGGAGGAGGTGAACCAAGAGGCTCTGCGCCCAGATCTGGTTGTCTGCCTGCAGTTTTGAGGCTGGAAGATCAGGTTGGTACGTCCCCATACCGACCTAAAACTCCATTGGTGTCTTCATATCTTTTCTTCCCCTTCAAGTCCCCTAACCACGACAGAAAACCTCACCTCAAAATTCGTCCATGGAAGAAAGTTCCCTTCATAGGCCTTGAGCCCTATGCAGACTGCACCTGAACTGTCCGCCCCTGGGATAGAGCCTCCGTAGACGGCCATTCACGTCCCTCTCCTAACCTTGGACCGCCCCGCTCTCTTCATAAAAGTTCTTCCCCTCTCTGTCCCCGAACCAGTAAAGAAAGTCTCGTCTCAAAATTCGCTCGGGCTAGAAAGTTCTCTTTGGAGAAACTTTTGCTGCGCAGACTGCCTCATTGCAGCCCTAGCGGGACAGAGCCGAAACCTCTACAAAGGGACGACCCCGAAACCTTTCTGGATCGACCAGGGATTTTGGGAACCTTTCCTACACATTCCAAATCCTCACCAGAAATTTCCTTGCACCCAAAAATGCCCGTTTTCCTTGTGGCCCACGTCCACTTTCCCAGGTCTCAGTTCTGACTGCACTGAAGTGCAGAACTGAGCCCCAACTCCCACTGCTCCCCACGCCCAGAACTCCCACTTCACACCCCACCACCACTTGGCCCTAGCCTAGCCCCCACAGTCACCTATCCACCAGAGAAAATCCCACCTCAAACGCTTCCCAGAAGCCTCCGTACCAGTCATTCTTCCGGCCTCTATTGCGGTGACAGGCAGACTGGCAGATTGCGCAAGAGGTGTTTGAAAATTCGCCACGGTCGCCACCGACTTCGTATGTGGCTCTCCTTCCACGGGCATCTCAGGGACACCCCCCCCCAGTGGCCACTCAAGGTTTCACGGCAATTGGTCGAGGTGAAGGTCTCCTTCCAGGCTCCCCTTCCCACTGTTCACCAGCACCTGGGCAGACAGACCAGCAGTCTGCCCGCCGTCCGTGCTCTCACCGGAGGCCCACGGCAGCACCGATGGCGCCCGTCTTCTTCCTGGAGGAGCAACCCCACGTCAGCACGCCACCCGGGAGCCCAGCTGTCTCAGGCCCCCCCCCAGGAGTCGCCTCCCTGCAGAAGCTCGCAGCAGTACCGGTGGACGACGAGCGACACCGATCCCGTGCCCGTCACCCCTCGTCGCACAGCCTCCGGATTCTTGTGTAGCCTTTTACCTCCCTGCGAGGAGTGGGCATATCTGTGGATTTGTACTTGATAGTTCTTGTACCGGTGGTTGTGTGACTTGGCCGGGTCTCTTCCCCACGCCCCGAGCGTGGAGGTACGCACCCCACTCCTCACTCGATCGTACTTGCTCATTTCGTATAGCTTCTTGATGCCGCTGCTTGAGTGCTCATAGGAGTCCTAGCTCGTCCAAATCTAGTCACTGCTACGGTGAGTGAGCGAGGCCGTCCCGTGGCTCATCCGAGTCACGAGTGTGGAGTCGACCGCCCTCGTCTACGCCGGTTGTCACGACCGTGCGGATCGGCGCGCTTCCCTCTTTGGGGGCACTCGTAAGTTTTAGTTTCTTGTTCCTTAGACATAGTTCCACCTTGGGGACCTAGGGTGTGAGTCTACGCCAATCTTAAAACTGCAAATCACTAGTCTCAAGTTGTCTAGTTAGTCACATTTGCATCGAGAGTCCTAACCCACCTAGTTGTCTCGCATCAACTTTGGTATCAGAGCCTAGGGAACCGGTTTGTTCTAACAAATTGGGGTCCTAGGTCACTTGAGTCCGTAGGTTGTCTAGGGTGCATTAAGTCTACGTTCTTACCACCTTTTTGTCCCTTAGGGTCTTGCATTAGTTTGCATTATATATAAAAAAAATCCCCTTGCATTTCGTTCCATTACATGGCCACTCGGCGTGGTACAGATTACCAACACCCGGTCCCAATGGCTGACCCTAGGAATGCTGCCCCTAGTGACTTCTCCCTTCAGGATATGATGCAGGCTCTCATGAATCGGATAGATCAGTCCGATAAGAGCTTTAGAGATCATGCTGCATTCATGGAGGGCCGGATGAAGGCCATGGAGGACTGGATGGAGGCTTCCGATCGGACCATTCAAGGTCTAGTTGGACGGCCCAACCAGGATAGAGCTCCACATGAGGATGTCCCCGGGCAGGCCCAAGGCCCACTTGACCCTGCTCTTCGGCCCGCACACGCTAGGGCCGACGACCGGAGACCACGTATTCAGGAGTTTGATGATTTTGGGTCCGATAATGAGGTTGAGGGTTATGGTCGTGTTCGGCGTGGCTATAGGCCCAATAGGGACGACGGGGATGACCGTCTCCTTAGGTCCGTGCGTGCAGATCCTCCCACCTTTGATGGGTCCTTGGACCCTAAGGTCTATGTTGATTGGGAAGCAGGTATGGACCGCTACTTTGAGTGGTATGAGATGACGGACCACCGGAGAGTCCGATTTGCCAAAATGAAATTGCTAGGACAGGCCCAGACTTATTGGAGAAACGTGGAGAGCCTGTTGATGCAACGACATCAACTCCAAATTGAGACATGGGATGATATGAAGGTAAAGCTCAGACAAAAATACCTTCCTGCCACATACCGTCAGAGGCTTATTGATAGGTGGCAGAGTCTCAGCCAAGGGGATCGGACTGTGACCAACTACATCGCTGACTTTGATGAGTACTACTTGCGATGTGGGGTCACAGAGGAGAGTGCCATGACCATCTCTCGTTTTCGTCGGGGTCTGCGGCCACACTACCAGTATGAGTTATTTTGCCGCCATGCGACGACCCTAGAGGAGGCTTATCAAGTTGCTCTCGAGCTAGAGCAGTTTGAGTCTGAGTTTACCCCAGTCCAGCGCCTAGGGCCCGCATATCAACGTGGGTCGAATCCTCGTGTTCCATCTGGACCTTATCCACGGGGACCCGTGGCTCGCCCACAGGAACCCACCCGCCAAGACTTCACTGGCCCTAGGCCACGCCCTCCCCCTTTGAGGGATTATCCCCCTCGACCCCAGGCTCCAGCCCCTGCTCCTCGGCCCCAGCAGCCCACCATTCCTGCCCGACCCCAACCGCCCACCATTCATGCTCGATCCCAGCTTCCACCACCCCTGGCCCATCGTGATGACAAAGGAAAGGGGCTGATGACTGGTGGAGCACCCCAGGGTATTGGGTCCCGTCATGAGTGTTTTAGGTGTGGAGGAGTTGGTCACTATGCTGTTAGTTGCCCTACCCGATCTTCTTTGGTCATCGGGGAGTCTTCGATCGGTGAGCTCGCACCTGGGATCGTATCCGTCAGTTATGAGGCTTACCAGGAGCTCGCAGAGGAGTTCTTTGATGAGCTTATTGAGGGCGAGCAGCTAGATGTCCAAGGCACGCAGTGCCAGGATGATATTCAGCTGGGTGTTGTCAGGTGTATCTTGACCCAGCCATTGGTGAGTGATGACTGGCGTCGCACCACCATATTTCATACCTTTTGTCGGCTGGGCGGGAAAGCCTGTAAGGTGATTATAGATAGCGGGAGTTGTATTAATGCTATCTCTACGGGTACTGTGACTCGCTTAGGGTTGACCCCCGTGGACCACCCCTCCCCTTACCGTGTGTCATGGGTAGACTCCACGTCTATTCCTGTCAGATTGCGATGTCTGGTGCCATTGCAGTTCCATGCCTACCAGGATGAGATTTGGTGTGATGTGTTGCCTATGGAGGTAGGCAGTATCATCCTAGGAAGGCCTTGGTTATTTGATCGGGATGCTACCCTCCATGGCCGGTCAAACACATGCACATTCGACCATAATGGCCAACGGATTACCCTTCACCCGTCCCAGCCGAGGAGTCCATCCATCTGGGGTCCCACTGGGCCTAGTACCCCGACTCCTGCTATTCCACGGCCCAGTACCCCATTGCCAGCTCAGACTACAACCTTACCTCCAGATGCCCCCGCCCCGAGTGTTCCTCCGACTAGGAGGTTGATGCTAGTCAGCTCCCGGGAGTTGGAGCGTGACTTTGTTAGAGGGGACCCTATTTTTGCCATTGTAGTCCGAGAAGTGGTTGGAGAGAGGGAGAGTGATCTCCCATATGATGTTGCTGATGTCCTTCGGGAGTTTACTGATGTATTTCCCGATGATTTACCCGAGGGTCTTCCACCCATGCGGGACATCCAACATGCTATTGACCTGATTCCGGGGTCCTCATTGCCCAATTTGCCACATTATAGGATGAACCCCGCTGATCACGCTGAGCTTCAGCGTCAGGTTGACGAGTTGATGACAAGGGGATCTCTCCGTGAGAGCATGAGCCCATGTGCCGTCCCTGCCTTGCTTGCCCCTAAGAAGGATGGTACTTGGAGGATGTGCGTCGACAGCCGCGTAATCAATAAGATCACGGTAAAGTATAGATTTCCCATTCCCCGCTTAGATGATATGCTCGATATGATGGCGGGAGCCACTATTTTTTCTAAGATTGATCTGAAGAGTGGCTATCACCAGGTGAGGATCAGGCCCGGTGATGAGTGGAAGACGGCCTTTAAGACCAAAGATGGTCTTTACGAGTGGCTGGTCATGCCCTTTGGGATGACCAATGCTCCCAGCACTTTTATGCGGCTGATGACTCAGGTCCTTCGACCTTTGATTGGGGTCTTTGTGGTGGTATATTTTGATGATATCCTTATCTATAGCCGCACTCGGGAGGCCCACTTAGACCATCTACGGCAGGTCTGTCTTATTCTGAGGAGAGAGAGTCTTTATGCTAACCCTAAGAAATGCGCTTTCATGACTAGTCAGGTTACATTCTTGGGGTTTATCGTGTCTAGTGACGGAGTCTCCGCTGACCCAGAGAAGGTCAGGGCCATAGTGGAGTGGCCCGAACCTCGTACTCTTCATGATGTCTGCAGCTTTCACGGACTGGCGACCTTCTATCGCCGTTTTATTCGAGGCTTCAGTTCTATCACGGCCCCTATCACTGATTGCATCCGAAAGGGGACGTTTGAGTGGACAAAGGCCGCCTCGGCCGCATTTGGGCTCCTCAAGGAGTGCATGACCCAAGAACCTATTCTTAGACTTCCTGATTTCACGAAGGTGTTTGAGGTCTCTTGCGATGCCTCCGGGGTTGGTATTGGCGGTGTTCTGAGTCAGGAGACCCACCCCATTGCATACTTCAGTGAGAAATTGAGCGATGCCAAACTGCGTTATTCTACATATGACAAGGAGTTTTATGCAGTTGTGTAGGCCCTTCGGCATTGGAGGCATTACTTGTTGCACCAGGAATTTGTTTTATTTTCTGATCATGAGGCACTTAAGTATCTCCATGCCCAGAAGAAGCTCAATTCTCGCCACAGTCGATGGGTAGAGTTTCTTCAGGATTATACTTTTGTGCTAAAGCATAAGGCTGGTGCAGAGAACCGAGTGGCCGATGCTCTGAGTCGTCGTGCCTATCTTTTGTCCACCATGAGTATAGAGGTGGTAGAGATGGATAGGATGAAGGAGACATATGCCGATTGTCCAGACTTTGGTCCGATTTATACCACCCTTCAGTCAGGGCCGTCCCAAGAACACATTGATTATGTGTTTCAGGATGGTTATCTCTTTCGGGGGAGTCGCTTGTGTGTTCCACGGACTTCAGTTCGCGACTTCCTCACTTGGGAGATGCATGCGGGAGGTCTAGCCGGCCACTTCGGTCGGAATAAGACCATCGAGGCAGTCGAGCATCGTTTTTATTGGCCTAGTTTAAAGCGTGACGTTGCTCGCATTGTGGCCCAGTGTCGTACCTGTACTGTGGCCAAGATGAGGAAGCAGATTTCAGGTCCTTATACTCCTCTTCCTGTGCCTGATAGGCCGTGGCAGGATATCAGCATGGATTTTATTTTGGGGTTGCCACGGACCGCCCGTAAGCATGATTCAATTTTTGTGGTGGTTGATAGATTTTCAAAGATGGCCCTCTTCATTCCTTGTTCAAAGACTTCAGATGCCTCTAGGGTTGCTCGATTGTTCTTCTCTAGTGTAGTGAGCCGATTTGGGCTTCCTAAATCCATTGTGTCTGATCGAGATGTCCGGTTCACTAGCTACTTTTGGAAGACCCTTTGGCATTTGTTTGGCACTCAGCTCAAATTCTCTACAGCCTACCATCCCCAGACTGATGGGCAAACTGAGGTAGTTAATAGAAGTTTGGGGAACCTCCTGAGGTGCTTGATTAGGGAACGCGAGAGGGACTAGGATCTCATTTTGCCACTTTCCGAATTTGCATATAATGACTCAGTCAATAGGTCTACAGGCATGAGTCCATTTGAGGTTGTCACCGGATATAGACCTAGGAAGCCAGTGGATCTAGTTCCCTTACCCATGCATGCTAGAGTGTCACAGTCTGCAGAGTCATTCGTTGAGCATGTTAGAGGTCTGCATGATGATATTCGTCGCCATATTGAGACTAGCAATGCGCATTATAAAGAACTAGCTGATGCTCATAGACACCCTCGCGAGTTCCAAGAGGGAGATTATGTCATGATCCGGGTCAGACCGGAACGGTTTCCTTCTGGAACTGTGAAGAAACTACAGGCTCGTGGTGCTGGCCCCTTTAGAGTTGTGAGGCGAGTTGGGTCCAATGCATATGTCGTAGATTTGCCAGAGGACTATGGTATTAGCTCCACATTCAACGTCTCGGATCTAGTCACATATAGGGACCTAGCAGTGATCCCCAGTGAGTTATTTGGGCCTTCTCCACCCCTTGTGAGTAAACCCTCCCCTGAGAGTCCACTTCCAACCTTGTCACCTCAGCAGCGCGAGCGGATAGAGTCTATACTGGATGAGCAGGTGACCACCACAAGGAGTGGCGTGTATCACCGCTACTTGGTGCATTGGAGGGGACGACCCGCATCCGATGATACATGGATCACACGGGCGGAGCTGGAAAGGTTAGATCCAGACTTGCTAGAGCGGTACCAGAGCAACAGAGACCCTTACTCAACAGGGTCGAGTTCTTCCCACCTGGGGAGAGTTGGTGAGGACACCCGAGCTAGAATACGGATCGACTCGGAGAGCCGCCGGTACCGGACACGCAGTTCGACCCGGTCAACACCGACATCCTTGTGGCTGGGGGACAGTCTTCAGTCTCCATTGGAGCATTGACACTTAGTATATATTTTTGTACGTATTCGTATTTTGTACGTATTTTTATACGTATTTTTATATGTATCTTTATACGTACTTGTATTATGTACGTATTTGGTTGTATTATGTATTGTGTACGTCTTAGGTGTGTCTTTGGTATGTAATTTGAATTTTATCCAAGGAGGGAAAGGGATCCAATGGATTTGAAATTCAAATGGGTTCAAAATCCAAGGAGAGAAAGTGGAGCTCATGATGAGTTCCAAGGTGGAAAAGGGGGCCCATGGATTTTAAATTCAAATGGGTTCAAATTCAAACTCCAAGGAGGGAAGATGGAGCCCATACTCTATATATTACCTTGTATTCCCCTCTTGAGAGGATTGATGAATGAATGAAAATTTGAAGTTTTGCCAAGAGCCTTATTTCTTCTCCCTCCCCTCTCCCTCTCCATGAAGGGTGTGACTCCCTCTCAATCCCTCTTCCCCTCCCCCTAGGGTGCGACGCCCTATTCCTTTCTCTTGCAGATCCTTGGCCGACTCCATCTGCTGGAGGTGCTCCCCCCCCCTCATCGCCCACTCAAGCTCGGAGCCATGGAGGAAAGGCTGGCCTCAAGCATGGAGGAGGTGAACCAAGAGGCCCTGCGCCCAGATTTGGTTGTCTGCCTGCAGTTTTGAGGCTGGAAGATCAGGTTGGTACGTCCCCATACCAACCTAAAACTCCATTGGTGTCTTCATATCTTTTCTTCCCCTTCAAGTCCCCTAACCACGACAGAAAACCTCACCTCAAAATTCGTCCATGGAAGAAAGTTCCCTTCATAGGCCTTGAGCCCTATGCAGACTGCACCTGAACTGTCCGCCCCTGGGACAGAGCCTCCGTAGACGGCCATTCACGTCCCTCTCCCGACCTTGGACCGCCCCACTCTCTTTAGAAAAGTTCTTTCCCTCTCTGTCCCCGAACCAGAAAAGAAAGTCTCGTCTCAAAATTCGCTCGGGGTAGAAAGTTCTCTTTGGAGAAACTTTTGCTGCGCAGACTGCCTCATTGCAGCCCTAGCGGGACAGAGCCGAAACCTCTACAAAGGGACGACCCCGAAACCTTTCTGGATCGACCAGGGATTTTGGGAACCTTTCCTACACATTCCAAATCCTCACCATAAATTTCCTTGCACCCAAAAATGCCCGTTTTCCTTGTGGCCCACGTCCACTTTCCCAGGTCTCAGTTCTGACTGCACTGAAGTGCAGAACTGAGCCCCAGCTCCCACTGCTCCCCACGCCCAGAACTTCCACTTCACACCCCACCACCACTTGGCCCTAGCCTAGCCCCCACAGTCACCTATCCACCAGAGAAAATCCCACCTCAAACGCTTCCCAGAAGCCTCCGTACCAGTCATTCTTCCGGCCTCTATTGCGGTGACAGGCAGACTGGCAGATTGCGCAAGAGGTGTTTGAAAATTCGCCACGGTCGCCACCGACTTCGTATGTGGCTCTCCTTCCACGGGCATCTCAGGGACACCCCCCCCAGTGGCCACTCAAAGTTTCACGGCAATTGGTCGAGGTGAAGGTCTCTTTCCAGGCTCCCCTTCCAACTGTTCACCAGCACCTGGGCAGACAGACCAGCAGTCTGCCCGCCGTCCGTGCTCTCACCGGAGGCCCACGGCAGCACCGACGGTGCCCGTCTTCTTCCTGGAGGAGCAACCCCACGTCAGCACGCCACCCGGGAGCCCAGCTGTCTCAGCCCCCCCCCCCCCCAGGAGTCGCCTCCCTGCAGAAGCTCGCAGCGGTACCGGTGGACGACGAGCGACACCGATCCCGTGCCCGTCACCCCTCGTCGCATAGCCTCCGGATTCTTGTGTAGCCTTTTACCTCCCTACGAGGAGTGGGCATATCTGTGGATTTGTACTTGATAGTTCTTGTACCGGTGGTTGTGTGACTTGGCCGGGTCTCTTCCCCACGCCCCGAGCGTGGAGGTACGCACCCCACTCCTCACTCGATCGTACTTGCTCATTTCGTATAGCTTCTTGATGCCGCTGCTTGAGTGCTCATAGGAGTCCTAGCTCGTCCAAATCTAGTCACTGCTACGGTGAGTGAGCGAGGCCGTCCCGTGGCTCATCCGAGTCACGAGTGTGGAGTCGACCGCCCTCGTCTACGCCGGTTGTCACGACCGTGCGGATCGGCGCGCTTCCCTCTTTGGGGGCACTCGTAAGTTTTAGTTTCTTGTTCCTTAGACATAGTTCCACCTTGGGGACCTAGGGTGTGAGTCTACGCCAATCTTAAAACTACAAATCACTAGTCTCAAGTTTTCTAGTTAGTCACATTTGCATCGAGAGTCCTAACCCACCTAGTTGTCCCGCATCACTCGAGGCTCACGGATTGTGGGCCTTTTTATGCTTGGTTTCTCTTCACTGTCGTGACTCCTGGAGGCGACTTCACGATAATCTCTCCTGGGGCTTATTTACCTGGGCTGTTGTTGATACTGGGCTGAGTGGGATATCATGGGTGTGCAATTTTTGGTGTCCACAAATGCCCCCCACCCACGGGTAGCGCGGGCGAAGGATGAGCCGGGCGGTGCCCGTGGGTGTACTTGCCTCTTTTCTCTTCGTCGGTGCCGATGGGGTGTCGAGAGCCGACCTGGTTTATTGTTTGTTGGTCCCTTTGTTAGTGCCGACGGGGTGTCAGGAACTGAAGCAGCATATTGGTCCCTTCATCAGTGCCGGCGGGGCATCGGGAACTGAAGCAGCATATTGGTCTCTTCGTTTCTTCATCAGCACCGACAGGGTGTCGGGGGCTGACCTGGCTTGTTGATCTCTTTGTCTCTTCGTCAGTGCCGACGAGGAGTCGGGGGATGACCTGGTTTGTTGTCTCTTAGTCTCTTCGTCAGTACCGACAGGGTGTCGGGAGCTGACCTGGTTTGTTGTCTCTTAGTCTCTTCGTCAGTGCCGACGGGGAGTCGGGAGCTGACCTGGCTTGTTGATCTCTTGGTCTCTTCGTCAGTGCCGACAGGATGCCGGGAGCTGACCTGGTTTGTTGTTCTCTTTGTCTCTTCGTCAGCGCCGACAGGGTGTCGGGAGCTGACCCGGTTTGTTGTTCTCTTTGTCTCTTCGTCTGCGCCGATAGGGTGTCGGGAGCTGACCTGGTTTATTGTTCTCTTTGTCTCTTCGTCAGCGCCAACAGGGTGCCGGGAGCTGACCTGGTTTGTTGTTCTCTTTATCTCTTCGTCAGCGCCGACAGGGTGCCGGGAGCTGACCTGGTTGATTGATCTTTGGGTCTCTTCGTCAGTGCCGACAGAGTGTCGGGAACTGACCTAGTTTGTTGGTCTCTTTGTCTCTTTTCTTTCTCTCTCTTTTTTTTTGAAACCACATTACCGATACAAGCGCCCTTTCGGGTTTTCGCCGGTACCGGCCCCCTCTTGCTTTTGCCCACGCGCCCTCTCGGGTTTTCACGCGACGGGGTACCCGATTTTGCCTGTAGCGCCCTTTCGGGTTTTCGCCACAGCCGGGTTGTTGCCATTTTTACCCTTATCCCCATGTAGGGGCAAGTCCGGCGGGGTATCTCTATTTTTAACCCCATTTTCTTTTCTTCCTTTTTTTTAACTATCGAGTGATACGCGAGTGTCGGCTAGGGCATGAAGCCTTGCGCCAGAAGGTAAGGCTTATTCGTTGGCAAGAAGAAAATGCCAGTGCAACGGGAGAATTCGTGCCGATTCGGACGTAAGGTCCGTAATGGCAATATTGTGCGGAGTGGGTGGCTAGGGCACGGGGCCTTGCGTCGAAAAGGGACTTATTCGTTGGCAAGGGACTAATGCCAACACAAGAATAGAGATTCTGCCGATCCGGGCGTAAGGCCCGTGATAGCGATTTTGTACGATGGGAGGTGGTTGAGGCACGAGGCAACGTGCCAGGGAAGGACTTGTTTGTTGGCAGGGTGGTGATGCCACAGCAGGGGTAGAATTACAGGGGCAAAGTCGTCTTCACTTGTACGAACGCCCGTCTGCACAGGATTGTGGGGACGGAACGTTCTTCGGAGACACCTATTGTTGCACGTTGTTGACTCGCATACCCACGTGTATGAGTAGATGCGTATATAAATACTTGCACACATATATACGTATATATACGTATTTATTTAATATTATATATGTATATATATTTCATTTCTCTTTCTTTTTATTTTCTCTTCTTGTTCCTTTTCTTCTTCATCCCCTCCTTTCTTTTTTTTCTTTTATTTTCTTCTCCCCCTTTTATTCATCCCCCCTTCTTTTTTTCTTTTTTTTTATTTCCCTCCCCCCCCTTTTTTCTTTCTTCTTTCCCTTTTTTATATTATCTTCTTTTTTTTTTCTCCCCTTTTTATTTTCCCCTTCGCCTCCCTTTTCTACTTTTTGTTTTCTCCTCTTTTATCTGTCTTCCCTCTTTTCCCTTTTCTCTTTTCGTCCCTCTCGTTTCCCTTTTATTTCCACCCTTCTTTTTTTCCTTTTTTTGTTTTCTTTTTCTTTGAACCTATAAAAGGGGTAGGGGTGGCACGAACGGGCCACCCCCGTTTCGAATTCCTCCCCTCCCTCTCTTTTCTTTCTCTATGGTGACCGAACGGACGGAGGCCCCCCCCTTTCGTTCTTCCTCTTCTTCTCCGGGAACGACCGCCGCCGCCGTCGTTGTGGTGAGGAGACGGCCGCGAAGGCCCCCTCCCCTCTCTTCTTTTCTCCTTCCTCTTCCCCCTCCTCTTCTTTCTTCTCCTTTCCTTTTTTCTTTCTTTTTTTGTTCTCCTCCCCTTTCTTCTGCCGTAAGGGCAACGGGGCCTTAGCCCCTTCTTCATCCTCCTTTTATTCCCCTACTTCTTCTCCCTTTTTTTTCTCTCTTCTCTTCCTCATCTCTCCCCTTTCCCTCCTTCTCGGCGTGCCCGGGGTGTGTCGTGGAGGTTCTCGTCAGGGCGTGCCGGGCAGGGTCCCGGGCGTGTACCGGTGAAAGCCCGCACGGGCGTGCCGGGGAGCAGTCAGAGGGGTACCGGGGAAGCTCTCCCGGGGAGTGCCGGTGAAGCCCCGTGTGGGTGTGCTGGGGAAGAGGCTTAGGCCGTGTCGGTGAAGCAGGCGGCAAGCGTGCCGGGGAAGCACCGCTGGGACCGTGCCGGTGAAGCCATCAGGGGCTCGTGCCGGGGAAGGCAGCCTCAGGGCGTGCCGGGGAAGAGGCTTAGGCCGTGTCGGTGAAGCAGGCGGCAAGCGTGCCGGGGAAGCACCGCTGGGACCGTGCCGGTGAAGCCATCAGGGGCTCGTGCCGGGGAAGGCAGCCTCAGGGCGTGCCAGGGAAGAGGCTTAGGCCATGTCGGTGAAGCAGGCGCCAAGCATGCCGGGGAAGCACCGAGGGGACTGTGCCGGCGAAGGGCTGCTCCGGGGGCGTGCCGGGGAAGCACCCAGGGGGTGTACCGGTGAGGGCCTTAGGCAGTGGCCCGTTAGGGGAAGAGAGAGTGTACCGGCCAAGGGGCCTTAGGCAGCATATGGGGGGGAGACTTCTTTGATCGGTGGACTTCTGGTGTTGCCTCTCGGGGCCCACCATGACTTTGTTGGGGCCGTCACTCCTTGTGGACGTGCACCCGTGTTTTCCCTTACGCCTCTGGCCTAGGGGGAACTCTGCCGAAATTTCATCAGAAATTGGCAATATCTTATTCATTTGACCTGTAGTGAAGCCTCTTTACAGTCTTTCATTTCGTTTTACGTGCGGCTTATTCTGATTTTTGATTTGTGTATCTTTGCAGACAAATGGCTGCCCCAAGTGGTTCTTCTGCCCCTGCCGCTGCTGTCGGTGCCGACCTCATTCCGTGGGGTCCCGTGCCAGCGGTCACGTGGCTCAATATGGAGGACCTGGACCGTGAACACGCGGAAATAGCTACCTTGGCGGAGTCATCGGGGTCCGACGGTGAGAGCATGGACTTCAGCCGGCTTGTCAGAGTTGAGAGCGGCTTCACATTTGATCGGGCCACCGGGGAGTACAGGAAGGACTTCCCGAAGGATAGGCACCTCATTCGATTCCTGAAGCATCTGCACTCCCGAGATGGGCGAGACTTCCGCACGATAAAGGCCGTCGAGCGGGCCATCCTGCATGCTCGGGATAGTTTGTTGTACAGCGTCCCTAGGAGCATTCCAATGTATCTGGTGGGAGAAGCCCGGGAGTGGAAGCCCGTCTTGGGGATTGAAGGAGTGCTTCCAGTCGAAGACAAACTGGTGCGAGCGCCTCAGTTCATTCCGGCCAAATGGGATATGTCTGCCGGCAAGGTGCACAGTGAGTCGCCCCGCTTCGGCTTATTCTTGGCTCCCCTTAAATGGGGCTATAGGGAGGAGCCGTTTATATTGGACGGCTTGGCCATAAGGTTCAAGTATCAATTATCACTGGGCTGGTTCGGGGAGCTGAAGCTTCAAGACCCCCACAGTTTTCGGGAAGGGGCAGTGGAGTTCACTGAATATGTACTATTCAACTATGCTCCGTTGCTGGTCCGGGTTGGCATTTATCACAGTGTATACGCCTCTCGGTATGGCTATCCCATCTCCAAGGGCCTCTGTTGTGGCATGATAGAAGTGTTCAGCGCGGAGACCAACACTTTCTACACGGCGGAGGGCGAGACTTCCCTGGACCTGTGGAGTCTCAGCCAGTTGAGCGGCTTGCCCATTGACGGGGAGCCTTATGAAGAAGTGTGCCTCCCCGACTTGATCAAGGATGAAACCAACGGGGATGGCTATTATTCTCTCGGGTATTCGTACCGGTATCTCATGAAGGCGTACCGAGAATTATATCAACTGTCACATGGTGGGAGGCAGCCCGCCCGTGGGGATAGAAAGAGGGTGCGCATGGCCCTGTGGTTGGAATACTTCTATGATGGGCTGAAGCAATATGAAGAGTTTCCCTGTGTCGGCACCGATGTTGCTCGCAAGAAGCGTGCGAAGCCCAAGCTTGGTGTGAAGATCCCCTCCAAGGGGCGTCGGAGCGGGCCTAATCCGATGGGTGTCGACCCGCTAACTCACTGCGCCGCCTATCTCACGTACTGGCTATGTTCGTTTGCCATGCCGTACGGGGATGAGACGGTTATTCGGCCAGACGCCATCTACCCAGCATGTCAGATGGCGTGGGGCGTCAAGCTTTCCTTGTGCCCGGCGACCCTCTACTTGATTTACAAGGCCCTGGGAGACATCAGCACCCATCAGTTTTCGAGGCAGGCCCGGTATGTGTGCCCACTACATTTCTTCAACGCGTGGGTTTGCTCGTTGTTCCCCGAGTTCTCCCCGCGAGCTCTCCAGGATTGGGGACTAATGCCGAGGATGCTGGAGTTTGCCAGTGCAAAGCCAGCTTCTACCTCCATGCGGATGTTTGATATTCGGGGCCGGTTGACAATGGTTCCCCGAGATGCGGCTGGCACTATTCATTTCTGGACGTTGGCCGCGCACTCTAGCCCTCTTGTGAACAATAAGCGGGAGTGCAAGGACGATCAGGTGGAGAAGTACGTCCACCCCATCAACCAAGAGAATGTGGTCCGCCTGCTGCTGGAATCGGAGCTGAGGGACTGGGCGCTATCCATTCGCCCAGGCATGTTGGTGTTTAGGAAGGGGGATAATGTGCTGCTGGAACCGTATTATCCCTTCCGGTTTGGTCGCAACTTCGGGTATGACCAGCATATCCCTGTTTATCATGCATAGTTCGGCCTGCCTTCACGGAACATCCGGGGAAGTTCAGTTGCTGAACATGCTAAGAGCTGGTGGGACTTTTTCCACCGGGCGGACACTGCCACTTTCAGGGTGCCGGCCCCGGGTCGTATTCCCCGAGTGATCCAAGTGATGAGGGCATCCCTTGCCCCTCCACTCTTTTTCCAGACTCGGATTGTTCGACGGCAAGCACCATTATATTTGTCATGTATTTTTGAGACTAGTCATGTAATCTTCACATTTTCTTTGAGTCATTATCATGTAATTTTCCCTTTATTTTGAGTCATGTACCTAGGTAGTTGAGTCATTTTCCTAAGTATTGAGTCATTATGTTGGTTAGATAGGTTAATGGGCCCAATCCATTGGGCTAGGCCCAGGGGCGCCCCTCCCTTGGACTGTGTGGTCTTTAGTTAGTTTGTCAGGGTCAGTTTGGTCTTAGGAAAATTATGGAGTCTATAAATACCCCACCCCTCTCTCATTTGTAACAACTTTTGATGAATATTGAAAAGCATTTGCCATCTCCCTCTCAATATCTCCCTCTCTCTCTCTCTCTCTTACTATCACTCTCTCTAAGTGGGTTGTACCCCCTCTCTCTCTCTCCTCCCCACCCCAATTTCGAAATTCACTCTCTCTCCTCCCCATTCACCCCTCATTAAGGCCCCTTCCCCTTCCCCATGCACTCATTCAACTCCCCCTCCAACCCCTAGGTGGAAACCCCTTCTCCTAGGCACCTTTCCACTTTCCAAAGCACCCCACCACCTTCCCAAGGCTGAATTAACCCCTCCCAAAGCCCAAATTCGAATTTCCCTCTCCCTAGGGCTGTGCCCCTCCATCTCCCCCACCCCCAAGCTCCCAAATTCGTCCCCCACCTCCCCTTGGTCAAACCAAGTTCACCCCCCCTCTCCCTTGCTCTCCCCTTGCACATCTCCTCATTCTATCTCTGTTTCAGGCAGCAGAACTACAACGAGTTGCAGAAGCAGCCACGACCGTTACTTGAAGATTCAAGTAGCAAGGCCTACATCTCTGGAAAGGTCTTCCAGAGAGCTTTCCAGGCGAGGCGGTTTCGTCAGCATCCGAGCTCCGAGCAGTCCGCAGCATCCATTCTCCCTCGACTGCGCAGGAGACCCCAGGCAAGGAACTAGAACGTGATTGGAAGCTCAACCACGGCAAACCCTTTGGGATTCAGATCAAGTGTTCTTCAGAAGAAATCTTCCCTCTCAAGTCCTCTTTAATCCTCAAGAAGCAGAGCTGCATTTGGATATCGGCATCAGAAGTTACGAATTTTCTACTCCAAGGCATCAGGTCAGTTTTCAGGAGCCAGAACCGACATCCCTCTGCTCATCTGTTCGTCCCGGTATACTCCAACATCTGCCGACATCGCCGTCAAGTCCGAAAGAAAGAAGACTTGACCACGGTTCCAACGGTTCAAGTCTCGCCTCAATCAGAGCTCGGTAGCAATCGTGGCACCCCCTGCATCCAGTCACATGGTTCTGCACCAGACAGAGGCAGAACCAACCATCCCGGTTCCAGACTCTGCCACAGCCAGCTCGTGAAGGCTCTGAGCGCCATTTTTGGAGGGGAGAAACTACTTCCAGCTAGCTGCCACCTCCAAGAAGAAGGGACTCAATCGACCTCTGGAACCCTCTGTTCCAATTTTCTTCGTCGGAGAGGGCAGACTGCCCCTGTGGTCCCAGGTTAGATCAGTCTTCATTTCTCCGGTCACTCCTCTCTCCACTGACATCGGATTGCATCCCCGTCAACTCCTGCTCGAAGCTACTCCGACCAAGTTCGCGTCACCGCTAGTTTCATTCCAATCGGAGTCCGGGAGAGCCCACAGTGACTTCTGCAACCTACTGCTTCAGCCCGATACCAGCCAGAGACCAGACGGTGGTGTCCTGTTCCAGTCGCCGGTGCAGTCAGCCCCGAGACTCAAAGCTTCCCCAAAAATTCAAGCTTCATCCCCTGTCAGCTGAGGAACTTTTGGCAGTGGTTTCGTCAAGTTTGGAGCCCCGTGGAGCCCGTGGCAGTGTCAACAGCGACACCCTATCCTGCAGACCTGCAGATTGGCAGAACCGGCGGACTCGGAAGATCGGCTTTTCCTTTGCATAAAACCCCACCCCGCTTGGCCGGCTGAAGGCCCCTCCCTGCGTGGAGGTAGTTTTGAATGTAATAAGAATAATCCCCACCCCAAGTTCATCCCTCCTGCGTGAGGTGTAGTGGTGTAATTCTTTCAATTTCAGGTTCAAGCTACATCGCCGCGGCGATCGGGTGTATACCCTCGCCTCCCGGCTCGCCCTCGTCTCCGGCCGGAGTCGGCGTCTTCACGCCGGCTAGGTGAGCCTCAGTCCCTCTCTTGCTTGGTTTAATCACTTGCTTAGCTTAGTATTATTGCTAGTACTGCGTCGGACGGAGAGTGAGAGCTCGGCCCAACTTGCTAGTTCCGTGAGTGACCACCGCGGGCGAGTTGAGAGTGAACCCACTAAACCCACACCCTTGGTGTGCTGGCCGCCCATGGTTTGGGCATCCTAGGCCCATTTGGGGTTCTCCACAAGCTAGCCAACCATTGGAGCTTCATGGTCCCGCCTCGGACCCTCTCCCACATCGCTTAGTTGCCAACGGGCACAAGTGTGCACCAAACGGGTGAGTTCGCTAGTGTGAGTCCGCTGCTCAACTTGAATGCTTGAAAATAGGTCCAAGGTTCGGTGTCACATCAAGTGGTATCAGAGCAAGTTCACAACTTGTCTCTATCAAGTTGGTCCTAGGGCATGTCTAAGCATTTAGAGTCTTCAAATGCATCACTCTTGTCCCCTAATATGGCCACCTCATATCGACCTTACCAATCGGCCCACTCCATAAGTCCAAGTCACCAAAAGATGCCTACCACTAACACCCATAACTTCCCGGGCCATATCAACTACTTCATGAAAGCCTTGACCTATGCCAATGAGCGGCTTGATAACATATCGGGCCGACTCGACCAACTTGGAAAAAATAGGCCCGCCCCAAGGACGGACGATAGGATGGCCCCTTTCCCACTTCCCACCTTTGATGGGACCTCTCCTAGCAAATATTTAGATTGGGAAGCTACAATGGACCAATACTTCAATTGGTATCATATTTCCAAGGATGAAAAAGCATGGGTTGCCAAAATGCAACTAACCAAAAGGGCTCAAACTCATTGGTGTAAAATTGAGGGCTTAAGGATAATTAGACGGGAAGCTCCCCTCACCACATGGGAGGACATGAAGGATCAACTAAGGGCTAGATATGTGTCCCCTTCTCACTCGGATCACCAAAACCCAAGGAGCACTCCCACTCCTCCCACCCCACCCGTCCAAACCCTTATCACTAAAACCCAAGTACCTAAGACCTCCACCTCCCCACCTAACCCCATGAGGTCCCCCACACCCCAACCAAAACCCCCTTCCCTAACCTACACTAGTCAAGCCCCTTTAGCCCCCACTTCCACCCCAAATGATCCCAAGGGCAAGAGACCCCTAACCGACCCAATTCCCTCCATGGTGACCACCACTCATCCAACCCTCACCATTAAAAACCATGTGGACACCATGTCCACCCCTCCACCAAGGCCCATAATGGCCACCACCCCAAAACCCAAAACCCCTCACCCAACCCACCTCCCACTTCCTACACCAATCTTTCCCCAACCTAGGCCTCCTCTACTTCCCCTTCCTAGCCCAACCCAAGCCCATGCTTATTCACCACCCCGGGAGTGTCATACGCTAGCTATCACCAAACCACCCACCATAGATCCCCCTACTCCATTAGCAATAGAAGTTGCAACCCCCACACCCACCCAAGTGGAAAAAGATGCCCCTCCGGATCCACCTCCCAACATAGAGGAAATCCAAAGGCCAAACAACTCACACACCCCTAGCCTAGATCCTCTAGAGACACCCAACCTCACCATAGATAAGTCCATACTCCAATGGCTCAAGAAAAGTCTCACCATTCCTAGTTCACAACCATGCCACCTACCTATGGGATATCAATCTCAAATCATTCCCATTCAGCCACATGTCACTTATCAAACTTCCTATTGTGTGGAAGATTTGGGAGACTTAGTGAACTACCTACATGGGCAAATTCACTTGACCAATATGCTAGCCATGAGGCCGCCCGAAACTAACACCATTAGCCTAGCATATCCCACAATTGGCTCCATCACTTCCATCTATACTAATGGCCAAGTTACTAGTGAGATCATCCTCCTTCTTCCCATGGAGGAAGAACCTATCATAGTCTACTCCCCAACCATTGAGATCCCAAGTGCTTTGATTGGCCAACCCATTAGCAACCTTGGCCCAATTATCTTGGAGGAGGATGACTCACCATTTGAGGTCCTTAAGAACACGGAGTACCCCTACCTAGGTGACCCTTACCATGATCCCTTTGACCCTTTTCTATGGGAGCCTAAATCTCCATGTGACCCTCTCCCCCTATTCACCACTCACCTCACCCTACCCATACCACCCATGTTGACCCAAACTCCTCCCTTCCTGGAATCGGGTTACACCATGAGAGCATTGACCTTAGACAACAAACACCTCGGGATTGAGGAAATGACCCACCCTATATCCACCTACCTAGATCCCTTCGACCCTTTTGAGTGGAAGCTCAAAGACCACCCCACCATCCCACATAAGGAAGTCATCTTTGGGAAAGGAGTTCATATGTCTTGGCACATCACATCGCTTGGCATGATTAGTCCGTCGGGTACATTCATCCATATCACCCACATGTCAAGAAGAAAATATGAGTGGTCAATATTTGGTTGTCATGGTCCACCATCATTCATCATAAATCTCAAGCATGTTAGGAGCATTCATGGATGTTCGGATCCTCCAACATTCATCACACTCACTCACAAGAGGGACACCTATGGATGCCCTGGTCCTCCCAAATCCTTCAAAGTCTTCATACCATCAATGCATGATAGGTCTATATGTGGTTGTCCTGGACCCCCTTTGCATACCATACATTGTCAACTCACACCGCGTCATAGTACATGGCATATGCATTCAAGCAAGTATCAAGCAACAAGCGGTGAGATTCACAACAAGCGAGCAAAAACTCGTGAGCGCCACTTGGAATTCCAAGTTGGTAACTTGACGATGATGACTTTGGAGTGGCTCTACCCTAGGGTCACCTCCAAATTGAGGGCACGAGGACTTGGACCTTGCCAAGTTCTGAGTGACTTTTGGCAACCCGGCTTATGGGTTGAACTTTCAAAAGAGTTTTGGGATTCTCCCCATTTCTCATGTGGCGGATCTAGCACCCTATAAGGGCACCGCGGTGGATCCTAGTGAGTGCCTCCAGCTTACACCTACCCTTGTGAGAGACACCCTCGGAGTGCCACCACAAATAGCCTGAGAGCCCGACGTGAGCACACAGCGGCAATACTAGGCAAGCAAGATCCCATCACCAGCATGAGGGTATGACCGAGTCACTTTGTCGACTGAAGCACCGTTCCCCGACTAGAGTCGCGGGTTGAGTATGGAGATCGTGGATCGCCCCGAGCTGCAGTTCGATGCACTACTTCCCTGGTGGACCCATACTCGACGGAGTCGAGTTTTCCCCACCCCGGGGGTATGATGAGGGCATCCCTTGCCCCTCCACTCTTTTTCCAGACTCGGATTGTTCGACGGCAAGCACCATTATATTTGTCATGTATTTTTGAGACTAGTCATGTAATCTTCACATTTTCTTTGAGTCATTATCATGTAATTTTCCCTTTATTTTGAGTCATGTACCTAGGTAGTTGAGTCATTTTCCTAAGTATTGAGTCATTATGTTGGTTAGATAGGTTAATGGGCCCAATCCATTGGGCTAGGCCCAGGGGCGCCCCTCCCTTGGACTGTGTGGTCTTTAGTTAGTTTGTCAGGGTCAGTTTGGTCTTAGGAAAATTATGGAGTCTATAAATACCCCACCCCTCTCTCATTTGTAACAACTTTTGATGAATATTGAAAAGCATTTGCCATCTCCCTCTCAATATCTCCCTCTCTCTCTCTCTCTCTTACTATCACTCTCTCTAAGTGGGTTGTACCCCCTCTCTCTCTCTCCTCCCCACCCCAATTTCGAAATTCACTCTCTCTCCTCCCCATTCACCCCTCATTAAGGCCCCTTCCCCTTCCCCATGCACTCATTCAACTCCCCCTCCAACCCCTAGGTGGAAACCCCTTCTCCTAGGCACCTTTCCACTTTCCAAAGCACCCCACCACCTTCCCAAGGCTGAATTAACCCCTCCCAAAGCCCAAATTCGAATTTCCCTCTCCCTAGGGCTGTGCCCCTCCATCTCCCCCACCCCCAAGCTCCCAAATTCGTCCCCCACCTCCCCTTGGTCAAACCAAGTTCACCCCCCCCTCTCCCTTGCTCTCCCCTTGCACATCTCCTCATTCTATCTCTGTTTCAGGCAGCAGAACTACAACGAGTTGCAGAAGCAGCCACGACCGTTACTTGAAGATTCAAGTAGCAAGGCCTACATCTCTGGAAAGGTCTTCCAGAGAGCTTTCCAGGCGAGGCGGTTTCGTCAGCATCCGAGCTCCGAGCAGTCCGCAGCATCCATTCTCCCTCGACTGCGCAGGAGACCCCAGGCAAGGAACTAGAACGTGATTGGAAGCTCAACCACGGCAAACCCTTTGGGATTCAGATCAAGTGTTCTTCAGAAGAAATCTTCCCTCTCAAGTCCTCTTTAATCCTCAAGAAGCAGAGCTGCATTTGGATATCGGCATCAGAAGTTACGAATTTTCTACTCCAAGGCATCAGGTCAGTTTTCAGGAGCCAGAACCGACATCCCTCTGCTCATCTGTTCGTCCCGGTATACTCCAACATCTGCCGACATCGCCGTCAAGTCCGAAAGAAAGAAGACTTGACCACGGTTCCAACGGTTCAAGTCTCGCCTCAATCAGAGCTCGGTAGCAATCGTGGCACCCCCTGCATCCAGTCACATGGTTCTGCACCAGACAGAGGCAGAACCAACCATCCCGGTTCCAGACTCTGCCACAGCCAGCTCGTGAAGGCTCTGAGCGCCATTTTTGGAGGGGAGAAACTACTTCCAGCTAGCTGCCACCTCCAAGAAGAAGGGACTCAATCGACCTCTGGAACCCTCTGTTCCAATTTTCTTCGTCGGAGAGGGCAGACTGCCCCTGTGGTCCCAGGTTAGATCAGTCTTCATTTCTCCGGTCACTCCTCTCTCCACTGACATCGGATTGCATCCCCGTCAACTCCTGCTCGAAGCTACTCCGACCAAGTTCGCGTCACCGCTAGTTTCATTCCAATCGGAGTCCGGGAGAGCCCACAGTGACTTCTGCAACCTACTGCTTCAGCCCGATACCAGCCAGAGACCAGACGGTGGTGTCCTGTTCCAGTCGCCGGTGCAGTCAGCCCCGAGACTCAAAGCTTCCCCAAAAATTCAAGCTTCATCCCCTGTCAGCTGAGGAACTTTTGGCAGTGGTTTCGTCAAGTTTGGAGCCCCGTGGAGCCCGTGGCAGTGTCAACAGCGACACCCTATCCTGCAGACCTGCAGATTGGCAGAACCGGCGGACTCGGAAGATCGGCTTTTCCTTTGCATAAAACCCCACCCCGCTTGGCCGGCTGAAGGCCCCTCCCTGCGTGGAGGTAGTTTTGAATGTAATAAGAATAATCCCCACCCCAAGTTCATCCCTCCTGCGTGAGGTGTAGTGGTGTAATTCTTTCAATTTCAGGTTCAAGCTACATCGCCGCGGCGATCGGGTGTATACCCTCGCCTCCCGGCTCGCCCTCGTCTCCGGCCGGAGTCGGCGTCTTCACGCCGGCTAGGTGAGCCTCAGTCCCTCTCTTGCTTGGTTTAATCACTTGCTTAGCTTAGTATTATTGCTAGTACTGCGTCGGACGGAGAGTGAGAGCTCGGCCCAACTTGCTAGTTCCGTGAGTGACCACCGCGGGCGAGTTGAGAGTGAACCCACTAAACCCACACCCTTGGTGTGCTGGCCGCCCATGGTTTGGGCATCCTAGGCCCATTTGGGGTTCTCCACAAGCTAGCCAACCATTGGAGCTTCATGGTCCCGCCTCGGACCCTCTCCCACATCGCTTAGTTGCCAACGGGCACAAGTGTGCACCAAACGGGTGAGTTCGCTAGTGTGAGTCCGCTGCTCAACTTGAATGCTTGAAAATAGGTCCAAGGTTCGGTCACATCACCAAGACTACATAATAAGAGGTGAAGTCCCGACGGCTTCTATCGGTTGCATATGAGCACTGACTGTGGGATGGTGGCCGAGAGGAGTGTTCCTTGTCGGCAAATCGGTGCCAATACTTGATATTGAGACCAGATAACATCTTATTCGGCTCAACATACTCAGACGGAAAGAAGTCAGGTCACACATTTGCTGATGTAGAGAAAGAATAAGCCTCAGGAGCGCATTAACCGACGCCGAAATGTGAGTTGCATACCGGTAGCGCATAAGGGACGATATAGATAGACATTGCAGGGATCTATATGCCGATAGTGAATGTGATGTCCTGGTAGCTCATTAATTGATGCGGGACGAGACCGAAAATGCTAAGACTACGAATGCAACGAAGGCGGCCAGCACTCGCACGCCAAAGGCAAGCGAGCGGCTGACCTCCGCAGTGCTTCCTAAGGGTGGAGGCGTTCCAACAAGAAATCCAAGCCCAACGACCGTCCCTATGAGGGAAGTGCGGGGATCTCAGCGGCTAAGGAACCGCCGTGCGTCTATGGGAATCTAGTCCGAGCTCGGCGCTCGACTAGGGCCACGGAATGGGTGCTCTCAACTCTCAACCACGCGGTGAATAGCAAAATAGCTAGGAACTTATACGCACTTCACGCGGCATGCTAGAAAGTATACTAGTAAAGCAAAATGGCAACAGTGAGGAGCTTCGCACGTACCTCCACGCCTAGGCGTGGGGAAGGAACCCCGGCCGAGATCGACAACCCCGATACACAAGGACGAACAATAGTACAACCCAACCACAAATGCCCACTCCTCACAGGGAGATAACAGGCTACACAAAGAGATATGGGGCTGCCGATGTACGGGCTGACGGGCAGCACTCGGTGAAGGGTTGGCCGCGAGGACGATCCGAACAGTGGTCGGCAGATTCGCAGCAATGCGCGACTCGGCGGTGAAAGCTCCCACGACCTGATCCGGTGTCCGAATGAGGCGCCGTCAGCGATGGCACGTAGCTAGGTCATGGGAGGAAGCCTCGGCCAAAGGGGGCGCGCAGATTCCGTCTGTGGAAGCCGGGGGCGCACCTGCAAGTTGTGACAGGATTCTGCTCCCAGAACCGCGCACTCGAGCGGAAAAAATCAGATGAAATAGCTCCGAAGGGCGAACAGAGCTCCGCTTGTTGGAGGACGAAGAGGACGCAGAGCAGCAGGTCCCGACTGAAGGAATCAGTCAGATCTGGTCGTGGCTGAGAGCAGCAAGCTCTGGAATCCGCAGGTGGTCCTGGCGCCGGGTGGACAGGGCAGACCTGCGCGACCTCACGGGAACGGATGCCACGAACAGCTCGGACGTCGGAACGAGGCGAGATCAGCGGCGTTGGACAGAGGACGAAGAGAGGTACGACTGGTGAAGATCCCACATCCAAACTCCCAGACGTCCGTCCCGTGGGATTTTTGCAAGGGGGCAAATAGAACCAGACTCGCAGGGAGAGGGGGTTCTGCGCGCGCTCACGAAGAAAATCGCCACGGGTGATGCCGACCTCGGATTGAGACGAAACCAAAGCCCACGCGTTTCCGACTCGTAGAAGTACCTCCATAAAAAAGGAGAGGACCAGATTCGACCAGAACTGGATGGGGGCGCCGCTGCAACTCGGGGTAGAAATCTGGCGAACAGATCCGTGCACCTGTGAAGGAGATAGGGGGAGATAGAACCTCGGCGTCGCACCGAGGGATGGGGAGTCACACCCCGGGGTTGATCCCGTCGCAGGATCAAAGAGGGAGGAAGAATGGGGCGCAGCCACCAAGGAGTCTTGCTCACTAAAATTTTTTCATCATTTTCCAAAGAAAAAATACAAGGCATATATATATGGGGAGGGGAGATGCTAGGGTGAAACCCTAGCCAAGAGGGAGGAGAGGGGGGTGCGCACATGGCATGGGGGGGGAAAGGGGGTGCGCAACATGGCAAGGGGGGGAAAAGGGGGTGCGCAAGGCTTCCTAGATTCTAGGAGGCAAATGGGGGAAAGGGGCGGCCAAAGGAGGGAGGGGGAATCGGATGGGGAAGGGAAAGGGGGGGCCGCACCCTCTTCCTATAATCTAGGAGAGGGGCGGCTGCCACCTTCCAAGAGGAGGGAAAGAGGTGGGGCGCCCAAAACCCTAACCATAGATGGGCCAAGCCTTGGGTTAGGCAGCCATGCCAAATGGGCCAAGGCTTGAACCAAAAAAAGTGGGCCCAATAGCCCTATCTCCTACCTAATAAGCATAAAAAGACCCAACTAAAGCCTAATTGGCCCAATTGGCCTACAAAGGTCCACACAACTAATAAAAGGTCACACGCAGGGACTAAACCAAGGCCCAGCATGGCCTAAAGCATAAATAACTAAAGATAACTCTGCTCGTCCGCCAAGTGATCGCCGAGCCAAAGGGATGCCGGCGAGATCCGTGTCTCCGTCGTGAAGTGTGGCGTGTGTCCTCACCAATTCTCCCCGGGTGGGAAGAACTCGACCCCGTCGAGTAAGGGTCACGGTCGCTCAGGTAGCGCTCCAGCAGGTCCGGGTCGATCCTCTCCAGCTCTCCACGTGTGATCCAGGCATCGTCTGTCGCAGGGCGCCCTCTCCAACGCACTAGGAAGCGTTGGTATGCTCCACTCCTGGTCGTGGTCACCTGCTCATCCAGTATAGAATCTATATGCTCGCGTGTCTGTAATGGGGCTGGAAGAGGTGGACGCTCAGAAGGTGTAATACTCTCAACAGGAGGGGAAGGCCCAAAAAGCTCACTGGGAATCACCGCGGGATCCGATATGCCACCAGATCTGAGACATTGAACGTCGAACAGATCCCATAGTCGTCTGGCAGCTCAATCTCATACGCATTCGACCCGATTCGCTTCAAGACTCGAAAGGGTCCAGCACCGCGGGCCTGGAGTTTCTTCACGGCCCCCGAAGGAAACCGTTCAGGTCTGACCCTGATCATGACGTGCTCTCCCTTACGGAACTCACGGGTGTGTCGATGCGCATCAGCTAACTCCTTATAACGTGCGTTGCTGGCCTCGAGGTGGTGATGATGCAGACTCCGAACTAGCTGTGTTGACTCATACCTATGTGAATGCAGTGGTGGTCCTGGACATCCAAACACAGACCTAGCATGCCTATGACTCCTACATGATTGGACAACATGGGGAGGACCTGGACAACCAAAGTTGTATCTATCATGCATGGGTGTCCTACTGAATGTGGTAGACTCATGGGGACTAGATTGCCCAAACTCACTCGTGACATTACCCCTATATGATGAGGGACATGGAGAAACATGAGAGTGAGACATGTGTCCCTGGCCTCCTAAACTCTGGCGTCTGGGTGTATGCGAGGTGAGATGTTGACTAGCAGGCCTAGATGGGGTGTGGTAATGGACCTGCTCGACAAGGTGGGGAAAAGAATACGAGTCGAGAGGCTCACTAGGGAAAGGATCGAATGGGTCAAAGAAATGATGACCCCTCCCGACAGGTCCCTTCACTATACTTGCCCATGTGCGACATTCGCCCAGGTGCAGAGGATCACCTTCAGGCGCTCTAATATATGGGGCAAGGGGCTCATAAGTAAGGCAAGGAAGGCAAGGTTCCTCCCTCGGGACCGTGATACCATAAGAGGGGACGAAGTCAACCTCCTCGGGAATGGGAAAGAGTAAAAGGACCTCAGAGGTGATATGTCCCATGGTGTAGACCGAGGTAATAACCCCAAAGCAGGGAGTGTAAAGCTATGACTATAGGGTTGGTCAGACCCTAAGGTCAACATATATGTCAACTCCCATTGACAATCTAAACTCCTAAGGAAGCCCTTCACATTTTCCAGAAAGCAGAAGGACCGAAAAGTGGTGTGAAAGGAGTCAAGGGGTACAATTGGGAGGGCTGGTCCCATGGGTGTATAGCAAGGAATGGAGACATCTAGAAGTGGACCCTCCCTTAGCTAGCTAGCTAAAGACTCTCCAATGACCAGTTCACCCTCGGAAGGTAAGAATGGCTCTATATGAGGGTCTAAGGGTGAAGCATCTCTCTCGGGAGTGGAAATGGAGTCCTCTATGATGTGGAGGGGTCCCTGGCCCTCAGTCGAGGGTCTCGGGCCGAGAGTGTCGGCCCTAACCTCCAAAGGTTCAGGCACGACTGGGTGCTCCATGGGATCACTCCCTAACTCCTCAACCTCAGTTAGGTACTCATTGGCCAACTCCTGTTCAGCCACGTAAGTCACTGGAACAAACCCGGGTGGGGCATCCGCCGAACGTGTGTCCTCCAAGATAGGGGAACGTGAAGGACACTGGTCAGAGAACCGGACATTCCCACTACAGGGGGCCACAGGGGCGGGCTCTGGGGGTGGTGGTAGGCGTGAGCCTGGAGGCGGAGCGGACTGTGGGCTAGGGGAAATCGGTGATCCCATAGGAGTGCCCATCCTTTCTAGTTTCTCCCTAAAGAGTTGCAGGAGTTCTGCGAGGGGGAGATCTCTCAAGTTAGGGGCATTCGGGGAGACTTGCTGGTAATCATGAGATTTAGTCTCGGGCCTAGACTCACACACAGGTGGCACCTTGCTCCTCCAACTATGATGTGCTCGGTTGGGGGTAAGAGGTGATGGGCGTTGCGGAGGTTGAGCCCTTAGAGTGGCCTTAGACTGACCGAGGGAGATAGGAGGAGTGGTAGCGCTCCTCGGGCTATGGGTCTCTGAGTAGGAGGCGAAGCGTTGGGGAGCGTAGATCTTCCTAAGTTCTACCTTCATCTCCTCCCATGAGTGTATGGGCTCTTGCCTCCAACCTGCCCTAAGACCTACTATGTGATCCCACACTTCCCTAGCTTGAGGTGAAAGTAATCCCCTGGCAATGTTGACTCTCTCGGAACCATATATCCAATTCTTCTCAAAGTATTTTCCCATGGTAGCCTCCCACTTTAGATAGGCCCTAGGGCTCGATCCATCAAAGCGAAGGTCCCCATCTACAATGATGTCCAGGAATAGAGGGTCGGTCGGACCCTTGTGGAGGATGTAAGGAGTAGCCATGATGAAGCACCTGAGGACTCTAAATACACATGCACGCCCTAGGACTATGGAAGGGACATGTAGGACAACTAAGGGATGGGACTAGACACAACTTAAAATGGTGAAGGAAACTGGGGAAGAATACGGACTCAAATGCACCTAAAACAGACCTAATGACTTAAATGCAACTTAGACAAATCTAATGCTCTAATTGCACCCTAGACAACCTAAAGACTCAAATGACCTAAGACCCCAATTTGTTAGAACAAACTGGTTCCCTAAGCTCTGATACCAATTTGATGCGGGACGGGACCGAAATGGGCTAGGACCTACGAATGCAATGAAGTGCGGCCAGCACTCGCACGCCAAAGGCAAGCCGGGCGGCTGACCTCCGTAGCGTTCCTCCGGGTGGAGGCGTCTCTCAACAAGAAATCCAAGCCCAACGACTGTCCCTATGAGGGAAGCGCGGGGATCTCAGCGGCTAAGGAACCGCCGTGCGTCTATGGGAATCTAGTCCGAGCTCGGCGCTCGACTAGGGCCACGGAATGGGTGCTCTCAACTCTCAACCACGCGGTGAATAGCAAAATAGCTAGGAACTTATACGCACTTCACGCGGCATGCTAGAAAGTATACTAGTAAAGCAAAATGCCAACAGTGAGAAGCTTCGCACGTACCTCCACGCCTAGGCGTGGGGAAGGAACCCCGGCCGAGATCGACAACCCCGATACACAAGGATGAACAATAGTACAACCCAACCACAAATGCCCACTCATCGCAGGGAGATAACAGGCTACACAAAGAGATCTGGGGCTGCCGATGTCCGGGCTGACGGGCAGCACTCGGTGAAGGGTTGGCCGCGAGGAGGATCCGAACAGTGGTCGGCAGATTCACAGCAATGCGTGACTCGGCGGTGAAAGCTCCCACGACCTGATCCGGTGTCCGAATGAGGCGCCGTCAGCGATGGCACGTAGCTAGGTCACGGGAGGAAGCCTCGGCCAAAGGGGGCGTGCAGATTCCGTCCGTGGAAGCCGGGGGCGCACCTGCAAGTTGCGACAGGATTCTGCTCCCAGAACCGCGCACTCGAGCGGGAAAAATCAGATGAAATAGTTCCGAAAGGCGAACGGAGCTCCGCTTGTTGGAGGACGAAGAGGACGCAGAGCAGCAGGTCCCAACTGAAGGAATCAGTCAGATCTGGTCGTGGCTGAGAGCAGCAAGCTCTGGAATCCGCAGGTGGTCCTGGCGCCGGGTGGACACGGCAGACCTGCGCGACCTCACGGGAACGGATGCCACGAACAGCTCGGACGTCGGAACGAGGCGAGATCAGCGGCGTTGGACAGAGGACGAAGAGAGGTATGACTGGTGAAGATCCCACGTCCAAACTCGCAGACATCCGTCCCTTGGGATTTTTGCAAGGGGGCAAATAGAACCAGACTCGCAGGGAGAGGGGGTTCTGCGCGCGCTCACGAAGAAAATCGCCACGGGTGATGCCGACCTCGGATTGAGACGAAACCAAAGCCCACGCGTTTCCAACTCGTAGAAGTACCTCCAGAAAAAAGGAGAGGACCAGATTCGACCAGAACTGGATGGGGGCGCCGCTGCAACTCGGGGTAGAAATCTGGCGAACAGATCCGTGCACCTATGAAGGAGATAGGGGGAGATAGAACCTCGGCGTCGCACCGAGGGATGGGGAGTCACACCCCGGGGTTGATCCCGTTGCAGGATCAAAGAGGGAGGAAGAATGGGGCGCAGCCACCAAGGAGTCTTGCTCACTAAAATTTTTTCATCATTTTCCAAAGAAAAAATACAAGGCATATATATATGGGGAGGGGAGATGCTAGGGTGAAACCCTAGCCAAGAGGGAGGGGAGGGGGGTGCGCACATGGCATGGGGGGGGAAAGGGGGTGCGCAACATGGCAAGGGGGGGAAAGGGGGTGCGCAAGGCTTCCTAGATTCTAGGAGGCAATGGGGGAAAGGGGGCGGCCAAAGGAGGGAGGGGGAATCGGATGGGGAAGGGAAAGGGGGGGCCGCACCCCTCTTCCTATAATCTAGGAGAGGGGCGGCTGCCACCTTCCAAGAGGAGGGAAAGAGGTGGGGGCGCCCAAAACCCTAACCATAGATGGGCCAAGCCTTGGGTTAGGCAGCCATGCCAAATGGGCCAAGGCTTGAACCAAAAAAGTGGCCCAATAGCCCTATCTCCTACCTAATAAGCATAAAAAGACCCAACTAAAGCCTAATTGGCCCCAATTGGCCTACAAAGGTCCACACAACTAATAAAAGTGTCCACGCAGGGACTAAACCAAGGCCCAGCATGGCCTAAAGCATAAATAACTAAAGATAACTCTGCTCGTCCGCCAAGTGATCGCCGAGCCAAAGGGATGCCGGCGAGATCCGTGTACTCCGTCGTGAAATGTGGCGTGTGTCCTCACCATTAATTACCCGCTCTCCATGGAGGAGGAGGGCACCCCCGCAAAGAGCTGGCGTCCAGAGATGGACCTGATCTGCCCATACCGCACATTTATGAGGCGGGAGGAGAGGAAGCCCGAGAATTATAAGGACACCACATGGCTGTATGTTCTGCTGCGGGTGAATGGGCTGAAGATCGAAGATCAGACGGCCACCATCCTGGGCAAGCGCCTGCACATCCCGTATTATTATGCCGATGGGTGGGGCATGGACCACTTCAATCTTTTCTGCCACCTCTCCTCGAAGAAGCACGCAGATCTGGCTAGCCTCACAGACCGGTGCCAGAAGGTCGAGGACGTATGCTGGCTGGTCCGAGAGGCGGCGCGTCGAGACAAGGAGCCGTCCCTGAGCTACTGGCCGATAACACTTCGGTTGTACACCGGTCCTCACGGTATTTAACCTTTCCCACTTCTTCTATTCTCGTGGTCGTGTCCTTGGCAGATTTATCGGGTGCTAACCATGTGTGTATATGTATTTATTCTTCTTACCAGACCATCTCGATAGCACCCAGATGGCGACATACCGCAATCTTCTTCGATTCATCTAGAAGCCCGCCTACTTTGAAGCCGCACTGCCGGCTCCGACTATGGCTCCTCTGCCCAAGGCAGCGAAGAGGCCCCGAGCAAAATCGCCTGTGAAGAAGGCAGTGGATGCCGCGAAGGCGGCTAAGCAGCGGGACACAAAGCGGAGAAAACAGAGGCGGCCAGGGCCCCGATTGCCATTCCTCCGGCGCCACGGGTCCCATCTTTTGAGGAGTTCGAAGTCGCCCGACCCGAGCCAAGCCAACCTACCGGTCAGTACCTTCGACCATCAGCGTGTCTTTTAAGTCTTTCTCCTTTTTTATATTTTCATTTTGGAGCAAAGCTCTGACACCTGAATATTTCTTTTGTCTCAGCCCCTGTGGAAGAGCCCGTGCCCACACCTATTCCTGACGCGGGGGAGCCAGTTCCAGCACCCGCCCCTGACATGGGTGAAACCGCGGTCATAGCGAAGGCGACTTCGGCGGCGGCTCCAGCTCCCTTACCGCAGGCCAAGGGAAGGTCCCAAGCCAAGTCGCCTGTTAAAAAGGCGTTGGCTGCTGCCAAGGCGGCCGGGCGGCAAGCAACGAAGCGAAGGCGGTCCGAGGAATCCCCGGTCCCGGGGATAGCCCCTTCGGCGCCCCTCATTTTGTCCTTTGAAGAATTCGAGGTCACTCAGACTGAGCCGAGTCACCATGCCGGCGGGGTTCAACTGTCGCCGACATCACCCGGGATTGAGATGCCTCCTGGGCCATCCTTGGATGCGTGCACGACGACAATGCGCTTCTTTCTTACAGGCGGCACGGAGGAACCGGCGCCTGTGCTGACCCCGAGCGAGAGCGAGGCCGCGGTCCCCGAGGCAGCGGTCCCCGAGGCCGCGTAGCCCATCAAAGAGGCCATCCGCGAGCCACATCCTGTTGCAGCAGCTGAAGGGGGTATTTGCCTTTGTTGGCCTAATCGACTTCTTTCATTCTTTGGGAGGCGATTGGGTTTGATATAACCCGTGTTTTCTTCTGTGTGACAGGCACAACAGAGGCAGTCACTGGGCTATTCGGGCCCCGCCTGCAACTCCCGACTACGTGTCTATATGTGAGGAGGAGGCTGAAGTCTGGCGTACCAACCTCATCTAGCCCGAGGGAGGGTGCACCGGCCATTGACCTCGAAGTGGAGGCCCCTTTGCCGGCAAGGGGAGAGCCTGCGGCGGTCGAGTCATCGTCGGGCGAAGAGATAGACTACAATTACTCCTCCGATGAAGCGGCTCCTGACGAGGGCATGTCCGGGGCATCGGAGCCGCCTGAGCCAGTCTTCAGGGCCCCCTTACTTGCTGGTGTGGACACCGAAAATTGCACAACCAGGTATCCCACTCGACCCAGCACTGACAACGGCACCGAGTGAAGAAGCCCCGGTGAGACTGGTCATCCAGACTCCCCAAATATGCACACTGCCGTGAAGCCGTCTCCGGAGTCACAACAGTGAAGAGAAACCAACCACCAAGAGCCCCACAATCCATGGGTCTCGAAGAAAATCAAACGGGCCACAACTCGTGCTCACAACGGGCTCAAAATTGCGCATTTAGCCGTTCGACGGCACGCCCCTGGCCCCTCTCCGGCGGTACACCCATGGGAGCCCTTCAGCGGCACACCCAAGCCCCCCAGGCTTCAGTGGCACACCCCAGGGGGGGCCTTCAGCGGTACACCCCCAGGGAGGGCTTCAGCGGTACACCCCCCCCAGGGGGTCTCCAGCGGCACGCCCTTAGGAGGCTTCAGCGGCACCCCCCAATGGGCCTCAGCGACACGCCCTTAAACTGTTCAGCGGCACTGCCTCAGGGTCTCCAGCAGCACGCCCCCATGAGCCCATCAGCGGTACACGCCCCATGGCTCCAGCGGCACGCCCCTCTGGGCCCTCAGCGGCACACTCTTCTGGGCCTTCAGCGGCACGCCCGTTGGGTGTTCCCGCGGCACGCCCTTTTGGCCCTCCTACGGCACACTTATTCAGCCCACCAGCGGCACAGCGTTAAGCCTTTTCAACGGCTGAACGACGTGGTGCCCTGTTTCGCGCATTTTTTTTCTCCTTTTCTTTCGTTCTGCCTTTTCGTTCACGTGTCGATCGACCAATTAACTAACTTGTAGTCAACTGACTGATTGACGACGCGGGCGTGCTACTCACATGAGTGACGATTCTATTGTGCGCTCATTCTGACCCATATCAGGTGGATGTGAGGTTCGGTCGGGACCAGCAGTCTGCCACACCATAAAGGCTATGGCGTTAATTACATCCCCTACAAGGAGAGAACACCTTTGATTAATTGCCGAGATAGCGGGCTGTCGAAGCCAGATTAAAAAAGAGCTACATGATGATCACGACGAAGACATGCAGGGTGCATATATTTATCATATAGCAGATGCATAGTTCATGGAATTATGGACCCTCGGTACGTGGCGGAGGACGTAGGTCCGAAGACTACCATCGCGCATGACGAAGAATTCCGGCCGGGCGTAACCCGGTCTTTTGTCGATGCCATTTGATATACCCGAGGGTCTATGCATGCATGCACACAAGACATCCACGCCTAGATTACACATGAAGATAACGTTATGAAGACGGTGACGATCACCCATATTTATTACCCCTCATCGAGAAGAGGAAGAGCAACACAAGTATGCTAGTGAAAGCGAAATGCTAACGGATTATGATGGTGAGTATGATAATGACATGACTCGGGCTTGCTTGACCCTTCTTTATTCAATTCACTGCCTGCTACGGCTTGTCGACATTGCCCCCGAGAGGTGAGGCTTCAAAACCGGCGTGGCTATGTAAGAAACACTTATACGGCGCGATAGAACGTAGGCATGGTGGTTAATACGGCGCGATAAAGCGTAGTCGTAGTGGTTAATACGGCGCGGTATTAGTGCTTTTAAGACAGCGCACAAGATGGTTGGGGCGCGCCGGTTTAGGGCGCGTCGGAAAGCCGCAAGGAAAAAAATTTAGAAAATGAGTGTGGGGTTAATCCGGCGCGGGGGGGTACCGCGCCGGTTTAGGGCGCGCCGGTTAAGACCGCGCCGTAATAAACCTGTTTCATTGAATTATGAACCCTTTTAAGTTTATTGGACTTCAAGGGACCCTTTCTTGAGTTGCTCGGGTCAGATGATTGTTTGATTGGAGTCCATGGCCTTCTTAGAAATGAGGGGGAGGTCAGTGTGAGGTTCATACTCGAGCACTGAGTAGGTTCGATCGTTTCATTAGAGCCTGTTTATTCTTAATCTGTCCGAAATTGGACAGCATCTCCCCTGAACCTGAAGAGTTGCAGGGGAGAAGCGGGGTTATGTTCACTTGTGGAACAAGCCCCTAAACCGCCGGTGTACACGGAGGCACCCAGCAAACCCCATCGGATAGGATACCCCGAGGACTAGCCTACGAGGGGCACCAAAGCTCCGCAAGGGGAAGGATAGGGAGAGGAGGTCATTGATGATGGGAGCATCACCCCGAGGGCTAGCCTGCGAGGGGTGGACAGCCCACAGCTTATGACTCATCCCATAGAGGGACCGACCACCAGGAGGGTTAAGCTCCGAAGGCTGGCCTACGAGGAGCACACATCTCTTGGCCTCGATGGGATCTCGAATTGTCGGGGCGAAGCCTGTTAGGCTAGGACCCCTGTTGCTATCTGCTATGGCCTCGGGGAAACCTTCACCATGGGGGGGGTAAGGTTCCTGATCGCCCAGCAGCTATGCAAAGTAGCAGGGAATGTCCCCCTCCCCGGATGATTAAGACAAAACAAAGGAGTCTCGGAACGGTTCACATGACCATAATACGGGGGGGGGGGGGGGGTGATCAACTCACAGGCGAAACGAGCCAAACATAGGGGCATATGCTCGAACAGTTACGGCGCAATGTCAAGCCGATGCACCTTTCAACCCCGAGTACGATTCCCACCTTGCGAGCCACAGGGCAATAGGAAGAGAGGAATCGAGGGGAGCTAGTCTTTGACAACACGGTAGAAAGAAGCATACGCAGAAGCGCAGCTCTGTCCATGGAGGGCGCGCGGAGGCCCTTAAATCATACACGAGCACGGTCGGAATTAAAGAGGGGAAAAGAACCCCGGGGAGGGGGTGTTTTTGTAGCCCACAGTGCTTTGGGGCATGATCGAGGCTTCAGTGAAACCGGGACTGGAGAAAACACGCGGAGGACCCTGAACACACCCATCGCCGTAGATAGGGGAGGAGGCGGAAGTTTTGAATCAATCATTCGACTTGTTGGTCCAAATATTCAAATATGCATTGCCACCCCAGAAATAGGAATGGGATACTCATTTACATGCTAAGAATCCGACACCGGCATCATTGCTCGGTCGCCGTTCATCCGTTTGCAGAGGAAAAAGAATGCAGTAAGAAGAAGAGATCGCAGAGGAGGGGAGGGGTCGGCTCATGTCATTGCCATCCCTCCCCTCTCTTGCTTATAGTTGATAGACGGAGACTCCGAAAGAGAAAAGAAATCCACGAAAAGCAAGGAAGATATACGCCGGCGCCCACCTGTTCTCAAAACAGAGTATCGGAGACTTCTCCCTCTCCGACTCCGGAGGACTTCAGTCAGAACAGAGGAAGGCCGCCGCTGAAGGACGCTCGGGTGGAAACTTCTCTTCCCAGGAAGCTCTCTCTTTTTTTCCTCGCCTCTCTGAGGATCTGTCTTTTTTCCTTTGTGGCCTCTTTTCGTCTCTTTTTCTTCTTTGTTCCTCCGTTCTCTCTCCCTTTTTGTCTCGAACAGCCGTATATATATAGTGCATGAGTTAGAACGTCGAACCGGCGTGTGATTGGCGTGCCGGGGGAGCCTTCAAGGCTTATCGCGCCGGGATCGAAGCCGTCATCAGGGCGATTTGCGCGCCGGCCTAAGGGCTGAAGATGGGGGCGCGCCAGGATAAAGGCTGAAGGTAGGGGGCACGCCGGGATAAGGGGCATTGAATGAGGGGCGCGCCGGTTTAAGGCGCGCCGGGCTAATGCTTCTCATGCGCTCCGAGCCCGTCGATGAGTCCGGGGATGATTCCGGGAATCACCGTGAACATTAATCTTGCCAGTGCTCCTCGAAACTTCGACGAGGTGTCTTGTATAAGCTCCCAGGTTGACGTACGGCCCTCCTCGAGACTCCTGACAGCTTTGATTTGATCATGCGGGCTTTCCACTGACACGGCCTTTGGCTCCACGATCCATGCTGTTGGCTCGATCTGGCTCATGCCCAAATCTCCTTAGGGGGTGATGTAACACCAGGGATAGTTCCGCCTGAGCTGGGTGATCATTCGGCCACCAATGGGCCCACCTTGGCGGGGCCGTACCCGCGTCGGGTGATCGGGATATTCTGCCGCCAGAGCTTTCGGTCCTTCATACTGGAGAGCCGGGGGAACTCCTTCATCCTCGGGAGAACCTTCTCAGTTGGTGGGGGACCACCGGATAGACCGTCGTCCTGGATCGGACAACAGGTGTGGTGTATGCGACATGACAGAATCGATGCTGGTTCATTGGGCAGGCTTGGTCGCACTGCCGGTTGGTTGTGGATTCGTCTCGGCTCTCCTGAGGTGAAGTCCCCGTATCCATACGGAGTGACTCAAGGCTCTGGCAGCTTGAGAAGTCTTCAATATATTGATCTTTATCAGCTTCCGTACCTTGGCGGGCCGGGTCATTCGTCCTTATGGCTTGGTCACCGACGATCATATTTTAGGTGCCAACAAATGCCCCCCAGACGTGGGTGTTGTGAGCAAGGCACGAGTGTAGTAGGGCCGATGGATGCATTTCGCCCGGACTGACCCCGTTTTGCTGTGAATTTGTAGTCGATATACAACCATCATTGCTTCCGGGCTCAGAGAGCGTAGAGGAGGTGATCCCCTCGGGGCAGGGAGAACCCGCCCCTGAGGTATCATTTATTGCTGCCCCTGGTGCGGAGAGCACTGGGGGAGTTCCTGCCGAGGGTGATGCTCCTGCTGGCGAGGCTCCTGCTCCGACGGTGGAGCATCCTGAGAGAGCAGAGGGATCCTCTTCCTCTGAGCATGTAGACTATGGTGGCGGCTCCAGTGACGAGGAGTCACCGCTGCTTGATTTTGAGACCGACGATGCTGGGGTGTCCTCGGCCTACGAGAGCGACTATTTGACTTTCAGCCCGGCCCGATTATCATGGGGCGGTCCTGTGCCGTCATTATCGCTTATGAGTGAGGGAGTTGGCGCTGGGGAAGCAACTCTTAAAGAGTTAAGCTTAATCCCGGCCGAGGTAAGGACCTATCCAGGGTCAATACTTGCCATGCTTCTTTCCTCTTCCTTTTAGCCAGGCTTCCCCCCCTTTTTTTAAGTGTGTACATCTGTGATGTAGACTGAGACGGCGCTGCCAACTGTGACGGTGCAGATACCACTCCCGGCCCTGGGAACAGGCCAGGCGACTTTCCCGTCCGTCCTGCAGCCCATCGCGTTGCGGTACCCAAAGGATCACGCAACAGCAATGGTCCCAGTTGGTCCTGGGGCGCTCGTGGAAGTTGATAGTCTAGCGATAGCCAGAGGTTCTCCATCAAGAGAAGCTGAACAGCAGTTGGTTCTGGAGAAGGATGACTCCGCTGAGGTAGAAGCCGGGGAGATTACTAAGGGACAGACGTCCCCGATTCTTGGGGTTCTTGTTGGACCCTCATTCCAGGAGACCGGTAAGGAAATTGTTGCTGTTGAGGCTCCAGCCACCGCACCTGTCGGCGCGGTTGTTCCGGGTGGTAGTGGGCTGCAGCTTATGCCGTCGTCATCTTCCGGGACGGCTGATGATATATGGGCCGCCGTGGATGGCAGAGTAGAGTTTGAACTGCCCGAGACGTCGCCACTTGGCCTTCAATCCTCGAGCGATGTCGTGTGGCAATTCCTGGGGACCCTTCAGCAGGCCGTAACAGCCAGTAGGAGTTTAACTTATGTTCAGCTGAGGGGGTTGATAGAGCATCTGTCCCGCTCGCTGCTGGCCCTTGGTTGTCCCATGGACGACTGGACTCCACGGATGATCCTGCTCCTGAAGTATGTGAACCGGAGGGAATTCTTGGGCCGGGAGGCAGCTGACCAGCTGGTGGCCATATCAATGGAGCGGGCTGAAAACAAGACGGCCCTCATTTCCCTGCAAGAGACCGCGGTGAGGGCGAGGGACGAAGCCAACGCCTCTCTTCAACGTCGGAACTCCCTGATGGCCCAGATGACGGCATTGCGGGCCAAACTTTCCAGGATAGAGGCTGAACTTGACGAAGTAGATCGCCTGGGGGTCCAAAAGGTCGAGGATGCTGAGATGGCCGAAGGACAAGCTGCTTCCCTGGAGGCGAAGCTATCCGAGCTGGAGGCCACCGAGTTCAGATTGCAAGAACTGATCCGTCATCCGTCCTTGGGTATTCCTGTACTGGAGGACATCTTCCGACGCCCTTTGCCGTAATCTCTTTTCTTTATGTGCTCACTTTTAATGCACCTTATGTATCCCAGGGCATGGTCCATGTAATCATGCACCCTCACTTCATAGTAATGAAAAGTCTCCATCCTGATTTTGAATGGAAACTCCATCTTGTCATTGTGTTGTTTCCTTTTTTTTGTTTGCCCGTCGATTCTAGTTCGAATGTATGAGTCATTAGGGCAGGAGAGCGCTCACGCCTTCAGGGAAGGGGTGAGGTGTTCACTCCACCGCGCCACGACTTTTCTCAAGACTAGAAACGGCTTTATGCTGGTTGAGAGTTCGGGGAACTCAGGGGGGCTTAGTGAAACTGGCGGATAAACGGTCATGCCGAGAGCGGCAAGAGCCGAGAACGGGTAGTGACTGATCTTGCCGATGATGACAAGGGTCGAAAAGGGTGGACGGTCTTGCCGATGGTGACAAAAACCGGATAGGTAGTGACCGATCTTGCTGATGGTGACAAAAACCGGATAGGTAGTGACCGATCTTGCCGATGGTGACAAGGGTCGAAAGGGTAGACGGTCTTGCCGATGGTGACAAAGACCGGATAGGGTAGTGACCGATCTTGCCGATGGTGACAAAAATCAGATAGGTAGTGACCGATCTTGTCGATGGTGACATGGGTCGAAAGGGTAGACGGTCTTGCCGATGGTGACAAAAAACCGGATAGGTAATGACAGATCGTGCCGATGGTGACAAGGGTCAAAAGGGTAGACGGTTTTGCCGATGGTGACAAAAATCGGATAGGTAGTGACCGATCTTGCCGATGGTGACAAGGGTCGAAAGGGTAGACGGTCTTGCCGATGGTGACAAAGAACCGGATAGGTAGTGACCGATCTTGCCGATGGTGACAAGGGTCAAAAGGGTAGACAGTTTTGCCGATGATGACAAAAAAAATGGATAGGTAGTGACCGATCTTGTCGATGGTGACAAGGGTCGAAAGGGTAGACGGTCTTGCCGATGATGACAAAAACCGGAAGGGTAGCGACCGATCTTGCCGATGGTGACAAGGGTCGAAAGGGTAGACACTGGACATGTATAAGTGGGATATCGGATGAAGACTCCTCCTCGACCTCGGAAATAGCCCTTGGACGACGGAGGGTTCATCACTATTCACCATTCATTTTTGATTTCATTCATTTTTTTTATTCACATTACTGACCTAAGCGCCCTCTCGGGTTTTCGCCGAGGCCAGCCCCCTCTTGCTTTTGCCCACGCGCCCTTTCGGGTTTTCACGTGGCGGGGTATCCTATTTTGCCTGCGACGCCCTTTCGGGTTTTCGCCACAGCTAGGTTATAGCCATTTTTGCACTTGTCCTGATGTGGGAGCAAGTCTGGCGGGGTATCTCTATTTTTAACCCCATTTTTATTTTGACTTCTTTCTTTTCTTTTTTTTTATTCGGAATGCGAGCCGGGATAGGGTAGCTTGATCAGGGCGGCATGCCACTAACCAAAGAAAGTAGCTCGATTAGGGTGGAATGCCACTAAACAAGGAAAAGTAGCTCGATTAGGGTGGAATGCCGCTAACCAAGGAAAAGTAGCTCGATCAGGGCGGAATGCCGCTAACCGAGGAAAAGTAGCTCGATCAGGGCGGAATGCCGCTAACCAAGGAAAAATAGCTCGATTAAGGCGGAGTGCCACTAACCAAGGAGAAGGTAGCTCGGTTAGGGCGGAGTGCCACTAAACCAAGGAAAAGGTTGCTCGGTCAGGACGGAGTGCCATTGACCGATGAAAAGTAGCTTGATCAGGGTGGAATGCCGCTAACCAAAGAAAGTAGCTCGATTAGGGCAGAATGCCACTAAACAAGGAAAAGTAGCTCGATTAGGGCGGAATGCCGCTAACCAAGGAAAAGTAGCTCGATCAGGGCGGAATGCCACTAACCAAGGAAAAGTAGCTCGATCAAGGCGGAATGCCGCTAACCAAGGAAAAGTAGCTCGATTAGGGCGGAATGCCGCTAACCAAGGAAAAGTAGCTCGATTAGGGCGAAATGCCGCTAACCAAGGAAAAGGTAGCTCGATTAAGGCGGAATGCCGCTAACCAAGGAAAAGGTTGCTCGGTCAAAACGGAGTGCCATTGACCGATGAAAAGTAGCTTGATCAGGGCGGCATGCCACTAACCAAAGAAAGTAGCTCGATTAGGGCGGAATGCCACTAAACAAGGAAAAGTGGCTCGATTAGGGCGGAGTGCCGCTAACCAAGGAAAGAGTAGCTCAGTTAGGGTGGAGTGCCGCTAACCAAGGAAAAGGTAGCTTGGTTAAGGCGGAGTGCCACTAAACCAAGGAAAAGGTTGCTCGGTCAGGACGGAGTGCCATTGACCGATGAAAAGTAGCTTGATCAGGGTGGAATGTCGCTAACCAAAGAAAGTAGCTCGATTAGGGCATAATGCCACTAAGTAAGGAAAAGTAGCTCGATTAGGGCGGAATGCCGCTAACCAAGGAAAAGTAGCTCGATTAGGGCGGAATGCCGCTAACCAAGGAAAAGGTTGCTCGGTCAGGACGGAATGCCCCTAACCAAGGAAAAGTAGCTCGATTAGGGCGGAATGCCGCTAACCAAGGAAAAGTAGCTCGATTAGGGCGAAATGCCACTAACCAAGGAAAAGGTAGCTCGATTAGGGCGGAATGCCGCTAACCAAGGAAAAGGTAGCTCGATTAGGACGGAATGCCGCTAACCAAAGAAAAGGTAGCTCGATTAGGGTGGAATGCTGCTAACCAAGGAAAAGATAGCTCGGTTAGGATGGAATGCCGCTAACCAAGGAAACGGTTCGATTAAGGCGGAATGTCGCTAACCAAGGAAAAGGTAGCTCGGTCAAAACGGAGTGCCATTAACCGATGAAAAGTAGCTTGATCAGGGCGGCATGCCACTAACCCAAGAAAGTAGCTCGATTAGGGCGGAATGCCACTAAATAAGGAAAAGTAATTCGATTAGGGTGGAATACCGCTAACCAAGGAAAAGTAGCTCGATCAGGACGGAATGTCACTAACCAAGGGAAGAGTAGCTCAATTAGGGTGGAGTGCCGCTAACCAAGGAAAGGGTAGCTTCGACCGATCACTCGGGGTGTGTCGGTTGCGCTGCGTGATATAGCTTAATGTGTTTTCTGTTGAGGGGAGAGAACTGGATGACTCCTTTGTGGTCTACAAGGACGTAGGCACCCCCTTCATATACTCGGCGGACGATATACGGTCCGACCCAGTTTTCGACCAGCTTCCCTTTGGGGTTAGAGGCCATCACTTCTCTTCTTTTGACCATCACTAGGTCTCCTTTCTTGAACTCTCGACCCTTGACTAACTTGTCAAAAGCGCGGGCCATGCGAGCTTGGTAGAGTTGGATGTTTTGTTGCGCCTGGAGGCGTTTTCCTTCGAGCTCGGCGAGCTCTTCCAATCTTCTTTCTGCATTGGTCTGCTCACCACTGACTAATCCGTGCTGGATGGCAACTCGCAATGAAGGAACTTCAAGTTCAATCGGCACTACAGCTTCCGACCCATAGACAAGGGAGAAGGGTGAACAGCCGGTTAGGGTCTTGTAGATAGTACGATAAGCCCAAAGTGCTTCGTACATCCTTTCTTCCCAATCCTTTTTGTTAGACTTGACAGTCTTTGCCAATAGTGTTCACAGGGTCTTGTTAAAGGCCTCTGCTAGTCCATTGGCTTGAGGGTTGTAGGGGGACGATGTCCTCCAGTCAATTTTGTATTTGTCAGCCAGCCGATAAACCTTCTGATTTCTGAAATGGCTGCCGTTATCAGAGATGATTCGGCTGGGGATCCCGAACCGGAATATTACATTCTGCCGGAAGAATCTTGCAACTAGTTCTCCGGTCACATCTCTTAGTGTCACTGCCTCCGCCCATCTGGAGAAGTAATCTGTAGCTGCTAAGATGTATCTGCATCCTGACGAAGATGCCGGCAGTGGTCCTACCACGTCCGTGCCCCACTGAGCGAACGGCCAACTTGGTAGAGTGGGATGTAGTGGCACTGGGGGTCTCCTCGCAACATTAGCATGTTCTTGACATTTCTGACAAGCTTTGGCAAACTTGCAGTAATCATTAAATATAGCGGGCCAGTAATAACCCAACTTCTTTATCTCTATTTTCATTTTCGGACCGGCCTGGTGTGCCCCGGCTGATCCTGCATGAACTTCTTGCATAACCTGCCCCGCTTCTGTTGAAGACAAGCAATGGAGTAGGACTTTTCTTCGGGCATCTGGCATAATTCGGAACAAGGTCCCGCTTCTCATCTCATAAGAATCCTTGATCCTCAGGAGCTTCATTCTTTGTTCTTTTTCTTTTGGAAGTTGCTGGTGTTGAAACCAGCGTAGGAGATGCTCTCGCCAGTCGGGCTGCTGAACCCCTTCGATGACTGCTACTTCCATCTCTTCTTCGTCGGCCAGGACCTCTGTTACGCTGGGGACCTGTCGGCGGTTGATCACTGTTATATTCAGGCTTGTGTCTGGCGGGACCGCCAATGAGTTGGCCAATTTAGCGAGGGCGTCTGCCTGAGCATTCCGGCCTCGATTGATGTGCTTAATGCTGATGAAGTGAAATTTCGACATCAGGCAAGCTGCCAACTGGTGATAGGGGAGGAGCTCTTGCTTCCGCACCTTGAACTCTCCTTCCAGCTGTTTTATAACTAGCATGGAGTCTCTGAATGCTTCCAGCATCTGAATTCCCATGGACGGAGCAATCTGTAACCCGATTATCAGGGCTTCATATTCTGCTTCATTGTTTGTGCACTGTTTGTTTATGGAGCAGGAAGTATGCACCACTTCTCCTTCTGGGGATTTCAAGACTATGTCTGCTCCTGCTCTGACCCTGGATGCTCCGGTAGCAGAGGCGTCAATTCTGGAAGCGCCATCAAAGTATAGTTGCCATGAGGAAGGCTGTACTTGGGCGGCTTCTAGGGTCTCATCCTCGGGAAGTTCCGGTTCCCACGGGCTTTCCTCGGGTATCGGATGTTCAGCCAAGAAATCTGCAATAGCTTGACCTTTGATGGCCTTGCGCGGTACGTATGAGACATCAAACTCCATAAGGATTACCGCCCATTTGCCTAGGCGGCCTTTGAGTGCCGGCTGGGACATAATATATTTCAGGGGATCCTCCCTGGACACCAAGCTGACTTCATGCGACAACATATAATGCCGGAGCTTTTTGACTGCGAAGACTAGTGCCAGGCAGATCTTCTCAATGTAAGTGTATTTCTCTTCAGTTTTGACCAGTCTTTGACTGAGATAGTAGAGGGCTTGTTCTTTCCCTTCTTCATTATTCTGGGCCAGCATTGCCCCCAGAGAATTGTGTGTAGCTACTATATACAGTATCAACGGCCGTCCCTTCACCGGTGCGCCCAATACTGGAGGAGTCTTCAGATAGTCTTTCAGCTTGTCAAAGGCTGTCTGGCAGTCTTCATCCCAATAGAAGGGAACATCTTTCATCATCAACTTGTGAAAAGGCTGGCATCACCCTGACAAATTTGAAATGAACCGCCGGATATAGGCCAAACGGCCCTGTAGTGACCGCAGCTCGGAGATGTTCCTAGGTGGAGGTAACTCCTGAATCGCCTTGATTTTTGCGGGGTCTATCTTGATCCCCCGATATCGGACGATAAAGCCCAAGAATTTTCTGCTCGACACTCCGAACGCACATTTCATAGGATTCATTTTTAGCTCATGCTGCCTCAGCCTCTGAAAAACAGTCCGGAGGTCCTGTAGGTGATCTTCTTTTCTTCTGGTTTTGACCACCAGGTCGTCTATGTTGCACTCGACCTTGTGGTAGAGCAATTCGTCAAAGATTTTGGTCATTGCGCGCTGATAGGTTGCGCCAGCATTCTTTAGTCCGAATGGCATTCTCTTGTACTGATAAATACCTTTGGGAGTTCAGAAAGCAGTATGGACCCGGTCACGCTCCGCAATCCAAATTTGATTGTAGCCGGACGACCCATCCATGAATGGCAGGGTCTCATGGCCGGTTGTAGCATCAATCATGACTTCCGTTATTGGCACCGGAAAGTCATCTTTAGGGCAGGCTTTGTTTAGATCTCGGAAGTCGACACAAATCCGGATCTGTCCATTCTTCTTTTTCACGGGGACGATATTCGCTAGCCATGTGGTGTACTGATTTTCTTCAACAAATCCCACATCAATGAGCTTGTCAACTTCAGCACAGATTCGGGTGATAAGCTCTGGCCTCATACACCGCGGTGGTTGCTTCACCGGCTCGGCTTCAGGGTTGATTGCCAGCTCATGTTGCGAAACGGCGGGGCTTAGACCCGGCATCTCTTTATAAGTCCAGGCGAAGCAATCCCGGTATTCTAGTAGCAGTTGAATGTACAGCTCCCGTTCTTCCGGGGATAGTTGGGCACTGAGGAAGGTAGGCCTAGGGTCCTTCTCATTTCCCAAGTTGACTTCTATCAGTTCATTGACTGTGGCCTGGCCTCCGTCTTCTATTTCCGGAGGCACCGGCTAGAGGTCGACGAAGTCTGGAATACCATCTTGAGGGTCGAGTACTTCGACCTCCTCGTCGGATATCACCAGAGCTTCATGGGGTCTCTTGATCTCTTGTGCTAGCGATTGTGTTGATGGATCTATGGACACATCCGCCGCCGTTGCAGCTCCCGAGGGTGAGAGAACAGCTTCAGTGCTTGTAGATGAGGTTGCAGCCATGACAGGCCAGTAGTTGTTTGCTGTCGGACTCGGGAAGTATATTGGATTTGTAGCAGAAGTTGAGGGAGTCTTGCCTTCTGGGACGGTTGTATCTTCCACAGAAGTGTCCCTTCCTTTCATGGTAGCTGGCTCCCCTTGATTGGAGTTGACCAAAGCCTCCGTGATTGGCAGAAAGGGTGTTGCGGTTGTCAGTAGTAGGGCCCCTGTAGAGGGAGAGACTCCTACTTCTTGAATGTTTTCGGCTTCGCTGTTGCTAGCCGCATCAAATTCGGCTTGAAAGGCCGCTTCTTTAGGATGAACTTGCTCCCAGCATCGGCAGGAGATCAGGGTCTCTATTTGTTGATTCCCGGATAAGACCAATTCAGCATGTTTGGCTTCCGCCGGATATTCATCAAAGGTTGCCCCCAGAGGGCTGTCTTCAATTGGATAGAAGGTGGAGATGGTATCCACCTCGTACCGCCCACTGTAATAATAGTCTTCCAGGGTGAAGCCCAGACCCGGATGTTGGGAGACACGTCTCATTTCTTTGTCCAGATTTATAGGATACCACATCTTCTGGAAAGCTTCCTTGCATTTTTGAGGTTGATCGGGAGGGATGTGTTGCTTCTGAAACATCCTGGCCGTCCGATCAGTGGTAAATGCCAGGCCCTGAACAGGAACCCGCGGGTTGGCTAGATCTTCAGGGAGGTAGCAGTCTGTGTCTTCCTGAGTGGGATGCTCCTCAGCTGCATAGAATAAGCTGCTAGGCCCATCTTCCTGTGCCACCTCCCAAGCTTTGAAAGGTTCGACAGTGGGACCATCGAGGTCGGAGACTGGCTTGGTGAGGCCGGCCGAGACTCCGATGCGGTCGTGCTGTCGATCAACATGCACTTCCCTGGCTTTGGGGTATAATGCTGGGGGTGTCACCCTGCCAACATTTCCAGAAGCCGTGATGTGGGAAACCACCTTCGGCTTGACATATCCGCGCGGCGGTGGCGGATACCAACCGTCACCCGATCTATTCTTCGATGCCCCTACGGGGGTTTCAGTTTCAGAAACCTTCCGGGGAGACCCCGCATACAGATTGGCATCCGCCAAATGACATTCAAACACCTCGAATGGGTGGATGTCAGCAAATATCCTCTCCTCCTTTCCCTGGAGGCTGTATTTGATGCATTGGTGGAGTGTGGAGGGCACCACCATGTTTTCATGCAGCCATGGGCGGCCGAGCAGTGCTTTGTAGGAGGTGCGAGAGTCAATGACGTGAAACTGCACCGTTGTGGTGAAATCTGCCAGGGTCAGCGTGAACTCTGCCACCCCCATAGATACTTCGCATTTATGGTTGAAGCCAGCGATACGCATATCCCTGACTTTTTCGAGATGCACATTGAAGTGGTACCTCTCGTATATTCTATATGGCAGGATGTTGACTGCTGCGCCAGGATCGACCAGAATCCGGTTCAGTTCTCTTCCGTTCAGGTGCCCTTTCATGTATAGCGGCCTATTGTGACTGGCAGTAGGCAGTAGCATGTCTTCTGGAGAGAAGGTCACACTGGCTTCTGGTATAGCCTCAGCTATGCAGGTTTCAAACTGAGCAGGCGTCTGCAGAGCAGTAATGATCGCCTGTCGAGTTTCCTCGCTCAAAGAGAGAATTTCCCAGATCGTAAATCGAGCAGGGAGCTTCTTGAGCAACTTCATTATTCGGCTTCCAGCCCGGACATTGGAGAGCTTCATCCCCTCAATCCACCTGGACTTAGGGAGGTTTTGATTTGTGGGTCCAGATGGCCCTACTTCATCTTCCTCGAACTCAGCACCTTCTAGGCTGGCACCGACTATCGGGTCTTCTTTATTGGCTGCTGTAGGGCAAGCTCCATCTGCATTTGCATCCTCAGGGGGTTGCGCTGGCTGCGGGTGAATGACCCCGAGTGTAGGGTTTGCTTCCTGACAAGGCTGCTTCCCTTTTGACATCTTCATGAATTCAAGGAATGAAGGGACTGTCTTGCCTCCAGTCTTGATGTATAGACCTGACGGAGGAGGGATTTGTACTCCCTTAACTTCCGGCCGAGGTGTCTTGTAGGGTTGCTCCCCTCTGAACATAATATTGTGATTGGGCGGCGGCTGACGCCCCCATTTCCGGCCTGACCGAGTGGCATGTGCAGCAGTCGCGGCCTCGGCCTTGCCTCCCCCAGCATGGGGTGTGAAGCAAATTTCTTCTTCTTCCTCTTCTCCGGACAGGTTGAAGAGTGCTGACAGAGCATTGCAGGAGACGACCCGTGTTTTATGGGCCCCAGCGGCCTTTCTTTTCTTCTTCTTTTGCTTTTTCTTCTTTTTGGTTTCTGCGGGTGCTTGCCCCCAGAACAGGCTGCTTTCTTGAGGTGGTGCTGCTTCAGCTTCCTCCCCTTGTTTGAGCGAGAGTTGCTCCAGCTCTTGCCATGGGACGTGGTCCCGTACTAGTAGAGGTTTCAGTTCGGGCTGTACATATTCATCTAGCCCTTCAATTAAGTGTTGCAGCCGAAGGACCCCAGGATTGGTTTCCTTGATCACTGGCAGCAGAGTTTGTCTCCTCCTGTTGGGTGTATGCATTCTGACAGCTGTGGGTGGAGTGACCCATATGGGTGCTACCACTGGCGGAGCAGGCTGAGGTGTAATACCACGGATATGTGCCCCCTCTTTCGGGCGGAGTGCCCTCTTCTTCTTGTGCTTCACAGGGATTTGCTGCCACCCCTGCTGCTCCTTCACGGGCTCCAGGAAGTGGATTTCGTAGGTGCTCCGTGTGCTTGCTTCAGAGATCTCCTCAGGTAATGCCTGGTAGAGGGAGACCATGTTGACCGCTGCTCTTCTAGGAGGAGCTTCATGTGGCTGAGGAGGGTCTACTTTGTACTCTCCCAGCTCTATTTCATTCTTCTTCACCATCCCTTCAATGATGTCTTTGAAAACATAACAGTCTTTGATTGAATGTCCCAGCATCTGGTGGTAGGGGCAGAATCTTGGACTATCTCTTCTTTTGAGGTCTTTTGGTCTTCTCGGCTCAGGCAGAGTGACCATACTGTATTCTATCACCCAGTCAAACAGGATCCGGGTCTTATCCTTAGGAAAGGAATAAGCCTTCTTCATTTTGTCCCTCAAGGAAGGACCTTCTTTGTCATCTGGAGCTTTTGCAGGTTGCGGGGGAGCCGCTTTCTTGCCTTTCTCCTTCTGTTGTTCGAACGCCTTGATATCAAGCGCATTCGCTTCTTTGGGTGTGGGGCGCCGTTCCACAGCCTTGCCCTTCTGGGCTATGCTGGCAGTTGACGTCGGGACAGGCTTGGCTAGAAAAGCTTCTACCTCAGCTACCACATTATTCAGCCGGTCGAACGACCGTATTTCCATACCAATCATCTTTTCCAGGACCTCCTTTCTGAGATTTTGCTTACATATTTGCACAGCGTCCTCCTGATGCGGAGGCCGCTTGCACCTCATTCCGAGGTTCCTCCACCTCTTGATGTAGTCAAGGGCGGTCTCATCTGCCCTTTGTTTCGTTGAATAGAGTTCGGCCACTGTGACCTCCCTCTCTGTGACATGGAATCTTTCTCTGAACTTCCTCTGCATATCTGACTAGTCATTGATTGACCCGGCCGAGAGACTAGAGTACCATTCAAATGCGAGCCCCGTCAATGAGGACCCGAAGAATTTCAGCAAATATGACTCGTCGGTGGACAGATCACCCATAACGGTCATATAATATGCAATATGTTCTTTTGGGGAACCTTTCCCGTTGAATTTGTCAAACTTGGGCGGCTTGTTGACTCCCGAGGGAAGTTGCTTAGCCGCATGGTGTTGTGGGTAGGGCACCCGATAGGCATCGAATGCGACGTAGTCACCTTCGCTTTTCTGTGCGAGCTTCAGCTCGATCATCCTTTCCACCATCATCCGGTTCACGACCGTAGGGTCGACTGGCTCCGGATAGAAGTGTGCTGGCTGCAGGTATGGGGTGACCAGGGTGGTCACCTGTGGAGGATGCAGCAGCGAGGGTGTTGGGTGCACGTGAGGAAGCACCAGAGGCAGCAGCGGCTGAGGCTGTGGCGGCCGCTGTTGTGCTGTCGTCACAGTTGGCTCCGACGGCTAGGGTAGTGTATAGATCGGTGGAGGGTCGTCTCGACGAGTCGCTCCCCGGGATGATTCACCCTGGACTTTGGGTGGTTTGGAGGCCGATGAGTGTTCAGCTCTCTCCATCAGCTGTTTCTTCAGGGAATCTATTTCCCGTTGATATTTTTGCAGCAGCATCAGGATCGATGGATCTATAGTGGTGGGGACACCTTCTGTTGTTTCTCCGGACGTACCCTCGGGCAGGATGTCGAGGAGTACGTCGTCTTCTTCTTCTGTCGTTACCACATTAGCGGTCAAGACGGGGGCTTTGTCGTCCCAGTGGAGGTATAACTGGGGCTGTTTCTCTTTCATCGTTGTCAGAAGCCCTCTTGCTGCTTCTGTCCTGTGGGTAGCTGGTCCCGGCCGTACGGCCAACTGAGCCAGTTCTTGGGGGTCTTCAGGAAGCTCCCCATATCGGCTGGATACACCAGCCATGTTGCAAGTGAAAACCTGCATCCTTCTTCTTTGTCGATGGACCCTCCGCCTTGCTTGTTGTGGAAAGGTCAGTCTCTCGAACACAGAAATTCTTCTTCTTTCTTCCCGCTCGGGGAAGGCTTCACCGGCTTCGATCTCAAAGCCGTCACTGTGTCCATTGTCGTCGACCGACGACATCCTCATTATATCCTCCATTTCTTCTTCATCTGCCGTTGATGGGCAGTAATTTTCTTCAGCGGCGACCGTCTGTATCAGTCGCTGTTGTCCGAGCGAGGTGTTACCCAATCCTCAGAAGTAGTTTCTGACCAGGCAGGCCATTTCTTCTTGACCCCGTCCTTGATGTAGCACGGGGGAGAGTGGTCGACCTCCAGCAGAAGAATGTAGACTAGTTGAGCTCTGTCGACTGGTTGTTGGAACCTTCGCCCTGTGGCAGGGATGTTGGCTTGACGAGCAGCAGCCCGGAAACTTCTGTGATGCGGAGGGTCCGCAACCACCTCTTCTTCATTCATCGGGGGCAAGCCCCTTTCTCTTCTCACTCTCGCCTTGACGTTCATAGGACGACGGCGGGTGGGTGTTAGCTGGTAGGTAGGTTGGGTTCGCTTGGGAACCCACACCTGTTTGAGTTTCCTCGGCCTGAGTGCCGGGTTTCCTTGGCTATGGTGGCCGGCTTCTTCTCTTTCTGCCCTCCTTCCAGCGAGAGCTTGATAGTTGTTGTAGACGGGGACGTTTGGGATGACGCGGTCTGGGGTCACCCGTGCCGTACGCCCGTTGAGGAAGACATGCATGCCTCCCACCAGCATTGATTTTCCGGACTGAGAGACAGTTCCGGCGATCACAGCAGTTTTCTTGAAAGCCTGGCGATGCTGACGCCCTCCAGGGGGTCTGTTGGTGACAGTGGGGTGCATCCCACGTACAATGTGGTGCACCAGGCAGCTAGCGGCCGGAGCCGGGTTCTTGAGCGAATCACCGCAGCAGGGGGCCTTCAGAGGCTCCATTTCCTTCACGGCTTCCTTGACAGGTTCCGTGGCTTCGACCTCCAGCATGTCGACAAAGGCCAACCCCAAGAAGTTGGGGAAGCCCACAGCAGGAGGAAAGCTACCAAATTCCATGGGCACCGCCAGGTACCCTTGCGCGTGTCCGGCGACGATCGCAGGACTGAAGCCAATGCCGGTTATCCCGTGAGTCGTCATTGTTCGCACTGAAATATCAAACAAGGCGACAATCAGTAGTCTTTGAGAGGGCTTCGAAGCCCGAATATCTCGGCAAAGAGATGAAAGGCGACACTGGTCCCACCGGGCGTGCCAGACTATGTTTCGCGCATTTTTTTCTCCTTTTCTTTCGTTCTACCTTTTCGTTCACGTGTCGATCGACCAATTAACTAACTTGTAGTCAACTGACTGATTGACGACGCGGGCGTGCCAGTCACATGAGTGACGATTCTATTGTGCGCTCATTCTGACCCATATCGAGCGAATGTGAGGTTCGGTCGGGACCAGCAGTCCGCCACACCATAAAGGCTATGGCGTTAATTACATCCCCCACGAGGAGAGAACACCTTTGATTAATTGCCGAGATAGCGGGCTGTCGAAGCCAGATTAAAAAAGAGCTACATGATGATCACGATGAAGACATGCAGGGTGCGTATATTTATCGTATAGCAGATGCATAGTTCATGGAATTATGGACCCTCGGTACGTGGCGGAGGACGTAGGTCCGAAGACTACCATCGCGCATGACGAAGACTTCCGGCCGGGCGTAACCCGGTCTTTTGTCGATGCTATTTGATATACCCGAGGGTCTATGCATGCATGCACACAAGACATCCACGCCTAGATTACACATGAAGATAACATTATGAAGACGGTGACGATCACCCATATTTATTACCCCTCATCGAGAAGAGGAAGAGCAACACAAGTATGCTAGCGAAAGCGAAATGCTAACGGATTATGATGGTGAGTATGATAATGACATGACTCGGGCTTGCTTGACCCTTCTGTATTCAATTCACTGCCTGCTACGGCTTGTCGACATTGCCCCCGAGAGGTGAGGCTTCAAAACCGGCGTGGCTATGCAAGAAACACTTATACGGCGCGATAGAACGTAGGCATAGTGGTTAATACGGCGCGATAAAGCATAGTCGTAGTGGTTAATACGGCGCGGTATTAGTGCTTTTAAGACGGCGCGCAAGATGGTTGGGGCGCGCCGGTTTAGGGCGCGCCGGAAAGCCGCAAGGAAAAAAATTTAGAAAATGAGTGTGGGGTTAATCCGGCGCGGGGGGGGGTACCGCACCGGTTTAGGGCGCGCCGGTTAAGACCGCGCCGTAATAAACATGTTTCATTGAATTATGAACCCTTTTAAGTTTATTGGACTTCAAGGGACCCTTTCTTGAGTTGCTCGGGTCAGATGATTGTTTGATTGGAGTCCATGGCCTTCTTAGAAATGAGGGGGAGGTCAGTGCGAGGTTCATACTCGAGCACTGAGTAGGTTCGATCGTTTCATTAGAGCCTGTTTATTCTTAATCTGTCCGAAATTGGACAGCATCTCCCCTGAACCTGAAGAGTTGCAGGGGAGAAGCGGGGTCATGTTCACTTGTGGAACAAGCCCCTAAACCGCCGGTGTACACGGAGGCACCCAGCAAACCCCATCGGATAGGATACCCCGAGGACTAGCCTACGAGGGGCACCAAAGCTCCGCAAGGGGAAGGATAGGGAGAGGAGGTCATTGATGATGGGAGCATCACCCCGAGGGCTAGCCTGCGAGGGGTGGACAGCCCACAGCTTATGACTCATCCCATAGAGGGACCGACCACCAGGAGGGTTAAGCTCCGAAGGCTGGCCTACGAGGAGCACACATCTCTTGGCCTCGATGGGATCTCGGATTGTCGGGGCGAAGCCTGTTAGGCTAGGACCCCTGTTGCTATCTGCTATGGCCTCGGGGAAACCTTCACCATGGGGGGGGTAAGGTTCCTGATCGCCCAGCAGCTATGCAAAGTAGCAGGGAATGTCCCCCTCCCCGGATGATTAAGACAAAACAAAGGAGTCTCGGAACGGTTCACATGACCATAATACGGGGGGGGGGGGGGGTGATCAACTCACAGGCGAAAAGAGCCAAACATAGGGGCATATGCTCGAACAGTTACGGCGCAATGTCAAGCCGATGCACCTTTCAACCCCGAGTACGATTCCCACCTTGCGAGCCACAGGGCAATAGGAAGAGAGGAATCGAGGGGAGCTAGTCTTTGACAACACGGTAGAAAGAAGCATACGCAGAAGCGCAGCTCTGTCCATGGAGGGCGCGCGGAGGCCCTTAAATCATACACGAGCACGGTCGGAATTAAAGAGGGGAAAAGAACCCCAGGGAGGGGGTGTTTTTGTAGCCCACAGTGCTTTGGGGCATGATCGAGGCTTCAGTGAAACCGGGACTGGAGAAAACACGCGGAGGACCCTGAACACACCCATCGCCGCAGATAGGGGAGGAGGCGGAAGTTTTGAATCAATCATTCGACATGTTGGTCCAAATATTCAAATATGCATTGCCACCCCAGAAATAGGAATGGGATACTCATTTACATGCTAAGAATCCGACGCCGGCATCATTGCTCGGTCGCCGTTCATCCGTTTGCAGAGGAAAATGAATGCAGTAAGAAGAAGAGATCGCAGAGGAGGGGAGGGGTCGGCTCATGTCATTGCCATCCCTCCCCTCTCTTGCTTACAGTTGATAGACGGAGACTCCAAAAGAGAAAAGAAATCCACGAAAAGCAAGGAAGATATACGCCGGTGCCCACCTGTTCTCAAAATAGAGTATCGGAGACTTCTCCCTCTCCGGCTCCGGAGGACTTCAGTCAGAACAGAGGAAGGCCGCCACTGAAGGACGCTCGGGTGGAAACTTCTCTTCCCAGGAAGCTCTCTCTTTTTTTCCTCGCCTCTCTAAGGATCTGTCTTTTTTCCTTTGTGGCCTCTTTTCGTCTCTTTTTCTTCTTTGTTCCTCCGTTCTCTCTCCTTTTTTGTCTCGAACAGCCGTATATATATAGTGCATGAGTTAGAACGTCGAACCGGCGTGGGATTGGCGCGCCGGGGGAGCCTTCAAGGCTTATCGCGCCGGGATCGAAGCCGTCATCAGGGCGATTTGCGCGCCGGCCTAAGGGCTGAAGATGGGGGCGCGCCGGGATAAAGGCTGAAGGTAGGGGGCGCGCCGGGATAAGGGGCATTGAATGAGGGGCACGCCGATTTAAGGTGCGCCGGGCTAATGCTTCTCATGCGCTCCGAGCCCGTCGATGAGTCCGGGGATGATTCTGGGAATCACCGTGAACATTAATCTTGCCATTGCTCCTCGAAACTTCGATGAGGTGTCTTGTAGAAGCTCCCAGGTTGACGTACGGCCCTCCTCGAGACTCCTGACAGCTTTGATTTGATCATGCGGGCTTTCCACTGACACGGCCTTTGGCTCCACAATCCATGCTGTTGGCTCGATCTGGCTCGTGCCCAAAGCTCCTTAGGGGTTGATGTAACACCAAGGATAGTTCCGCCTGAGCTGGGTGATCATTGGGCCACAAATGGGCCCACCTTGGCGGGGCCGTACCTGCGTCGGGTGATCGGGATATTCCGCCACCAGAGCTTTCGGTCCTTCATACTGGAGAGCCGGGGGAACTCCTTCATCCTCAGGTGAACCTTCTCAGTTGGTGGGGGACCACCGGATAGACCGTCGTCCTGGATCGGACAACGGGTGTGGTGTATGCGACATGACAGAATCGATGCCGGTTCATTGGGCAGGCTTGGTCGCACTGCCGGTTGGTTGTGGATTCATCTCGGCTCTCCTGAGGTGAAGTCCCCGTATCCATACGGAGTGACTCGAGGCTCTGGCAGCTTGAGAAGTCTTCAATATATTGATCTTTATCGGCTTCCGTACCTTGGCGGGCCGGGTCATTCGTCCTTATGGCTTGGTCGCCGACGATCATATTTTAGGTGCCAACATGCCCATGCCCTACGCGTCCTTAGCGCGCAGTGATCTCCCTGAGGTGTCAACCAACCGTTGGGCCACCTGCCTACTCCTCCTGCCATCCAGGACAAGGGAGTCAACTCCCATTGAATGCTCGTCGCACGCTTCCCGCCTTCGGAGGCTCTCGCCGCCCGGGGTGTAAAAAACACCTCTTCGTTGCGAAAGACCCAGAGAAGAAAAGAAGAGGAGGGAAGAGGAGAAGAGGAAGAGAGGAAGAGAAGAAGAAGGAGAAGAGAAAAAGGAGGAAGAGAGGAAGAGAGGGGAGAGGGCTCGCCGCTCCACTTGCCGCTGCCGTCTGAGCGCAGAGGGAAGAGAAGGAGAGAAAGTGGAAGAGGAGGGGAGGCTCCGCCTCCCCCTCCCGCTACTCCGTCCACCGCCGTCCGCGCGAAGAGCAGAAGAAGAAGAAGAAGAAGAAGAAGAAGAAGAAGAAGAAGAAGAAGAAGAAGAAGAAGAAGAAGAAGAAGAAGAAGAAGAATAAGAAGAAGAAGAAGAAGAGGAGAAGAAGATGAGAAGGAGAGGGGAGGCTCTGGCTCCCCCGTTGCTATCCCGTCCACCACCACCGGTGTGAAGAGCGGAAGAGAAGGAGAGTGAGGTCCGAGAGGGGAGGAGTCCATGCTCCCCCCCATCATATCTTCTTTCTTTCTTTCTTTGTCCCCTTGTTTTCTTTCCCGTCGCCATGTATTAGCCCCCCCCCCCCCCCCCGGGGCACTCCTCTTATGAGAATAAGAATAGAAAGGCTTGCAAATGTTTCCCCAGACGTCTCCCCAACGCATGTCTTCCGTGTTTGCATCCCTTGGTGTTTCATGCCCGCCCTCTCCCTTTCTCCTTTGGTTAGGGTTTGTTTCCTCCCGGGCATTTTTGCCTCCGCTCACCCCTGGGCACCCTCAGCGGTACGCCCTCCATACGCCTTTAACGGCACGCCCTTGGGCATCTCCAGCGCCTCTCGCGGCCTTCAGCGACACACCCTCATCGGGCCTTCGCTGGCACGGCCTTGGCGGCCTTCCCCGGCACGGCCTTTATGGCCTTCACCGGCACACCCTCACCCTTCCGGTCCTTGATCGGCACACTCATGGCAGTCCCCCTCCGGTACACCCCCTTTGAGCACCCTGTGCTTGCCTTTGGCCGGTACGCCTAGGCCAACCCTCAGTCCACCCCGTCCAGCCTTGGGGGCCTTCGGCTCATTATTTTCCCGCGTTTTCCGAAGTCTTATAAAGGTGTTGCCGCTCTCGGGCGCCCACCTCCAGTTGTCGTGTTCCGCCACTCCTTGTGGGCGCGTTCCCTGTATCTCCCTTACGCTCGGGTCAAGGGGAGATGCTGCCGAATTTATGTTAGAAACGATAACATATTCAAAAGCTAAAAAGAAACAACTAACAAATGGAACGATCACACGTTAAGAAGGACTAAAAGAAAGCAACAAACAAATGAAAAAAACAACGGTAAAATGCTTCAACCAATACAATGGAACCGCAACCAACTCAAAGAGAACCAAATCGAACGGCAACTAAACAACTGGAACACTCGTCCTCGTGGGAGAAAGAATGGGAACTGATCAAGAGAAGAAAAGAAGAAACCTCTGCACACTTAATAAAATCAGAGAGGAAGAAAAGAAAAGCCTTAAAAGAACTAGAGGGAGAGTAGGCCTTCACCGGTATACCTAGTCCAGCCCTTCGCCAACACGCCCCTAAGGGCCTTCCCCGGTACGCCCTGCCAGGCCTTCGCCGGCACGCTCCAACCGCCGCTTCCCCGGCACGCTCCCGCCGGCCCTTCGCCGGCGCACTCGGCCATACCCTTCGCCGGCACACCTCCTCAGCCCTTCAGCGGCACAGTCCCCAGGCCCTTCAGCAGCACACTCCTCGGCCCTTCAGCGGCACAACCCCCAGGCTCTTCAGCGGCACACTCCCAGCCCTTCAGCGGTACACCCCTCCAGGCCCTTCAGCGGCACACTCCCAGCCCTTCAGCGGCACACCCTCAGCCCTTCAGCGGTACGCCTTTCTCTTAGCCCTCTAATGGCCCATTCTCTCTCCAAAAAATATGAGTAATAATAATAATAATAAATAATAACAAATCCAAAAATTAATAAATAAATAAGAATAATAAAGGAATAAGTAATAGTAATAATAAGCTTAAAAAATAACAATAATAACAAGTAGACAAATAAATGATAACAAAGATGAATGAATAATAATAACAAACTCACCAAGAATGATAAATAAATAAATGATAACCCAGGATAAATAACAATAACAAATTTAACAAAACACGACAAGCAAACGAATGATAATAAAACGAACAAACAATAAAAACAAACCTAACAATAACAATAATAAATGAATAAATCACAAGAAAAAAATAAATAAATAGCAATAACGAACTCACTCAAAGATATACATAAATCAACAAATAATAATAGTAAATCTCTAAGTAATAATAAAACGATGGTAAAATCCGCTTTGCAGCCCCGTCTCTATCGTGACCCGGTGCTGAAGGAACAACGATGTCGCCCTCCCAAGTTGGGCCTGAGCCTTGGGAATCATCCCGAACTGGCCATGACCCGACCTCGCCTCGGGCCAACATTCTGATTAAACCGGACTTATTTCTCCGGCCGGATCCCTTCCGAGCCACTACTAAAATTGCCGCACGTTCGGCAGACATTTGAACGGATTCACCTCGATTCCCGCCGCGTTCTTATTACAGACCTACGTCCGAACATGAAAAGGCACGTGAGCGACCTGCATAGCCGGTGGCTCCTACCCCGATATGGTTGTGAGCCGGCATTGCTCCGGGCCAATAGCTCATCAATTCCGACCCGTTCCTATCGGGATTCGTTCCCGCCCTTCCATTGAAATTGCCGTAAACTCGGCATATATATTTGTACGGGGTTGTCCCTGCCCGCATTGCACTTTCAATACGGGCCCTTGCCCAAACATGAAAAAGGTCGGCAAGTGACCGACAGAATCCAAATTAGAACGAGACGGCTCTCACCACCCCCGGACTCCTTCCATGGGAATATCAATAAGACCTCCGTGGGCCACACTCAGACCTCGGGCCTATCCCGATCATGGTCATCGCCTGGCTCATATCCTCGGTCTACAGCCCGCTCCTTTCGAACATATTTTCGGTTCTGGAGTCTAGTCCCGGGACTCTCCCCCGTTGCTCTCCGGCACCGGAAATATTAACGTTGCCCACGCGAGCCCCCTTTGGACCACGGGAGGCGCCCCCAATATGGTCTCGACTCGATCTCGCACCGGGCCAATAAACTCGCTAGTTTCCTACTACACTAATCGAGATTTAACCGAATATTTTCAGTGTCTCGGAATAATGTATTTGTCGTATCACAGCATACATATGTTCCAGGTCCTCCTGCGATGATTATGATACTCTTAAGCCGGACACCCGTCCGAATATTAAACGGTCTCCCGAATGACCGACACGTTTCGAACGTTCGCTTCCCTAGACACAGGGCTTTCCAACCGATTCAAGGGATATTCCCCCGTTGCCCCTTTGCACCGGAAATATTAATGACGCTCATGCAAGTCTCGTTTCGACCGCGGGGGGCCCACCGTAGTATGGTCGCAGCTTGCCTTTGCACCGGGCCAACAGACTTACCGGTTTTCGACCGCTCTAACCGAGGTTTGGCCGAACGTTTTCCGTTCCTCTGAACAATAAATTTGCCGTATCCCGGCATACATATCCTCCGGTTTTCCCATGACGATCACGCTTTCTCAAGCTGGACATTCGTCCGAACATTAAATGGTCAGTACACGACCGACATGACCGCGAATGGTTTTCTTCTCGCCCTCGCGTGAGGATTTCAATATCTCGTAATAGACCTTTCATGCAATTAATTTCTTGGCCATGAGGCCCTGAATCCCGACGATTAATCAAGGGTGTTCCCTCGTATGGGGGATGTAAATGATGTCGTGACCTTTATGGCGCGACGGGTTTTGGTCCCGACACAAACCACACAATCGTCTAACGAAGTCAGATCGAGCGCACCATGGGCTCTTCGGGGTCCGAATAAATTGTCACTTCGGTGACTAGCAGACCCACACACTTAATAGACGAACCACCTGAACAAGCGAATTTTAGTGCGTCCACAGCTTGCTCCCCGAGCCTTATGGGGAAGACTATTGTAAGTGTGAGCTTGTTTGGGCCGGCTCCTTCCTCTCCTTCGTGGTTACCTAATGATCTTTTCTTGTCAATTCTGGGTTTCAGGGGCTTAACTTGCCGGAGGCTATGGAAAAGGGTACCCCAGTTGCGCCGATCGACCGTCAGGTGGGGGTCAATGTGGGCTCGGGTAAACTAGCCCTTCTATTCGAGGCTCTTCAGCAAGAGTCGGCCACAGGGACTTTAAGTGTTTCTGAAGCGGCGGATGAGCCTTTGGAGGAAGGAGAGATTGCGCCTGAAGGTCGCGTCTTCACGATGGCTGAGGTAAGCGGGGCTTTATGGCTCTTCCCACTTCTCGTCCTTGTGTAATTTATTCCCGGCGATGGGCGGCTAACCATATTTCATGTGGGCAGGTGGTGCCGACGACCGGGAGGACGCCTGGCAGCTCTCGCAAGGCGATCACCAAGCGGAGGCCGATTACCGGTCAACCACCAGCAGGGGGACCGACTCTGGCATCTGTTCCGGAGGTGGAGACTCTTGCCGTGCTCGTGCAGGCGGGAGGCCTCCCTCACCTACTGGTTCCACTTCCACCTCTTCCGAGGTTGCCGGCCCAGATGGAGGACCCTTTCTTGAGACAAATATTTGCGGGGCTCCGTGCACATCTGGAGGGGCCCCAGATGCGAGAGAAAAGTCCGTGGGTGATGGCATCGGGTCCGGCTTTACTCGAAGCCCCTCCTTCAGCCGAAGCAGCCGTACCGGCACCCCTGCCCATTGAGGCAGTGGCAGAAGCGAACCAAGCAGAGGCAGAGGAGGCAGGAGAACACCGAGTGATGGCGGCGACAAGTGCTTCGGCGATGAACTTGGTCATTTCCTTAGCAGTGGTCGGCCAGGAATCTTCTGTCAAGCCACGCCGGCCAGGCGTCTTGACTCTTGCTCTTCCATCTTCTTCGGCCGCGGTGAACGCCGATTTGTGGGCGGAGGTGGACAGCACCATGGAATTTACTCCCCCAGCCATGCCTTCGGTCAGTCACACCTCGTCAGAGGTGCCAGTCCATCAAATGCTGGTAACGCTGCGGACGATGTTCTTTGCCGATCTTTCCTTATCATACCGGGAGGTACATACCATAGTGACGTAGCTGACCGGGGCGTTACAAGTGCTGGGCTGTCCACTAGGGGAATGGTCACGACGAGTCTTGTTGCTATTAAAGTATATCAAACGTCACGAGTTTCTCGAGACCCAGGCTCCCGACGCGCACGCCACGCTAGACGCCCAAGCGGACGAGTATTTGCAGGTCTTGGAGGCACGTCGCCATGATGAAGAGCGCCATGGGAAGGCCTTGGAGAAAGGCCAGGGCAGCGTCCGCTCCCTCAAGAGTCGGATCGAGAAGCTAGAGGGCTACCTTGCTGCGGCTAGGGTTGACCTTGCCGAGACTGAGAGGGTGGTCGAGAGTGAGAGCGAGGCTCTCACCGTCGCCCAAGTTGAAACGGTGTCCGCGGAAGCTGAACTCGCCCGTCTCGAGGAATTGAGGGGCCGGTTACGTGATATGACAAACTTCCCTTGCGTCGGGATCCTGCCCCTCGAGGACATCTTCAGGGGTGTCGGCTGAGCGTCGCCTCCCTTAGCTCTCTCCTTTTTGTAACACAAGGGTATGCCCCGAAGCATATGTAATCTGATCCTTCTTTAAATAGAACAGAACAGTTACATTTTCACGTGTTCTTCATGTATGCATTCATCCCAGAGGGACCTCTCTTCCCCTATTTCTCTTCTGTGTATATTGTTTTCTTCTTCCTCTTCCCTCCCCTCCTCTTTTTTTGTGCTAAGACACATTGGCAGGGTGTGAATCTTCGCGAGGATTCGCTTTAGGAGAACCAGGCAGGAACCCATGTCAGGGCACAGGAGAGTGCTCGCCTTCCCAGGGGGAGGACGAGGGGACCACTCCACCATACCGAACGGGCGACTCCCTAGTTTCGCCGCAATATTCGAAGCGCGTACTGGCCTCAAGCGGGGGGCCTCGATCAGAGACCGGATTTCTCGTCGTCCAGAGGGGATGGAGAGAAGAGTTTGTCTAGTCAATGACCTGGACGGAAGATCCGAGCCAAAGGGGTACCCACCGCCCGGGGAGGACAGAGAGAAGAGTTTGTGTAGTCAATGACCCGGACGGGAGGTCCGAGCCAAAGGGGTACTGACTATCCGGGGAGGACGGAGAGAAGAGTTTGTTTTGTCAATGACCCGGACGGGAGGTCCAAGCCAAAGGGGTACTCACCGCCCGGGGAGGACGGAGAGAAGAGTTCTTCTTCTTTTCTCCTCTTTCTTTCTCTTTTTTTTTCTCCTCTTTTTTTCTCTCTTTTCCTCTTCTTCTCTTCCTTTTTTTCTTTCTCTCTTCTCCTCTTCTTTTTTTTCCTCTTCTTTTTTTTTCTTTTCTCCTTTTTTTTCTCTTCTCTTTTTCCTCTCTTTTTTTCTCTTTTTTTTCTCTCTCTTTTTTTTTACCTTCCTCTTCCCCTTTTTCTCGCTCCCTTTTTTTTTTTGGAAACATGGATAGTGGTCAAGTTGCTTGGACATCAATCACGCAAATCTGCCCAAAATAGGGCAGAGGGTTATATTATTGATTGAACGGGGGCGCCAGAGCGTGGTACAGTCTCAAGTGCCTTACATTAAGAGGCGGGAACTGAACTTCCCCGCGATGGTTGACAATTACATAGGCCCCACCTTCGTAGACTTTTTGGACTACGTAGGGTCCGAGCCAGTTCTCATTCAGCTTACCCTTAGGGTTGGCAGCCATGAGGTCTCTTCTCTTGACCATGACGAGGTCGCCCTTTTTGAATTCGCGCTCCTTGACAAGCTTGTCAAAGGCACGTGCAATCCGGGCCTAGTAGATCTGAATGTTCTGTTGGGCCTGGAGTCGCTTTCCTTCTAGACTGGAGAGTTCATCAAGCCTTCGTTCAACGTTGGTTTGCCCTTCAAGGACAAGGCCATACTGAATGGCAACCCTGAGGGACGGTATTTCCAGTTCAACGGGGACGATTGCCTCCGAGCCATATACGAGAGAAAAGGGCGAGCAGCCTGTTGGAGTCTTGTATACAGTTCGGTACGCCCAAAGCGCCTCGTACATTCTTTCTTCCCAGTCCCTTTTGTTAGAGCTGACCGTCTTGGCCAGGAGAGTACAGAGTGTCTTATTAAAAGCTTCGGCCAGCCCATTAGCCTGTGGGTTGTAAGGAGTCGATGTCCTCCAATCAATTTTATATTTTTCTGCCAGTCGGTAGACCTTCTGATTGTGGAAGTGGCTTCCGTTGTCTGACACAACTCGGTCAGGCGCGCCAAACCGGAATATGATATTACGGTGGACAAACCTGACCACGATCTCTCCTGTGACCTCCCATAAGGCGACAGCCTCTGCCCAACGGGAGAAGTAATCAGTTGCCGCCAAAATGTATTTGCAGCCTGTGGAAGATGCAGGTAAGGGACCCACAACGTCCGTTCCCCACTAGGCGAACGGCCAACTGGGCCCGATTGGGTGTAACTGCACGGGGGGCCTTCTGGGTATGGTGGCATGCTCCTGACATTTTTGACACGACTTAGCATATTTATAGCAGTCGTCGAACATTGCAGGCCAATAATAGCCAAGCTTCTTTATTTCAATCTTCATTTTCAGCCCGGCCTGGTGTGCGCCAGCTATCCCGGCGTGGATCTCCTTCATGACCCTCCAGGCTTCTTTAATGGACAAGCATCGGAGGAGTAATTTCTGCTTGGCGTCGGCCACCATTCGGAATAATATTCCATTTCGGAGCTCATAAGAGTCCTTAATTTTGATCAGCCTGATCTTCTCTTCTCTCTGCTTGGGCAGCTGCTAGTACTTGAACCACTGCATCAGGGGGTCTCTCCAGTCGGGTAGGCCGACGGCTTCTGCTGTGGTGACTTCTAGCTCTTCTTCTTCTGGTTCCTCTTCTATCATGCTGGGCATCTGGCGCTGATTTATTACTTGGATACTGAGAGATCCATCTGGAGGCACTGCCAGTGATCTTACCAGTTTTGCCAGGGCGTCGGCTTGTGCATTCTCCCCTCTGGCGACATGGCCTATCTCAAGGAGGTAGAACCACTCCATGAGTCTCTTCGCCTTAGTGTGATAAGGGAGCAACTCAGGTTTTCGAACATCAAACTGTCCCTGGACCTGCTTGACGACCAGCAGCGAGTTGCCGAATACTTGGAGCATTTTGATCTCCATTTGGAGGGCCACCTGAAGGCCGATGATCAGAGCTTCATACTCTGCTTCATTGTTTGTGCAGGGCTTAGTAATGCAGCAGGAAGTGTGCACCACTTCTCCATCTGGCAATTTGAGGACGATGCCGGCTCCGGCCTGTACCTTGGCGTGTCCGGACGGGGTCGCTTCTGTTCTCGAAGCCCCGTCAAAGTATAGCTGCCAGATAGCTTGTTGGACATGATCCACCTCCAGTGTCTCATCTTCGGGTAGCTCGGTGGCCAACGGGGAGCCTTAGGGCATGGGGTGTGCTGCGAAGAAATCCACGACAGTTTGTCACTTAACGGCCTTCTGCGGCACGTAGGTGATATCAAACTCCATGAGCATCACGGCCCACTTGTCAAGGCGCCCCTTCGGGACAGGCTGGAGGAGGATGTGCTTGATAGGGTTAGCTCTGGATATTAGACTTACTTCATGGGACAGCATGTAGTGCCTCATCTTCTTGACTGCGAAGACCAAAGTAAGGCAGACTTTCTCTATCGAGGTGTACTTGGCCTCCGCACCCACTAGTCTCCGGCTGAGGTAGTAGAGAGCCTACTCTTTTCCCTCATCATTGTTCTGGGCAAGCATTGCCCCCAGTGAATATTCGGTAGCCGCTATGTAGAGAATAAGCGGTCTGCCTTTGACAGGTGCCCCCAGGACTGGCGGGGTCTTCAGGTATTCTTTTAGCTGGTCGAACGCACGTTGGCATTCGCGACCCCAGCTGAAGGGTGCATTCTTCATCATCAGTCTGTGAAAGGGTTGGCAACGCCCTGACAGGTTGGAGATAAACCTGCGGATATAGGCTAGATGGCCCTGTAGGGACCTCAGCTCTCCCAGACTCTTCGGAGGGGGCAACTCCTGAATGGCTTTTATCTTGAAGGGGTCAATCTCGATCCCTCTGTGCCGGACAATAAAGCCAAGGAACTTACCACTGGACACGCCAAAGGCGCACTTCATAGGGTTCATCTTCAGCCCATACAGCCGGAGCCTTTGAAAGACGACCCTGAGGTCGCTCATATGTTCAGCTCTCTTCTTAGTCTTGACAACTAGATCATCAATGTAGCATTCGACCTTGCTATATAACAGCTCGTCGAAGATCTTGGTCATTGCCCGCTGATATGTAGCACCGGCATTCTTGAGACCGAAGGGCATCCTCTTGTAGTGGAATATCCCCTTGGGAGACCTGAAAGCCGTGTGAATGCGGTCATGGTCGGCTATCCAAATTTGGTTATAGCCGGATGATCCATCCATAAAGGACAAGGCCTCGTGGTCAGTGGTTGCATTAATCATCACTTCGGTGATAGGCACCGGAAAGTCATCTTTTGGGCAGGCTTTGTTCAGGTCACGGAAATCCACGTAAATCCTGATCTATCCATTCTTTTTCTTTACTGGTACAATGTTGGCCAACCAAGTGGTGTATTGGTTCTCCGCCACGAACCCGACATCTATGAGCTTGTCGACCTCCTTGCAGATCTAGCTGATCAATTTCGGCCTCATACGCCGGGGAGACTGCTTCACTGGTTCCACTGTAGGATCAATGGCCAAGATGTGCTGAGTCACCTCGGGGCTGAGCCCAGGCATTTCTTTATAATTCCAGGCAAAGCAATCCCAGAATTCTTGCAGCAACTTTGTGTATTGTTCTCTCTCCTATAGGGGCATAAGAGCACTCATAAAGGCCGGCCTGGGGTCACCTTCTGTGCCAAGGTTGATCTCAATCAATTCGTCGACTGTGGCCTGGCCGCGATTTTCAATTTCCGGCGGGGCTGGCGACAAATCGACGAAGTCTTGATCTTCTTTGTCTTCGGGCTCGAGGACGCCATCCCCCTCTTCTTGTTCCTCATGAAGGGGCACGGGGGCTGTATCTGTCGCGCATTCCTCGTGGACCGTAGCTGCCGGGTCCACGGGGTCCGCTGGTGCAGAAAGGCACAGGGCCACCTCAGGATCTTCTGTATAATCATCATAGACAGCTCCGGCGGGGGCCGGGGCAGCTGCATCTTCAGGCGCCTGGTACTGGATGGATAGTGTATAGGCTCCTCTTCTGGGGCTGTCCACCACGTGGGGGCGTGGTGGGGCTACCACATAGTCTCCCATTCTGAGCTCGTCCCTATCAATGAGGTCTTGAGTAATGTCCTTGAAGACATAGCAGTCTTCGATGGTGTTGCCTAGTATCTGGTGGTAGGGACAAAACAGTGGGTCTCCACTTCTTCGGGTGTCCTGCGGCCTCTTGGACCGTGGGAGGGAGACCTTGCTGTAGTGGCAGGCCCATTCAAAAATACCCCGAGTCTTCTCTCTTGGGAAAGAGTAGGGCCTTTGCAGCTTCTCTTGGAGTGTCAGGCCTTGCCTGGTTGGCCGTCCGGTTAATGGGCTTGCCGTGTCTCTTGTCTCCCTTCTTGACTAGACGGGGACATCGGGACTGGTGTCTCGGGGTCGAGACATATAGCCACCCCACGAGCGGAGAGAGCCCTGGATGAGGTCGACAACTAGCGAGGTCAACTCAGCCAGCCGTGCTTTTAACATCTCGATCTTCCGTTGCTGCATATGGTACAAGGCATACATGACGTGGTCATATCGAGGGGAATTTGGGGCATGACCCATGCTTCTGCTTCTTACTTCGCCAGCAGGCCGAAGTGAGGGCGCCTCGGCGGTGTGCTCTTGCGAGTCTAGCCTATCGGAGAGAGAGGGGATTTTCCCCGTGCAGCAGCGGCGGAGAGGGTTCCAAAGGAACACTTTTTCATCTTGTGCCTCCTCAGCCGGAGGCCTGGGATATACTTCTTGGTGGGCTTCCCGCAAATCTACAGCTTCCGCGGGGTCGTCGCCGGACAAGGCCGAAATCGATATCACATCAGTTTCGTAATAATCTTCTGGTGAAAAGCCCAGACCGGGGGTGCTTGGTGATTTGCAGCAGCCGCCGATCCAGGTTTGGTGGGTTCCACATTCTTTCGAACATTTCCTTCCGACTGGAGGGTTGATACCGGGGAATCTTTTGCTTTCTGACCATTCTGGCTGCCTGGTCGGTCATATGGGGGAGTCCCACAATGGGGACGTGCGGGTCATGCAACTCGTCAGAAAACTGGCAATCATCGTCTTCCATGACTGGCTTTTCCCCGGCAACATAAAAGATAGTGGATGGCCCCTCCGGGTTAGGCACTTCAAAGGTCCTTAGCCGCTCGGCCGCTTGACAGTCAATATCTGTAATGGGCTTGATGATCCCTGGTGGGACTCTGACATCCTCCAGCAGGTCTTCGAGGCAAGGCGTCCCCGGTGTAGAGTAGATAGGGAGAGGGGCTCCCTTAAATACCCCCCCCTCTTGTGCAATGAATGGTACATGTGGGGGAGCCACATAACCTGGGGGCGGCGGAGGAAACCAACTGCCCGACTCCACTTTATTCTTCCCTTTGTCTTGGGCGGCTTGGGGGGCCTGCTTCGCCTTATCTAGATATAGATTGGCATCTGACAAGTGACACTCGAACACCTCGAACGGGTGGAGGTCGGCGAAGATTCTGACTTCCTTCCCTTCACAGGGGTACTTGATGCATTGATGCAGGGTGGAGGGCACCACTCTATTCTGGTGTAGCCAGGGCCGACCAAGCAACGCTTTATAAGAGGTGTTGGAGTTGATGACGTGGAACTGGACCTTAGTGGTGAAGTCATCAAAGGTCAGGCTGAACTCTGCGACCCCCATGGGCACCTCACATTTCTGGTTAAAACCAGCAATCTTGACATTTCTGACCTCAACCAGGTGTACATCAAAATAATGCTTTTGGTACACCCGGTATGGGAGTATATTCACTGCTGCCCCCGGGTCGATCAGGACCCTGTTGATGGGCTGGCCGTTCAGCTGCCCTTTCATGTAGAGGGGCCTGTTATGGCTGCAGGTCGGCAGGAGCATGTCGTCTTCTGTGAAAGCCACAGCTACTTCAGGTGAGGTTTCTGCCAGGCAAGCTTCAAGGTGCGCTGGCGTCTGGAGTGCGGCAATGATGGCTTGCCGTGTTTCTTCATCCAAGGGCAGCATCTCCCACACGGTAAATCGGGTCGGGATCTTCTTGAGGTGTCTGACTATTCGGTCGGCAGCCCGCACCTTGAGTAATTTCATCTCTTCGGGCTTGCTGCGCCTGCCCCCACCCGGGAGCTGGGGTGTCAGGTCAGGGGATGCCATCTTTGTGGGTTCTGTTGCAGCCTGCTGAGCCGGCGGGGCCTGCTGGGCTTCCTCCGTCCCCCGCATGAATTCGGCGAGGCTTGGGGTGTCACTGTTTTTCGCTTCTGGCTGAGGAAGAGTTGCCGCCGGTAGAGCTTGAGAGCTGCTTACTTTTTCGGTCGAAGGAGACCCCTGGGAGCGCGCCTTCCTGCCTGCTCGGGCTAACAGGAATTCGGCTAATGAAGGGGTGCCTCGGCTCCTAGCCCCTACGGGATAGAGACCCGCCGGAGGAGGGATCTCGGTGCCTCGGACTTCAGGGTCGGGAACCTGGTATGGTTGTTCCCCCCTGAGCATGATGTTGAGGTTATCCTGAGGAGGGCGTCCCCACTTCCTTCCCGACCTGGTGGCATGTTGGGAAGTGAAGACTTCAGCTTGATTCGCTTCCGGCGGCTCATGGGGTGGCTCTTCTTCTGTTTCCTCCAGGGAAAGGGCAGTGTCGAATAAAGCCGAGAGGGTGTTGCAGGCGACGACGACCTCCTTCTTCTTATTGCCCCTGGGTCTTCTCTTCTTCTTCTTCTTTCCTGCTGCGGCGGATGGCTGCTCTTAGGGAAGTTCATCCCACAGGAGAGGCTCTTTCTCTGCTTCAGCTTCTGCCCCTGGAGCCAGTTCGAGTGATTTGAACTCCTCCCATGGGACATACTCCTTCAGCTCCACGGGCTGGATTTCGGGCTGCTCATAATCTTCAAGCCCATCAATAATAGCCTGGAGTCTTTCAACCTCTGGGCTGGTCTTCTTGTGCATCCGCAGCGGGACAGAGCTCTTTTTATTGTGAGTGGACCGCCTCATGACTAGCCGGGGGGCCGTGTCGTGGCGAGCTGGGCTTGCAGGGGGCGGTGGAGGCCGGGGTGTTGCGTCCCTCAGACGAACTCCGGGGCTGGGTCGAGGGACGTGTGCTCTTCTATTCTTTCTAGTTGCAGTCTGCCAACCTCTTTGATCCTGAGCTGGGGTCATGATGAAGGTCTCATAAGTGACGCGGGCGCAGGCCTCCGCCCACTCCTCAGGCAACTCCTGGTATAGCAAGACCATGTTGACAGTGGAGGTTACGTTGGGCAACTCATACGGTTGCGGGGGGTCTACTCTATGCTCCCCCATGTCCAGCTCCCCATTCTTGATTAAGGACTCAATAACATCCTTGAAGACATAGCAGTCTTCAATGGTATGCCCGAGCACTCGGTGGTACGGGCAGAAGCGCGGGTCGTCCTTTTTCTTTAGGTCTCCGGGCCTTTTCGGCTCTGGCAGTGTAATTTTGTTGTAGCTAGTTGCCCATTCGAACAGAAGCTTAGACTTGTCCCGGGCAAAGGAATACAGCTTATTTCTCATCTTCTCCCTTAGTGAGGGGCCTTCCCGCGGTTCTGTGGTTCTGGGCGGAGGAAGGTCGGCAGCCCCCTTGGCTTTCTCTTTCTGCTTTTCAAAAGCCTGGAAATCTAATGTGTGCACCTTAGGGGGAGCTGGCTTCTTCTCGGCCTGCCTGGTTCTTTGGCTTGACATGGCCGGGGTGGAGGAGTATCGGGCCAAAAATGCCTCGATCACTGCTACCACGTTGTTCAGGCGGTCAAATGTCTTGACCTCGGTGCCGATCATCCTTTCCAGGATTTCTTTCTTCAAGTTCTGTATGCAGATCTGCACCACATCCTCCTGGTGCGGGGGACGCCTGCACCTCATGATGAGGTTCCTCCAGCTCTTAATATAGTCGAGGGCCGACTCGTCATTCTTCTGTCTTGTGGCATAAAGTTCTGCCACGGTGACCTCTCGTTCTGCAACATAGAATCTTTCTTTGAACTTATTTTGCATGTCGGGCCAGTCGGCGATAGACCCGGGTGGCAGGCCAGAGTACCACTCAAAGGCAAGCCCGGTGAGTGTCGAGCCGAAGAACTTCAGGAGGTAGGCCTCATCAGTAGCCAAGTATCCCATGACATTCACATAATAAGCAATGTGCTCCCTGGGGGACCCTTGCCCGTTGAACTTTTCGAGCATGGGTGGCTTGGTGACGCCGACCGATAACTTCTTCGCAGCATGGTGAGCCGGGTAGGGCACCCGGTAGACGTCGAACGGCGTCTGATCCCCGTCACCTCTCTCTGCCAGTTTCATGTCTATCATCTGTTCTAGCATCAACCGGCTAACCGTTGCCGGGTTGACCGGACTTGGATAAAAATGGGCGGGCTGCGCGCTCGGGGTAGCTAGCACGGTCGCCTGGGGGGCCATGAGGGACCCTTGGGAAAGTCAGGCATGTGGCGGGACTGGTGCGGTGCAGTGTGCCTGCTGCAGGGACGCATCCCCGAGAGGGTTGAAGGTTGCTGGAAGGGCTGCTTCTGAAAATTGCCCCCTGTCCCTAGGCGCTTCGGGTAAAACCTCGGTCTGCCAGGACGTCGGGGGCGGTGTGTTCCGTTCATTCAATTGCTTTTTAAGTGATTCAATTTCCTACTGGAATCACTGCATCATGAGCAGCATTGCCGGGTCAACCGTGGGGAGGCTGGGCATGCCCCCTGTCTCCTCGGCCGGGGCGTCCTCGAATGATGTAGAGGGTCCGCCACTCGTGTCGCCGGTGGTGACCACATTGGCCGTGAGGGCCGGGAGGGGCTCTTCAGGTAAGGTCCCTTCGGCGCCTATGGATGCCACGCCGCCTGCCGCTCTCCCTCTTCTAGTGAGGGGTCCCGGCCTGACGGCGATTCTGGCCACTTCTTCCGGATCGGTGGGCAAGGCCCCGTACCGACCGTGAACTCCTGCCATGTTGCAGGTGAATGTTTGCCATCTCTTGTTCTTGCTTATCTTTGTCTCCCTCCAAGACGATCTTCCTGGGAACACCAGTCTGTCGAAGACCGATCGTCGGGGCGGCGTTTCCTCCCGTACAGGGGACTGGCGCGGCTCCTCCGATCGATTCCTCGACTCCGCGCTGGGTGCGGGTCGGGCTCCTTCTTCTGGGAAAGCGGAGGCCATTGCCCCCAGCAGTCTCTGGCGGCCGGCGGGGGTGCTGCCCGGGCCTCGGAGGTAATTCCTCATAGCCTGCTCGATCCCTTCCCACTCCTGGTCGGGGAGAGCAGCCTGCGGTTGCATGTCGATAATAGTGGCAGGGGGGAATAGGCCTTGAGTGCTGGGCGAGCAGCATTGTGTCGGCGCCCTCGGGGACGGCGGTGGACATTCTCAGACGGCACCAGGATGAGGAGTGTCGGTCGGAGAGTTGGGGTCATCACCTCGACCCTGCCATCTTGTCGGGCCCTCCTCGGGCAGGAAGTGCTGGGTGTGAGCGACGTCACGCGGTGCGGGGAGCGGGGAAGAAGGCGGAGCACGCGGGCTGCTCTTTTTTTTGTTTGCTGCAACACAGAAATAAGAGAAAAGAGAAGGGGCCACCATGGGAGATTGCTCCGGCGGGGCAAGCGGGACAAATATAATAGCAAGATATGGGGGTTTAAACGGCCATAGCGGGAAGTGACTCGCCAAGAGCTCGGGGGGACGGGAATGATGCAGAAATTAAATAACAAGAATTGAAACGGCCATTGGGGAAGTGACTCGCCACGGCCTCGAGAATATGAGTAGATAATAAGATAACAGAATATCAAGAGAATATAAGGAGCGGGAATTTAAACGGCCATTGGGGAAGTGACTCGTCGTGGCCTCGAGAATATGAGCAGAATATAATAGAATATAAAGAGAATATAAGAACGGAAATTTAAACGGCCATTGGGGAAGTGACTCACCGCGGCCTCAAGAATATGAATAGATAAGAATATAACATATAAGAACGTGAATTTAAACGGCCATTGGGGAAGTGACTCGCCGCGGCCTCGAGAATATGGGCAGAATATAACGGAATATAAAGAGAATATAAGAACGGAAATTTAAACGGCCATTGGGGAAGTGACTCGCCGCGGCCTCGAAAACAATATGTGATTGCCAGGGGCCAAAAGACCCCAAAATAAGAAAGTGATCGTGCCTACCTCAAGAGCGGGAGATGGCGGGTTGCTTCTTCCTCTCCTTCCGGCCGGCCGACGGAGAGGGCTTTCCTCGGTTACCCTTGTAAAACAACGACAAGCAAATAACAAGTGGATCAGAAAGATGAAGGTGTAGTATTCAAATCCTTGCGATAAAAAAATGACGAAATGATGGCAAGACACACACCTGGTTGGTGTTATCTTTTAAACCCCTCTCGGACTCGAGTAGGAGGAAAATGAGATGATGGATGCAAGAAGTGTATAAGAAGAGGTGCCCTTGTAAAGGGGGATAGAGGATGCAAGATGATGAATGCAAAAGAACTACGAAGAAAGGGAAAGAGTTGGCTTATTGGATGTGTCGATGGTGAAATCCGGCGGAGCTCCGGCAGCGTGGGGACGACGTGGAAGCGCGGTGGATGAAGACGACCTTCCTCTCGCGAGCGTGGGCACCCGAGAAGCTGGCAGAACCTCCACCTACAAAAGACCCCACGGGTTAGAAAATGACTCCGTAGCCTCTGGGCTCCGGCAGCCTATCGGATCACTGCTTGGCCCCTCCAGAACTGAGGGGGTGGGCCTCTATTTATAGGGCTCCAGAGGATGGAGGTGTCCAGGACCCTGGACACCTCCATCAGGGCCGAACTAATACTTTATTCGATTTTTATTTATTTTTTTAGAATACTTTTGTGGAGGCGTCCAGGGCCCCGGACGCCTCAAACAGGTCCACCAAAAACCGGCGACGGCCACACGCGGTTTGGCACAACGCGTGGTTTTGTGAGCGGCGCCTCGTGATTCAGAAATGGGCGTGTCCAGCTGACTGGACGTCTCCATAATTTGGATTTTTTCACACACGACAAACCGTCGTTCGGTGGCCGGCGCCCGTGAGGGAGTTGATGGAGGCGTCCAGGGGCCTGGACGCCTCCATTAATATATATTTTTTTATTTGGTTTTATCTTTTATGCTAACTGGCATTTTGTATTTTTTATATTTGTTTTTATGGAGGCGTCCAGGGGCCTAGACGCCTCTATTAATTTATTATTTTTTTATTTTGTTTTGGGCCCTGAAAAATAAAAATAAAAGGAATTAAAAGGATGGGGGCGTCCAGGGGCCTGGACGCCCCCATTAAGACCCACCCGGGTCCTCAGTTCGGGCGTTGGCGGCTGCCCGGCAGACATCCTTCTTGGTTCCGGAACCTCCTGATGCGTCTGACTGGTGTTGATGTCGTCCGAATGCCATGACGAGACGATTCCGGATCCCGAAAAAGGTAGAAGAAGACCCAAGAAAAGGAAGCACTCGAGCGATTCAAAATGCGTAAGCCGTTGCGGGGCGTTGTATAGTAATATGAGACTTTCTCAGGAGACGTCAAGAATGGCGTGTCTACAGCTGCCCCGCCTTGGCGTCTGCTTTGCAAGGGAGCGACACGTAGTGGAATGGTATCGAAGTGGAGTGAAATGAAGTGGGAGCGGACTGATAAGTTGATGCCAAGGTGTGATGAGACACGCTTTTGACGTTACTATTTGGAATCTTTCCTGAAGTTTCAATGAAGCGACCTTTCAGAAGGTCTTTCAAATATTGACGATTACTTGGACGGAGATCAAATAAGGGAGGGTGAGATGTGCGCTCAGGCACGAAAAAGAGACCAACTTCTCGGTGTGGAAGTACCTGGGTCATAAACTGGAGGTTTCACCTTTGGGGAGCGGTTACCAGCCAATGTGGAAGTGCTGCGGCCAAGGTGGGTCAAACAAGGTTAAAAGTAAAGGAATATCTGAGGGTCTGTCCAAGCAAGGGTCTCCTTTGGAAGAGCAGCGTAGGGCTGTCTCAAGGAAACTCAGTATTTCATTCGGAGTGGAATACCTCATATTTGTAAGAATCGAAGCACAACGGCTTTCACAATCGAATCACTTGAATGATCTTCCGTAATAAATCAAAGTCCTATATGAATGCATGCTGGGTTAAAATAAAAATTTAAAACAAACTAAAATAGAAAATAGCCAAGGATAATATTGTCAATTTGTTAAGAACGGGTCAGGATACCGATCCGGTGAGCCGATACTGGGTTGGTGCCCGTTTATCCACGTACCAACTCACTGAACGGAACCGTCGTCCCCATTCTATCACAAGTTGACGGCCTATCCGTACAACCCAAATTCTTCCGGGATCATCACCGTTTTTGTTGAAGGGGAACTCAAATCCCAGATTCGTTCGGGCCGCAAGGTCCTTGACATGTTCTAGTAGCGTAGGTATCATATACTACGATGCATGACATGGTGGGACCAATAAATGAAAGGTGGGACATGAGATAGGACAAAGACGTCCGTTAGTAAAACCTGCACAAGCTAGCATGGATTAATAACATCAGAAAGTAACAGAATCGCACCACAATGGAAAGGAGATCTAGCCAAAAATCTGACGTTGACCGCTGATGTGACATGTTCCGTCCTGTAGCGCCCTACCTTTTCTATAAGAACTCCCCTTAGGCTAGTTCATTCAAATGCACCAAGGTGGGTTTTGGAAGCTCAGGAGAGGAAGGAGAGGAGAATCTAGAGATTTCCGGATGGAAGGAGAGTCTTCCCGCGTTATGAAGAGGAGCAGGCCTAGCAGCGAGATCAGACGACTTTCCGACCTCGAGGGTCATCTAAGTGGGACGATCATGTCGCACATGGTAAGCTGATTCATTTCAAATCTTTCCACGTGAACCTTCTTCTTACTTCCTTTCTTTCTTCTTTCTTTTCTCTTCCAGCCATGTCCACTCTTCCTAGGCCCGAGGAAGTTTTTCAAACTGCCATGGCTTTCAAAGCTAACTTCCAACATCTCTATTGGCATGAGGGCCATACTCTCGAAGTGGCATCTGCAGGGGCTCCTTATTCACGCCAAATATTACGAGAAGATTCGTACGGACTGGGCGGCTATGGGCGCACTAGTGGAGATCTGGCATCCCCAGACCCACACTTTTATCTTCCCGACCTTCGAGGTGACCATCCTCCTCGAGGAGGTGGAACTTCTGCTCGGATTGAAGAAATTCAAGAGTGACGGGAAGGTGAAGGCTATGCGGATGCTGACACGGGGGACTTCCGAAAGCGTCCTTGGAAGCTTCATGCCGCCTGACGCGGCCAGGAAGGTGCATACTCAAAGGGGGATCGATCTCTAAAAGCTCGCGGAGTGGGTCATGGACTCCCTGAGAGGGTCACCAGACGATGACTATTTGGAGGGAATCATGAAGGGGTTCACCATTTGTCTGGCGGGTGCTCTCTTGTTTCCTTATACCGACAACATGGTGGAGAAGGATCAACTAAATCCCATTCGCGGAATCTGGAGTGGAAAGAGGGTGGGACCCGCCGTCCTTGCCTATCTTTACAGCGGCCTTACTGCCTCGAGCATGGGTAAGCCTCCTTTTGGTTGCGCACTTGTCTTGGATTGCTGGCTTGATTTGCACTTCAAATTCGACCATCGCGAGGGAATGCCAACTGCTTCGAAACTCTTTCAACAAAGCCCTCTTCATCACATAGCCGACGTGTTAGGCTTCGGTGGTACTGTAGTGAACCGCGTTCCGTGGCTGAAGAAACATGAAGACTGGCGGTCTCACTTCCGCACCGTGACACAAGGCTTCTTTACTTGCGCACCGGCATGTCTGCTTTCGCTTGATCTCCTTATGAGGCCTTCTCCCAAAGTTGATCTTCAACTGATCGGCGCGACCGAGTTCGTCCTTTATAATGCGCATCGGTGCTGCCTCCAGATTGGCATCCCACGCCATTCGTTCCCGCTACCGACTGGCATCGTTCCTTTGAAGAAGAGGGAGTTGGGCACTGAAGTGGACACGAAGGAAGCGAAGGCCATTAAAGCTCCTTGGAAGACAAGTGTTACGAGAAAGGCCTTAGCGCACGTGGTGGAAGAATGCGAGCCGTGGAGGGATTATGTAACCGAACTGGGGAAGTTAAGGCCTAAGGCGCCTAAACCCCTGATATAGCTCATTCTGCTCTTCTGATAGAATAAAATCTGGCATGGATGTTTTGGGACCCCCGTCCCCTTAATTGTTATTTTTTTTATTTTCATTTTTCTTGTATTTTTATTTTGGTTTGATTATATATACAATTATCTAAGATACTTTTATATACATATATATATATATATTAAAGAAATTTTATGATGGGGGCGTCCAGGGACCTGGACGCCCCTAATTTTTATTTTTATTTTTTTTGGTAGTTTATTTTTGGGGGCGTCCAGGGTCCTGGACGCCCCTATTTTTTTGAATTTTTGAAAAAAAATAAAAATGTGGGGGCATCCAGGTGTCTGGACGCCCCAATTAAAAGAAAATCTATATATAGGGGGCTCCCCCCTACTCACTTACACTGTTCATCCTGACCGTCCAGCCACTCCGAACGACCCATTCTTAGTCCCAATGGAGCCGGGAGGCCCGAGTCAGGGTGGAGAGAAGCGGAAACGAAGGGCTCGTCGTGCGAGGAGGCTGAGAGATGATGCCGAGGAGGCTGCTACGGCGGAGGAGATCGCCGTGGAGGAGGAGGCTCCTCCTTTGGCCGTGGAGGCTGCTGCGGGTGCTGACGACGTGGGAGATGATGATCACGACCCGGTAAGCCCCTCGAAACTTCAATTTGTTGGTTTAATAGGCTGGATAGGCAGACGAGAGGAAGTGAGAGAAGGCCGGGTGGTGGGGAAAGGAAGCGTCCAGGGGGCTGGATGCCTCCACATTTTCCTTTTCTTTTTGTTTATTTCTTTATTTACGTAAATAGTAGAAATATAGTTAAAAATAAGGAGGCGTCCAGGGCCTGGGACGCCTCCATAATAATATATATATTATTAATATATTTTTTTGTTTTGGTTTTTGGGTTTTTGTAAAAATGAAATAAAGGAAATAGAAAGGAGGCGTCCAAGGTGTTGGACGCCTCCAAAAAAATATAAATATTTTTTTAAAAAATAAAAATAAAATAAAATGAATAAGTAGTATATACAGTGTTATTGTTTATTACTATTCATGATGCTGATGTCTTCTTTGTTGGTTTTGTGGTGTGCAGGGCGTGATGAAGGGCCGGATCAGCTGGTCCCTAGTGGTGGCAGCATACCGCGGGCTGCCGGACTTCCAGAGGGCGCGTGTGGACGCCATGGGCTTTGGAGCTTTCCTTAGGATCGAGCCCTTCCGGCTCGACCTTCCTCTTATCCAGGCATTGAGGGAGCTGTGGCACGCACCGAGCCGGGTGTTTCTGATGCCCTGGGGGCATATGGTGCCGACACTAGAGGACGTGGCTCGGATCACCGGGCTACGAGTTGACGGAGAGGCGGTCAGCGGGGTCACCTACCCCGACTACCGAGAGAGTGTCCTGGACCTGCTGTGGTTAGAGACGAGCGTGACTGACAGGGACAGCAGGGTAGTTGGCCGAGTGGAGATCATGGAGGCACTCGGATTCGTCGACCCGTGCCAGCGGGTCAGCGAGACTGGAGTGGAGTTTCTGGCACGACTGGAGGGAGATGCTCGTGCAGCTTTCACCCAGGACCCGAGCGAGCGGGAGCTGGTGGATCTAGACCTCCGGAGGTTTCTCTTCTTCTTCCTAGGCCGCCTTCTGCTGGGGACGAAGGGGGATGGCATCCACTGTCGCTTCCTCGGGATCCTGGTGGACCTTGACAGAGTGGGGCACTACACGTGGGGGGCGACTCTGCTTGCCCATTTGATTGCTGATCTCTCCCAGACTTCGAAGAAGGAGACAACAGTCAGTGGCTTCGCACCTTTTCTCCAGGTAAACATTTTATTTATGCATTCCCACAGTTAAATATGCAATTATTGTACTAATGATGTATGATAGAGGCAGGTGTGGAGCTATTACTATTTCCCGATGGGGAGGGCTAGGCATGGGAACAGGAGGGCCGTGCCTCTGGCGCGGCGGTGGAGGCCGGTCGTGGTTGCAGCACCCCACGGCTACCAACTGGCGTCACTTCGTCGGGAGCTGAGCGAGTATCCCGAGGCCATGGTATGATGCGTATGATTTTTTTTGTATTTTTTATGCATGTGACTGAATGGTAACTATCATGATGTATGTATGGTGATGCAGGTGGTGTGGAGACCCTACCTGGGCATAGGCGACGCTGGTCAGCCCTGGGTTATAGCGGGTCTTCCTCGTTTCAGGCGGGACGTGTGGGTCCATTGCCTGAACGAGATTGAGCCGCTTCGGCTGAGGCTGGTTATGAGGACGTTGGGGCTAGCCCAGGAGTGGGTCGATGTGGATGAGCCGGCCCGCATCGGGTGGAAGACCAAGGGGAAGGTGAAGATTGTGGACTGGCGCACGCGCTTCCCAGCACAGTACCAGGACTGGCAGCAGGGCGGGGTCCCAGTGGTGTCCCATGTACAGGACAACACAGACTACATGAGACGGTACCGAGCTACGTACGGGGACCGCCTCTCCTTGGGTGGTATGGCAGGGGTAAGTGAAATGAAAATGCTTCACCCTTCTATATATATATGCATGTGACACTAACTTATATGCAATGCAGGATGCTCGTGACAACATGATTGCTGACCTGCGGGCCCAGCTGGCAGACGCCAGGCGGCAGTTGGTGGCCATCCGACAGGAGCTGGAGATCCTGGTGAGTCTATGCAATGCATTTTTTTTGTGACCTGGATTTTTGATGCTTAGCCTTTGACTGACGTTTGTCCCGTGTTTCAGCGGGCCCACCAGACAGCGGCAGCAGGGATGGCTGGTGGAGCGGGTTCCAGTTCGCGGGGCCCTCTTCCGGAGGTTTCTGCCCTCCAGGAGCAGCTGACGTATGCGGTGGCTCGGGCTGAGGAGGCCGAGCGTGACCGCGAGGCTCGAGTGAGTGTCTGCCTGACCTCGACTTTCCTTCTGGCTGCTCTCCTTCTATCACTGTTCTCTTACGGTGCATGCGTGCTTTGACAGGTGGCCGAGATTCGAGAGGCCCTGGCCCGTGCTGTTCGTGCTGAGCAGGAGCGCGATGCCTGGGTGACAGAGCGTGACGCCCGGATTGCGGAGCTAGAGGAGGAGCGGCGACGGGAGGCTGAGGAGCTTTCTCGCGACGTAGTGGATCTGCGGATCGCCCTTGAGCTGTCGAGGAGAGAGGTGATGAGGGAGAGACAGGAGAGGGAGAGGGATAGGGAGAGCATGGAGAGAGAGAGAGAGGGATAGGGAGACCCTAGAGAGAGAGAGGGAGAGGGATAGGGAGACCCTAGAGAGAGAGAGGGAGAGGGATAGGGAGACCATAGAGAAAGAAAGGGAGTACAGGATGGCAGAGCGATATCGAGATTGGGACGAGAGGAGAGCTCTGGTGGCCCAGGTGTTGGAGCTCCGGCTGAGTCTTGGCACGGCGGAGTGGAGACTCCGGGAGAGTGAGGAGCAGTATCAGAGGGCGAAGGAGCGTGGGGCGCGACTTCGTCAGTCCGGTTCCTTTTCTGTGGGCAGCTTTCTAGTCTCTTCGGTCGAGCAACATCGCCGCACCTTGGAGGCTGGCATGGTGCCACCTGGAGAGGCGAGCACGGCTTCTCAGGGTTCGCAGAGGTCGCAGAGGCCCCTAGGGATCCACGTCAGAGGAGGGAGGAGAGAGATGACCAGGACGGTGGTGGTGAGAGTTAGAGAGTTGTTTGTACACCCCACCGTCCTCACTGTATGATGTACTTTTGACTGTTATATGAAATAGATTTCGTGTGGTTCCTTTTGTCGTGTGCCCTTTTCCTTCCTGCACTTTCTTTCACACCACGTTGTTCACGCTTCACGGGACTTTACCATGGACAGGAGAGAACTACTTTGCATGGAGGGTTTTTTGTTCCCCCCCCTTTTTTTTTGCTTTCTTTTGGGCCCGTCTAAGCGCGAGGACGCATCTTAATCCTCGAATTCAAATTTAAACCGACGGGTGGCCTTTCTTCTCCGTGCCTTACCCGCAAACGAGCCCGCCTTCCGCCGAAACTCGCTCGTCCCCCTTTTCATCTCCTTCCTCTTTTGATCGATGGAGTTCGGTGGTCTAGACCACGGCGAAGATGGAGAGGGACGCGGGACCCCTCGCCTGAGGAGGGACGCGCCAGAGCACAGAACGGCGTCCATGGAGGAGGAAGGGCGGCTTCGGGCCCCCGAGGGACCCGAGGGGCCCAAAGGTGCGGAAGGAGGTGAACACGGCTCGATGAGTGCTTGGTTTTCCCCCTCTTTGATCCATTTTGAGTTTTGAAGCAAGCCGTGCGAGGGGGAAAAGGGTTCGGCGAGTGTTGCACTCAAATGATGGACGCGTCCTAGACAGGGGACGCGTTCTTTTTGGCTGATGTGGGACCCCTTTTGATGCAGGACATGGCGAGGACCCTGGGCCTGGCCGATGAATGGGCGAGTGCGGACGAGCCGAGCCGCGTCAGGAGGGAGAGTCGTGGCAAGGAGAGGCTCGAGGACTGGCACGTACGTCTCCCTGGACAGTACGGGAGTGTATTAGTGCAGGACAGCGCCGACTTCCTGCGGCGGCAGAGAGAGAGTTACGCAGGGCTTCCCCAAGCTGGGGACACGTGTGGCATCGGCGGCTCGCGCGCCCAACTATTAGAGACTAGGCAGCAGCTGGCCGTCGCTCAACATGAGCTGTCGCTCCTGGTAAGTTACGTGCCGCACTTTTAACTTCAGATTTTAAAGTTATACTGACGGCCGTTGTTTATTTTGTTCCAGCATGCCCAGCAGACAGGGACGGCGGGGGTGATTGGTGGCGCATCTTCCAGTTCCTCGCCCCCTTTTCTCGAGATTGCCTCCCTCCGGGAGCAACTAGCCGGTGCGGTGGCCCGCGCGACCCGGGCGGAAGAGGAGCGTGATGCCTGGGTGGCGACTATAGCGGAGCTGCGGCATCATGGTGAGGAGAGACCTTCTCCAGACATCCTGGAGTTAAGGGTTCTTCTGCAGATGATGAGGAGAGAGGCAGAGAAAGAGAAAGTCGAGAGAAGGTCCGAGCGACAGCGGGATCAGACCGAGAGGAGGGCCTTAGAGGCCTAGGTGAGGGAGCTCCAGCTGGGCCTTCAGGCCGTCGTACAGAGGCTAGGAGGGATGGAGACGCGCTACGAGAGAGCGCGAGAGTTCGGGGAGCGACTCCACCAATCTGGTCGCTTTGCTACTAGTGGCTTCTTCGCCACGCCAGGGGAGGAACATCGAGTCACTGCTGCGGAGCAGACGCCAAGAGGCGAGACAGGTGCTGCTTGCGAGGATCCAGGAGGCTTCTGAGGGACCCGCACCTCAGGGGAGAGGAGAGGGACGCCTAGAGGGGCGAGCATGAAAATAATGGTAAGAGTTGGCGAGCTAGTGGACCCGCCACCTCTCTATGATTGTAGTGCTTATGACAGCTTATGTAGAATTATAAAGGGAGTGCTTTGATTTGCTGTCACTTATTTGTTCTCTTGTGCGTTCCTTCTTCCCTACACTTCTTCTCCTTTGCACTGTTCCCATGTGATGGGTCTGCCGAGACTCCGCCCCAAGCGGAGGATCGCGTCTTGTGACCATTTTCCACGGGAATCTGCCGTCGAAGTCAAAAATGACGGCCCTAGTTACTTTTCCCGGATGCTGTGTCGGACGTCCTCCAAATCATGATAGGGCATCCCTAGACAACATAGGGGGCTAGTCGTCATATTCTTCATCCAATCAATCACCCTGTGCGAGCGGTGAAGTGACACACGGGACCGCATGGTAGGTGCCTCATCGCGAGGGCTATCATTAACAGGTGATGGAGGTAATCTTGGCCCGCACTCCTTCCATTTCTATAAATTCTTGTCCCTTTTATCTTCCCAGGTATATCGAGAGCTAACTCGAGGAGCACAAGTTCTCACGGGAGAGGAGGAGTTCAAAACTCCGAGAGTTGGATGGAGGGCGAATCTTCCCACTCCTCGAAGAGAAGCAGGTCCAGCGGTAGTAGTTCCAGGAGGCTTTCGGACCTCGAAGGGCACTTCAGCGAAAGGGCCCAATCACAACTCATAAGCTGAGCTTTCCTGCCCTTTTCTCATTCTTTCTTCCTTTCTTCTGACCAAACCTCCCCTCCATTCCTTGTATGTGTAGGTTGTGATGAAATCACAAATCTCATGAGAGTTGGTAGTAGCAGCGTACAGTGGCCTCCCAGATTTTCAGAAGGCAAGACTAGACGTGATGAGATTTGGTACCTTCCTTCGGATCGAGCCGATCAAGCTCGAACTGATTCTGATCCAAGCCTTGTGTGAGAGATGAGACCCAGTGAGTCGGGCATTCCTGATGCCGTGGGGGCACATGGTGCCCAGCTTGGAGGATGTGGTCCGGATCACAAGCCTGAAGGTGGAGGGCGAGGCAGTGACCGGTGTCACTTATGCGGATTACCGAGAAGGTGCTCAGAAGCTACTAGGTTTGGACCTACATGGTCGGAAAAATAGGTCGGTAGCTAGGGCGTCCCTCATGGATGCATTAGGGCACACCGACACTCGTCGGCGGGACAATGAATCCTCAGAAGAGTTCATGGAAAGGATGGAGATTGGATGCCGTGCCGTGTACTGCACAGATTTCGGCAACTGGGAAAGATGCAACATAGATTTGAGGAGATTTCTCCTCTTCCTTTTGGGGAGATTGGTACTGAGCTCGAAAGGGGACGGTATCCAATGTTGCTTCCTGGAGCTGCTGTCAGACCTTGAAAGAGTAGGATACTATGCCTGGGGAGCTGCCATGCTGGCGCACTTGTTTGCAGGCCTGTTCCAAGAAGCGGATCGTGAGATGACTGTGAGTGATTTCACACCATTCATCCAGGTATTTTTGGTTTTGCTTGTTTTGTATTTTTTTTGTGTTTCTGCAAGGTACTGATGACCTGCGTCGAGCAGCTATGGAGCTATTATTACCTCCCCATGGGGAGAGCTCGACATTGGTGACCTGCGATGGTGCCGCTAGCCAGGCGGTGGGAACCCATCATGAGTGCGGCACCCCTAACCTACCAACTGATGGTGCTAAGGCGGGAGCTACAGGAGTTCCCTGCAGCGATGGTAAACTGGAGACCCTACTCAGACATGGTCGATGCCGACCAGCCGTGGGTTCTAGCACGTCGTGCCCGGTTTGGACGGGAACTGTGGATGCACTACCTGAATGAAATTGAGCCGCTTCGGCTACGATTGGTTATGAGAACTTTAGGACTGGCTCAGGAATGGGTGGATACGGCTGCGCCACCTTGTGTCAGGAGAAAGACGCGAGGACCGGCGACCTGCATTGACTGGCGCGTACGGTTCCCTGAACAGTGCGAAGACTAGCAATGGGGTGGCACGATTGTAGAATCACATGCGCGGGATAGCGAGGACTACTTGCGTCTATATAGGGCAAAGTACGCAGAGCGGCTCCAACCCCGGGGACTTGCGGAGGTAGGTTTCCCCTTTTCCTCTTTTCTTCTTTCTCCCTTTTCTTTTTTGGTTTTATAGTGGAAATGCTGACTCGTATGGCTGCAGGATATCCGTGATACCATGATAGCGAATTTACGAACTCACTTAGCACAGATGGAGCAACGGTTGGGCAATGCCCATGGAGCTACGAGCGCCTTGGTAGGTGTACAGTGTGTGTTCCTAATTCAAACCTCAGATTCCTGATGTTGGCTGCTAATTCACATGGTCGTAGCATGCCCAGATTGGCACGACTTCCCCAGCGATGGGAGTAGGTGGTGCTTCTTCCAGCTTGTGGATTCCCACCTCAGAACTTGACTCGCTTCATGAGCAACTTGCTCACGCCACGCAGCGTGCTGCGGAGGCAGAAGTGATGCTTTGTATACAGGTAAAAGTTTCAGCGTTGAGTTCTCTTTATTTACGCCTTATCGCGTATCTGAGATAGTACACTTGGCAGGAAAAGGAGACAGAAGAAGCGCTTGCCCAAGCTGCGCAGAAGGAGGCCAGGATAGCAGAACTGGAGAAGGAACTGCGGCGTCATCCTGATGACGACTCCTCTAGGGATGCCGTGGAACTGAGGATCACTCTCCAGTTGGAGAGGGAAGACCGTGAGAGAGAACGTGCAGAGAAAGAAAGAGACGCAGAGAGAGAAAGAGCCAACATATTGACTGAAAGGGAGGAACGAAGGGCCATGGAGGCCCAACTATTCGAACTTCGAATCAGCCTTGGTCTTGCTGAACAGTGGCTGAGAGATGGTGAGGAGCGCTACCAAAGAGCACGAGAGCGTGGCTTCCGTGTTGGTAGCTTCTCTGCTGCTTCCGTGGATCAACGCCGGGATGTGGGAATAGGAAGGGGAGTACAGAGCGGTAGGAGTACCGCTTTTCGTAGTTGGGTAGCACCTTTGAGAGCGTTTTGCTCGGAGAGTAGTGGGACGAGTAATGTAGAGAGAGAGGGCGGAACTTGATGTAATTTTTTTGGTTTTTTTGAATAAAATACAAGGTTCGGTTTGTTTTGTTTTCACCTTTGCTTCTGTTGCCTGAATCCCTGCACATATCACTGAAACAAACAAATCAGAATTTCTGTTCTGACTTGGCCCCTTGCTCAATAAGCAAATGGTCACTGTGACTGTCCTTGATAACTGGTCAAGGGGCCAAGCCTTTATTTAACGAAGGCAAGAGAAAGATGCGGTGATGGTAAATGCGACAGGCAAGCACACGAATGCAAGCGGTATTAAAAGTGAGATGCTGCACGCAAATGCAATCATGTAAAATTGATTTGTTTTATTTTTTATATTTGGTATTTTTTTGTTTGATTTTATCATAAAAAAGATTTTTTTTTTGGTTGCAAATATGTACATGTTCTCTTTTCCATTTTTTTGTTGCTTTTATCATTTCGATTTTTTTTGCTAACACCTGGCAAGCATTCAAATGGCACCTAACCTACGTGAGACATGGGTTTCTCACTAACCTCCCAGGTATCCTAAGTGCACATCTAGGTTGATTTGGACCTCTAGACCCCTCGAATGATGATCCCGCCGGCTAAGACTTACCCTGATGACAATACCGTCATGCCATGCTTAGGCTCCCAGTCGCTTCCGACCACAGGGATTCACCCAAAAGGTGTTTGAGGTAAGCGATTTACCCGACCCGGGTCTGTTTCCTCACAACTCTAGATGGTATATGATGGAACACCCTGGAACCCTAACGATCAACCGCGCGACGTTGCCCCGGAATCAGACGCCGTCGCACCCATAGGTGACGCGCTTGCATTGGCCTAAGCCCGATGTTAAATAAGAAGACATCAAGGTGGTAAACAGGGGTCTTGACCAGCCAGAAACATAGAGACTCCTTCGCAGCGATAGCTTTTGCTTTTCAAAGTAGGCAATCAATTGTATATTAAAATAAGGTCGTAGACCCTGGGCAGTTTTCACCCTTCAGAAACTCCATCGAACCTTCATCTTTAGAGGGAGAAGGAAGAGTGTAGGGGATAAACCTCCTGAGAGGATCGGCAAAACCGTTAACCTGGCGAGCGAATAAGGGCCCATTAACTCTTTCCTTTCGGACAACTTCGGACCAAATCTCGAGCATTTACATTCCACGGCCCCCCCTCTTTTGTGGATTCAAACTTTTGCTTTGAGGGGTTCCATTTATCGTATCAGGCACGGTCACGACCAGGCTCTTGATTTTGATTTTGTATTTCTTTTTGTGAGGGAGATACAGTCGTTTGACGTTTGTGGGCTCCCTTTTCGTATGCCTGCGGGGACACTGCCCTCTTCTCATGCTCTGATCGATACTCGAAGAAATGGATCCTACTTTTACCTTTGGGGTTTGAGTTTCGGTTTCTCATGCTCAGCGTTTTAAGGGCGCCGACTGTCTCATTTGGTCGAAGAGAAAAGAATGAAGATTACAACTTCCGGAGATCTTTTGGGTGGGGCCCCACCATAGGTGATGCTACTGACTTTTTTTGAATAAAATACATAAGTGAGCACATGTTAGATTCCTTCGAGCAAGCATAGGCCGACGTGGCTGGACAGGGATCTCCACGGTTCTGGCAAACCAAGACCCGGTGCCTACCAAGCCTTAATGGGCCCTATCCTAACATGAAGGTTAGATGCAGTGACTTAACTACATGGTGACTGCCAGGCATCGGCATTTTGAATTTTTTCATATTTTTAGTGGTTTTTAATATTTCTTTGTTTTTTTGATGTTTTCTATCTTTTCATCATTTTTTTTGTTTTGTGCTAAGGGTAGTATTTCTTAAGATAAAGCCCATTCCAAGGGTGGGATAACTCGGTCCCTTCGGCATTGATTAGCTTATAGGCGTTGCCAGGGTACACGGCTTGAATTACAAATGGTCCTTCCCAATTGGGTTGGAGCTTAGAACGCGGCCCTCCAGGTTTGACAAAAATTCTTTTTACGACCATCTCACCGACTTTGAATTTTCTCTCAACGACTTTCTTTTGGTAAAAGCGAGCGAGTCTATTTTGATACACACACGCGTGTTTGGCAGCGGCCAGCCGCTTCTCATCCAAGAGTTCCAACTGGGCGAGGAGTGAATTACGACGATCGTCGAGGGGAAATTCCTTATCCAATTGTACCCTGAGAGAAGGGATCAGAGTCTCATACGGGACTACCGCTTCCATACCATAAGTAAGGGCAAATGGAGTCTGCCCGGTGGAGGTACGGATTGAAGTGCGATAGGCCCATAAGGCTTCGATAAGTTTTTCTGGCCAGTCCGAAAACTTACTAGACTCGCAGGTTTTTTTGATGATTTTGAGCAATGTTTTATTGGTGGCCTCCGCTTGGCCGTTACCTTGTGGGTAATAAGGCGATGAATGATGTAATGCAATTGCGTACCTTTTGCAGAGGTCCTGTAGGTCCTGAGAAATGAACTGTGGCCCATTGTCGGTGACGATCGTGCTTGGGACACCGAATCTGGCGAGAATGTTCTTCATGATGAACTTGCAGACTGTTGACGCCTTGATTTCTGCGTAAGCTTTGGCTTCGGCCCATTTGGTGAAGTATTCCGTCGTAGTAAGGATGAAAGATTTCTGCATGGTGAGGGAATTGGGATCACCTAGGGGACCAATGATGTCGAATGCCCACATGGAGAAAAGCCACGGGTAGGATATTGGATGAAGTAAGGAAGATGGTGAATGGATTTTATCGGCGTGAAGTTGACACTTGACACACCTACGGACATAGACATCACAATATTCTTCCATAGTGGGCCAGTAAAAGCCTTGCCGGATGATCTTTTTGGCGAGCATCTGACTATTCACGTGGCCACCGTACACACCCGAGTGCGTCTCCTCTACACATTTCCAAACCTCATCGTCACCAAGACATCTTAACAGAATACCAGTAAGGCTCCTCTTATATAGTAGACCTCCAACCAATGTATATTTCTGAGCCACCCTTCTTATGGCTTTCTTGTCCTCTGTGGTGGCCCCTTCAGGATAGGAATGATCTTGGCAGTATTTGACGATTTCATAGAACCATGGTTTCTCTTCATCAGCCAGTTCTTCTTCAACCTCTGCCAACATGATCTCCCTCTTCTCAAGGATATCTTCCTGCAGGATCTTCCTTGCTATCATGTCTTTGATGTTTACGTAGGAAGCATCATCGATTGCAGGGGCGTGAAGTTTGTAGATGGAAATGGACTTAAACCATCTTCGTAGAGGGAATCTTATGGATGATGCCAATGATGCGAGGGCATCGGCGAGAATATTCTGATGACGAGGGACATGAATGAAGATCAGTTTTGTGAACAGTTTGGCAAAGGCAGCACTGAGTTCTTGGTATGTCTTGAGTTTGGGATCGCGAGTGCGATATTTAGTGAGCACCTGGCGAAGACTATCACCTACGACTCACAACTCAGTGATACGAAAAGAATGGGCGAGTTCTAGGCCAGCTAGAACAGCTTCATATTCAGCTATATTGTTGGTGACTAAAAATTTGAGCTGATATGCCAATGGGAATGTGAGGCCTTCAGGCGACAGGAGGGTGACACCGATTCCTCTCCCTTGAGAATTCAGAGCTCCATCAAAATATAGCGTCCACATTGGCTCATCTGATTGGTTGACGGACATTAGTTCCTCATCTGGAAACTCTGATTGGACGGGATCGAACTTGGGAAGAGGGTGGTGAGCGAGATGCTCGGCTATGGCATAGCCTTTAATCACCTTTTGCTGGATGTAGGTGTTGTCAAACTGAGAGAGGAAACTTTTCCAGCGTGCTAGCCTATCCGTAAGGACAGCTTTCTCCAGAAGAAATTTGATAGGATTCATTCGAGCAATCAAGTGGACCTCATGAGCCAAGAAGTAGTGTTTCAATTTTTCCACTACCCAAACGAGGGCAGCACATGTTTTCTCCATGACGGTGTACTTCTGTTCACAGGGATTGAGAAGTTTGGACAAGTAATAGGTTACCCGTTCCTTGCCTTCTTCATCAGCTTGTGTGAGGACGGCTCCCACGGAGTCATCCAAGACTGAGACGTAAAGGATCAGAGGTTTTTCTGGTTTGGGTGGAATGAGAACGGGTGGACTAGCCAGATATTCCTTCAACCCTTCAAAAGCTTTCTGACATTTAGAATTCCAGTGGAATTCTACTCCTGGCTTGGTCAACTCGTAGAGAGGTCTACACCTTTGTGAATGTTGGGACACAAACCGACGAATAAACTGTAGCCTCCCGATTAAACCTCGGACTTCCCTTAAATTCTTGGGAGGTGGCATATCCCTGATAGCCTTGGCTTTGTCGAGATCTATCTCGATCCCTCTTTTGCTCACAATGAAACCCAGCAGTTTACCTAACGACACGCCAAACACACACTTCTTCGGGTTCATTTTCAATTGGAATTCCCTTGACCTCTGTAAGACTTTAGCCAAAACTTCTGGATGTTCCATCCTGGTCCTTGATTTTACCAACAAGTCATCCACATACACTTCCAGATAAATGTGCATCATGTCATGAAATATGGCCATCATCGCTCTTTGGTAAGTAGCTCCAGCATTCTTTAATCCGAATGGCATGACCACGTAACAATATGTTCCCCAAGGGGTAGTGAATGACGTCTTTTCATGATCCTCTTCTGCCAAACGAATTTGATTGTATCTTGAAAATCCATCCATGAATGAGAGGGTTTCGTAGCCTGCCGTGTTATCGATCAACACATCAATGTGAGGTAAGGGAAAATCATCTTTTGGACACGCGCGGTTAAGGTCCCGGAAGTCGATGCAAATCCTGACTTTCCCATCTTTCTTCATGACCGGGACAATGTTCGCCACCCATTGAGGATAAAGAACGACTCTAATGAACCTGGCTTTGTGGATCTTATCGACCTCTTCTTTCATTTTCAAAGCCATCTGAGGGTGGAAACGCCTTAACCTTTGCTTTACCGAGACGGTCCCTGGTTTTAGGGTTAAACGGTGTTCGACCAAGGTTGAATTTAGACCCGGCATATCCTCGTAGCTCCATGCAAACGTGCCCTTATATTCCTTGAGAACCTCAATTAATGCCTCTTCTTCAGAGGGTGGTAGGTTGTCACTTATGAGGATGATCCTAGGGTCTTCCCCAGTTCCCAAGTTGACTTCTTTGGTGGATTCTTCTACGGCGGTTGACGGCTCGTCGAATCTCCTCATTCCACTAGCGTATGCGCCAGCCGCATCCTCATATTCTTCACCCTCATCTTCGGTGGGGCATTCTTCATCCGTGATCTCGTAGACTCCATACCCTTCATCAGATGCACAGTCGCCCTCACATTCTATTTCCGGTAGCTGGGTGGGATTTTCTAACAACTGGGGGATGTCAAAAAGGTCCTGACACCTGGCGGCTAAATCCAGAAGGAATCAACGAGGGATCTGCCTACCCTTGGATTTCTTCCTAATTACTACCCTTGGCCTATCATTCCTAGATTGACTGACAATATTTACAGAAGAAGAGGAAGACGAAGAGGATGGTGTAGAATGTACAGGAGAAGACCCCTCAAAGGAGGGGTAAAAAAGGTCGCTCATCGGACCTTGGACGGGTGGTCCGCAGGGCGGGACGTACCCGTGGGAGATGTAAGAGGTTTCCTCAACGAAGATGTGTTGTTGGGGAGTTTGAAAATTGACGTTTTTTTTTCGTTTTCATTTTTAATGACAAAGCAGTGAAAAGAGATTGGAGGAGAGAGAAAAGTGGTTATGGCTAGAGGATTATGAGGCTCATAGAGCAGATCATGATTGAAGACCTGGCGCGGGTTGAAAAGCCCGCGCAGGTATGTAAGCAAAGAAGGGGATCTGGGAAGATCATCAGACAATTGTCTGGCCCAGGAAGAAGATATCAGCAAAGGTTGAGACAAGTGGATGGAGAAGATGGCGGCTAATGATCCATCGACGGCAATGTTGAGGACGGATGTAGATCCGTCGATTGCAGGGTCCTTCTGGCGAGGACGAGGATAGTTTGGAGCCTTGGCAAGAGTGGTAATATTCTATGGTATTCCAGATATCAATGGCGGTCCTTCAAGCTGCGGAGATGAGAACATCCTTTCCAGTGCAATGGAAATGTCCCGTATGTCGAACCATTTGTTCCACTCGCATTCCGGATATTTGATCTTGCCTTTTTTGGTGATCCTCGGACATTTTTCAGCCAAATATACAGCATGTGATCCCCCATATGCTTCTCGTGGGTAATCTCCCATCTGAATAACGGGCCCTCTGTTGAAGTGGTTTGATAGAGTCCATGTGAGGGGCTTCCAATCTGCCTTGAACGGTCCTTTGAAGCCTAGGCCAAACCTGCGGTTCGGCCTAATTTCCTTTGGCGGTTTGAGCATACCCTGTAACTGTGCGCCCAGACCTTTTCCCTGTTGATAGTCGATGTTCCTCATAATCTCCCAACCTTTGGAGTGAAAAGGGAGACATGATGTTATGGTTGCCCTGACCGGCTCCTTTGGTGCTAGTGGAACGTGAGATGGATCACGCACGTCTAGCAGTGACAATATGGGCTGATGAGACGGCCAAACAGAGGGCAGAGAGCTGTTGATAGCATCCACTGGGTGAAGGACAGGTGTACTGACCACTTTAATAATTCTCCCATTGTAAGGAAACTTCATGCACTGATGGTTGGTGGAAGGCACAGCGTCCATGGCTTCGATGTAAGGGCGACCCAGTATAGCCTTGAATGTGGGGTCCATGTCGAGGACATGGAATTCCGTGGGAATTGACATGGGGCCTAGTTCTGCCTTCAGAATAATCATCCCCTGTGGTGGCCTTTTGCTATTGTCATAAGCTGTGACCGTGATCGAGGAAGGTCTTATTTGTTCCTCGTCGATCCCACACAACTGAAGAGTGCTCATGGAGATAACATTTCTGGACGCACCCGTGTCCACAAGACACGGGTTTATGGATACCCCATTAATTTTTATTGAAATGCATAATGCATATTTTCGAGCTTCCTTGGGAGCGAGCTCATAGTTGTGGAACATGATAGCCGGTTGTGTGTCTGTTGGGGTCAAGACGGTCGAAATCTTCTCCACGGGGAGGTCTTCATTAACCATGACTTTTTGAAGATATTCCATCAAGGCCGCCTGGTGGGATGTGGATCTTTGAAGTAGCTCCAGGATGGAGATTCGAGCAGGCGTCTTGTCCAAGTGTTTCAATAGATCATACTGTGTTCTGGGGATAGCTCTTTCTGGTTGTTCTCCATCATCCTTCTCTGGCTGAGACTGCTCAAGATTCTGACTGTTGTGGGGGAAAACCCTGTGGAAAATCCTTCCACTCCGGAGCACCATTGCCTGTGGCTTTTGTACCTCTATGGGGGTAGCAGTGGGTTTTAATAGGGATTTGAGGGGCAGTGGTGGAGGAATGGTTGATGAAGTAGGGGTGATGACGGGAGCAGGGATTCTGATGAGGGGTTTGTTAGGTGGAGGCATGGTGGAGGTAGAGGGGATATCGCGCGGATTATGAAGGATAAGGGGTCTGGAAGGTGGAGGTGGAGACGAAGTAGAAGTGGGTAGGGCTTGAAGCGGGCAATGCTTTTGAGGTGGGTGATGGGCAATGAGTGGTTTTGAAGGCATTAGTGGTGATACGGTGGAGAAAGATGAGGTTTTGTATGGTTGACTGATGATAAGGGGTTTAGAAGGCGTAGGGGTAAATGTGGTAGAGGTGGATGGTAAAGTGGGGGAGTGGGAGAAGATGAGAGGGTGTGAAGGCGTAGTAGAGAGTGTCGGTTGATAGGGGATCGGGGTACGGATGAGAGGGCGTAATGGTAGTGGGAATGGTGTAGGCGATACTGACACGGGTTGATGAGAGAGAGGTGCCATCCGGGTAAGGTGAGGGGGTTGCATGATGATAGGGTTGGAGGTAGAAAGAATGGAGGTACTTTCCCGGTGCCACACCCGCTCTCTCCCGACTTCTGAGAAGGAGGAGATGGGGTTAACCTGATGATTGGACTGTTGGTGCTCCGGTAATGGATTCTGGATTATGCCCATGTTGGGTTGTTGTTGCGGGGCCTGCTGAGACTGTTGTTGTTGTTGTGGTTGCTGCTGTTGCTGCTGTTGTAACTGCTGCTGTGGCCTTTGAGGAGGTCTCCTAGCCTTGAGGGCGGCGACGTATCGTCTCATCTCATCCCAATCTATTTGATGTTCATCATTCATATCGTGGATGTAATCTTTGAAATGGAAGCAGTAATCTACTGTGTGTTCTGGCTGCCTGTGATAGACGCAGTATTTGGAGGTATCAACATTCGGGGGCCACACGGGCCTTTCTCTGGGTAGGGCGAGTTGGTTTGATGCCATGAGGGCATTAAAAATGTCTGTTAAGGTTTCTGGCAATGGTGGATAGTAGGCTCTCTTGTGACCGAGTGGTCTCCTTTGTTGCTGTTGGGGACCATAGTTCCCCGGGGGTGGAACTTGGTTGTACTGAAGCGGTAGTTGTTGTTACTGAGGTTGTGGTTGTTGTTGCTGGGGTTGACGTAATGGAGGCATATTATCTTGGGGTGGATTATTTTGGGTGGAGGACGAAGAGGGAAAGGACCTGGTTGGAGGGGAAGTCGGGGCATTTGTGGAGGCCTTGGGTTGACTGCATAATTGGCATTGTTGACCGCACCCAATTGCTCATTTGTCATGACCCCTTCTGTGGCTCCGCCCGGGACACTAGCGCCTATCTTTCTGACCACTTTGGGCTTTGGTGACTCAAACATGTTCATGATGGGGGAGTCTTTTAGCTGGGTTTGGATGTACCGGGCCCTTTCATAGAGTTCCTCCATTGTAGTAAGTTTATTCATGGCCAGGACGTGACTGAACTATGGGGTTGCATTAGACACAATCATCTTCACTTGTTCGGGCTCGGAGAGAGTATCCCTTATTCTTTCCGCCAGAGACCTCCATCTATCAGCATATCGGATAAAATCTTCGTCGGGCTTCATTTTTTCGGCCACTAGGTCGGTAATGGAGAGTGAGGGACCGACCCTATCCCTATATTTCTGCAAGAACCTTCTCTGGACTATTTCAAAATTCTCAGCCTCGCGGGGTTCCAGAGAATAGAACCACTCAAGCGCAGGACCATCCAATGATCTCCGAAAGAGGTATGCCAGAGACCTCTAATCGTTTTGCCAATAGGAGGACTCATACATGAAGTTCTTGAGGTGAATGAAGGGGTTGCCGGTAACATTGTATCTGCGATACGTGGGCATTTCGGAGGGAGGAAGATGAATGACATGAAGGATTGGCAAAGCAACCTCCGGGGTGGCTTTCACGTCCACCATTCTTCTTAGATTTTGAAACTGCTCGTCCATGCGATTGAACCTATTGAGGAGCGATTGGGCGAGCTCCTCTGGAGGTGAAGGTGGCACTTACCACTGGGGGAGAAACTATCTCCCGGAGACTTGAGGGGGGAACCAGGAATGAGAGGGAGCTGTCGGACCGCCGACAGTTGGCCCTGGCTGAAGCAGTGTGTGAGGAACAACGGGAGTTTGAGATTGTGACGGGAAATGGAATGAGGGTGGTTGTTGGCTCGCTTGTCCTTGAAGCGAGGGAGACTGGATGGCTTGCGCCAATGAAGGAGATGGAATGGCCTGCACAGACTCTTGGAGAGGTGCGATGGCCGGAGTTGATTCCTGGGGCGTGGGGGAAACAGATTTCCCCTTTAGAATGGCCTGGAAGGCCCGGAGCTGTTCAGAGGTATGCTCCGTGTTGGCGAGGATGCCCAGTAAGGAAGAGATATCCTGTGGTGGGGACGTGTCCCCGGCAATAACCTGCACCTCATGCGAGGGCTCATGAGAAGGACCCGAGTCCATAGCATAGACTCGCGGGTCGGCTGACAAACCACGACTAGGGTGGTTCTCCTCAAAAGACTCGTGAGCCATGCTCACAGTTTTCCCAGAACGCAAAAACATACACTAGCAAGCAGGTAGCAGAGATTGTAAAATAAGTGGATGCCTTTACGCCTTTTTTTGTGTTTTGATTTTGATGATTTTTTTGTGTTTTTAGCAAGATCCGAAATTCACACAAAATGGGGACCCTAGTTTATTTTTGTTTCACCGCCGTGTCAGCTAAGGTCTCTCGTCTCACCATGAATGAAATGACTAACTCCGGGGAACTTCAATGGTACAACCAACCCAGTGAACGAAGAGGAGATTCTTCGATGTCGGGGACTTACGGAGGTCCCAGTGTAGGTGATTCTAGTCCGTTGAGAGGAATTCCCAAACGGAGAGTCCTTCCTTCACCGGGAAAGGGTGATCCTCAAAAAAATGAAAAAAGGATAGAAAAGAGGGATGGATGCATGCAATGAAATGCTGATAGAGATATGGAGTAAGAAAACAACAGAAATAACGGACATATAATAAACAAACAACCAATCACATCTGACAGTGCTGCCGTGAGCACAACGGGGGCGCGCGCGGGCGCCAAGGTGGAGAGGCACGGATGGTGCCAAACTTGCAAGGGTAGCCGAAAGGAAGCAGTGATCGTCCCACCGTGATCGCCAATCTGTGAGCGACGTCACGCGGTGCGGGGAGCGGGGAAGAAGGCGGAGCGCGCGGGCTCCTCTTTTTTTGTTTGCTACAACACAGAAATAAGAGAAAAGAGAAGGGGCCACCACGAGAGATTGCTCCGGTGGGGCGAGCGGGACAAATATAATAGCAAGATATGGGGGTTTAAATGGCCATAGCGAGAAGTGACTCGCCGTGACCTCGGGGGGACGGGACTGATGCAGAAATTAAATAACAAGAATTGAAACGGCCACAGATAATAAGATAACAGAATATCAAGAGAATATAAGGAGCGGAAATTTAAACGGCCATTGGGGAAGTGACTCGCCGCGGCCTCGAGAATACGAGCAGATAATAAGATAACAGAATATCAAGAGAATATAAGGAGCAGGAATTTAAATGGCCATTGGGGAAGTGACTCGCCGCGGCCTCGAGAATATGAGCAGAATATAACAGAATATAAAGAGAATATAAGAACGGAAATTTAAACGGCCATTGGGGAAGTGACTCGCCGCGGCCTCGAGAACATGAATAGATAAGAATATAACATATAAGAACGTGAATTTAAACGGCCATTGGGGAAGTGACTCGCCACGGCCTCGAGAACATGAATAGATAAGAATATAACATATAAGAACGTGAATTTAAACGGCCATTGGGGAAGTGACTCGCCGCGGCCTCGAGAATATGGGCAGAATATAACGGAATATAAAGAGAATATAAGAACGGAAATTTAAACGGCCATTGGGGAAGTGACTCGCCGCGGCCTCGAAAATAATATGTGATCGCCATGGGCCAAAGACCCCAAAATAAGAAAGTGATCGTGCCTACCTCAAGAGCGGGAGATGGCGGGTTGCTTCTTCCTCTCCTTCCGGCCGGCCGATGGAGAGGGCTTTCCTCGGTTACCCTTGCAAAACAACGACAAACAAATAACAAGTGGATCAGAAAGATGAAGGTGTAGTATTCAAATCCTTGCGATAAAAAAATGACGAATTGATGGCAAGACACACACCTGGTTGGTGTTATCTTTTAAACCCCTCTCGGACTCGAGTAGGAGGAAAATGAGATGATGGATGCAAGAAGTGTATAAGAAGAGGCGCCCTTGTAAAGGGGGATGGAGGATGCGAGATGATGAATGCAAAAGAACTACGAAGAAAGAGAAAGAGTTGGCTTATTGGATGTGCTGATGGTGAAATCCGGCGGAGCTCCGACAGCGTGGGGACGACGTGGAAGCGCGGTGGATGAAGACGACCTTCCTCTCGCGAGCGTGGGCACCCGAGAAGCCGGCAGAACCTCCACCTACAAAAAATCCCACGGGTTAGAAAATGACTCCGTAGCCTCTGGGCTCCGACAGCCTATCGGATCACTCCTTGGCCCCTCCAGAACTGAGGGGGTGGGCCTCTATTTATAGGGCTCCGGAGGATGGAGGCGTCCAGGACCCTGGACACCTCCATCAGGGCCGAACTAATACTTTATTCTATTTTTATTTATTTATTTAGAATATTTTTGTGGAGGCGTCCAGGGCCCCGGACGCCTCAAACAGGTCCACCGAAAATCGGCGACGGTCGCACGCGGTTTGGCACAACGCGTGATTTTGTGAGCGGTGTCTCGTGATTCAGAAATGGGCGCGTCCAGCTGACTGGACGTCTCCATAATTTGGATTTTTTCACACACGACAAACGGTCGTTCGGTGGCCGGCGCCCGTGAGGGAGTTGATGGAGGCGTCCAGGGGCTTGGACGCCTCCATTAATATATATTTTTTTATTTGGTTTTGTCTTTTATGCCAACTGGCATTTTGTATTTTTTATATTTGTTTTTATGGAGGCGTCCAGGGGCCTGGACGCCTCTATTAATTTATTATTTTTTTATTTTGTTTTGGGCCCTGAAAAATAAAAATAAAAGAAATTAAAAGGATGGGGGCGTCCAGGGGCCTGGACGCCCCCATTAAGACCCACCCGGGTCCTCAGTTCGGGCGTTGGCGGCTGCCCGGCAGACATCCTTCTTGGTTCCGGAACCTCCTGATGCGTCTGACTGGTGTTGATGTCGTCCGAATGCCGTGACGAGACGATTCCAGATGCCGAAAAAGGCAGAAGAAGACCCAAGAAAAGGAAGCACTCGAGCGATTCAAAATGCGTAAGCCGTTGCGGGGCGTTGTATAGTAATATGAGACTTTCTCAGGAGACGTCAAGAATGGCGTGTCTACACTGGGCCCTGCCTGGGCGGGTGCAGTGGGCTGGGCCTCCTTGGGTACCCAGACTTGCTTCAGTTTGGCCGGCCTGTGAGCCTGCGCCTTTTTCTGTGCCGCAGCTGGGGTTGCGGGCGTGGCCCTCTCTTTCAGCTTCTCCAGTCCTTGAAAAGAGTTGCGGACTGGGACGGTCGGGACGATACGGTCCGGTGTCACTTGGGACCTCTGCCCGTCCAGACGGACTCGGAGGGCCCTGTGGACACCAAAAAATTGCACACACAGATATCCTGCTCGGCCCAGCATCAACAACGGCACCGAGTGAAGAAGCCCCAGAAAGACTGGTCACCCGGACTCCCCAAACAAATACACACGCTGTCGTGAAGCCGTCTCCAGAATCACAACAGCGAAGAGAAATCAACCACCAAGAGCTTCACAATCCATGGGCCTCGAAGAAAATCAAATGGGCCACAACTCGTGCTCACAACGGGCTCAAAACTGCCCATTTTGGCCTTCAACGGCACACCCTGGTGGCCTTCAACGGCACACCCATCTGGCCTTCAGCGGCACGCCCACTTGAGGCTTCAGCGGCACGTCCCTGGCCTTCAGCGGCACGACCTCAAACCCGTTCAGCGGCACGCCCTTGCGCCCCCTTCAGTGGCAAACCCATGGGGCGCTTCGTCGGCACACCGCCAACCGCCTTCAGCGGTACACCCCCTGTGCCCCCTCAGTGGCACGCCCCATGGCCCTTCGCCGGCACGCCCTTGTGGCACTTCAGCGGCACGCCCCTTCAGCGGCATGCCCCTTGGGCTCCTTCAGCGGCGCGCCCTTTTGCCCCTTCAGCGGCACGCTCTAACGGCGCTTCTGCGGCACGCTTGCTGAGCCCTTCGCCGGCGCGCCCTCCTGGCCGTTCAATGGCACGCCCCCTACGGCCTTTGGCGGCACGCCCTCTGTCACGCCCCGAGCGCGGAAGATTACCCGGAGGCGTGACGCGTCTATATAGATCGTGTCAATCATGTAAATATCAGAGTGCGCAATTGACTAAGATTTAACTCGAAATTAATACAAATAGGATGAGCTGACAATTGTTACAACTAACCCAATGACAATTACATACATTTCCAAGTCCAACTACTAGGCTTCAAGCCCTTATTACAATTATTGGACTAACACAGCTGACATTTGACATAACTGGATATGACTGACATAAATGGGATTACAATAACACCATTTATACAAGCACAATTTACAAGATAACAAGATAACTCTATTTTTTTACGCTTATCACTCCGACTCATTCCCTTCCGAGTTCTGGCTGATATCCGAATTATCTGGAAAGGTTAGAAAACAACTAGATGAGCGAATCGCTCAGTAGGATTTACATCTCAAATTCTAACATGCTTTAAGTAATTTACACATTCATTTAATGTAGGTAACCTATGCATGCAGACAGATAGATATCAAGGAATTGTAAAATTGACAGGTGTAGAAAGTGAGAGTATATAGGTTTCACAATTTCAAGCAGCAGTGGCAAGTGATAGTAAATAATGTCAAGTCAGTGATAACTGAATAGCAACATGTTATTCAAGCTAGTAACTGAGTAGAAACATGTTATTCAAGCTAGTAATAGTAAGCAAAGTAGTTTCAAGTGTATAACTGGAATTGACTATTTATAATGCATTCAAGTAAGCACTTTTACCCTTTTGCGGGTCTCAAGTCAATCAATCAAGTAATATCATGAGAATGAGTGGAATGTCTAAAGTCTAGCAAGCAAGTACTTCGGTGCAATGCCAAACACCGTGGTCAATAAACTCCCATGGGCACAAGTACCTTCGGGTGCTCCTTCCAGGACCAGACCGGGCCCTATATGCACAGCATTTATCATGTATGTTGACATCCACTCTCATTTATAGCCAATGTGAAATTTCAAGGTTTGACCAGTATGATATATAAGGTGGAATTATGGAATGGAATCCAAGGCGCATTGATGTGTAAGGATGATCTAGGAGTGGAAACCAGTAACGTTTGATACACGGAAAAACTAGATAAGAGAGGTGCCTTATGGGCCACCTGACAATTTTAGAAATGCCATCCTTACTGTGGGATGCCCTTCCTGCGAATTATACAGGGTTCAGAGGACCCTGTCAGGAGTTAAAAATCACCTCTCCGGCTGCCATCTATCAGTGGGGATGGCAAAAGTGAAAGCCTAATGATCACGTTAACGTAATGAGCTAGCTGGGTCGACTCAATAGTTCATTGCGTCAACTCATTAGCTCATCGCCTCAACTCATCAGTTCACCGCGTCAACTCATCAGTTCACCGCGTCAACTCATCAGTTCGCCGCGTTAACGCGATGAACTGGCAAGGTCGACTCATCAGTTCATTTTCACAGGCAGGGTCAACTCATCAATTCATTTTCATTGGCAGGTGATAAGTGTCCATTTCTTATGACAATTCATTGCATGAACATCATTTTATGTGCATATAATTAGGCAATTATGCATATTTCATAGTTAACCTCAACTCCGCATTTAAATTGGAGCTTTCACGTAAATTGATTAATTCAATTGTCTTATTTAATAATAAATTAAAGTTGAGGGCCATGAGCATTAATTCTCCATTGCATAATCATGAGCATTTGAGATTTATGTGTACATTGTGGTAATTTTTATAGACTAAAGTGCAATTATGTGTATAGGACACCGAAGGTAATTACAAAAGAAGCCAGGGGCAAAAGGGTCATCACCATTTTGACCAAGTCAAATAAAGAATTCAAATTATTTTGGTTGGAGGGAAAAGAAAGTTCAAAATTTCGAATTCAATGCTTGAAAAGAAGGAATCCAAACTTTAAGTTTGGAAAGGAGAAAAAGGACATTCAAAGTTTGAAATAAAGGAGAGACATGATGAGCCTTGGGAAATGGGGTGCCTAAAGTCCAACAAAGGGGGGTGCCCACCTACTTTTTCTCTTCCCCATGCATCATATTCCACTTAAATCTCAGCCATCCATCTCCTTTTGATACAATCTCCACCCTCCATCTACCTAACTTTCCCTATAATTAGCCCATGGCAAGGAGGAGAAGGAGAGTCTTTTCTTTGAGCAATCTTTCACTCTCCCTCTTTCTCTTCTAACCTTAGGCCTCCGATTTCACCCATTTATTCACCCTCCAAAGATTGCTTCAACGACGAAGGCGACTTCCTCCCGGCGTAGACGACATCTTCCACAAGGTTGTTCGTGATCCAAGGCCAAGAGAGGACGGCGCTATCATCACCATTGCGGCTACCATCTTCACATCTCAGGCTCCTCTTGTTGCTATTGCTTTAGTTTCATTTTACTTCATTGTAATCTCGTCACATCTTTATTGTAAGCTCGTCCTGCACTTCATGTAATCGTTTCTTTATGTTAATGAAAGAAGTGTTCATTTGATCTAGAGTTTGTTCATCTTCCCTCTCTTCCTACTTTTTCTACCTCTTCTTCTCAATGTTATGCAATTATTTCCCATGGCATAGACTCATAATCATAGACATTTTGATTTAATTGTTGGAATCATTCTTTGTTTAATCATTCTCTTCAAGCTACAAAAAAATCACAAACATTTTCTAAAAGGTTACAAGGTTTTTAACTCTAAAAGTATCTTCTTCCATGTGGATTCGACCCGTGCTTGCCATAGTACTACGTTCTCCTCTGATTATTTTGTGCGAGTTCGGTTTTAAGATTGTTAGCGCGCGTGTTTTAAACGACAAACTTTTGCGTTATCAATTTTTGGCGCCGTTGCCGGGGAAGAATGGTGATTTTTGACTTAAGAACTTTGTTTTCCTTATGTATATAGTGTACTAATAAAGTTCTATTTTCTTATTTTTACAGGAAAAAAGAAAAAAAAAAGAAGCAACTTGAACATTCAAAAAAAAATTAGAGGTAAGTCTCCACCTTTTCCTTAGTCTTTTTGTCATTCATTTTGAAAAAACAAATAACGGGGGAACGCTTTTCAAGTAAGTATCCAAACTTTTCCTCCTTCATTTTAATTTCATTTCTCTACATTTTATATCTTGTGGTTAGATAGTTTCACTAAATAAAAACATAAAAAAGGGCATCACTTGAACTTCAATAAAAATCTTCATTGCAAGAGTAGAAATCACACCTTCATGTTCTAAGTCATGCATCATTTAGGATAGAAGCTCTTTTTCTTTATTGTCTAATTGTTGTTAATTACATTGTTGAAGATTGCGGGAGGCAAGGTGAGTACTCTAACTTTTTCAAAAGCATGCTCATGCATTTTCATGCTTGCATAGAACCTCTTGTTTGAACTTACTTTGTTGCATATCATTTCAAAATATCTTAAGGGCAACACCCATAAGCAAGATAAGGTGGAGATTTCATCACCCTTCCTTAGCCCACAAATCATAATTCTCTTGCATCTTTGCATCACCTAGACCTCAAATAAAATTCAGTAGACATTGGCCCTAAGTTCACACTGTGGTTCTTGTGTTATTTGGGCTTACCCTCTTATGAAAACCGGTGCCTAAGGCAAGACGGTCGGACGGCAAACGCCTTAAGCGGGCTAGTGGTTTGGCATAATTAGGTCCCTACAAAAGTAGGGGGAACCTCCCACTACCCCACCCCTTACCTGACCGGTGGAAATATTGAGGGTGAACTTAAGTTTCACTTTAGCCATTTTGTGAAACCCAATTTGTAGGTCTAGGTCACATCTAGGGCATTAAGTAATTTGTGTGACAACTTGTTTGTGTTCGTAAAAACAAAAACAAAAACAAAAACAAAAACAAAAACAAAATATCATCTTCTCTCTCTTCGTCTTAATTTGAGTAAACAAAAAATAAAAAAAAATAAAAATCATCATAAAAATCATCATAAAAAAAAATTTCTCCCATCTCTCATCTTTAACCTTGGTTTATGCAAGGGAGAAGATCTCAACACCGTGACTTAGTTGAGCCCATTAGTGAGATTGAGCGATTCATTTTTAATCCGGCTCAAAATCAAACCCAACCTATGGCTGAACAACACCAATTAGGGGTGCCCAAACAGATGAAGGAATATTTCATTCCTTCGAATTATCAGCCATCCACTTGTATCCAACTGCCTAATGTCCCTGCTTTGCACTATGAGATCAAATCTAGCACCATCCAGATGTTCCCATCCTTTTATGGGAAGACTAATGAAGATCCCTATAAACATCTAGATGAATTTCTAGAAATTTGTTCCACTGTGAAAATTCAAAATTTCACAGATGATGCTCTCCGCTTGACCTTATTCTCTTTCTCACTTAAGGACAAATCCAAATATTGGCTAGGGACCTTAGGGAAACCTATTGGCACATGGGCAGATATGCAGCATGAGTTCCTTAAGAAGTTTTACCCCATCGGTAGAACCAACACCATGAGACGTGCAATCACAGGATTCGCGCAACTCCCAAATGAACAAATACATGAATCATGGGAGAGATTAAAGGAACTCCTCAGAAAATGCCCACATCATGGGCTTTCCAAATGGCAAATAGTGCAAGCTTTCTATGAGGGCTTAGATGATCAAGTTAGGCAGATTGTGGATGCATCATGTGGTGGAGCCTTTATGCGTAAGAGTGAAGATGAGGCATATGCCTTATTTGAAATGTTGAGTGATAATTCAATCAACCATGCTTCCTTATCCTCATATGAGAGAACCATTGGGCCTTCTAAACGGGCCGGGATGTATCAGGTAGAACATGATGCTAGAGTGGATGTGAATTTTATCCATCAAAAATTAGACAAGGTTGACATCATGGCCCAAAAGCTAGAACATGTTGATATGCTGGCCCATAAGTTAGACCAGCTCCTGGCCCAAAACAAACAAGAAACCACCATCCCAACTACGTCCAACCCATACCCGGACCTAACACATCATGAGACGTGTGCTTTATGTGCTAGCTCGGACCATCATGTGTCTGATTGCCCAACAGCAGCCCAATTGTCATCTTTTATACAGGAGCAAGTCCAAGCAGCCCAGGGGTTCTCTAAACCCAACTATGACCCATTTTCTAACACCTATAATCCGGGCTGGAGGAATCATCCCAATTTCAATTGGAGAAATCAACAAGCTCCTAATCAACCGACAATCTCCTCCGCATCTCAAGCTTACAAACCACCGATCCAACATCAATTCCAAGCTCAACCACCATTTCAAGGAAATGCTTATGGTCAAGGACTGCAAGCCCAACAACCACTTCCCCGATTCAACCAGGGTCAGGCCCCATACCAACCTCCTCAGCTCAATTACAGGCAGTCTTCCAATTCTCAACAAACCTATCAACCTCCACTGCAACACCACCAGGACTCCCAAACTGATGATAGATTCCATCAGTTACAACAACTAATTCTGGCCCAAAATCAATCCTTCCAACAAACTATTCAAGCCCAAAGTCAATCTTTCCAACAAACCCTCCAAGTCCACCAGCAAACCATCTCTAAGTTGGAGACTCAATTGGGCCAATTGACTGAAGCCACCATGAGAAGGGAAGTGGGCCAATTGCCAAGTCAGCCCATTGCCAACCCACGAAATAATCCTCCGGGCTTCCCACAACCAAACTTCCCTATTAACCAGCCAATTCCTCCTCTCCTCCAGCACCCATCAGGCCAAATACCACAAAAAGGCCCACAACTCGAAAATGCAAAAGCAATTTTGACCTTAAGAAGTGGTAAAGTCCTCAAAGATCCTCAGGGGTCCACTCCTAGTTCATCAGTCTAGACCCCTGACATATCTTCTGATAGTGAGGAGGAGCCCAACCAGGAAGAGGATGTCAAGGGAAAGAGGAAAATAGAGGAAGGGCCCAGCACTTACCAACCTATAGTGCCATTTCCCAATGCCTTAAAGTCCAAAAAGAAACAACCAGCTCATAATGAGGAGATGATGGAGCTCTTCAAAAAAGTACACATCAACATCCCTCTCCTCGATGCCATCAAACATGTCCCGGCCTATGCTAGATTCTTAAAAGAAATGTGCACTCCTAGGCGGGACCCACGAGTGACCCCGGAAAAGGTTCGACTCCCGGAGAACGTTAGTGCTGTGGTCCTCAACCAACTTCCAAGAAAGTTAAAAGACCCTGGAGCACCCCTTATCTCTTGCAACATTGGCGGTGTGACATTTGATAAAGCTCTCCTTGATTTAGGAGCTAGTGTGAATTTACTCCCTACCTCCATCTATGAGCAGTTTGACATCGGTGAGCTCAAGCCTACTCTCATTATTCTCCAGCTCGCCGATAGATCAATCAAGACTCCAAAGGGCCTTATTGAGGATGTCATTGTTAAAGTGAATGAGTGCTACTTCCCTGCTGACTTTCTTATTTTGGATATGGTTTCTCCCCAAGAAATCAAGCATACTCCTATCATTTTGGGTAGACCATTTTTAGCCACAGCTAGGGCTAATATAGACTGTGCTTCAGGAATTATGGACATATCTTTTGGGGACCAGAAAGTCAGCATCAACATTTTTAAGGCATCCAAATTTCATGATCAAAAAGGAGATTGTTATGCTGTTGACACCATTGAGGAATTATTGGAGATTGAAAGGGACAGTAGGACTGGAATGAGAGAGGAAGTTGACATCTTGTCAACTCAACTTAGGACATGGCCCCCAGTTGAACCTTTGCCTCAGCTTAAATCTGAACCAGCTCTGCCCTCTTTGCAATCCCCTCCTCAGGTTGAACTAAAACCATTACCGGCCTCCCTTAAGTATGTATTCCTAGGCCCAGACCAAACCTTGCCAGTCATCATAGCAAGTGACCTTGAACCTAACCATGAGGAGAAACTAGTTGGGGTCCTTAAATCTCATAAGGGGGCTATAGGTTGGTCTGTCGCTGATCTTAAAGGGATTAGTCCATCCGTTTGTCAGCACCATATTTATATGGAGGAGAATGCAAAACCGAGCAGAGACATACAGAGGAGATTAAATCCACACATGAAGGAGGTGGTCAAAAATGAGGTGGTCAAGTGGTTAGATGCCGGAATCATCTACCCAATTTCTGATAGTCAGTGGGTCGGTGCAACACAAATAGTCCCCAAGAAATCAGGACTGACTGTGATCACCAATAATCAAGAGGAGTTGATACCTACTAGGTTGACCACGGGATGGAGGGTCTACATTGATTATAGGAAGCTCAACTCTATGACAAAGAAGGACCATTTTCCCCTCCCATTCATTGACCAAATTTTGGAGAAATTAGCAGGGCAAAAATACTTCTGTTTTCTAGATGGGTATTCTGGGTACAATCAGGTGGCTATCTACCCAGAAGATCAAGAAAAAACCACATTTACATGTCCCTATGGAACATTTGCTTTTCAGAGAATGCCCTTTGGATTATGTAATGCGCCTGCCACATTTCAAAGATGCATGTTAGCAATTTTTTCTGACATGGTGGGCAACTTTTTAGAAGTTTTCATGGATGATTTCTCCATTTTTGGGGATACATTTGATTCCTGCCTTGATCACTTAGCCAAAGTAATGAAGAGATGCATTGACACTAATCTTGTCCTCAGTTGGGAAAAGAGCCATTTCATGGTTAAAGAAGGTATTGTTCTAGGGCACATAGTGTCGGAAAGAGGAATTAAAGTAGATAAAGCCAAAGTTGAGCTCATTGCCAAACTGCCACCACCCACCTCAGTAAAACAAATCCGATCATTCCTGGGTCATGCCGGCTTCTATCACCGGTTCATCCAAGACTTCTCCAAAGTTGCTAGACCTCTCACTAATCTGCTAGCTAAGGAAGTCCCATTCCATCTTGACCAATCATGTCTTGAGGCTTTCGAATCATTGAAAATGGTATTGACCAATGCCCCAATCTTACAAACTCCTAATTGGTCATTACCTTTTGAAATTATGTGTGATGCCTCGGATTATGCTTTAGGTGCCGTTTTAGGGCAAAGGGTAGACAAAAAGCATGTGGTGATTTACTATGCGAGTCGCACACTCGCTGATGCCCAACTTAGGTACACTACAACAGAAAAGGAGTTACTTGCTGTTGTCTTTGCCCTTGAAAAGTTTCGGTCCTATCTGATAGGGGCCAAAGTCATTGTGTTCTCTGACCACTCAGCTCTCAGACACCTGCTGTCTAAAAAAGATGCCAAACCAAGGTTGATTAGATGGATCCTTTTATTACAAGAATTTAATTTGAAAATTCAGGATAAAAAAGGAAGTGAAAATGTTGTTGCAGATCACTTGTCCCGAATTATCACATCAGACACCACACCCTTACAAGACTCATTTCCAGATGAGCACCTCCTTAGTGTATCTCACATTCCACCCCCATGGTATGCACACATTGTCAATTACTTAGCCGTGAAAAAAATTCCTGAAGGTTGGTCTAAACAAGAAAAAGACCGCTTCTTTGCTAAGCTCAAATACTTCTTTTGGGAAGACCCTGAGCTATTCCATTTAGGACCAGACCAAATCATTCGGAGGTGTGCCCCTGAAGGTGAGCAACAAAGCATTTTGACATTTTGCCACACCTTAGCTTGTGGGGGACATTTTTCAAGTAAGAAAACGGCAGCCAAAGTTTTGCAGAGTGGGTTCTACTGGCCCACAATATTCAAAGATGCATTCAAATTTTGCAAATCTTGTGAGCGCTGTCAGGCTATGGGAAACATGTCACGCAGTGACATGATGCCTTTAAACCCTATCCTGGTTGTGGAAATTTTTGATGTATGGGGAATTGACTTCATGGGACCGTTTCCACCATCTTTTGGTCATGAGTATATTTTGGTGGCAGTGAATTACGTGTCTAAGTGGATAGAAGCTATAGCCACAAGGACTAATGATCACAAAATTGTCATGAAATTTGTTCGTAAGAACATTTTCTCTCGATTTGGATGTCCGAGGGCTATCATTAGTGATGGGGGCTCACATTTCACCCATTCTCAATTCCGGGCTTTGCTTCGAAAGTATGGGATAACACATAAGATTGCTACCCCCTATCATCCCCAGACTAGTGGCCAGGTGGAGGTTTCTAATAGGGAGATCAAGAACATTTTGCAAAAGTCTGTCCGGCCGGATAGGAAAGATTGGTCAGAAAGGTTAGATGATGCTTTATGGGCCTATCGGACCGCCTACAAAACTCCCATTGGCATGTCCCCTTATAGGCTTATTTTTGGAAAGCCATGTCATTTGCCAGTCGAATTGGAACATAGGGCCTATTGGGCAATCAAACAATTCAATCTTGATTTAACACAAGCTAGTTCCCATAGATCCCTTCAACTGAATGAGTTAGAGGAACTTCGTAATGAAGCCTATGAGAACTCTAGGATTTATAAAGCCCAGACAAAAGCATTCCATGATAAACACATTTCACGCAAAACTTTTCAAATCAACCAAAAGGTCTGGCTTTTTAACTCTAGACTGCGATTATTCCCTGGCAAATTGAAATCCCGATGGGATGGACCATATGTGGTAATTAAAATATTTGACCATGGTGCAGTAACAATTCTTGATCCTAAAACTGGTCAAACTTTCACTGTCAATGGTCAACGTTTGAAACCTTACATTGAAAATCTTCCAATGCTGCAGGAGGACTCTCTCAGGCTGAGTGACCCGTTGTGAGCGATATTGTGTCTGGCTGAAGACGTTAAACTTAGCGCTTCTTGGGAGGCAACCCAATTATCCTATCTCTTTTCAAAAAAAAAAATTGATTGATTATCTTCTTTTATCTAAGGAGCATGGAGCAATATTTCTTTGATGACGACATCTCTCTCTCAGGTCGTATCTATCCTTCCCTCTACTTTTTATGGCTTTATTTCATTTCTATATCTTACTCATGCCATTAGGGATAATGCCACTTAAGTTGGGGGGTAGCTTGAGCTCGAATTTCCTCAAAATAATGGCAACCTTTCATCACACCTCTAACATGTGTTTCATGTTCATATTTTATGATGAGAAACTTTTCTTAGAATGATAGGACTTAGAGTCTTACATGTGAAAGTTGTAAATTAAAGGGATGAATTAATTGGTTATGTCTTTAGCCTTTTCCTCAGAATACACCTGAAAATTCTATTGAACTTGCACACAATTGCACAATAACAAGATCGGTGGATGACAAATATTAGGATGATGGGAATTTTACTTGACACTTAGGTGGTGATGAATATTATGCCCATTCGTTGAACATAATCGTGAGGAAAAAGCTACCTGCCAAAAAAAAAACATACACATGGAAAATGCCCCTGAACTTAGTAACCGGGCCTGCTTCTCCTAAGGCAAGAGTTGAGATTCGCGTCAAACGGCGAAGGGATGTGCAGCACCGTGTGTCAAAAAAAAAAGAAAAAAAAGAAGTATAAACTGGCAGAGTGAAGCTACCTGTAATTCGAGAAGTTCAATTCAAGAGGTGGGCAGAATTGAAAATCATCTTTAAGTGAAAGGTAGAAGACTCATTCATCTAGATTGTTTGGAAGTCACTAGTCAAGTTATATCACTCATACACAAAGAGATATTTAATTTTGAGTGTATCTTGAGGAATGGTCTAAACACATGGACTGATGAAATTTATACCAAATGCATTCTACTTGAACTTGTAATACTCCAAAGTCTAAATCATTATGCATAATGTTCTTGCCATGATCTGTGACACATGAGTGTTTGCTAGTCCTAATTTTATAATTGTTTACATTGCTAAGGGACTAGCAATGTTCAAGTTGGGGGGTGTGATAAGTGTCCATTTCTTATGACAATTCATTGCATGAACATCATTTTATGTGCATATAATTAGGCAATTATGCATATTTCATAGTTAACCTCAACTCCGCATTTAAATTGGAGCTTTCACGTAAATTGATTAATTCAATTGTCTTATTTAATAATAAATTAAAGTTGAGGGCCATGAGCATTAATTCTCCATTGCATAATCATGAGCATTTGAGATTTATGTGTACATTGTGGTAATTTTTATAGACTAAAGTGCAATTATGTGTGTAGGACACCGAAGGTAATTACAAAAGAAGCCAGGGGCAAAAGGGTCATCACCATTTTGACCAAGTCAAATAAAGAATTCAAATTATTTTGGTTGAAGGGAAAAGAAAGTTCAAAATTTCGAATTCAAAGTTTGAAAAGAATGAATCCAAACTTTAAGTTTTGAAAGGAGGAAAAGGACATTCAAAGTTTGAAATAAAGGAGAGACATGATGAGCCTTGGGAAATGGGGTGCCTAAAGTCCAACAAAGGGGGGTGCCCACCTACTTTTTCTCTTCCCCATGCATCATATTCCACTTAAATCTCAGCCATCCATCTCCTTTTGATACAATCTCCACCCTCCATCTACTTAACTTTCCCTATAAATAGCCCATGGCAAGGAGGAGAAGGAGAGTCTTTTCTTTGAGCAATCTTTCACTCTCCCTCTTTCTCTTTTAACCTTAGGCCTCCGATTTCTCCCATTTATTCACCCTCCAAAGATTGCTTCAACGACGAAGGCGACTTCCTCCCGGCGTAGACGACATCTTCCACAAGGTTGTTCGTGATCCAAGGCCAAGAGAGGACGGCGCTATCATCACCATTGCGGCTACCATCTTCACATCTAAGGCTCCTCTTGTTGCTATTGCTTTAGTTTCATTTTACTTCATTGTAATCTCGTCACATCTTTATTGTAAGCTCGTCCTGCACTTCATGTAATCGTTTCTTTATGTTAATGAAAGAAGTGTTCATTTGATCTAGAGTTTGTTCATCTTCCCTCTCTTCCTACTTTTTCTACCTCTTCTTCTCAATGTTATGCAATTATTTCCCATGGCATAGACTCATAATCATAGACATTTTGATTTAATTGTTGGAATCATTCTTTGTTTAATCATTCTCTTCAAGCTACAAAAAAATCACAAACATTTTCTAAAAGGTTACAAGGTTTTTAACTCTAAAAGTATCTTCTTCCCTGTGGATTCGACCCGTGCTTGCCATAGTACTACGTTCTCCTCTGATTATTTTGTGCGAGTTCGGTTTTAAGATTGTTAGCGCGCGTGTTTTAAACGACAAACTTTTGCGTTATCAGCAGGGTCGACTCATTAGTTCAAATCTGTTGGCAGGGTCGACTCATCAGTTCATTTTCATAGGCAGGGTCGACTTACCAGTTCATTTTCATAGGCAGGGTCGACTCATCAGTTCATATGAACAGTACTGCGTCAACTCATCCATCAGGCTGCGTCGACTCATCAGTTCAATTTCTAGCTCACAGGGTTGACTCATCAGTTCATATGGACAGTACTGCGTCAACTCATCCATCAGGCTGCATCGACTCATCAGTTCAATTTCCAGCTCACAGGGTTGACTCATCGGTTCATATGGACAGTACTGCGTCAACTCATCCATCAGGCTGCGTCGACTCATCAGTTCAATTTCCAGCTCACAGGGTTGACTCATCAGTTCATATGAACAGTACTGCGTCAACTCATCCATCAGGCTGCGTCGACTCATCAGTTCAATTTCCAGCTCACAGGGTTGACTCATCAGTTCATATGAACAGTACTGCGTCAACTCATCCATCAGGCAGAGTCGACTCATCAGTTTTTTCCCCTAGTTTTCATGCCCTTCCAATCCTCCTTTCACTCTGAGTTCTTCACAAAAGTTCTTCCCCTCTTTTAGATACAGATTTTCTTATTTTACCATATCCTCCAATTCTTCTTAGTTTTTAAGTTATAATTAATTTTCTATGGTTCTGATTTTTACTCAGTAATTGTTCACCTACGCCTATAGATCTCGTTTTTTCACATTTTTCACCTTCTTCCTCTCATTTTCTCTCTCTGCACTCTTCATAAAACTTCTTCCTAACCTTCCAATCTACGACTTTCTCTTCTTGCACACATTCTCATTCTCTCTAGATTTTTCATTATTCTCCTTCTTATAACCCTACCCTTTACTAAAGCATGAACTATATCAAATATAGATACTAGCTACTACATGCTAATCGTCTCAGATTTAAGTCAACACATGTTAATCATTCTAAACATGATACTAATACTTGCTAATTCTTCTGGGTATAAAGTTAATACAGGCTAATTATCTTAGGTATGAAGTTAATATATGCTAATCATCCTAGATTTAAGCCAATACATGTTAATCATTCTAGATATGAGACTAATATTTGCTAATACTTGCTAATTATTTTTAGTATAAGGCTAATACATGCTAATTATCTTGGGTATAAGGCTAATACATGCTAATCATTTCATATTTAAGCCAACACATATTAATCATTCTAGATATGACACTAATACTTGCTAATACTTGCTAATTATTCTGGGTATAAAGTTAATACGTGCTAATTATCTTAGGTGTGAAGCTAAGGCATACTAATCATCCTAGATTTAAGTCAACACATGCTTTAAAAACACTAAAATCGCATGGAAATGAGCCTAATACTAAAGGCCTAGACCAATCATCCTAGATTAGCTACTAATTTGGTTAAAAGTTGAGAACACCTACCTCTGTGAAGTTCGTAGCAGCAGAACCCCTCTAGCAAAGCTTTGCCCCAACCTCAGCTAGCCTAGAATGGGAATGGGGGTAGCAAAAGGGGATGTTATAGGGTCTAGTATGAACGGATAGGGGACAAGATCTGAAATAATGAGTCTTTACAGCTTGTACAGGCTGGAGAGATAAGAGATAGGCTGGAGAGATAAGAGACATTTGTTTGGACATCTAACCCATGGCCCAATTCGTAAGTGCAAGATTAGCTTATATCATATAATTATTTGGCAAAAGGGGTAGATACATGGTGGATGCTAAGATTTGAACCATGGTCATTGGATTGGAAGGCAAGCTACTTAACCAACTACACTAGGAAGCCACTTGTTAAGTGAATAACCTTTATATATGACAACTTCATGTTCCTATTTCTTACATAAACTACCTAAATAGTTTATCTAATATTATTTTATGTTATTTTATTTTTATTTGAAAAAATATTGATAATAATAAAAAAAAATTATACGGGGTGCTACACCCTCCCCTACTTAAAAGAATTTGGTCCCCAAATTCAATTGTATAAGGATAAATTCAACTACATAAGGATACTGTAGAAAGTACAAGATACTTGCCGAATAGTTCTGGGTATCTTCTCTTCATAGATTCCTCGGTCTCCCAAGTTGCTTCTTGCTCCGAGCATCGATTCCATTGAATTTTTACCATAGGGATCGTCTTGCTCCTTAGAACTCGAACTTCGCGGTCGAGGATCCGCATCGACTTTTGCTCATAAGTAAGGTCCCTTTGAATCACCAATTCAGCATGATTGATGATGTGAGAAGGGTCGTGCACATATTTCTTCAGCATAGATATATGAAATACATTGTGCACTTCCGAGAGTTGAGGAGGTAAGGCAATGCGGTAAGCCACCTCGCCCACTCTTTCCAATACTTCAAATGGACCGATAAACCATGGTGTAAGCTTGCCCTTAACACCGAATCTTCTAATACCTCGGCCGGGAGATACCTTGAGAAATGCATGGTCACCCACTTGAAATTCCAAATCTCTCCTTCTGTTATCAGCATAAGATTTTTGCCTACACTGAGCTACCTTGAGTCTCTCTTTGATAAGGTGTATCTTCTCAGTTGAATCTCTAACCATATCTGGGCCTAGAATTTGTCTTTCACCGACTTCTTCCCAGCATATTGGAGAACGGCAACTCCTGCCATAAAGCGCCTCGAAAGGAGCCATTTGAATACTAGCTTGATAGCTGTTATTATATGCAAATTTGGCTAGTGGTAAGTGGTCATGCCAGCTTCCGTCGAAATCTATAATACATGCCCTTAACATATCTTCAACAACTTGATTTGTCCTTTCAGTCTGACCATCTGTCTGGGGATGGAAAGCAGTGCTGAAATTAAGTTTCGTCCCCATAGAGTGTTGTAGACCCTTCCAAAAATGAGAGGTGAAGCGTGGGTCTCGGTCAGATACGATCGAGACGAGAACTCCATGCAATCTAACCATCTCCTTAATATACAGGGCAGCAAGTACGTCGACTGACCATCGACTTTTGATGGGTAAGAAATGGGCCGTTTAGTTAACCGGTCGATAATTACCCAAATTCCATCATATCCGCCCCTAGTCTTGGGCAAACCCATGATAAAGTCCATGCCAATGTCCTCCCACTTCCACTTGGGAATATCCAGCGGATGTAGCTTTCCGGCGGGTTTTTGATGTTCCGCCTTCACTTGTTGGCATGTGAGGCAACAAGACACAAAGTCTGCTACCTCCCTTTTCATGTTAGGCCACCAAAAAGTTCTTTTCAAGTCTTGGTACATCTTAGTAGTTCCAGGGTGGATTATGTACCTCGATCTATGAGCTTCTTCAAGAATCTTCTTCTTCAATTCGGGACAGTCGGGCACACATGTCCGTGCATGAAATAGTAATCTGCCATCAGGTGCCAGCTTGAAATCTAGTCTCTCGTCCAGCTTGCTCTTTATCTCCACTAGCGAGGGATCCTCTTCTTGTAACTTCTTGATTTCAGGTAGTAAATCTGGATGTAGGCTCATATGAGATAGAATAATACACATGCTCTTCTCATCTGTGCTGATATCAAGCTCAGAGAATTTCTCCAGCAGTTTCCATTCTTGTATCATGCAGTTGGCCAATATTATTCTCGACTTTCGACTAAGGGCATCAGCTACGAAATTACCCTTACCAGGATGGTACTGTATAGTAAAGTCAAAATCCTTGAGATACTCGAGCCAACGCCTTTGCCGCATGTTTAGCTCCTTTTGGGAGAATAAGTACTTGAGGCTTTTATGATCGGAGTACACAATGAATTGTTCTCCGTAGAGATAGTGCCTCCAGATCTTTAAAGCGAATACTACTGCGGCCAGTTCTAAGTCGTAAACTGGGTAGTTCTCTTCATGTTTCTTCAATTGTCGGGAAGAGTACGCAATGACTCTCCCATTCTGCATCAATACACATCCGAGGCCAATACCAGAGGCATCAGTATATACCTCATATTTTTCTCCTTCCATTGGTAATGATAAGACTGGAGCAGTGGTCAAGAGATCCTTCAAAGTTTGGAAACTCTTTTCACAGTCTTCCTTCCACTCATAAGGCACTTCCTTGCGGGTTAACCTGGTCAGGGGAACAGTAATTTTGGAGAAGTCCTTTATAAAATGCCGATAGTAACCAGCTAGACCCAAGAAGCTCCGAATCTCAGTTACATTTGTGGGTCGTTCCCAGTTCTTCACAGCTTCGACCTTTGATGGGTCAACAGCAATTCCATTCTTCGAAATGATATGGCCTAAGAAGGATACTTCCTCGAGCCAGAACTCGCATTTGCTGAATTTGGCATATAGCTTGTTTTCCCTTAATATCTGTAATGCCTTCTTAAGGTGTTCTTCATGATCCTCTTCAGTCTTTGAATAGATCAGAATATCATCAATAAAGACCACAATAAATTGGTCTAAATAGGGCCTGAATATGCTGTTCATTAACTGCATAAAAGCTGCGGGGGCATTTGTTAATCCGAAAGGCATAACAGTAAATTCGTAATGCCCATACCTGCTTCAGAATGCAGTTTTATGAATATCTTCTTCTTTGATCTTCAATTGGTGGTAACCAGAACGAAGATCAATCTTGGAGAAATATAAAGCTTCAGATAGTTGATCGAACAGCTCATCAATCCTTGGCAGTGGATACTTGTTCTTGATTGTAAGGTGATTTAGCTGCCGATAATCTATGCATAATCTCATCGATCCGTCCTTCTTTTTGATGAATAGCACGGGTGCTCCCCATGGGGAAGTACTCGGCCTGATGAAACCCTTGTTCAATAACTCCATTAGCTGCTCCTTTAGTTCCTTCAGCTCAGCAGGGGACATTCTGTATGGTGCCCTAGAAACAGCACCAGCGCCAGGGACAAGGTCGATTGTGAACGACACTTTCCTTTCCGGAGGTAAACCAGTTAAACCTTCTGGAAAAACATCGGGAAAATCCCGAATTACACGGATGTCTTCAAGTTTAACCTTCTGGGCTTCCGTGGCAGTCACAAATGCTATGAAAGCCGTGCATCCCTTATTCATAAGTTTACTAGCTCGGAGTGCTGATATAAGAAGTGATTTACTCCGAGGGCTATTGTAAACTAACTCTGGGAAATCCACGAAAGTTACTTTGCCATGTCGGCAATCTACAGTTGCTTGGTATGTGGATAGCCAGTCGGCACCTAGTATGACGTCATAACCCTTCATATCTAGGCATATCAGGTCAGCAGGTAAATTGCTCCCTTTAATTATCACTTCACAATTTGGATAGTGATAAGTGACATCAGACTCATTCCCAAGAGGTGTAGTTATGACCAAATCTAACAGTTCATGTTTCTCAGAAAATGAAGTAGCAAAATTCTTGGAAACAAATGAATGAGTTGCTCCGGTATCAAATAAAACTTGAGCAGTTTTTGAACAAATAGTGAGAGTACCTTCCACAATTCCGCCTTCAGTGGTCTTAGTCTCTCGAAGAGCTTACAGACGGCCTATTTTCTTTATCGGACGCTTCTCATCTTTGATGTCTTGTTCCTTCATTAGTGGGCAGTCGGGAATTCGGTGTTCTCGGCTCCCGTATCGAAGACAAGCTCCTAACTTTCTCCAGCATTCCTCAGTCTTATGTCCAGCTTTATCACAATACTTGCATATTTCCTTTGATGGTGTGGTGGAGGAGAATGGCCGATCATTCTTCTGGAATTTCATCGCCTTAGAGGGCTCCCCTCCCATGAAGAATCGCTTCTTGTTGAAGGATTGTTTGAATTTTCCCGGGTTTGTGACGGGTTCCTTCTTGTCTCTTCCTCGGATTCTCTCAGATAATTCGGTGGCGTCTTCCAGCGGTTGAGCACGCCGAACCATCTCCGAATAGACTTGGATGTCCATCGGGGCCAGTTGTATGATATAATGGGGCCGAAGCCCGTTAAGGAATCTTCTCACCTTCATCTTTTCTGTACACACCAAGTGAGGTGCATACCTGGATAATCTAGAAAATTGGGCCTCATACTCGGCCACTTTCAAGCCCCGTTGTTTTAGAACGGCGAATTCCGTGGCTTTCTTTTCCTGGATATGATCGGAGAAGTACTTGTTGTTGAAATGCTCCGTGAATTCATCCCATGTGACATGGTATTCTGGTAGTGTTGCTTCTATGGATTCCCACCAGCATCGAGCGTCCCGCTCCAGTTGGAATACGGCCAGTAAAACCTTCTCGCCGTCCGCGCATTGCATCACACGGAAGATTCGTTCCATCTCTTTTAACCAATTCTTGGCGTCCTCGGGGTCGGACGAACCCGTGAATCTTGGTGGGTTCATGTTACGGAAACTCCTGTGGAGGTCACCTGCTCCACGGCTAGCTCCGCCTTGGGCCACTTGCTGTAGTGCCTGTGTAAGGCCATGCACGGTGCGCTGCATCTCGCACCATTGTGCTCTTTCAGCAGCCATGATCCTACAAAAGTGTTTAAGTAAGATAAGGGTCGGTTTTACTTATAAAGATAAAGTCACTAGAAATCTTAACCCATGGCTCTATCCATCTCACCGGGTAAGGTATATCTATCCTTGAACTTGGGTTTTACCTATCCTTGGACTCAAGTTTTTTTTTTTTACTTAGATTTCAATTTCTAACTGTTTATTTTTTCTAGTTCCCTAGATTTGAAAACCTAGGCTCTGATACCACGAAGACTGTCACGCCCCGAGCGCTGAAGATTACCCGGAGGCGTGACGCGTCTATATAGATCATGTCAATCATGTAAATATCATAGTGTGCAATTGACTAGGATTTAACTCGAAGTTAATACAATTAGGATGAGCTGACAATTGATACAACTAACCCAATGACAATTACATACATATCCAAGTCCAACTACTAGGCTTCAAGCCCTTATTACAATTATTGGACTAACACAACTGACGTCTGACATAACTTGATATGACTAACATAAATGAAATTACAATAACACCATTTACACAAGTACAATTTACAAGATAACAAGATAACAAGATAACTCTATTTTTACACTCATCACTCCGACTCATTCCCTTCCGAGTTTTGGCTGATATCTGAATTTCCTGGAAAGGTTAGAAAATAACTAGATGAGCGAATCGCTCAGTAGGATTTACATCTCAAATTTTAACATGCTTTAAGTGAATTACACATTCATTTAATGTACGTAACCTATGCATGCAGACAGATAGATATCAAAGAATTGTAAAATCGACGGAAGTAGAAAGTAAGAGTATATAGATTTCACAATTTCAAGCAGCAGTGGCAAGTGATAGTAAATGATGTCAAGTCAGTGATAACTGAATAGCAACATGTTATTCAAGCTAGTAACTGAGTAGAAACATGTTATTCAAACTAGTAATAGTAAGCAAAGTAGTTTCAAATGTATAACTGGAATTGGCTATTTATAATGCATTCAAGTAAGCACTTTTACCCTTTTGCGGGTCTCAAGTCAATCAATCAAGTAATATCATGAGAATGAGTGGAATGTCTAAAGTCTAGCAAGCAAGTACTTCGGTGCAATGCCAAACACCGTGGTCAATAAACTCCCATGGGCACAAGTACCTTCGGGTGCTCCCCCCAGGACCAGACCGGGCCCTATATGCACAGCATTTATCATGTATGTTGACATCCACTCTCATTTATAGCCAATGTGGAATTTCAAGGTTTGACCAGTATGATATATAAGGTGGAATTATGGAATGGAATCCAAGGGCGCATTGATGTGTAGGGATGAACTAGGAGTGGAAACCAGTAATGTTTGATACACGGAAAAACTAGATAAGAGAGGTGCCTTATGGGCCACCTGACAATTTTAGAAATGACATCCTTACTGTGGGATGCCCTTCCTGGGAATTATACAGGGTTCAGAGGACCCTGTCAGGAGTTAAAAATCACCTCTCCGGCTGCCATATATCAATGGAGATGGCAAAAGTGAAAGCCTAAAGATCACGTTAACGTAATGAGCTAGCTGGGTCGACTCAATAGTTCATTGCGTCAACTCATCAGCTCACCGCGTCAACTCATCAGTTCACCGCGTCAACTCGATGAACTGGCAGGGTCAACTCATTAGTTCAAATCTATTGGCAGGGTCGACTCATCAGTTCATTTTCATAGGCAGGGTTGACTCATTAGTTCATTTTCATTGGCAGGGTCGACTCATTAGTTCAATTTCTAGCTCACAGGGTTGACTCATTAGTTCATATGAACAGTACTGCGTCAACTCATCCATCAGGCTGCGTCGACTCATTAGTAAATATGAACAGTACTGCGTCAACTCATCCATCAGGCTGCGTCGACTCATCAGTTCAATTTTCCGCTCATAGGGTTGACTCATCAGTGCATATGAACAGTACTGTTCATATGAACTGATGAGTCGACGCAGCCTGATGGATGAGTTGACGCAGTACTGTTCATATGCACTGATGAGTCAACCCTGTGAGCTAAAAATTGAACTGATGAGTCGACGCAGCCTGATGGATGAGTTGGCGCAGTACTGTTCATATGAACTAATGAGTCGACGCAGCCTGATGGATGAGTTGACGCAGTACTGTTCATATGAACTAATGAGTCAACCCTGTGAGCTGGAAATTGAACTAATGAGTCGACCCTGCCAATGAAAATGAACTGATGAGTCAACCCTGCCTATGAAAATGAACTGATGAGTCGACCCTGCCAACAGATTTGAACTAATGAGTTGACCCTACCAGTTCATCGAGTTGATGCGGTGAACTGATGAGTTGACGCGGTGAACTGATGAGTTGACGCGGTGAGCTGAAAAATGTTAATTCACGCCCTACCTTGGGGGCGTGTTTCAATTAACGCCTCTCCTTGAGGCGTGTGTTACAATTTCCAAATGAAAGAAATGTTTATTTCTAAAAATAATCCAGGAAGAGACGCCCTTACTCAGGGCGTGTTTTGAATTAACGCCCTATGACAGGTCGTCAATTTTTGAATTGACGCCCTGACCAGAGGCGTGTTTCATCTTCTGTCTTCACAGCCCTTTCCCCAGAGAGTCTCTGCTTCGTTTGGGCTCTTGCCCATTCCTATCATTTCCCCCCTTGGACTCTTGCCTTCTTATCTCTTCATCTAATCCTATTTAACAGAGCCATTGGCTCTGTTAATCGGTTGGACGATCCCTTTTTTCTTCCCCTTCTTCTTCCTCTCTCGGACGTTCCTTTTTTTTTGGGTTTTCCTTCTTTCTTTCCTCACGCAGGTGCTGCTGCTGCGGTTGGCTAAGGAGAAGCCACGATTTCATCTTCATCATCTTTGAAGCTTCCTCCCCCTTGAACATCAAAGCCAAGCAACATTTGCTTTCTATCATTCTCTCTTTGTTTTCTTTTGTTTATTACCATTAGTTCATGCATGCATGTTCATGTTTGTAATTTCTCATCTCAACCACGTTGAGAAACTCCCCTTAGTGCACTCTTGCACTCTTTCCCCTTATTCATATTTTTATCATTCATCATTCATCATCTCCCCACACCCTCTTTGCATAGGGGTTTAAGGGCAACCACCCTTAAGGTGTGTATTGTTCATATTTTTCATGCTCACCTATATTTTTTATTGAATTTGATGCTACACCAATGTTTCTAATTCAATTCTTTTGTGGTGTTTGTGTCTCTTTTTGCAAGGGTAATAAATTGGAGAACTCTCTTCATCGGCCGGCCGATTTGAAGAGAAAGGAGCACTTACAATCAACCGCACTTCGAGGTATTTTTGCGATCCTTTCCCTTATTATTTTCCATTCGAGGCCCTCGTGTCTCTGGCGATCACAATCTCCATTTTAGCACCTCGTGCTATTTCATGCCCATTTATCCATATTCTTTAATTTTCCCTTAAGTGGATTTTTTTAAATAGATCTACAAATTGGCGATCACGGTGGGACCCTTTTTGTTTTTTCTTGATTACCCTTTTCCTATTGGCACCCTCGCGTGCCCTTTCCCTTTGGTACCCACGGTACCCCCCTCCTTTGTGCCCCTCGGGCACCCTCCTTTGTGCTTTTGCACTTCCCCACTAGTGATTGGCTAGTTTATTAGATCTATTTTGAAATTCCACTCATCCTCTTAAAAATAAAATCTTAATGAGCATGCTTCTATCTGATGATGGTTGATTGCCTGTGATTGTGAGTATCTGATAGTGCTGGCCGTGGGGTGTTTCTGGGAATTAACGCCTCTGTCAGAGGCGCTGTTTAAATTCACGCCCTCACTCAGGGCGTTTTCTTATTGTTTTACGTCCTCTGACAGGGCGTCTTCAAATATACCTTGCTGATCTGTGAATTAACGTCCTGCCCCAGGGCGTCCTTTTAATTTGTAACGCCTCACACTAAGGCGTTTTATTTTATTCGGTCGTGCTTATCCCTGAGAGTTGACGCCCTCCTCCAGAGACATCCATTTGAGATATCGCGCCCCCTTCCAAGGCGTTATTTTTACTGGGATATTATTATATTGCTGGTTTATTATTTCACGCCCCTTTCAAGGGCGTCTTTTTACTTGATAACGCCTCTCACCAAGGCGTTTATTTTTTTTTTCGATCGAGAGCACCCCTGATTGTTAACGCCCTGCCCCAGGGCGTGTCTTAGATTTGACGCCCTCTCTGTGAGGTGTCCTTTCCTCAGGTAGCGCCTCAGGAAGAGGTGTGTTTTTACTGGTGACGACCTTACACAGGTCGTCTCTTTCTTGAGATTTCACAGAGCCCGTACTTATTCGTGCATTGATTTTATATTGATTATATTGTTTACTTGGCTCTATTGGTGATTTGTTTATATCTCCTTGCATTGCATTCATTCATTTATTTGCTTTAGTTTGGGAGCCCCCTCCTTTTCATTAGGACCCACACACCCTCTTGGAATCGGGACGACCCTCCATTGAGCATTCCGTCTCTTTGGACTGGAAATCCCTTTTCCAAGCCTCCATAAGTCCCCGCACCCGTGGATTCCCTCACGGACGCCGGGCAGGTTGTACCCTTTTGGAGTCCCGATATAGTTGGCCTAATACGTGGTGAGTGAGAGTTCCTAGTTGGCATTGAAGTGAATCATATTGAAACTAGGATCCTCCCTTGTGTGAATCACTCCAACATTACATAAAATCACTAATTCACCAAGGTTCAAACAAATCAAATCAAGGTAATCATCTCTTTTGTGTGCTTCTTTGCATATTATTTTGAACTTTGATTGCATGATGGCTTACTATAAACAAGATAACATGTTTAATTCAATTCATGAGGATGCACAACCTAGCACTTCTTACAATCCTCACTTTCAACATGTTCAAAATTCTCACCATACTTTCAAAGGACCACGTCCTCACTCTTATGGTCATGCCAGACCCACGGGCAATGTCCATCCTCATGGTCCACCCACTCAATCACGAGCCACTATCTCTTCGGGACCGTCTCCTCCCAACGATGAGAGGGTCTCCCAGATTTTGCATGCATTAGATCATCTTACCCCTCAACATATCCAAGCCCTTAAGGCCGCCGTTGAGGGTACATCTCATGCATCTCCCTCCAATTCTACACGGGTGGCCCATCACCCACCTCCTCCTTCCAATCCTGGTCGGGTAGCCCATTACCCAGCTCCTCTTGTTCATTCTACTCGGGTGGCCCATCACCCGCCTCCTTCTATTCCCTCTCGATCACGGCCCCAAGGCCCATTTCTTCATTGCAATCCGGCCCATCCAGGTCGGCCCATTAATTCCCCTCCACGGCCTTTTTATGCGGCACCTCCTCCTTCAAGGCCCTGCTAGCCCTCGGTTGTTCAAATCACACCCCTCCAACAATCCCTGCTTGATAAGATTACTTTGATGGAGGAACAAATAAAGAGGGTCACGGCTCCTCCTACTCCAGTCAATCCTCTCCATGCCGCTTTGGACGAGATTACAAAGATGGAGAGAGAATGGAAAGACAAGAGGGATGATTACGACGTCGGCGGTTCAAGTGAGCAAGAGCCGGCATTCAAAGAATCCGAGGCAGTATACGATGATGATGAAGCTCCGCATGCACCCCTTCCGAGTTTCCTTAACTTTCCGCTTTCCCCATCTTCCTTCGATGAACCTCCTGCTCAGGAGGAAGCTACCGTCCCTAACCCTACCCCTGTTTTTGAGACCTCTTGGTGTTACGACGATGGGTCGATATTTCAATCACCCACGCCGACACATCTTGAGTCTCTTTCCACTCCCACTCCCGCTCCTAACACCGCTCGCCCCATTCGGCATTTCCTACGCACCAAACCTTCACCCATTAACCCTCCACCAACTAAACCTTCACCCACTGAACCATCAACCTTCACACCATTAGCCACCGCTGAGCCTTTAATTATAAAACCCCCACCTATTAAGCCATTAACCTCCACATCGGCCTACGCCAAGCCTACTACTGAACCTCCGCCAATTGACCTCCCATCACCACCGCCTCAACCCACTTTACCTACCCCACCATTTAACCCTTCACCCTTACCCATGGCTGATCCTGAGCAGGATCCACCCCTTTTTGCACCCGAGCCAATCCCAACTGCTTCCGAGCAAAGGGAGAAACTCGACGTGTTTGAACCCCCGCTTACGCTCACCCATTTGCCAACGCTTTCCATCATGCCTCCACCATTCATGGAGCCTTCCGCCTCCGCTTCACCTCCCCTTACTACTCGAAATGGGGGGCCTTCTACAAGCACAGGTGCCGAGGACGATCAAGAGCTGGGCAGCAAGGATTTGGCCGCACCATTCAAGATTCAAGAATTCATTTGCCGGATGCCAATCCGGGTTATTGTGCCAAGCACGGTCGAAGAAGCCAAGTCGCCGCCATGCCAAGCATTGATGCTGTGTAAGGGCCGGGCAGGGCACCCTTTGTTCCAATTTCTAAATTTTGAATCTTTGGGCAACATAATGCTTCCGAGCCCAACTTTCCAACTCCCTCACGCCATTACTTTGCACTCTCCAAGGGAGTTGACATTCACCATTGAAACTTCGGCAGGGGTTATTTCTCATACACTTTCACTGCCGTGGAGGGGCAGTTATCTTAATGCTAAGGGGCCATCCCTTATTTGTTCCACTTTCTATTCATCCATCTCTATCACTTTTTCTTCATGGGCCATTCCCAGGGTTAGGAGGAGGATCTCATCCTCTCGCCCTTCACATTCTTCATATTCTTTGCATTTCATGCATTCATCGCATCCATCCCATTGCATGCATTTGCACCTCCTGATTCCCGGGTTTCCAAGCCCGTATCTTCCCCGCCTTCCGGTATCGCCGGATATTCCGCATTTCCCATCTTATTCATATTCATCTTTTTGTCCACTATCCTTGGGGCATCGCGTCCCCCTTCCTGCTATTTCCCTGGAACCTCCAGGAATTTTACCCCTCCTCTTTGGGCATCGCGCCCCTTTCCATCCTCTTCCCCCGGAGCCTCCGGACTTTCCCTTCAGGCATCGCGCCCCTTTCCATTTGCTTCCTCCGGAACCTCCGGACTTTTCCCTCGGGCACGACGCCCCTTTCCATCTTCTCCTTTCTGATTTGCTTCCTCCGGAACCTCCGGACTTTCCTCTCGGGCATCGCGTCCCTTTTCATCTTCTTCCTCCGGAACCTCCGGATTTTCCTCTCGGGCATCGCGTCCCTTTCCATCTTATCCCTCCGGAACCTCCGGATTTTTCATCTTATTCTTTCTATCTTCTTCCAGGGCATCACGCCCCTTTCCATCTCATCCCTCCGGAACCTCCGGACCATCCATCTTTCTTCCGATTCATCTTTCTACTCCTCCGGGATATCACATCCTTCATTTTCTTCTTCCTTTTTCATCATCTTTTTCCCTATTTCTTTCGAAGGCATCGCGTCCCTTCTTTCGTTATTCCTCCAGAGCCTCCGGATTCTTCTTCCCCTCATGATTCTCCTCCTCTACCTCCGGACCCACCGGATCCGCCTCTTTCCATCTATCAATTTCTTCTTCTAATTCCTCCTGATCATGGATCCGACCCAACTTCTTCCACATCTACTGCCTTGGGCATTTGCCCTTTCTCCCACTGCTTTCGAGGCTTTAGTCCTCACTCCTCCTTCTAATTCTTCGCTTCTTCTGTAAACTATTCCATGTGATCAGGGTCTCTACACCTTAGTAAGGGAGTTCTAGCCCTCGCCTCTTTTCCTTTTCTCCTTATTCGTCTGAGTCTGGTCTGAGCACCACTCCTTCTTGTTAAGTCACTTTCAAACCCTTTGCTTCCAATCCTTTTGATTGCCAAAGAGGACTATCTCATGATGATCAACCGTCTCTCTGGCAGCTGCTTCTACAAAGGTTGCAAGGTAAAATATTGGCGTAAGTACACATTTTTATGATTTCATTCCCTCATTACTTCACGCATGATTTTCAAAATGAAGTGCTTCTTAGCAAGATTAAGAGTGGTGTTTTAGACCTTTATCTTAGGCTTTTGTTTAATTAAATCATTTCAAAAGAGTCTTTAGGCTTGCTATGCAGCACCTTTGGTTATAAAAAAAACCTCGCGCTGGGAATCCAACATTCTCTCCATGCTTGTTAAGAGTAACCCTCAACGGGGTATTCCACACACTTCACGGCGTCCTTAGCCGGCTCCTTTGGTTAAAACACCGTTGCTACCTTGGCCATGCCATGAGTATATCTAAAAGTCTTTTCTCTTCTTTACTCGGCCGCGTGCAGGGGCAAGAGGTTGACGGATAAGATGACCAACTTCGATAATCCCCAATACGAGAGGAGTCTCAAATAGGGGCAGTCTTGACCCAAAATCAATATGAATAAATAAGCTTTCATTATACATCTCGCCAAAAGGGCTATTATGAAAATCAAGTCAAAATTTTGATAAATTCAAAATCGTGAATTATGGCATGTCAAGAGTGGCAAAGTCCCCGCAGGAAAAACCCTGGTCGTATGCATGTCAAGGGTCTAAAAATCAAAGGCACAAAGTCCTGGCACAACAGACTACCTCTTTGAGGGTTAACACCTTGGAAGGAATTCAAGTCTTGATATCTCCCATCCTGTATAAAGCTTATCTCCAATTATTCTTCTCTTCTCCCTCCAAGACCGAATGTTTCTCGGGTATGGCCTTGGTAGGGGCACCGTTGACCATAGGCGGTCGGTTATAGGATGCCACTTTCAATGCACGCCCAGCTTTGGGCAATTTTTAGCGAAAGGGGAAGGAACGAGGGCCCCTAGCGAGTGGTTTAAGACACCCTTTGATGCTGCTTTAGCAATGTCTAACCAAAATCAAACAAAAAAAAATTGAATATTCCTTGTCCAAAATCCATAAAAATTTGAATATCTTTCTCAAAACTCCATAAAAATTTTATATCTTTTCCTAAAACTCCATAAAAATTTGCATATTAATAAAACTCCACAAAAATTTGAATATTTTTGAAAACTCATAAAAATTTGCATATTTCAAAAATCCAAAAATTTGCATTGTATTTTCTGATGGTGCCTTTTGCAGGAACAATAACTTTGCAAGGACCAAGATCACGGGATGAGTCCTATCTCCACTCATTGCTATCAATCTATTGATTCCTCCCGATATTTCCATGACATGCGACCCTGAGCATTTTTTGGTTATATCTCCTGATTATCATTCTGATTATTCATCTCCAGATCTTTTAATCAAACTCCTGCTAATTTTCCTGATCATTTGCCACTGGGCATTTTCTCGATTTTCAATCATTCAACTCCAATTTTGATTGCCCAGATTGTCATCCTCATGCTAAAACAACCAATAATGATGTTTTTCAATACAGTTCATGTTATACATGTTTGAATGAAATATTATGCTATGCTTTGAATGCCTTATTCATTGCTTGTTATCTTTTATATCTTGGCTGATGAATTTTTGAGCGCAGGAAGAAGCTCTTGGTCCCGCCGACTGGGCATCATCATCCAAGCCCCACGGTGCTGACACATTGTTTCTCAGTCCCCCATATTTATTGCTCCACCATCTCTCCATGTATGCATTTTTACTATATGTTACATACACTACTAGATTATATCAAGGACCTTGTGGCTTTGGTAAATCTGGAATTTGAGTTCCCCTTCATCAAAAACAATGACGATTCCAGAGGCATCTTAGTCACACGGATAGGCCGTTGAGCCGTCCAAGACTGGGGACGATGGTTCCCTTTTTCGATTTGGTGCGTGGATAAACGGGCTTCGGCTTAGTATCAGCTCGTAGAATGAGTTTCTTGACCCAGTCTGGGCAGCTTAACAATATTATCCTTGATTATTCTATATTTTTATTTGATTTAATTTTCCTTTAAACCCAGCATGCATTCATGTAGGAATTTAAAACAATTGTTGAAAAATCATTCTGATAAGCTGTTTTGAGGTTGAATTGATCTTATCTTCAATGTGAGATATTCCACGCCGAATTGAGTCCTCAGTTCGTTTTGTTGCTGTTTTGGGTCATTTTTCTCGAAAGCTCCTTGTTTGGATTTTTATCATCTTATTTTATCTCCTTTCCTTTGATCCACCTTGGCTGTAGCACGTCCACTGGCTGGTAACCGCTCCCCAATGGTGAAACTTGCAGGTTTGTGACCTGAGGTACTTCCACCGCGCTGGAAGTTGATCATTTATTTTATCTCCTTCGTGCACCGCGTGCACATCTCCCCGTTTTATCCAAACATTGTTGATTTCATTAGATTTCTCGAGATTGCTTCATCTCGTGCTTTTGATTTATTTCTCATCAAGTGATGTTGATTGCGTGTCTCATCACACCTTGGCATCTACTTTTCAGTTTGCTACGCTCCCTTGCAAAGCAGACGCCAAGGCGGGGCAGCTGTAGACACGATAAAATTGACATTATTTTGAGTATATTTCATATTGCCGTGCAATGCCCCATTTGACCCTCAAATTAGCTTATTTGAGTGTTTTTTCCATTTTTCATGAATTTTCTCCCCTTTTCCCCTTGTTTTTAATTAACGCCCTGGAAAGGGGCGTGTTTTTAAAAAAACGCGGCCTGATCCAGGGTGTGTCTCCCCATTTTATCTATTTCTCCCCATTTTACCTTTTTTTTAAAATTCGTGACCTGGTGAAGGGCGTGTTTTTAAAACACGACCTGATCTGGGGCATTTCTTTATGAAAGGACGTCCTGAGATGAGGGCGTCAATTCCTGGTATTATCCAATTTTTGAAAAAAGAATAAATATTTGAAAAATGTTAATTCACGCCCTAGCTTGGGGGCGTGTTTCAATTAACGCCTCTCCCTGAGGCGTGTGTTATAATTTCCAAATGAAAGAAATGTTTATTTCTAAAAATAATCCAGGAAGAGACGCCCTTACTCAGGGCGTGTTTTGAATTAACGCCCTATGACAGGTCGTCAATTTTTGAATTGACGCCCTGACCAGAGGCGTGTTTTATCTTTTGTCTTCGCAGCCCTTTCCCCAGAGAGTCCCTGCTTCGTTTGGGCTCTTGCCCATTCCTATCCTTTCCCCCCTTGGACTCTTGCCTTCTTATCTCTTCATCTAATCCTATTTAACAGAGCCATTGGCTCTGTTAATCGGTTGGACGATCCCTTTTTTCTTCCCCTTCTTCTTCCTCTCTCGGACGTTCCTTTTTTTTGGGTTTTCCTTCTTTCTTTCCTCACGCAGGTGCTGCTGCTGCGGTTGGCTAAGGAGAAGCCACGATTTCATCTTCATCATCTTTGAAGCTTCCTCCCCCTTGAACATCAAAGCCAAGCAACATTTGCTTTCTATCATTCTCTCTTTGTTTTCTTTTGTTTATTACCATTAGTTCATGCATGCATGTTCATGTTTGTAATTTCTCATCTCAACCACGTTGAGAAACTCCCCTTAGTGCACTCTTGCACTCTTTCCCCTTATTCATATTTTTATCATTCATCATTCATCATCTCCCCACACCCTCTTTGCATAGGGGTTTAAGGGCAACCACCCTTAAGGTGTGTATTGTTCATATTTTTCATGCTCACCTATATTTTTTATTGAATTTGATGCTACACCATTGTTTCTAATTCAATTCTTTTGTGGTGTTTGTGTCTCTTTTTACAAGGGTAATAAATTGGAGAACTCTCTTCATCGGCCGGCCGATTTGAAGAGAAAGGAGCACTTATAATCAACCGCACTTCGAGGTATTTTTGCGATCCTTTCCCTTATTATTTTCCATTCGAGGCCCTCGTGTCTCTGGCGATCACAATCTCCATTTTAGCACCTCGTGCTATTTCATGCCCATTTATCCATATTCTTTAATTTTCCCTTAAGTGGATTTTTTTAAATAGATCTACACTACTGAGCGATTCGCTCATCTAGTTGTTTTCTAACCTTTCCAGGAAATTCAGATATCAGCCAGAACTCGGAAGGGAATGAGTCGGAGTGATGAGTGTAAAAATAGAGTTATCTTGTTATCTTGTTATCTTGTAAATTGTACTTGTGTAAATGGTGTTATTGTAATTTCATTTATGTCAGTCATATCAAGTTATGTCAGACGTCAGTTGTGTTAGTCCAATAATTGTAATAAGGGCTTGAAGCCTAGTAGTTGGACTTGGATATGTATGTAATTGTCATTGGGTTAGTTGTATCAATTGTCAGCTCATCCTAATTGTATTAACTTCGAGTTAAATCCTAGTCAATTGCACACTCTGATATTTACATGATTGACACGATCTATATAGACGCGTCACGCCTCCGGGTAATCTTCCGCGCTCGGGGCGTGACACCCTCTGTGGTCTTCAGCGGCAGGCCCTCTGCAGCCTTCAGCGGCACGCCCTCCTAGCCGATCAGCGACACGCCTTTTGGCCCTAACAGCGGCACGCTTATTGTGCCTGCCAGCGACACGCCATTCAGGCTCTTCAACGGCACCCTCCGGCAGGACGACGTGACGCCCATGCCCTATGGATTCTTGGCGCGCAGTGGATTTGCCGAGGTGTCGTCTGGGGAGAGGGCCACGCTGCCTACTCCTGCCACCCAGGACAAGGGAGTCAACTCCCATTAAATGCCCCTCGGACGCTTCCTGCCTTCAGAGGCTCCGCCGTATGGGGTATAAAAACCCCTCTCCTTCGCTGCGAACAAAAGAAGAAGAGGCCAGAAGAGGGAGCCACGACCGAGCTGCCAGAAAAGAGAAGAAGAAGAAGAAGAGAAGAAGAAGAAGAGAATAAAGAAGAGGAGGGGAGGCTCCGCCTCCCCCTTTCTGCTGCTCCGTCCACCCGTCACCGCCGTCCGCGAGAAGAGAAGAAGGATAAGAAGAGAAGAAGAGGAGCTCGTCGCTCCACCTACCACCACCGTCTGTGTGAAGAGAAGAAGAGAAGAAGAGTGGGTGGAGAGAGTGAGTGAGGTCCGGGAGGGGAGGAGTCCACGCTCCGTTCCCCCCCACTGTATTTTATTTTCCTCTTTCTTTCCTTTCGTTTCTTGTTTTGCTGTCGTTGCGATGTATTAGCCCCCTTGGGGCACTCCTCTTGTGATAATAAAAGTAGGAGGCTTGCAAGTATTTCTCTTGAACGTCTTTCTAAAGCGTTTCTTCCGTGTTTGCATCCTTCGGTGTTTCACGCCCTCCCCCTTTCCCTTTCTCCTTTTTGTTAGGGTTTGCTTCCTCCACGGCATTTTTGCCTTGCTTCCTCCTTCGCCGGCACGCCTTCTTCAGTGGCACGCCCTAGCCAAGCCCTTCGCCGGCACGCCCTTACGGGCCTTCGTCGGTACGCTCTCCCAGCCCTTCCCCGGTGCGCCTTGGAGCCCCTTCGCCGGCACACCCCAATCGCTCCTTCCCCGGTGCGCCTGGGAACCCCCTTCGTCGGCACGCCCCTACAGGCCTTCCCCGGCACGCCCAGGCCACTCTTCACATTCCCAACCTCTTCAGCCCGGCACACTTCCCAGCTGCTCCTGGAGAGGTCCCCTGCCCACCGTTGCCTCCGAGTTTTTCGGAGTTTTATTAAAGGTGTTGCCGCTCTCGGGCGCCCACCTCCAGTTGTCGGGTTCCGCCACTCCATGTGGGCGCGTTCCCTGTATCTCCCTTACGCTTGGGTCAAGGGGAGATGCTGCCGAATTTTCGTTAGAAACGATAACATATTAAAAAGATAAAAGATAGCAACTAGCAAATGGAATAACAACACATTAAAAGGACTAAAAGAAAGCAACAAACAAACGAAAAGAATAACGGCAAAAATGCTTCAACCAATGCAAAGAACAATGCAATCAATTCAAAGAGAACCAGACCGAACAACAACTAAACAACTTGAATATTCATCCTCATAAGAGAAAGAATGAAGATTAATCAAGAGAAGAAAAGACGAAACCCATGCAAACTTAATAAAAATCAGAAAAGAAGAAAAGAAAAGCCTTAGAAGAACCAAAGGGAGAGTGGGCCTTCAACGGTACACCTAGTCCGGCCCTTCCTCGGTGCACCTTCCGTCGTCCTTCGCCGGCACGCCCGTGATAGCCTTCCCGGCACGCCCTGCCAGGCCTTCCATGGCACTCCCCAGCCAGCCCTTCACCGGCACGCCCTGTCAGGCCTTCGCCGGCACGCTCTGGCCAGCCCCTCGCCGGCACGCCCCTACGGGCCTTCCCCGGCACACCTCCCTCAGCCCCTCAGCGGCACGCTCCCTTGGCCCTCCAGAGGTACGCCCCTGGCCTTCAGCGGTACACCCTTTTAACCCTCCAACGGTACACCCGTCCAGCCCTTCAACGGCACAGCCCCAGGCCCTTCAGCGGCACAGCCCTTCCAGCCCTTCAGCGGCACAGCTCCCAGCCCTTCAGCGGTACACCTTTCTCTTAGCCTTCCAATGGCCCATTCTCCCTCTAGAAAATACGAGTAATAATAATAATAATGATAATAAAAATAACAAATCCAAAAAGAATAAATAAATAAGGATGATAAAGAAATAAGTAATAATAATAGTAAGGTTAAAAGAAATAATGATAATGATAAATAGACAAAGTAAATGATAACCAAGATAAATAAATAATAATAACAGACTCAACAAAAATGACAAGTAAATGAATGATAAAAAAACGAATAAAATAATAACAAACCTAATGTTAACCATAATAAACGAATCAATCACGAGGAAAATGAATAAATGGTAATAAAGAACCCACCCAAATATATCCATAAATCTACAAATGATAACGATACCGCTTCTTAAATAATAATAAAACAATGAGATCCACTTCGCAGTCTCGTCTCTCCCGCGACCCGGTGCCGAAGGAACAACAATACCGCCCTTGCGAGTTGGGCCTGAGCCTAGGGAACCATCCCAAAATGGCCATAGCCTGACTTCGCCTCGGGCTGACATTCTGATTAACCTAGACTCGTTTCTCCGACCGGACCCCTTTCCGCTACTGAAATTGCCGCACGTTCGGCAGACATTTGAACGGGTTCACTTCGATTCCCGCCGAGTTCTTATTACAGACCCAAGTCCGAACACGAAAGGGCCCGTGAGCGACCTTCATAGGCGGTGGCTCCTACCCCGACATGGTTGTGAGCCGGCATTACCTCGGGCCAATAGCTCACCAACGTTGACCCGTTCCTATCAGGATTTGTTCCCGCTCTTTCATCGAAATTGCCGTAAACTCAGCATACATTGGTACGGGGTCGCGTCTACCCCCGTCACGCTCTCAATACGGGCCCTTGCCCGAACATGGAAAGGTCCTCAAGTGACCGACAGAATCGGAATAGAACGAGACGGCTCTCGCCACCCCTGGACTCCTCCCATGGGAATATCAATAAGACCTCCGTGGGCCATATTTAGACCTCGGGCCCGCCCCGATCATGGTCATCGTCTGGCTCATATCTCCGGTCTACAGCATGTTCCTCTCGAACACGTTTTCAGTTCCGAAGCCTAGTCCCGGGACTTTTCCCCGTTGCCCTCCGACACCAGAAATATTAACGCTACCCACGCGAGCCCCGTTTGGATCACGGGAGGCGCCCCCGGCATGGTCCCGACTCGATCTCGCACCGGGCCAATAGATTCACGGGTTTCTGGATATAATAGCCGAGATTCAATCGAACGTCTTCAGTGTCTCGGAATAATAAAACTTGCCGTGTCCCGGCACACATACATTCTCGGTCTTTCCGCGATGATTACGATATTCCCAATATCGGACACCCGTCCGAACATTAAACGGTATCCCGAATGACCGACACGCTTAGAACGCCCGCTTCTCCGGACACAGGGCTTTTCAGTCGATTCAAAGGATATTCCCTCGTCGCCCCGTGGCACCGGAAATATTAATGACGCTCATGCAATTCTCATTTCGACCGCGGGGGGCCCACCGCAGTATGGTCGCAGCTTGCTCTTGCACCGGGCCAACAGATTTACCGGTTTCTGACCGCTCCAGCCGAGATTTAGCCGAACGTTTTCCGTTCTTCTGAACAATAAATTGCCATATACTGGCATACATACGCTCCGGTTTTCCCGTGACAACCGTGATTTTATCGAGCCAGACATTCGTCCGAACATTAAACGGTCAACACATGACCGACATGACCGCGAATGGTTTTTCTTCTTGCCCTCGTGTGAGGATTTCAATGCCGCGTAATAGACCTTTCATGCAATTAACTTCATGGCCATGAGGCCCTGAATCTCGGCGATTAATCAAGGGTGTTCCCTCGTATGGGGGATGTAAATGACGCCGTGACCTTTATGGCGCGGCGGGTTCTGGTCCCGACACGAACCACACAATCGACTGACGAAGTCAGATCGAGCGCACCATGGGCTCTTCGGAGCCCGAATAAATTTTCACTTTGTGACTAGCACGCCCACGCACTCAATAAACGAATAAACCGACCAACGAGAGAATAACAAGTGAACGAAAAGTGCGTCCACAACTCTGGCACGCCCGGTGGGACCAAACCACCCTTCATCTCTTCGTCGGGATTCAGGGTCTCATGGCCCCCTAATAAATGATGTTTGCCTGCTTTGATGAATTGCAGGTGCTGTCTCCGCCAACCCTATGGGGAGGAAATCCAGACTCGATGCAGCTGCCTTCGCGGCCTCAAGGACGCTGCTTCGAAGCATATGCAGCTTCCAGGAATCGTGGGGGCTGTTATAAAAAAAAAAGAAAAGGAGAAGAGAAAGAGAAGAGAAGGGAGGGGAAATCAAACCCCCTTTGTTCAAGAAGAAAGAGAAGAAAAGAAGAAAAGAAGAAGAGAAGAAGAAAAAGGGGAGAAAAGAAAAAAAAAGAAGAGTAAGAATTGACAAGAGAGGGTTGCACGACCACGTCCATCGAGACCCATGCTAAACAAAGATTACCACTGCGGGGTTGATGCGGTGGAGCGAACCACTCATCCCCTTTCTGAGGGGGTGAGCGCTCTCCTGCACCTCCGCCCTGGTCAATCATATAAAAAAAAGAGAAAAAAAAAAGAAAAGAAAAAAAAAGAGAAGAAGAAAGAAAGAAAGAAGAAAAGTTGGCCAGCATCGCCGACCAAGAGAACAAGAAGAAGGACGGCATCCAGCCCGACTCTACGAGGCCCCGAGGCCGCGGTGCTCTGACCCGGCCCGTTCCTCCTCCCTGCTGCCTCTATCCGGCATAAGACGGCCCCTTGGGTGGCTGTTAAAAGACCCAATAAGTCGCAACTGTAGCTTGAAGAACTGCTGCTTACTGTGCGGAATGCTTTATAGCAATGAGGCCGAGCATGGCCACCATCCCCGAAGAGAGCATGCACATACCCCGCCATGGGGGATAAAAAGAAGAGATATACCCCGCCATGGGGGCATAGGAGGCAAAAGAAGATACACCCCACTCCTAGGGGCACATGAAGAGATTCTATCCCGTCCGGAGGCACAACAGACAACAGAGCTACCCCTCCCAGCTCAGGGGCCTTCGAAGAAGAGAACATACCCCGGTCCCGGGGCATAGAAGCAGAAGACATACCCCGACTGTGGGGCACATGAAGAGAAACATACCCCGCCTTGGGGGCATAAGAAGCAACATAGTCTCACCCCGATCTAGGGGTATAAAGAGCAAAAGAATGCACCCCGACTTAGGGGAATATGAAGAGAAGCATACCCCACTCCGGGACATAAGAAGCAGAACCCACACCCCGGCTTAGGGGCATTCGAGGAAGAAATATACCCCGGTACGGGGGCATATAAAGCATGCATCCACCTAGTCATGAGGGCATAAGAAGCCAAGACCATACCATGCCACGGGGAATAAGAAGCAAGAATTCGCCCCGACCCGGGGGTACACAAATAAAGAGGCAAACCCCGCTCCAGGGGGCACATAAAGAGAATACGTTTCGCCATGGGGGCACATGAAGAGAATCCACCCCGACTCGGGGGCACATAAGGCGAAGGACTACATCCCGTCTTAGGGATATTTGAAGAAGAAACAAACCCCGCCCCGGGGAGCATAAGAAGAGAAAAATCAACCCCTACCTAGGGGCGTTCGAAGAAGGAATACATCCCGTCCGCAGGGTCTATGAAGTAACATATATATATATACTCCCTTTCCCCAGGGGGGGGCATCAAAAGCAACAATACACCCCACCTTGGGAGCACAAGAAGCAAGCATCCCCCCCGGGTGTGTCTGGGAAGAAGAAAAGAATTCACCCCGGCCTGGGGACACTTGGAGAAAGAAGCATATCCCGCCATGGGGGTATGAGAAGCAAGGAATGTACCCCGCCCCGGGGAGCATAAGAAGCAGAAGCACCTGCCCAGCTCTGGGGGCACAAAAAATACACTCCGCCCTTGGCACATAAGAAGCAGAAGCATCTACCCTGACCAGGGGCACAGAAGCGAAAGGACATACATCCCACCTTGGGAGCATGAGAAGAAAGATATACTCCGCCCAAGTGGCATTTGAAGAAACAACACACCCTGCTTCGGGGGCACGGAAGCCGTAAAGAGATACACCCCGGCCTCACGGGGGCGTAAGAAGCAAAAGATACACCCCGGCTTCAGGGCGGGGCATAAGAAGCACAAGATGCACCTCGGTCCCGGGGGCATTTAAAGAGAGATACGTCCCGTGCCAGGGGCATATGAAGAAGAAACATACCTCACCTCGAGGACCTGGAGGCTGTAAAGAACACGCCCCGACTCAGGGGTATTTGAAGAAAAGTTCACCCCGGCCTAGGGGTATTTGAAGAAGGAACATACCCCGCCAGGGGGGGGCATAGAAGCTACAAAGAACACGCCTTGGCTTAGGGGCATTTGAAGAAGAAATATACCCCGACATGGGGGTACATGAAGGAAAAGACATACCCCGCCATGGAGGTATAAGAAGAAGAGAATCCACCCCGACCAGGGGACACATGAAAAGAGAGCACACCCCGGACTGGGGACATACAAATAAAGAAATCCACCTCACCTCGAGGGCATAGAAGCTACCAAGAACACGCCCTGGCTCAGGGGCATATGAAGAAAGGTCTACCCTGGCTCAGGGGTATCTGAAGAAGAAACATACCCCACTTGGGGGCATAGAAGCCGTGAAGAGTATACCCCACCACGAGGGCATTTGAAGAGAGCTACACCCCGCCTCGGGGGCAAAAAAGAAAAACAACACGCCCTGGTCTGGGGACATAGAAGCAAAAGAATACACCCCGCCTGGGGGCACAGAAGCAGAGAGGCAAAACACGCCCCTCAGGGGGGGATGCACACCAAATGAAGCTACACCTCAACTTGGGGGCACATTAAGAGAAACACGCTCCAGCACGGAAGCGTTAACGAGAAAAGAAGAGCAAAAAAAAAGGGGGGCACACGAGGCAGACGTGGTCTTCGGGCCCGCCTCACCCCATAAAAGAAAAGAAGAAGACAAAAAAGGGAGTTGCGAGGCAGACGTGGTCTTTGAGCCCGCCTCATAACATAAAAGAAGAGAAGAAGAGGAAGAAAAGACACATGAGACAGTCGTGGTCCCTGGGCCCGCCTCTTCACGCAAAAGAAGAAGAGCAGAACCAAAAGAAGACACATGAGGCAGACGTGGTCTTCGAGCCCGCCTCATCACAAAGAAGAAGAGAAGAAGAAAAAAGAATGGTCACGAGGCAAACATGGTCCTTGCACCTGCCTCTCCATAAAAGAAGAAGAGAAGAAGAAAAAAGAATGGTCGCGAGGCAAACATGGTCCTTGCACCTGCCTCTCCATAAAAGAAGAAGGGAAGAAGAGAAAAGAATGGTCACGAGGTGAACATGGTCCCTGCACCCGTCTCTCTACACAAAAGAAGAAGAGAAGAATAGAAGAGAAAAAGGAGACATGAGGCGAACATGGTCCTTGCACCCGCCTCTCTACACAAAAGAAGAAGAGAAGAATAGAAGAGAAAAAGGAGACATAAGGCGAACATGGTCCTTGCACCCGCCTCTCTACACAAAAGAAGAAGAGAAGAAAAGAAGAGAAGAAAAAGAGACATGAGACACACACGGTCCTTGCACGCCTGCCCCTCCACAAAAGAAGAAGAGAAGAGAGAGAACAGTTACAAGGCGAACATGGTCCTTGCACCTGCCTCTCCATAAAAGAAGAAGAGAAGAAAAGAAAGAACAGTCATGGGGCGAATATGGTCCTTGCACCTGCCTCTCCATAAAAGAAGAAGAGAAGAAGAGAAAGAGCGGTCACGGGGCGAACATGGTCTCTGCACCTGCCTCTCTACAAAAGAAGAAGAGGAGAGAAAAAAGAGACATGAGGCGAACATGATCTTTACATCGCCTCTCCCTAACAGAAGAAGAGAAGAAGAGAAAGAAGAGTCACGAGGCAGACATGGTCTTTGCACCTGTCTCCCCACACAAAAGAAGAAAAAAAAAGAGACATGAGACAGACGTGGTCTTCGAACCCGCCGCTTCACAAACCCTTCTCCTCGGCTCACGTATCCTACTATCCGACGCCCTTTGGCTCAGTCATTCCGGCCAAGGCCCACTATCATGATTAATCCACCTGTCCCACCGCGCTCTCCGATATCTTTTCGGCTTTACAGCCTACTCCTAACATCTCTTGGCTTGTCAGCATGCTCCCAATGTCCCTTGGCTTTTTAGCCTACTTCCCAATATCTTCGGCTCTTGCAGCCTGCTTCCCAAAATTCGGCCTTCACGGCCTACTTCCCAGAATTTGGCCTTCACGGCTCGCTTCCCATAATTTCGGCTCCTGCAACCCGCTTCCCAATATCTTTGGCTCTTGCAGCCTGCTTCCCAGAATTCGGCCTTTACGGTCTACTTCCCAGAATTCGGCCTTCACGGCCCGCTTCCCAATTTCGGCTTTTGCAGCCCGCTTCCCAATATCTTTGGCTCTCGCAGCCTGCTTCACAGAATTTGGCCTTCACGGCTCGCTTCCCATAATTTCGGCTCCTGCAGCCCGCTTCCCAATATCTTTGGCTCTCGCAGCCTGCTTCCCAGAATTCGGCCTTTACGGCCTGCTTCCCAAAATTCGGCCTTCACGGCCCGCTTCCCAATTTCGGCTTTTGCAGCCCGCTTCCCAATATCTTTGGCTCTTGCAGCCTGCTTCCCAGAATTCTGCCTTTACGGTTTGCTTCCCAGAATTCGGCCTTTACGGCCTGCTTCCCAAAATTCGGCCTTCACGGCCCGCTTCCCAATTTCGGCTTTTACAGCCCGCTTCCCAATATCTTTGGCTCTTGCAGCCTGCTTCCCAGAATTCGGCCTTTACGGTCTGCTTCCCAAAATTCGGCCTTTACGGCCTGCTTCCCAGAATTCGGCCTTCACGGCCCGCTTCCCAATTTCGGCTTCTGCAGCCTGCTTTCCAATATCTTTGGCTCTCGCAGCCTGCTTCCCAGAATTCGGCCTTTACGGCCTGCTTCCCAGAATTCGGCCTTCACGGCCCGCTTCCCGTAACTTCGGCCCCTATAACTCGCCTCCCATAACTTTGGCTCCTGCAGCATGCTTCCCATAATTTGGCTCTCGCAGCCCGCTCCCCTCGATTTTTGGCTATTGTGGCCTACTTCCAATATCAACTTCGGCCTTCACGGCCCACTTCCCCAGTGTCCTTTCAGCCGTTCGTGGTCTGCTTCCCTAATACCCTTACTACCACTACACTTCTACGTAATAGTAATATTTTCTTATGCAAAAAAAAAAAAACAAACAAACCAAAAACAAAATAAAACAAAATAAAACAAAACAAAAAGAAAACAACAAAATGAACACACAAAAAAAGAAAGAGAAAAGAAAGAAGAGAGTGCATGATTGCCCTGCTTGCATGGTTGCTTAATATAGAATAATACACCTCCTTGGAATTTTCTAGGACCGTGCTTCCTTGCTAAATAATATCGCCCCGATTCCGGATGCACGGGCGTCACGGCGCACACTCAAAGGGAACCCAATTATGGCGAGTGCACACGTCAAGGGGAAGAGTCATGGCTGAATCGCTAAGCCCAACTCACAAAATAAACCTGAGGCAACGCTCCTACACTTCGCACTTAATGTGTCCAATAGCCTTCAACTATAGGGATTGCCCGAATTTCTTCTTAGCACTCTACGGAGACTTGAATTCCTGCACTCGCGTGAAAGGTAATCATGAGAAAAAAGCTGCCTACCCCCACTGTAAAAAAAAAGGAGAAAAAAAAATAAAAGAAGAGAGAGAGACACGTGAATCCAAGTAGCCGGGAATCCCCATTGAGACACATGAGGAGACTCGCGCGAAATGGTGAAGCGAATTATAATAAGGATGAAACCTATTAGCCGGGAATCCCCATTGAGACACATGAGGAGACTCTCGCCGAGCAGTGGAATCCGTAATAGAATTATAATAAGGATGAAACCTATTAGCCGGGAATCCCCATTGAGAGACATGAGGAGACTCGCGCCGAATGGTGGAATCCGTAATAGAATTATAATAAGGATGAATCCTAGTAGCCGGGAATCCCCATTGAGACACATGAGGAGACTCACGCCGAACGGTGAAATCTGCTACAAAAAATAAATAGATGGGGGCTGTGTGAAGCTACCGAAAGTAGAAAGCCTGGAACTAATGTGTAGGCGCTAGAGTGATCCTCGAGTGTCACCAGGAAAACCTGCATATCCCTATGGTTAGGGCCCTTTGCTCACACATTTGCACTGCCACGCCACAGAGAATTGCCTCGGGTGAAATGCGTGAATCTAGGCTATGCATGCAAGACGTGCGATATCCTCTTGACGGGTGCACCACCCCTCAATTGTGCCTCGCGGTCCGCACCGCATCTACGAATTACGGGCGACGTCCCTATCCTATCCCCTATAGAGGGAGCCACCTTACTTATGTTTATGTTATGCCTGCTAATGAATGCTTGCATGCTTTAAAAAAAATGACATTGATAAAAAAAACAAACAAAAATAAAACAACATAAAAATAAAAAAAAAAGCATAACAACAATAAAATAACAAGAATGTGCGTATGCAACGAACTCAATTTCGGCTATCGCAGCCTACTTTCCCAGCTCTGGCTCGTATAGTCCAACCTTGGCCCCCCATGGCCTACATCTTGCCCTCACGGCTCGTTAATCTCCCATAATTTCGACCTTCGCGGCCCGCTTCCCAACTTTGGCTCTTGTAGCCTGCTTACCTCGGCCCCCATGGCCCGCTTTCCCAATTCTGGCCTTCACGGCCTACTTCCCAAAATTCAGCCTTCACGGCCCGCTGCCCATAATTTCGGCCTTCACGGCCCGCTTCCCAACTTTGGCGCTTGTAGCCTGCTTACCTCGGCCCCCATGGCCCGCTTTCCTAATTCTGGCATTCACGGCCTGCTTCCCAAAATTCGGCCTTCACGGCCCGCTGCCCATAATTTCGGCCTTCACGGCCCGCTTCCCAACTTTGGCGCTTGTAGCCTGCTTACCTCGGCCCCCATGGCCCGCTTTCCCAATTCTGGCATTCACGGCCTGCTTCCCAAAATTCGGCCTTCACGGCCCGCTGCCCATAATTTCGGCCTTCACGGCCCGCTTCCCAACTTTGGCTCTTGTAGCCTGCTTACCTCGGCCCCCATGGCCCGCTTTCCCAATTCTGGCCTCCACGGCCTGCTTCCCAAAATTCGGCCTTCACGGCCCGCTGCCCATAGTTTCAGCCTTCACGGCCCGCTTCCCAACTTTGGCCCTTGTAGCCTGCTTAGCTCGGTCCCCATGGCCCGCTTTCCCAATTCTGGCTCTCGTAGCCTGCTTCCCAGAATTCGGCCTTCACGGCCCTCTTCCCATATTTTCGGCTCTTGCGACCTGCCTCCTAATATCTTTGGCTCTTGTACCCTGCTTACCTTTAGCCTTCGCAGCCTACTTCCCAATTTTGGCGCTCACGGCTTGCCTCCTTATTTGGCTCCCGCAGCCTGCTTCACATGATTTTGGCTCGTGCAACCCACTTCCCAACAACATCCCTGGCCCTTTACGGCCTGCTTCCCAGAATCTGGCCTGCACGGCCCGCTTCCGTAACGCCAACTTTGGCCCTCGCGGCCCACTTTCCCGAGTTCGGGTTTCATAGCCGATATCCCCGGCGCATTTTTGAATCAACAAACTCTTCTCTCCGCCCCTTCGGACGACGAACATCTCAGTTGCCTCTGGCCTTGGCTGTTTCGGCCTCACTTACTGGCTCCCGTGCCAACAGCTTTCAATTATCGGCCATTGTGCCTACAACTCTTATATCATTGGCATCCATGCCAACAACCACCTGGAGTTCTTCAAAAAAAGAGAAAGAGAAAAAAAAGAAGGGAAAAGAAGGGAAGAGGAGAAGAAACAAAAAAAACAACAACAACAAAAAGGACAAAAAAGGAGATGACAAAAGAAAAGAAAAGAAAAAAAGAGAAGAAGAGAAAAGAGAGAAGAAAAGAAAGAGAAGAGACCAATATACCACTTCAGTCCCCGGCACCCCGTCTGCACTGATGAAGAGACCAATATGCAACTTCAGTTCCCAACATCCTGTCGGCACTGATGAAGAGACAAAGAGACCAAGACACAACTTCAGTCCCCGGCACCCCGTCGGCACTGATGAAGAGACCAATATACAACTTCAGTCCCCGGCACCCCGTCGGCACTGATGAAGAGACCAAGATACAACTTCAGTCCCCGACACTCCGTCGGCACTAATGAAGAGACCAAGATACAACTTCAGTCCCCGGCACCCCGTCGGCACTGATGAAGAGACCAATATACAACTTCAGTCCCCGGCACCCCATCGGCACTGATGAAGAGACCAATATGCTACTTCAGTTCCTGACACCCCGTCGGCACTGATGAAGAGACCAACATGCTGCTTCAGTTCCCGAAACCTCGTCGGCACTGATGAAGAGACAAAGAGACCAACATGCAGCTTCAGTTCCCGACACCCCGTCGGCACTGATGAAGAGACAAAGAGACCAACATACTGCATCAGTTCCCGGCACCCTGTCAGCACTGACGAAGAGACCAAGAGACAATAAACCATGTCAGTTCCCGACACCCTCTCGGCACTGACGAAGAGAAGAAGAGACCAGTACACCCGCGGGCACCGCCAGGCTCATCCTTCGCCTGCGCTACCCGTGGGTGGGGGGCATTTGTGGACACCAAAAAATTGCACACACAGATATCCTGCTCGGCCCAGCATCAACAACGGCACCGAGTGAAGAAGCCCCAGAAAGACTGGTCACCCGGACTCCCCAAACAAATACACACGCTGCCGTGAAGCCATCTCCGGAATCACGACAGCGAAGAGAAATCAACCACCAAGAGCTCCACAATCCATGGGCCTCGAAGAAAATCAAATGGGCCACAACTCGTGCTCACAACGGGCTCAAAACTGCCCATTTTGGCATTCAACGGCACACCCTGGTGGCCTTCAACGGCACACCCATCTGGCCTTCAGCGGCACGCCCACTTGAGGCTTCAGCGGCACGTCCCTGGCCTTCAGCGGCACGACCTCAAACCCGTTCAGCGGCACGCCCTTGCGCCCCCTTCAGCGGCACGCCCATGGGGCGCTTCGCCGGCACACCGCCAACCGCCTTCAGCGGTACACCCCCTGTGCCCCCTCAGCGGCACGCCCCATGGCCCTTCACCGGCACGCCCTTGTGGCACTTCAGCGGCACGCCCCTTCAGCGGCACGCCCCTTGGGCTCCTTCAGCGGCGCGCCCTTTTGCCCCTTCAGCGGCACGCTCTAACGGCGCTTCTGCGGCACGCTTGCTGAGCCCTTCGCCGGCGCGCCCTCCTGGCTGTTCAATGGCACGCCCCCTACGGCCTTTGGCGGCACACCCTCTGTGGTCTTCAGCGGCAGGCCCTCTGTAGCCTTCAGCGGCACGCCCTCCTAGCCGATCAGCGACACGCCTTTTGGCCCTCTCAGCGGCACGCTTGTTGTGCCTGCCAGCGACATGTCATTCAGGCTCTTCAACGGCACCCTCCGGCAGGACGACGTGAAGCCCATGCCCTATGGATTCTTGGCGCGCAGTGGATTTGCCGAGGTGTCGTCTGGGGAGAGGGCCATGCTGCCTACTCCTGCCACCCAGGACAAGGGAGTCAACTCCGATTAAATGCCCCTCGGACGCTTCCTGCCTTCAGAGGCTCCGCCGTATGGGGTATAAAAACCCATCTCCTTCGCTGCGAACAAAAGAAGAAGAGGCCAGAAGAGGGAGCCACGACTGAGCTGCCAGAAAAGAGAAGAAGAAGAAGAAGAGAAGAAGAAGAAGAGAAGAAAGAAGAGGAGGGGAGGCTCCGCCTCCCCCTTTCTGCTGCTCCGTCCACCCGCCACCGCCGTCCGCGCGAAGAGAAGAAGGATAAGAAGAGAAGAAGAGGAGCTCGTCGCTCCACCTACCACCACCGTCTGTGTGAAGAGAAGAAGAGAAGAAGAGTGGGTGGAGAGAGGGAGTGAGGTCCGGGAGGGGAGGAGTCCACGCTCCTTTCCCCCCCACTGTATTTTATTTTCCTCTTTCTTTCCTTTCGTTTCTTGTTTTGCCGTCGTTGCGATGTATTAGCCCCCTTGGGGCACTCCTCTTGTGATAATAAAAGTAGGAGGCTTGCAAGTATTTCTCTTGAACGTCTTTCTAAAGCGTTTCTTCCGTGTTTGCATCCTTCGGTGTTTCACGCCCTCCCCCTTTCACTTTCTCCTTTTTGTTAGGGTTTGCTTCCTCCACGGCATTTTTGCCTTGCTTCCTCCTTCGCCGGCACGCCTTCTTCAGTGGCACGCCCTAGCCAAGCCCTTCGCCGGCACGCCCTTACGGGCCTTTGCCGGTACGCTCTCCCAGCCCTTCCCCGGTGCGCCTTAGAGCCCCTTCGCCGGCACACCCCAATCGCTCCTTCCCCGGTGCGCTTGGGAACCCCCTTCGCTGGCACGCCCCTACGGGCCTTCCCCGGCACACCCAGGCCACTCTTCACATTCCCAACCTCTTCAGCCTGGCACACTTCCCAGCTGCTCCTGGAGAGGTCCCCTGCCCACCGTTGCCTCTGAGTTTTTCGGAGTTTTATTAAAGGTGTTGCCGCTCTCGGGCGCCCACCTCCAGTTGTCGGGTTCTGCCACTCCATGTGGGCGCGTTCCCTGTATCTCCCTTACGCTCGGGTCAAGGGGAGATGCTGCCGAATTTTCGTTAGAAACGATAACATATTAAAAAGATAAAAGATAGCAACTAGCAAATGGAATAACAACACATTAAAAGGACTAAAAGAAAGCAACAAACAAACGAAAAGAACAACGGCAAAAATGCTTCAACCAATGCGAAGAACAATGCAATCAATTCAAAGAGAACCAGACCGAACAACAACTAAACAACTTGAATATTCATCCTCATGAGAGAAAGAATGAAGATTAATCAAGAGAAGAAAAGACGAAACCCATGCAAACTTAATAAAAATCAGAAAAGAAGAAAAGAAAAGCCTTAGAAGAACCAGAGGGAGAGTGTGCCTTCACCGGTACACCTAGTCCGGCCCTTCCTCGGTGCACCTTCCGTCGTCCTTCGCCGGCACGCCCGTGATAGCCTTCCCCGGCACGCCCTGCCAGGCCTTCCCTGGCACGCCCCAGCCAGCCCTTCACCGGCACGCCCTGTCAGGCCTTCGCCGGCACGCTCCGGCCAGCCCCTCGCCGGCACGCCCCTACAGGCCTTCCCCGGCACGCCTCCCTCAGCCCCTCAGCGGCACGCTCCCTTGGCCCTCCAGCGGTACGCCCCTGGCCTTCAGCGGTACACCCTTTTAACCCTCCAGCGGTACACCCGTCCAGCCCTTCAGCGACACAGCCCCAGGCCCTTCAGCGGCACAGCCCTTCCAGCCCTTCAGCGGCACAGCTCCCAGCCCTTCAGCGGTACACCTTTCTCTTAGCCTTCCAATGGCCCATTCTCTCTCTAGAAAATATGAGTAATAATAATAATAATGATAATAAAAATAACAAATCTAAAAAGAACAAATAAATAAGGATGATAAAGAAATAAGTAATAATAATAGTAAGGTTAAAAGAAATAATGATAATGATAAATAGACAAAGTAAATGATAACCAAGATAAATAAATAATAATAACAGAGTCTACAAAAATGACAAGTAAATGAATGATAACAAAACGAACAAAATAATAACAAACCTAATGTTAACCATAATAAACGAATCAATCACAAGGAAAATAAATAAATGGTAATAAAGAACCCACCCAAATATATCCATAAATCTACAAATGATAAGGATACCGCTTCTTAAATAATAATAAAACAATGAGATCCGCTTCGCAGCCTCGTCTCTCCCGCGACCCGGTGCCGAAGGAACAACAATACCGCCCTTGCGAGTTGGGCCTGAGCCTAGGGAACCATCCCAAAATGGCCATAGCCTGACTTCGCCTCGGGCTGACATTCCGATTAAACCAGACTCGTTTCTCCGGCCGGACCCCTTTCGAGCCGCTACTGAAATTGCCGCACGTTCGGCAGACATTTGAACGGGTTCACTTCGATTCCCGCTGAGTTCTTATTACAGACCCAAGTCCGAACACGAAAGGGCCCGTGAGCGACCTTCATAGGCGGTGGCTCCTACCCCGACATGGTTGTGAGACGGCATTGCCCTGGGCCAATAGCTCACCAACGTTGACCCGTTCCTATCGGCATTTGTTCCCGCTCTTTCATCGAAATTTCCGTAAACTCGGCATACATTGGTACGGGGTCACGTCTACCCCCGTCACGCTCTCAATACGGGCCCTTGCCCGAACATGGAAAGGTCCGCAAGTGACCGACAGAATCGGAATAGAACGAGACGGCTCTCGCCACCCCTGGACTCCTCCCATGGGAATATCAATAAGACCTCCGTGGGCCATATTTAGACCTCGGGCCCGCCCCGATCATGGTCATCGTCTGGCTCATATCTCCGGTCTACAGCTTGTTCCTCTCGAACACGTTTTCAGTTCCGAAGCCTAGTCCCGGGACTTTTTCCCGTTGCCCTCCGACACCAGAAATATTAACGCTACCCACGCGAGCCCCGTTTGGATCACGGGAGGCGCCCCCGGCATGGTCCCGACTCGATCTCGCACCGGGCCAATAGATTCACGGGTTTCCGGATATAATAGCCGAGATTCAATCGAACGTCTTCAGTGTCTCGGAATAATAAAACTTGCCGTGTCCCGGCACACATACATTCTCGGTCTTTCCGCGATGATTACGATATTCCCAATATCGGACACCCGTCCGAACATTAAACGGTCTCCCGAATGACCGACACGCTTAGAACACCCGCTTCTCCGGACACAGGGCTTTTCAGTCGATTCAAAGGATATTCCCTCGTCGCCCCGTGGCACCGGAAATATTAATGACGCTCATGCAAGTCTCGTTTCGACCGCGGGGGGCCCACCGCTGTATGGTCGCAGCTTGCTCTTGCACCGGGCCAACAGATTTACCGGTTTCCGACCGCTCCAGCCGAGGTTTAGCCGAACGTTTTCCATTCTTCTGAACAATAAATTGCCATATACTGGCATACATACGCTCCAGTTTTCCCGTGACAACCGCGATTTTATCGAGCCGGACATTCGTCCGAACATTAAACGGTCAACACATGACCGACATGACCGTGAATGGTTTTTCTTCTTGCCCTCGTGTGAGGATTTCAATGCCGCGTAATAGACCTTTCATGCAATTAACTTCTTGGCCATGAGGCCCTGAATCTCGGCGATTAATCAAGGGTGTTCCCTCGTATGGGGGATGTAAATGACGCCGTGACCTTTATGGCGCGGCGGGTTCTGGTCCCGACACGAACCACACAATCGACTGACGAAGTCAGATCGAGCGCACCATGGGCTCTTCGGAGCCCGAATAAATTGTCACTTTGTGACTGGCACGCCCACGCACTCAATAAACGAATAAACCGACCAACGAGAGAATAACAAGTGAACGAAAAATGCGTCCACAGGCCCCAACAGTCATGGACTTTTCGGTGTTGCTCCTCCAAACCTTCTTTGGTGGGATGCTGACCCTTGGTGGGAAGGGCCGGTAGTTTGGTGCACGTGGTGCACGTTGCAGCTCAGCGTCATTGTGGGGACGCTGTTGTTGTTCTTGGCCATAGCTCGGCCGACAGCAGCTTCGACGGCCCCCGGAGCGGGAGCATTGATCTGGGACTCCTCAGGTGCCTTTACCTCAAGAACGTTGACAAAGGCCACCCCCAAGAAGATGGGGAAGCCTACGGTGGGAGGGAAGCTCCCGAAGCTGAGGGGGACCGCCAGGTAGCCACCTCGGACGTGGTTCTCGACGGGCTGAGAGCCACAAGTGACAGCCATGGTTGGCACCATGATGCAATTCTTTCTCCTGCATTTGACAAAGTAACGCAATTAGTATTACAAGAAGGGGGCCACGGGGCCCCTAATTTCAGCAAAGAGATGAAGGGTGGATCGGTCCCACCGGACGTGCCAGAACTGTGGATGCACTTTTCGTTGGCTCGTTCCGTTTGGGCTAGTGGCGTTGGTCTGTTAAGTGCGTGAGCGTTCCAGTCACCGAGGTGACAATTTATTCGGGCTCCGAAGAGCCCATGGTGCGCTCGATCTGACTTCGTCAGGCGATTGTGTGGTTCGTGTCGGGACCGAATCCCGTCGCGCCATCAAGGTCACGACGTCATTTACATCCCCCATACGAGGGAATACCCTTGATTAATTGCCGAAATTAGGGGCCCCGCGGCCGAAAAGAATAATACTAATTGCGAGAGAGAGATAGGGGCAGATCACACTGGGAGTTGTGTTCAGACCACGAATCGTCGGCCGTGTTGATCACTCGTGGACCTTTTCATGTTCGGACACCGATCCGTGATGGGAACGCGACGGGAAAACCGGGACAAGTCCGTTCAAATGTATGCCGAACGCCCGGTAATTTCAATGATGACTCGGAAGGCGTCCGGAACGAGAAACAAATCCGATCCGGTCGGGATGTCGGCCCGAGGCTAGGTCGGGGCCGGACCATGTCGGGATGATTCCCAAGATCCGAGCCCAGCCTGAGAGGACGGCATTATTGTTCCTTTTGCCCCGGGTCCCGGGGAGAGATGGGGTTGCGGTGTGGGCCCCAGCATCTTTCATATGGGATTCTCTTAATTATGTGCATCTCTTTTCTCTGTTGCTTATTACTTCTTTATGCATTTGCTCCAGATGATTTCTATTCTTTTATTCATTATTATCATTATTATTATTATTATTACTATTTTGATTATTTTTATTACCCCTCCCACCTCCTTAATCATTATTAATGTTGCACATTCAGAGTCCTTTAATTAGAATAATTTTTGTTAATTTATTTGCTATTGTTAATGCCCTTATCATGCTATATATATATATATATATATATATATATATATATATATATATATATATATATATATATATATATATATATATATATATATATACATGCAGTGTGCCGGCGAAGGGAATAGGGTGTACCGCTGAGGGAAAGAGGTGTGTCGCTGGGTGCTAAAAGGGCGTACCGCTGGGAGGCAACAAGGGCGTACCGCTGAGGGAAAGAGGTGTGCCGCTGGGTGCTAAAAGGGCGTACCGCTGGGAGGCAACAAGGGCATACCGCTGGGGGGCAACAAGGGCGTACCGCTGAGGGAAAGAGGTGTACCGATGAAGGGGTGTTGGAGGATAGAGGTGGTGTACCGGAGAAGAGGCTTTGAAGCGTGCCGCTGAAGGCTGGGAGGAGTGTGTCGGCGAAGGGATTGGATGAGCATGCCATTGGAAGATGACTAGAGTGCACCGTTGAAGGGCCAATCCGGGCGTGATGGTGGAGGTTCAATCAGTCCTCAATTCTTTATTTTAAGGCTTTTCTTTTCTTCTTGTTTTAATTTTTATGCAGTTTTATATAAACTTCTCCCTTGTTTTGTTCTGTTCGGCCTCTCTGCCATAAGTCGGAAGTTCGGCCTGTCGTGGCGTTGATCAGTTCGGTTCTTATCATGGTGCCGACAGTGGCTTGATTAGTTGGAAGGCTTCATCATTAGTTATTCTGTTCGTTTGTTGCCTCCTCTTGCCTTATTTAACATGTTGTTATTTTCTGACAAAAAATTCAGCAGCATCTCCCCTTGACCTGGGGCGTAAGGGAGATAAAGGGAACGCGCCCACATGGAGTGGCGGAACCCGACAACTGGAGGTGGGCGCCCGAGGGCCGCAACACCTTTATGGGGCCTCGGAAAACCCGGAGAAAACCGTGAACGGAGGACTTCTAGTACTAGGCAGAATGGGCTGGGGGTTGGCGGCTGAGGGCGTACCGCTGAGGCACCAGGGGAAGGTGTACCACTGGGGGGCCATAAAGTGTGTCGCTGAGGGCTAAAAGGGTGTGCCGCTGAGGGCTAGAAAGGGTGTGCCGGCAAAGCACAAAAGGGCAGTGTGCCACTGAAGGCCAAAATAGGTGTGCCGGCCAAGGGCCAACGGGGTATGCTACTGGAGGGTTCAGCAGGGGCTGTGTGTGTGGGCTGGAAGGGTTGCAGACTGTTCGGGCAAAGGGGGGAGGGTTCAAGGCCGAGGAAGGGCTGCTGGAAATGAGTGAAGGACCCACATGGCCAGGCTTCAAAGGGGAGGCATCACATTGATACGGTGACTCGAAAGAAACCGGAGAAACAGAGAAAACGGACAACACACTGCATGCATTGTGAAGGCGGGAGTAAACCATCAGACATAGTAGGAAAGACCCAAGAAAGATGATTTTTCATTCATGGGAAGCAAAGGGCCGAGGCCCTACATACACATTGACGGACACACCCGAGCCAAGACTACGGGCAAGAAAGAAAACCTAAAAGCAAAAGAAAGGGAAGAGGAAAGCAAGGAAAACCATGGAAAGGAAGGTGTTGGGGCTGAAGTGGGGACGATCGTCCACCCCCCTTCTCCAACACTTCCCCCTTGTTACATCAAGCCCTTCTTCTCTCTTACTCTCTCTTCTTCCTGGCGGCCGTCGGAGGGAGCTCACGCCAGAACGCCTCCTCCTCTCTTCTCTTTTCTCTCCGTGTGTGTGTCTCTGTCCGTCTCTTTCTTGTCTTCCTCCCGTCTGGCCTCCCCTTCTCCCCTGTGGCCAGTTGAAGCGGGAGTGGCTTTATACTCCCTGCCGCCGGAGCTTTGAGCACAACCGTCGAAGGCGGGAAGCAGCTCCGTCATGATGATCAAGTTTGACTCTCCCGTCCTGGGTGTCAGGGGACTAGCCTGCGTGGCCCAGTCATTGGTCGACACCTCGGATCGGCCACTGCGCGCCGAAGATGCGTAGGGCATGGGCACCACGTCACTCGGCCGTTGAAAGTGCCTCACGTTGTGCCGTTAGCGGGCTGCACAAGCGTGCCACAGGAGAGCCAAAAAGGCGTGCCACTGGAGCCTCCTGAGGGCGTACCGCTGAAGCCCATTGGGGCGTGCCGCTGAAGGCCCATTGGGGCATGCCGCTGAAGCCCATTGGGGCGTGCCGCTGAAGGCCCTGGGGGCGTGCCGCTGAAGGCCCTGGGGGCGTGCCGCTGAAGCCCGTTGGGGCGTGCCGCTGAAGGCCCTGGGGGCGTGTCGCTGAAGCCCATTGGGGCGTGCCGCTGAAGGCCATTGGGGGCGTGCCGCTAAAGGCCTTGGGGCGTGCCGTTGAAGGCCAAAATTGGGCGTGCTTCTGACCCCGTTCTGAGCCCGTTATGGACACGAGTCGTGGCCTGTTTGGCTCTTCTCGAGGCTCACGGATTGTGGGCCTTTTGTGCTTGGTTTCTCTTCACTGTCGTGACTCCTGGAGGCGACTTCACGACAATCTCTCCCGGGGCTTATTTACCCGGGCCGTTGTTGATACTGGGCTGAGTGGGATATCATGGGTGTGCAATTTTTGGTGTCCACAGGGGGTTGGGGAAACAGGGGACAACGGAGGTGGGGGGGGAGGCATCCTGCTAAAGAGAGAGGAGGCCCAATTACAACAAGTGGGCAAGGCCCAATAAACCCAAAAGAGGAGAAAAACCCAAACGAAGCCTTGTTCTACAACCGAGCCATCAAGACCGCCGGGGATGACCTGGACGGAGACAGCAGTGGGAGGGGCAACAGATGATCAGCCGATGCATGGTGAACCAAACCTTGGGCAGAGGAGTCCGAGCCCGGCACCAGGAGGACGACGACAGTAGGGTCCGCCAGAGTAGCGGGGAGGGCCGGGGCAACAGCAGGATCAGCAGGGTCACTCACGGAGGGAGTGGCAGGAACAACCAAGGAGGCAGCAACAGTGGAAGCAACGGCAACATGAATCTGAGGAGCAATGGTAGGAGAAGCTGCAGATGGGCCATGCACCACGGCTGGGGCCCCTTCAGTCAGCACCGAATGAACACCAAGAGAGGCGATGAGCACGGCTGGGGGAGAGGGGTCTACCCCCTGAGGAGGAGGGTCGACCCCACAGAACACCAACCTGAGGAATAGCAACGGCAGGCTCGAAAACACCTCCTTATCTAACAATAACTTGGTAGGCAAATGGGACTCTTTCAATGCTTATATATATTATTAACTACTAAGGTAGGTTTAGTGAGATATGTAATTGAACTCGGTTTATGAATAGTATTTTAAATTTTGAATATATTTCACTGGATTTTGGTTGGGTTTTGTTCGGGGATAAAATTCTTCAATGAGCGAGTTAAGTGAGATATTTTACTATGAAATTAATTTATGGGTTAGTGAACATGAATTTGTTTTCGGAAACATATCTAAACGAGGAGAGAATTGAATTCTTAATTTCCTCTCCAACGTGTGAATTCAATATCCCAAAACTTTTCTTTCATCTGACTTATAGGAGGAATTTTAGTTCTCTATGAAATATGATTCCTAACTAAGCATATATGGTTCACTAAGAAAGGATTTTAATTCCCTTACTTTAAGAATTAAATTACACTTCTCACTTGCCACACCTAAGATTTTAGCAAGGTGTAGAATAGAATCGCATGTAATAAGACTCGGTACGTTGTTGGTCAATTATCAGGGTAAGGGGAAAATGGCAAGCGATATCTTCAACTTTTAGTCTTTATGCTTATACTGGCTTAATTGGTTAGTGTTATTCTAAATCTAATTTGTAATCATAATACGGGTGCAGATGACCCAGCTACCCCTAATTGGAATCTTTCCCAAGATCGTGCACTTATATATATTATGTACTGCACCTAGATGATTGGGAACGATAGAGCCAGGTATATATATAATCTGTATTTGAAGTCCTCAGATACCAAACCAGGAGTAATTCATATGGACATTGTGAGTAGTAAAGTAGCTCCTAGAGAGGGGGTTAATGAGAGTGACAAATAGAATTATAACTTTAAGTGAAAATCACACCTAACATAAACCGGAGAGGGGAAGATTTGCTGTCCACCATGTACATGACCCAAACAATTGGTCGAGGTCCGCCAGGCCCAACAAGTGCTAGCCCCTGCAGGGCCCACTTACTATAGGATCTCAATCGCTCAGGGCCAACATAGCTCATCGAGCCTTGGCTCGGTCGCCCGATCGTCATGCCTCCTTAATGCTCGGGAAAAGTCCACAGACGATCGGCCAAGTGATCATAAGGCGAAGGAATACTCTCTTAGAGGTGCTCAAAACCTCGGCCCTCCAGCGTGGGCAAGGGATACTCCTTATCTTCTATAGATTAGCCCGTCATCAGGACCCCACGGTAAGCCGGGACGAAGTCATCGCGACTGGAGCCTTATCCAAGTGGATGTTACGCTGTTACTTGGGAGTGGGAAGCTCAATAGGATAAGGAAATAGCGAAAGTCTTTGAACGATAAGAGTCCCCCCTGTGGACGTAACGACTCCTAGGCCCTCACACTTCATTTACCCAGGGAAGGGAGCCGGTAACTATATATAAACTCAGGAAACCCCTCCAGAAAGGTAAGTCAATTCTGAGCCACGTCAATTGGTAGAGAGCCGTCTCGTGCCCTTCGCCTCTCCTGTCCCTCTTTTCGCATCTTTCTCATATCACTCGCTCACTTAAGCATCAGAGGATTTTCCCTGGGTTTACAACCCTGGGTCCCTGATCGCTCTCTTCTCTTTTTGAAGAATCCTATTCTGAAGTGGCTGCGCTCTGCGGGCACCCTAGATCTGACGGCTCACGGTTTAGCACGAGATATTACCTCTTCATAAACTATAGATGCAAGAAGTAAATCAGGACAATCACACAAAAAAGAAACCATAATTTGTATTGATTTGAACATCGATTGCTTGGTGGCCCATATCCAGTGCCCAGAACATTGTCTAGAATTTCACTACTTCACACCGGAAGTACATGACCAGGTGAGTTTTATTTAGCTTACCAACACTTGTCCTCGAGCAAATATAATTAATTTTTGCTCAGGTGCGCAATTCACTAGGGCCCTCTTTGGTAATAGAATTGTCGGGCCACTGTCGGGGCTTCCGCTAATCGAAGAGAGAGAAGGGCCCACCCTTCTCTCACACAAAAGTCTTACCCGGGGGTCGGTTAGGTCGAACACGGTAACCGTGTTCGAAAACCAAAGAGGGCCTAGGTCATGTTTGTTTATCGAGCAGGGTTAAGACATTCGACTCTCCCGAGCTCGAACAAAGGTGATGTGTGTGAGGGGGGGCGTGGGCCCCCCATCCTTCTCTTTCATCGGGTGGGAAAACCCTCTGACGCTATTCGATTATCAATCCAGCCCTACATGACTTTGGTTGATGATATGGTGTTTAGCACACCACACAAATCTGTCTGCAAATAGTTCATATGTTGATTTTTACTCAAGTGCTCAACACACCACATGGACTTGCTCGTAAGCAGTTCAGACACAAGGATACTCAGATCATTCACCACACTTTGGACGTAGTAAATACACAATAGAAAACTATAGAATTTATTTACAGAAATAATACATCTACAATGAGAAAATGTGAAAAGAACTAAAAACACATGAAAACTGAGCTAAGAAAGAAATAAGAAACAATGTCATGCATGTGAAAGCTTAAATTATAGTTGTTTAGCAGCATGTTTAAATGCACTCTTGTTTTGACTCAGCAGACCCCTGAAGTAGTAGTTCTTCTATAGTGTGTTCTTATGATTGTGGAAGACTTGGTTGCTCGCAGCATTTGGAATCGATCGCTCAGCTCGCTAGGGTTTCGAGAATTCCGTTCTGTTGAGACTTTCACCAAGAACAAGCATTATATTTATAGCTTTCTTGCTAACTATCTATTAGACACAGGTTCTCTTGATTACACGAGCTTCTCTCTGACGTCTCTTTCCACGAAAGAGCAGACTAGCCACTTTATCGGTGCGTTTGAAAGCCCAGCGGGGCATGACTTTATACATAATCGTCCGACTGCTTTTAATTTTTTTTCAAACGATCAGAGTTATCTCGCCTTCCGTGAAAAATAAAATTTTGACATCAGAGAGAAAATCGGACACAAAAATGTGCCGTTCTCATAATCCCTCGAAGTAACCTCAGAGCTGTTTACGAGAATTTTAAATGATAGAAAATCTCACGTATCCTTCACATTTGCACGGTAACTAGATTATTTGAGGGAGCCATAAGTAAAGGGCATTCTCAAGCGCGCCCTAATACTTTCTTCTTCACACTTACTCCTCTTGTGTTTATTCTTTAAGGACCACTTTGTTTGCGAAGTTGTCGACGGAGCCGCACAACCTATGAGAGAGAAAGAGCCCGTGGGCCCCGCCTCCCCCTCACAGAGAAGCCGCTAACCGTGTTTGATTAACAAAGACCCCCTCGAGGTTTCCTACGACACGACACGTAATCTTTTCCACGTAAAGATCAAACATCATCATAAAATATTGCATTGCGAAAGATCGATGTTACCTTTTGTAGACCTATTGATGTCGTCGTGTGTACATCCAAGATACTTCACTTGCATCAAAATGTTTCATTCAAAAATAGCAAAGATTTGGGTTACAAATGAACTGCAAGACTAAAAAAACTTGTACTAGTCTGTCACCAACATATTTGGTGCAATCTTTGCCAGATATAAAATAGAGATATTTCAAAGATAAAAAATTACACACTGAGTATTTAATGCATTTGAATTTAAAATTATAAGAAAATAATATATTCGAATTACACAGTTGAAATGAATAAGATAATTTTGATTCAACTGAATATTGATTTAATATGAGATGAATCAGTTACAAGAAGTTAGTCAATCATAGACAGTCGAACTATTTAAATAATAACACAGATAAATCTCAAAGGTTTAGCTTGTGGGTTATTATCTAAGTTAGACTGTTGAAATATCTTGGTCGAAGAATGTAGTGAAAGAAAGTCAACTGAATTGTATAGTTAAATGTTTGGTTGAAAGAATATTAAGTGCAAGGTCCCACCTAAGTGATCGAGAGTAGTTACGATACTAAATTGATGAAATGATCTGCAAGAAAAATCTAAAGATTCGATTAAAAGTATGGTTCTAAGTACAATTGATAGTTCACTTGAAACGTACAGTTGGAAATTCAGTTGGTTAAGGGCACAGTTGAAAGACTTTTTTTGTCTAAGTTAAAATAGTTGAAGTCATTCAATTGAACGTGTCCGTCAAACTATAGTCAGTCGTACGACTTCTACTTAGATTGATTGATTCATCACTTTGGCTTTGCAAGGTTCACTTAAATTGATTTATGAGATGTTTGATTATGTTTTTTTAATATTTTCTAGTCGAAAGTTACCAAATATGTCGAAAGTTAAATTTTATAAATTTAAAAATCATGACAAAAATCACAGTAAAATATTTTTTAAAAGAGAAATAATCTTAAGAAAAAACCTTACTCCCAAACATCCTATTAGTCACAAGATTTAGTGCTTAGACTGGGTTCAATTGTAAAGTTAGTTTTGACCAGGTTCAATCACAAGGCTAATCTAGTCGAAAGGCTTTTATTAGGAGTGGACCGCAACCGAGGACAATTGAAAGATTTGGACTGAGAATTCTACCGACTGTCTATACGAGATTCCGATTGTGTCTTCTAACTGACCGATCTAGTTGAAGGGCTTGGCGATTGAATGACTTTGATTGAGTCGTCTGACTAAGTTCTAAATTGAAGAAGTTAGTCAACGAAGGTCCAACTGGGTTTAAGCTCTGACCGAGGATTTCATTAATAAAGTGTTCTAACTGAATATAAAACCTGAATAAAAATCAATTGTAAGATCAAATACTTGGCATTATATTATTAACTGAGTTATTACACGGTTATTCTTGAATATTAATATTTTTATTAAAATCATGTCATCAAGTAAAACATGGGACTTAGTCTTGATATTAAGGAGTAAGAATCAACCGGGGTTGCCACCGCGTTGTAATCATTGTAATCGCCGAGGATCTACGAGGATACTGGCAAAGATAAACAATGCATAAATTGCAGATTTGAATTTCTCTCCACCCCCAACAATATATATATATATATATATATATATATATATATATATATATATATATATATATAGAGAGAGAGAGAGAGAGAGAGAGAGAGAGAGAGAGAGAGAGTGTTGAATCTATAAAATCACGGTGCCGCGGTGTTAAGATACAAAGGTTCAGGAGTCATAAACACGTGAACACCAACATATTTAATCAATACAGAACTATTGTCCAAGAGAACTATGTCCAAATACAAACACTCCCTCCAGGGGTCATAAACACACGAACACCAACATATTTAACCGGGACTATTGCCCAGGGGAACTATGCCCAAATATCAACACTTCTCTCGTTGAATCCACAAAACCACGATGTCGCAGTGTTGAGATATAAAGGCCCATGGGTCATAAACACGTGAACATCAACATATTTAACTAATACGGGACTATTGCCCAAGAGAACTATGTCCAAATACCAACACTCCTCCCAGGAGTCATAAACACATGAACACCAACATATTTAACCAATACGGGACTATTGCTCAGGGGAACTATGCCCAAACACTAACACTCTCCCTCACGGCCAAGATGGGCTGTGAACATCAATTGGGTGGAAGTGGCAATATATGGAGTTGGGTCCAAGACCCGCTCTGATACCATGTTGAATTCACAAAATCATAGTGTTGAGATACAAAGGCCATGGGTCATAAATATATGAACACTAACATATTTAACCAATACGAGACTATTGTCTAGAGAAACTATGCCCAAACACCGAGAGAGAGAGAGAGAGAGAGAGAGAGAGAGAGAGAGAGAGAGAGAGAGAGAGAGAGATTGTTAGTCGCTGATAATGAACATAGCATGTCATTTAGAAAAGTTTTACCAACAACTCCTTTTGCTGACAAATATTTTCGTCAAGAAAACATGAAAGAATTAATAGAGTGTTTGGGAGTAACTTTTTTTAAAAAAAAATTATTTTTCTCTTAAAAATTGTTCTATGTCAATTTTTAACTAAAATTTTAAAAGTGATGTAAAGACCCTGTTACGTGTTTGGCAAAAGTCACATAATTTTTAAAAATTGAGTAGAATCGTTTGATTGATACTTTTTAACCAGTGGCGGTGGGAGTGAGGGGGGAGAGGGAGGCGGAGTAAAAGGTGGCTGGGAGGGGGAATGTCCGCGATCTCGGTCGGCTCCCCTGCCGCTCCGGCCCCTTCGCCGACGTGGCTCCGCCACAGGCTCGCCCTCACCAACGGGCTGAGGCAGACGACGAACACCGAGGGAGCGAGCTTCCGCAGCGGCAGTCGACGCTCCGCTGCCCTGCTCGGCAACGGCGGGGAGGTGGTGGCAGTCGATGCTTCGCTGCCCTGCACTGCCGCCGCCAGCTTGGCGAACTGCAACGGGTCGGCGTGCTGCCTAGCTTGTGGCCTTGAGAACTTGGATTGGTTGAAGTTGTGCGGCAGCCTGGCAGGGACCGGCACCGGGTAGCCTGCAGGGGTGGCTGCGTCGGCGGCGGCACTGTTCGCGACGGAGAGTGGGAACTGGGCAGCGGTGGGCGGGGGCGGGCGCTGGAAGTGGAGCGGGGCGGGGGTGTGGGTGAAAAGAGATTATTTTTATTTGAAAAGAGATTTGGACGTGGTCAGATCCTTTCCTAAAATTTAAGAAAGGATTACCATACGTGATTAGATGAGTTCTATGCTCTTATTTTTAAATTTAAGAGAAAAGGAAGGGAAAAAAACGCAACCAACCGCACTATAAATGTCGACAGCGCACACTTGGCCCCCGATAGTAGCCGTCGCCATTAGCCAATGACTCGTGTCGACGTCCGGACAGAATCCACGGAGCCCCCGGTGGAGGTTCTTGTCGGCGGCGGCTTGGCAGCGGCAAACAAAAGCTTTATTGGATCACGTGGACAGCGGTGGATCTCGTTATCGTCGGTGCCTCTCCCACACGGAGAATAACAGTTTGTCTCCTGTAATCCCTACACATATCTTGTCATCTGTTTAGTACAGCAAATGCTTTGCAGAAAACTCGTATATAACCATCTTCTTTTTATCATTTTTTTAATCCTTCTGTTGGATGGCAGCAGGTACAGCAAGCACGTAATTTAATTAGTAGAAAGCGAATCCTCTAACAAATGATATTACTGGCCTGGTTAATTCCAAGGCCATGATCTGAGCTCGATCGAAAAGTTGGAAACATAAGGACGAGAGTAAGGCTCGTGCGACGGTTGAAATCTATAAAATCATGGTGTTAAAATACATAGATCCAGGGTCACATGTAAATGAACTACAACACATTTAACTAATATTAGATTATTATTCACAGATTATATCTAAATTTTAACATTCTCTCTCATAGTCAAGATAGGTCGCACTATCTCTCACAGCCAAGATAGACCGTGGAGATTAATTAACTGGAGATAGCAAGATAAGAAAGATATGAGGTTGGATCTAAGATCATGCTCTTATATCACGTTGAAATTTACAAAATCACATGTTTAGATACATAGGCTCAGCGTAATAAGTGTAGACACGTCAAAATTGATGTTATGCTGATCAAATCTCATGTCACTATGTTGACGCCCCAAAGTGAACTTCAATATTTCTATAATATAAAATTTTTCTATTTTTGTGATTTATTCTTGCATTTTTTTGTGATTCACGACTTGATGAAAGGCGTGTTTTAAATAGTGACCTAATCTGAGGCGTGTTCTTAAGAAAGGACGACCAAATATGAGGGCGTCAATTCATGGTATTATCCGGTTTCAAAATAAATTCCAATTATTGATTAACGTCCTTCCTCAGGGCGTGTTTTCAAGTAACGCCTTCATCTCAGGCGGTTTTATCATAATTTTCAAATAAGGTAAGTTTTATTGCCAAAATTAAATCCAAGAAGTGACGCCCTTGACCATGGTCGTGTTTTTTAGTAACGTCTTCGTGTAGGTCGTCAATTTATAATTTGACGCCCTTCTGAAGGTCGTGTTTTATCCTTCGGTGTCGTGTTTGAGTATGCCTTTCCTGAATAGTTCCCTGCCTCCAATGGTCTCCTTGCTCGAATTGGAACTAGAGTCCTGCCTTCATTGATCATTGCCCGTCCTTATCTTCCTAAATTTGAGTTTATCTTCGGTTGAAATCCTATATAAAGGAGCTCTGGTCGATCTTGACAGAGGTTACCGAGGTCAGAGTTTTTATACATAGATGCTGAATTTACGGAGGCTATCCATCTTCTTCCTGTGCAATCTTTAGAGCTCTCTGCTTCCTTTTCTTCCTGCCAACAGCATCAACTTCGGTTCCCCTTTACTGTCGTCAGGGACAGCAGGGGTCTTTGCTTATCTAATTGTGTTGTTTTTCATCGATCATCATACGGTTTTCTTCCTTGCATTAGCATTACATCCTTTTCATTTCCCTAACTCTTAGGGGTTTTAAAACAATAAAAAAAGGTGCGCATGTTGTTCTCTATTCATCATCATATCATTTATTCGGGATTGATACTGCATTCAGTTGGCTGATCCACTTCTCTTTGTTTATTTGTTTTGTCTTTTTTGCAAGGGTAATCAATAAAGGAAAACCCCCTTCATCGGCCGGCCGATTGAAGGAGGAGGAGGAATTCACAATCCATCCCGCGTTCTATTTTCCACCAGGTATTCGCGATCTTCTTTGTTTCTTCTTGAGGTAACCCCTCTGGCGATCACCCTCCTTGGTAGCACCACGTGCTTCTTTTCTTTATTATTATATCATCTCTCCCCCTTATGTTTTCTCGTATTTAAACTCTTCATGTGTGGACTTATCACAATCTACAAATTGGCGATCACGGTGGGACATCCACTGTTTTTCTTTTGATTACCATCTCCTATTGGCACCCACGTGTGCCCTTTCCCCTTTGGCACCCACGTGTGCCCTTTCCCCTCGGTACCCACGGTACCCCTCCTTTTGTGCCCCACGGGCACCCTCCACCGTGCACACTGCACACTCCCGGGATCAGCCAGTTTGTGATTGTTTGATTATTTCCTTAATTAACGCCTCAACCAGAGGCGCTTTTTCTTTTAACGCCTTCATCCAGGGCGTTTTCTTGCTGTGTTACGTCTTCTGCCAAGGCGTCTTTCATTATTCTACTGCTTTTATCACACTATCTGTGAATTCACGCCCTGTCCCAGGGCGCCCTTTTATTGCATAGCGCCTCACGTCAAGGTGCGTTTTCAGATTTGACGCCCTCTTGCAGAGGCGTCCTTTTCACTTATAGCGCCTCACCCAGAGGCGTGTTTTTTTTCTCACTGCTGGCTCGTGGGCTTTCACAGTGATTCACGACAGTGACTCTGTCGTCTCTTTGGTTGATAGCGACCTGCCCCAGGTCGTCTCTTTCCTGCGTTTTACAGAAACCTGTTTCCTGTTGCTGTCTGTGATTGTTGGACTGATTATTACATTGCTTGCCTATATTGCTGTGATCTGATCATATTATTTTGCATCTTGTGGCATTTGGTTGAGAGACCTCCTCCCTCTACACTAGGATTTCACACACCTCTCTTGGAATCGAGACAACCCTCCATTGAGCACTCCGTCTCTTTGGACCGGAAATCCCTTTTCCAAGACCTCCGTAAGTCCCCGCACCCGTGGATTCCCTCACGGACGCCGGGCTGGTTGTACTCTTGAAGTACCCGGAGTATAGAGAACCTATCGTTGGTAAGGAGAGAGAAAGAATCTAGTTAACCCGGAGATCACACTTGGATAAACTAGGTTTCACTTTGCAAAAGAGGGAATTATTCTGTAATTTAATCCACTCTAATCTCAAGCGTAACACTAAAATCTTGCGTTCATCTCAACTTGGTTGCATAAACTTGCTTGGGTTGATTTGGCTTGTTTGGATTGAGTGGGTTTTGTTTGATAGTTCCTTTATAAGACCGTCTCTCCTCTTAAACATGCAACTCCGTTCAGGTAAAATCATCAACATGGCAGGCTACGGATATTCTTATGATGATGAGGATGAGAATGTTTTCGATCAATATGAAATCCCCCTCCAAGATTCCATCTATCATGAGGGAAATTACCCTCCTCATTCTCATTATCCGCATGTTCATGTGGTCGACACCACTTCCAAAGAGGTTGAGCCCTCTTCTCAGGCTGTGCCTTCCAACACCTCCGGGAATTCTTCCCCATCCATTAACGTCACCGATTTAATTCAAGCTTTGTCTCAGTTAGATGATTCCCAACGGCAGGCTGTCCAGGCTGCTTTGAAAGGGAAGTCTGTTCCCTCTTCCTCCCCCAATCCCCCTCCGGCCGAGAGTGGCCATCACATTGTTAATGACCAGGCGGTCCTGCATAAACCTCCTTCCCGTCCACCAACGCCCGGTACGGCCATGCCGGCCCAACAGGCGAGCCACTCTGCGGTTAGGCACCAATTTCTCCAACCTCCCCGAATTCTACGGACGCCTATACCGCATTCTTTTATTCAAAATCCGGCCCCAGTCGAGTCCGACACTAATGTTCTACTGCTTCAGAAGTTGGCAAGCATGGAAGAGCAACTGAAGAAGGTCACTACGGCTAAGAACGCCCCGGAGATCTCGCTCCCTACATTGCCAGTCTTCCACTTACCACCATCTGAGATGCCAAACTTTCGGCGATATAATGGGACTGGTAACCCTTTTATTCATTTGAAGGATTTCATGTACGAGACCTCCTTTTGGTAAGACAATAAGGCCTCTCTGGCTTACTTATTCAGGAGATCTCTGGAGGGGCCAGCCCTTGAATGGTTTTATTCATTGGATCCTGCTGATGCCGGTGACTTTGATATCGTTCAGAGGAAGTTCTTGCAGAAGTACAGAGACCGGGTCGGACCCTCCCTCTCACTCACGGACCTGGTTGCGGAAAAAATGAAGCCCGAGGAGGACTTCATAATGTTTGCTGATAGATGGCGGTTGATGGCCGAGAAGCTGAAAGATACACTGTCGGAACAAGAACAAATTAAGATGATAATTTCCAATGCAACTCCTCAGTTCCGGCATATCTTGGCCATGAATAGGTTAACCACCATGGAGGAGCTCTATGAAAGGGCTCGTTATATCCAGACGCAGATGAAGGATTCGTCCATTATGGGCATGTTTGAGCCGAAGCCACGGCTATTTAAGAAAAGTACAAATGTCAATAACAGCGGGCCCACGACGGAGGGCACAATTGTAAACGAGCAGGTTGGTGTAGTTGGCCACCCCCACCATCAATCTAACCCACGACCTAACCCACCTCCACCACAAAACCCCCATTTCAACTCCACTCCACAACGCCAATTCGCACCCCAACATTCCTTTGCTTCACCGCAAAACCAACCACCCCGCGCTAACCCTCCAGCTCCGCAACAGTACCACCAGGTACCACCACCTACCAACTATGGCCAACAACAACAACGGAGACCACCACTTGGCCCCAAAAGGGACCACTACCCTCCATTACCAGAAAGTCTCCCGGATATTTTCAATGCTCTAATGGCCGCCAACTTGCTCATGTTACCAAGGGAAAGAACAGCGTGACCCGCTAATGTTGATACATCCCGTTACTGCGCTTTCCATCGTGCACCTAGTCATAACCTTGATCTTTGCTTCCACTTCAGAGATTACATTTATGACCTAAATGACCAGGGTGGCATCAATTGGGATGAGATGAGACAGTTCATCGCCACCATGAAAGAAAGAAGGTCTCATCGGCAGCAACAGGCTCAGCAGCCACAGCAACCAGCTCCACAGCAGCAACAACAAGCTCCAGCGTCTCAGCACGATATGGGGATCGTCCACAATCCACTACCGAAGCACCCGCCAAACCAGCACGTAAACCCTGTCACGTCTCTCCATGAGGTGGAGAGAGGGCAGGGATGGCATGAAGAAAACGCCTCTGTCGGGGCATTTAATCACAATCGAAATCAACCTCCGCGCCTCTTGCGCACCCTTTCTTCTTCTTCTGCTCCCCAAATGGGACGATCCCTTCTGCGCCCCGTTAATCCACCTCCTGTCACCAATCCTCCAACCTTGCCGGTTCGCCCCCTTCTTACACGCTTACCACCTCCACAGCCTACCCCACAACAAAACCCATCCACCACCAACCCTTCGCCACTGCCACCTAGGCCACTCCTCATCCGCCCATCGCCAACGCCCACTGCACACCCCACCACTACTCCTTCACCAGCAAGGATCCCCCCACCATCGGTTCCACCACCTTTTGTACTTAGAACTCTTCTCATTCCACCCCCCGCCAATTCCCCCCGCATTCGGGTATCCCTTTCTACTCCTACGCCTCCTACCGGGGCACCAACACCCCCTACGGGGATTCCCTCGGCGGGAACTCCCACTCCACCACTTCTTAACACTAACACACCTTCTTCTTCTTCTAATCCTCCTCCCACACTTGCCCCGACAGAGGCACGTCAAGGCGTGGCGCCGCTCCGCAGTGGACGAATGTTCCACCGTATTTTTCCACAGAGAGAGCTAGAGGCCGTGCAGGGGCCGCAAGAGTAAGAACAAGAACAAGAGTCAGTGCCAGGGACTCAGTATGATTTGCTAAAGCACTTGGACCGAACCCCAGCAAGGATTTCAATCCTGGAATTTATTAAAAGGTCCACCACTCATCAGCTAGCTTTGAAAGAATATCTGCAAAAGGTGATGGTCAATGAGGACATTCCAATTGAGCAGATAGTCACAGTTTTAACGCCCGCTAGCAGTCAGCCGGCAATTACTTTCCATGAACATGAACTGGCGCCACTCCCAGCAAGAAAGTACGCTCTATGCATCACAGTTGACATCAATAAGGTGGCTGTTAAGCAATGTCTGGTGGACACTGGGGCATCCATCAATGTCTTGCCACCTAGCACCTTGGAGTTGTGTGGCATTCCGGAAAGCCAAATTCGGCCGTCTACTATCACAGTAACTGCATATGATAACACGAAGAAACCTCCTCTAGGCATGATTACGTTAAAAGTAAGTTTAGGTCATGCCGCCATCACAGCAGATTTTCACATTCTGGATATGGATCTGACATTTAATGGCATCCTGGGACGCCCCTACATTCAGCAACTCGATGCGATGCCCTCCACAAATCACCAGTGCCTTAAATTCCCACACAAGGACCGCATTATTAAAGTTACCAGTATGCCAATTCTGCCAGAGGAGGATATTCACGTGGCTTCATCGGTTCCATCCATGTGGCTGGCCAACAAGCCACTATTATCTGTGCTGGACGTCCCTTATCCACGACCAATGCCAGAAAAAGTCACAACAGTTGCTATGACACCCCTGCCTCCCAAGGGAAAAAAGAAGAAAACAATGATGAACACCTCTGGCTGGAACATCTTAATGAAAATGGGGTATCAAAATGGCAAAGGTCTGGGTGCCAATTGTCAAGGCAGGATTAGGCCTGTTAAACCTCAGAAGCTGATTACACGAGGTGGCCTAGGTTACAAAGGGCCAGGCAAAAACAAAGATGAACCATGGGCATTTATGACATCTACATTAAAAATAGATCGCCAACCGCTCACTTGGACATTGAAGACACATTTTGTCACAGGTGGCTTTCAAAATAATGAGCAAACTACCGTAATTACTTCCATGCTAGATTGTCAGGATGTCCATGCTAGACAGTTTGCTCGTCATATCGCACCGTTGGCCACATACAAAGCCCTGGAGTCCTTAAGGCCTGACAAGAGAAGGAAAATGGATGATCCAGAATGTGACTGGTACAGGTGGTTCGATATGCAGGATATTACTATTTCTTTAAGCCGCCTCTTCATGCCGACTGATCCAGAATGGCCGCCACTTATTCATGAATTAATTGAGAAGCCGGCCGTAATTACAGATAAGAGGCAGCTGCTGAGTGACTACACTGATACTGGAGAGCCAGATGTTCCGTTTGAAGAAGGTTTCACCGTAGACAGGCTGTGGGCCGGCCTCTTTTCTCTCACTTCCATGCATCCATCTGTGCTTACTTCTCTATATTCTCATCGGTTTGGTCGCGTGCCAAGACCGCCTCCGATTACAATCAATTTGTCTCCAGATTCAATCCAAGTTTTTCTCACAATTCCTTCTTCGCTCCTCGAGCGATTTTCTAAACTCTCCATCACGCCCCCGCGCGGGCCATCACTGATTCAATCTTTCTCTGATCTGGCAATTTCCACTCCTCCTGCGTGCTATCCTCCCTTCACACTGCTTTCTTCTTGAAACAGAAAATAAAAATGAAGAAAAAGACAAAAACGAAAAAAAATGCCAAATTCCCAACTTTCCAAACCTCCATTTCTATTGAGGAGACCTCCTATTTCTCTTCTGAGTGCGTCCCGACCCAAGGGCCGCTCCTTCAAGATTCATTTCTAAATCTTTTCTCCCCCTCTGGTGAGGGGACTTCCTCTATATTACCTCCTGTATCCACTTTTTCACCTCCTTCCCTTCCTTCTTCTGATCAAGCTAGTTGCTCCTCCTCTTCTTTTGCTAACGCTAAAATTCAAGGGGTAGATTCACATAAGAAGTCCAAGGGTAAGCAGATTCCCCATAGGTTTCTGTTGGAGTTAGCTATCAGATGCCAGGCTTGTTTAGCTCTTCCTGAATTTATAGAGAATCCAATCATCCTGTTAGAGTTAGAATATGAGGATGATGTTGTTTCTTATGAGGGTTTGGGTGTCTATGAAATTATGAATGATGAAGACCCTATTGAAGAGGGGGATGAAAGTTATGAAGAATATGAGGACGAGGCTGATGCTTTTGCTAGTGGCATAAGACGATTTGACGAACCATCAGCCTCTGTAGAAGAGCCTACCAAAGAAATTAATTTGGGTACTGAGGAAGACCCTAGGATTGTCCTCATAAGCAAGAATCTTCCGCCCTCCGAAGAGGAGGCGCTCATTTTGGTTCTACAAGAATACAAGGACACGTTCGCATGGAGTTATGAAGATATGCCTGGTTTAGACCCTGCACTCGTCGAACACCGCCTTACACTTAAGCCAGGGTCTGTGCCGGTCAAGCAACGGTTGAGGCGTTTCCACCCTAATATGGCTTTAAAGATGAAAGAAGAGGTCGACAAGCTCCATAAGGCTAGATTTGTTAGAGTTGTCCTCTACCCCAATTGGGTGGCTAACATCGTCCCGGTTGTGAAGAAAGATGGAAAAGTTCGGATTTGTATAGACTTCCGGGATCCCAACCGTGCGTGTCCTAAGGATGACTTCCCCCTCCCTCATATTGATGTTTTGATCGATAATACGGCATGATTTGAGACTCTCTCTTTCATGGATGGCTTTTCAGGTTACAATCAAATTCATCTGGCTGAAGAAGATCAAGAGAAGACATCATTCACTACACCATGGGGTACTTATTGTTATGTGGTCATGCCTTTTGGACTTAAGAATGCTGGAGCTACCTATCAGAGGGCTATGATGGCGATTTTTCACGACATGATTCATATCTATATTGAGGTGTATGTGGATGACCTGGTTGTGAAATCAAGGACAAGGATTGAACATCCTGGGGTTCTAGCTAAGGTCTTGCAAAGATCACGAGAGTATCAGTTGAAGATGAACCCCAAGAAGTGCGTATTTGGCGTTTCTTCAGGGAAGTTGCTTGGTTTCATTGTTAGCAAGAGGGGAATTGAAGTTGATCCCAACAAGGCAAGGGCCATTAGAGATATGCCTCCTCCCAAGAATTTGAAGGAAGTTCGAGGATTAATCGGGAGGTTACAATTTATCCACCGCTTTGTCTCCCGGCATTCACAAAGATGCAGGCCGTTTTACGAGCTTGCTAAGCCGGGAGTCAAGTTCAATTGGGATGACAAGTGTCAGGCAGCCTTTGACGGATTGAAAGATTATTTGGCCAATCCTCCTGTCCTGAGGCCGCCAATTCCAGGCAAACCACTCGTTCTCTATGTCTCAGTCCTGGATGACTCCGTAGGTGCTGTCTTAGCTCAAGTGGATGAAGAAGGTAAGGAGTGGGCAGCATACTACTTGTCTAAACTTCTTAACCCCTGTGAGCAGAGGTATTCAGCCATGGAGAAGACTTGCGCTGCTTTGGTCTGGGTAGTTCAGAAGTTAAAGCATTATTTCCTAGCTCACGAGGTTCACCTCATTGCTCGCATGAACCCAATTAAATTCCTCCTTGAAAAATTTGTCCTCACTGATCGATTAGCACGCTGGCAAAGCTTCCTCTCTCAATTTGATATCACTTACATTCAGCAGAAAGCTATCAAAGGTTACGCCATTGCCGAACATCTTGCTCACCACCCTCTACCTCGTTTCGATCCTGTCAATTCGGAGTTTCCAGATGAAGAACTGATGTCCATTAATCAACCTCATGATCTTATGTGGACATTACATTTTGATGGAGCTCTAAATTCTCAAGGAAGAGGGATCGGCATGGTTCTTTTAACACCAGAAGGGGTCACCATCCCATTTGCTGCTCGGCTCGCTTTCCCCGTCACAAATAATATAGCTGAGTATGAGGCTCTTTTGGCCGGTCTTCAAACCGCTCATCAATATGGTGTCACTCATCTACGAATTGTGGGTGATAGTCAGCTCATTCTGCGCCAGGTGCTGGTCAAGTGCCGCACTATCAATCCCAAGCTCAAACCCTACCAGGAACTTGCTTCAGCTTATGCCAAGCTCTTCACCAAATTGATCTTCGTCCATGTTCCTCGTAGTCAGAATATCTTGGCTGACCCCCTTGCCTCTTTAGCTTCGGCTTTAGTCTTCCCTCCTGAGCGTGATTTTCATGTTTTCATTAGCGCGACACTCCAGCTATTAAGGATCGTGCGTTCCTCGATGTTAGGGATAAGGTGCTTGAGAAGGACAAGCAGAAGGAATCTCTTAAAGGCAAAGAGGTCATGCTTTTAGACTGGGAAGAAGAATTGACTGACGAAGAGAAGCCTTGGTATTATGAGATTGCCAGATATTGCAATGATCAGTCCTATCCCGAGGAAGCCACTGTGGAAGAGAAGAAAGCAATTAGAAGAGTGGCTCAGCGGTATGTTTTGGTTGGAGGAGTACTCTACAGGAGAGGGCTCACCGGTGTTTTGTTAAGATGCCTCGACGATGACGAATCTTGGAAGGTTGTGGAAGAGGCGCATTCAGGAGTGTGTGGTGGTCATGTGAATAGCCAGATGCTAGCTAAGAAGATTCTTAGGCTAGGTTTCTATTGGCTCACTCTAGAAGAGGATTGTTCCATCTATGTTCGAAGGTGTGTTAAGTGCCAACTGCACGCCGACAAGATTCATTCTCCTGCTTCTTCACTCCATCCTATGTCCTCCCCATGGCCTTTCTCCATGTGGTCTTTTGATATCATTGGACCTCTTGGTGATTCGAACCTCCTGACCAAGCAAAAGTCGTTCATCCTCACGGCAACGGAGTACTTCACCAAGTGGGCAGAAGCGGAAGCTTACGTGGAGATTAAAGCGTCAACCGTCTACAAGTTTATAATGAAGAACATCATCGCAAGGTTCGGCATCCCGAGCACCATCGTCACCGACAATGGACCTCAATTTATCTCTCAAGAAATCAAGGAGCTCTACAACAGGTACAACATTACATTGCATCATTCTTCCCCCTATTATTCGCAGGGCAATGGCCAAGCAGAGGCCACTAATAAAACTTTGATCAAGATTGTTAAAAAGACGTGTGAGGTTAATAAATTTTTGGACTGGCCAGACAAGCTAGTTGAAGCTCTCTGGGCCTATCGCACTTCCATTCGTACCCCCACTGGGCAAACCCCTTTCGCCCTTACTTATGGAATGGAGGCGGTAGTCCCTTATGAGATTCTCATTCCCTCTCTGCGAGTACAATTGGATAAGGAATTTTCTATTGATGAACGTCGGAATTCACTCCTTGCCCAATTGGAACTCCTAGACGAGAAGTGTCTGGTCGTCGCTGAGCATGTGCGCGTTTATCAAAACAGGCTCTCGCATTTTTATCAAAAGAAAGTAATTGAGAGAAAATTTAAAATCGGTGAGATGGTAATCAAAAGAATTTTTGTAAAGCCGGGTGGCCCCCGCTTAAAACTCCAACCTAGCTAGGAAGGACCGTTCGTCATAAAAGAGGTTTTTCCTGGCAATGCTTATAAACTGATTAATGCTGAAGGAGAAGAGTTGACTCACCCTTGGAATGGTTTGTATCTTAAAAAATACTACCCTTGATTCAAAATCCAAAAAAAACATATATATATATATAGAGAGAAATTTTCAAAATCCAAAAGAAAATGTTGTTTCAAAAATCCAAAACAAAGTGGAATATTTCCAAAAACCAAAAAAAATAGAAATTCCAACAAAAAAGCAAACAAAAATAAAGAAATTCTTCAAAATCAAAAGAGATCAAAATTGGTGCCATGGCACACGAAGGATCAAGGCCCGAAAGGTCAAAATTCAGAATTCATTCATCAGTCTTGCTAACTTAAAAGGGAGTTGACTCCCACACACACTACACGCTTTATTCTTAAGCTCAAGCAGTGCAAAGTTCGATGGAAAGTCAAAAACCTGACTAAAAGTGAAAGACAATACCCGTTCTTTTCTTCTTCGGCCCATAAGGGAGGAAGGGAGGTCTCGGGGTAGATCCACCAAGCCTGTCCGCCGCCCTAGTAGGTGGAAGTCAGGGCCCAAAAGGGAGCAAATGCCACAAAAGCCCAAGTACAATTAGGTTATTCATCAATGCAAATCAAATTCAAAGTGAAAATCAAATGGTGAAAAGAAAAACATGACAAGAGGGCAAAGTCCCCGCAAGGAAAACCTTGGGCGTATGCGTGCAATATAAAAGAGGCAAAGAGGCAAAAAGGTAACAAATTTTCCTACGCCAAAGACCGAACCCCAACAGGCATAGGGTAGGGGAGGTAACTTTACCTTGAGCATCTCAGAATCCCTTATGGGCTTCCCTTATATTTTCTTCCATCCTTTCTATGTGGTAAGTCACGAACTGGCAGGATGGTCAAGACCGACCTGGGAAATTGCACTGTACGAAATCTCGAATACAAGTCAACTATGATCACGTCGACCCCCTTTTAATTACTCAAGAAAGGTTAATGAATTTTAGATGGTGACCGTGTAGGACCCGTGGTCTTGATAGCCTTGTCAACCCTTTTTTGCAGAATAATTCAATTAACGCCTTTGGCTAAGGCGCTTTTTATAGAATTAACGTCCTAGATTAGGTCGTCTATTTCCGAATAACGTCCCTAAGCGGGTCGTTACTTTCTCAAAAATCAGATTTCCTTTTCAAATTCACGCCGTCTTCTAGGGCGTCTTTATGCGAACCACGATCTACTCTAAGGCGCGTTTTTCAGGAAAAATAACAAAAAAAATATAAATGAGAGGATAAGAGGAAGAAATGCATTTCTTCACGATGTATGCTTGCATTCTTTTGCATGGGCATCTTTTGTTTATGGTTTGCATATGCATGCTTGCATGATGCATCTCCCCGTTATCAACTATTTTATTTGCCTTATTTGATTAAAGGCTTGGCCCCTTGACCCGCCATTAAGGTCAAAAGTAAAGGCACCCCTTGCTTATTGAGCAAGGGGCCAAGTCGAACAGAAGAATTAACCTGTTTATTCAAAGTGTGGATTACAGTCGCAGAAACAGGACAAGGCAAAGCAAAGACGAAGAACGTGGAAAGAGGAAAGTACACAAACACAAGGCCACAACCACGCAAAGTGCTCAGGTAACAAAAGATGTCAATATCATATATATATATATACATCATGAATGTCTGAGTACAGGTGTGAGGGTGGAGGAGTACAAGTAAGTCTCTCAGCTCTCGCCTCCACCCTCCTCTCTCCTACTCTCAACCTCCTCCTCGTCGTCCCGAGCTGGCGCTGGTGGAGGAGGCATGGGCCCCCGTGAAGAAGCTGGAACCCGAACCTGACCCCCTGCCTCGCTCCTCTCTCGGAGGGAAGAGCCCGCCACAAAGGTGAAGCTGGTGAAGGAGTACCCCGCAGCCCGTGCTCGCTCACGCCCTCTCTGGAGACGCTCCTCAGACACTCGTAGCCGCTCCTGAGAAAGGATCAACTGGGTCCTCGAGTCTGCCAGCTCTCGCTCGGGTATTGCTACCTGCTCCTGGTACCGGGCACGCTCCGCCTGCTGAATCTCAAGGTGCCGGGCACGCTCCGCCTGGTACTCCTCCCGCTCACGAGCACCCTCCTCGCGCTCCCGGGCCTGCTCCCTCCTCTCCAGCTCAAGAGCCACCCGCAGCTCGGCCACATCCTGAGGCAGCTCCTCTCGACGCCTCAGGGACCTCTCTAGCTCTGAGATCCGCTGATCACGGATCGCCAACTCAGTACGTACCGCCTGGAGCTGAGTCGCCTGCAAACAGGTAAACAAATCATCAGTTCCACAATTAATGCAATGATTTAGTAATCTAGCAATTCAAGCAACACATGATTAAACCACTCACATGTGTGCTCGTTGCACGGAAGCCCTCATCGACGCAGGTAAGAGCGGCTCGAAGCTCCTCAGTCTGTAAAATGAATTTTCATCAGTGCACAATTATATAATCAATATTTGAATGGATTTGTGTTTTGGAATTTACCCGTGAAGCGAGATCGCGCTCTGCTGCCTCAGCTCGTGCGGTCGCTCCAGCTAACTGCTCTGCCAGTGCAGTCACCTCTGCACTGGGCCCTCTCGAGCTGGAGGCCTCCCCCGGGTCTCTCCTCACTGCTCCCTGCTGGGCACGCTGCATTCATTAAGATCGTCAGTGGCTAATCATCAATAATTCAACAAAAAAAATACATTTGCATATAGAAATAATTTAAACACTCACCAGGGTCTCTAGGTCGGCACGTGTGGCGGCCAGCTGGTCCTCCAGGCTGTGTAGGTGGGCTTGGGCATCCATCGCCGCTATGTCCCGCGCATCCTGCATCCATTGCATATTAGTTGTATGATAAAGTTACATAAGCCTCGCATTTAGAAATAATTGCATTCATACATACCCCTAAGACCTTCATCTGAGGTCGTCCGGCGTATACCTCCCAGTAGCGCCGGAGGTACTCGGAGCTGTCGGTCGCCCGAGAGGTGACTCTGGTCCCGCCTCGCTGCCAGTCGGCGTACTGCTCCTCGAACCGCACTCTCCAGCCGGTCGCCTTCGTACGACCGCGCGTCTTCTTCCCAATGCCGCGTGGCTCGCCGACCTCTACCCACTCCTGGTGGAGGCCCAGCGTCCTCATCACCAACCTAAGCCGTAACGGCTCGATCTCGCTCAGGCAATGAACCCAGAGCTCATGCTCAAAGCGAGGTCGCCCCGCTACGACCCACGGCTGGCCCTCGTCTGTCATTCCCTCATAGGGTCTCCACTGCACCTGCATTCATAAACATACATGTCATCATTTCATCATCATCATAATAAATTCAAAATAAATGCAAAAGAAAGATGCATAACATTCATGCATACCAGCGAGGGAGGGAAGTCTCGGAACTCTCTCCGCAGCACCCACAACTCGTAGCCCAGTGGGGCTCCAAACACCACTGGCAGCCAGCGCCGCGCTAGGGGAAAAGCTCCCTCACCTCCAGGCCGTGGGTCAACGCGCCCCATTGGCATGTATAGGTGGCTCCAAACCTGCACCCATGCATTGCATTAGTAAGGTATTCACACGCATAAAAAAAAATAAAAGAGAAGAAAAGGAGAAAAATGCATACCTGAAGAAAAGGCGAGAAGCCACTGACGGTCGTCTCTCGTCCTGTCCCCGTGGACAGGTCGGCCATCATATGCGCCAGCAGTGCCGCTCCCCAGGCATAGCTGCCAACTGCCTCCAGGTCCTCAAGAATGCCCAAGAATCGGCAGTTGATGACGTCGCCCTTCGTCCCGAGCAATAGCCTCCCTAGTAGCAACAGTAGAAACCTCCTCAAGTCCCGGTCCGCTCTCTCTCTGTCAGTTGGGTCCTGGCAGTAGACCGCCCTAGCCCCATCGATCAACCTCTGCGAGAACTGCTCTAAGGACTCCCCGGACCTATGCCTAGCATTCCCTAAGCCCATCACTGTAGTCAGATCGGTGCGGAAGATAGTCCTACACTCGCTAGGCGTCTCGGAGACCATCTCTAGCCCTAGCAACCTCTGGGCAAGCTCAGTGTAGTCAGGATAGGTGATACCGCTCACAGCCTCACCGTCTACCCTCAATCCGGTGATCCTAGCTACATCCTCCAGGGTAGGAACCATATGCCCCCATGGCATCAAGAATGCCCGGCTAGTCCTGTCCCATCTCTCCCTCAGAACCTGGATAAGTGGTAGGTCGGGTCTGACTGGCTCTATGCTAAGCAAGGCTCCAAACCCCATAGCATCTACCCTGGCTCTCTGGAACTCGGGGAGGCCGTAATATACTGCTCGGACCATGACCCAGGAGATCCGTGTCCTCATCAACCACTGCACGCATAAAAAAAGAAATTTTGGTTTAATTGTTCAATTATTCTTGTTGAAATTCACTTAACTGCCTTGGTTTGAAATGTTGATGTTTGATTTAATTAACGACCATCCTCAGGTCATGGTTTTTTGAATTAGCGCCCCTAAGGAGGGGGTGGTTCTAAGTGAGCTTTGAATTTACGACCAATCCTAGGTCGCTGTTATCTAAGAAACGCCTCTGCGTTGGGCGTGGTTCTATGGTTAATTTCTGAAATTCTTAGAGAATATTTCAAGTCACGCCCTTGGATGGGGCGTTTTCCAAAATGGGTCTGTTAATTTAATCAGGAATTAATGAATGGACGACCGCTGGTTTGGTCGTCTATTGTTGAATTAACGCCCTGGTGGGGGGCGTTGTTTTCAAGTTTTTCAGAAAATAAAATAAAAATAACAGCATGCGAATAATTCATGGAAAAATATTTGAAATAATTAAAGCATGGGAATTAACGGGAATTAACAGCATGATATGAAAAATGATGAATTTAAATGGGCGACATGATGCAGGGCGTGTTCTCATGGGGTTAATTATTTTTCAGGGAAATAATCTAATTAACGCCCTTGAGTTGGGCGTTTCATTTCTAAAACGTGACGCCCCTGAGGGCGTCTTCTTTCTGGGTTGCAGGGTTTATACCCCGAGAGCTATGGAAATTACAGGAAAAATGAAAAATAAACATAAAAAAATGGGAATTGGGTTGGGGTGCCTACCTTCTGGTGCTTTGGTCCTGCTGGTTTGGGCCGTGGCTGACGCGGTCGCCGGAGCTGGCCGGGGCGGGGAACGGCCGCCGCCATGGGCGGTGGCTCATCTTCACCGCCTTCTTCTCCGTCTCCACCACCTTCGCCTTCTTCTTCTTCTTCTTCACCGCCAGCATCGTCCTCCCCTCCCTCGTCTGCTGCTTCTCCGTCATCTTCTTCTCCCACCGCCTCGCCGCCGTGGTTTCCCTCGTCGCCGGCCATCGCCGCCGGACCTTCCTCGGCCGCCGCCGGCGGAGCCTCCACGGGATCATCCTCCTCGGCGTGGGCGTCTTCGCCCAGGTCCACCACTTCTGGGGCAGCCACCCGCTGCCTCTTCAAGCCACCGCCGGCTATCGTTTAGGTTGGAGAGGGGGAGGTGTGAGAGAGAGTGAATGAGAGATGGGGGAGGGTTACGGTTAGGATTTGCAGAAGAGAAGAGAGAAAGAGGGAAAGTGGACGAAGGAAGAAGAAGAAAGGAGGGAAAGTTAAGTCGAACGGTCAAAAGGAATTAACGACTGAAACAAGGACGCTTATTGATAATTGACGACATTTCTTGAGGCGTTACTTTTGTTTGCATGGGGAATGATAACCGTCGTCAGACACATTTAATGGTGATTGATTGATTTGATGGGAATAATCATTACTGTTTTGAGTAACGACTACGATTGAGGCGTTATTTATATGAAACGTGGCTTTTCTGAAGGCGTTACTTTTGGAATTTCAACGAATGCTTTTTGGAATATGAATCGAATTAACGCCTTGTCTTAAAACGTTATTCATTTAACGCCCATATGTGAAGGCGTCAGTTATGAGCGATCAATCATGGGAGACGACATTGGCTGAGGCGTCACTTTGTGAATTCACGACATTGACTGAGTCGTTATTTGCAACAGAATCGCATATTATTGGAAGATTTGATCAGAATCACTGTGTTATTGGCTCAATCAGAAATTATCATTGATTTATTGGAAGAAAAAGATTGCAATGCTTAATGAGCCACTTTGGGCCTCAAGCTTCTTAAAGTTATTACATAAGACTTCCACTGTTCTCTGTCTTCTTCTAAGTTCTCCACAGGTTGATGAACCTTGTTGATTTTTCACAGAGCTCGAATAGTTGTGCATTCTTCTCCATCTTCATTGCTGCCAAGGTTCCGTGTCTTGATTGGAGGAAGTTGAGATGGGTCCTCGAATACTCGCCGTGGAAGCCCGAGTTGAGGAAGGCACCGATGTGAGTTATACAGAACGAAATCCGAGGCGCCTATGAGTCGAAGGTCCGTTCCGGGAGAAAATCTTGCACGGAGCTCTTGAGTCTTGAGTATTCCCGGGGCGCAAGTGAAGAGATTCTTTGGCATTACTTTGAGGTGCTCTCTCCATTCCGCTCTCTTCTTAATTTGAGGAATTCGGTTCATCACTCTATTGCTTATCCCAAGTGAACCGGTCATATAAGAGAGTGGGCTTTTTGAGAAGATTCTTGAGGATTGTTGGGCTTCGTTACATGGATCGAACTTGAAGTGGAGATCTACCCAACTAGAGAGAGCTAGCATGCATCCGTAGATGGGCCTTCCCATTGCCGCCGAGGTAAGTCCGCTATAGAGATATGCTAGAATAGCCGGTCCAACTCTATCTCCTTCCCATAAGCTCACTATGGCGCTTAATTGGGCCTCTTCTAGAAAGTCCTCCGTGGATGGGAATAAGATTACTCCTGCCAAGCATACCACGAAGGCCTTTGCTACCCGCTCTATCTCTTCATCTTCTTTGGCTTGATCTGCTCTCTTGTACACCCCTGAGGCGAGCTTTAGAAGATTGATTCCTTTGGTAACCTTGATCTGATTCACTAAGTTTGGGCTAGGTATCAATGTGGTTAATAGCTCATGAGAGGAGATTGGTTTTGGCATGTTGGCCATCTTCTCCTCTTCTCCTTGCTTCATTCTCTTCAAGCCTAAGATCAACTCTAATTCTTCTAATAGGATGGTGGCTTCAAAGGTAGAGAAGAGAAAGGTATGAGTAGAAGGATGCCATATCTCTACAAGAGCTCCTATAGCTGCCCAGTCAAGATGGATTTGATCATAATGTTTGGCATGGGTAACTAGACCCAGAAGGTGCCATCTTGCTAAGTACACCCTCATATCTGAAGAAAATTTGGAGAGTATAAGAGGTAGCCACTTATTTTTTGTAAATCTCCTAGCTCCTAGGACATTTGGATAATCCTGTGGATGAAGAAGGAGAATGCATGAGCGACAGAAATAGTTCAGTAAAGATAAGAAAAGAGAAAAACAGAAGACTCAATCTTTACCTGGTTCATGGAGATTCTGCTGCTGATGTGCCCATTAATCTCAGTTAATCTGGGAGTTGAGGACTTTGATCTCTTAAGTGCCCTTTCCATCTCCGGTTTGCGAAAAGAATACGAACAGGAGAAGAAGCAGCAGAAGAAACAGAGCTCCGAAGGGTTGCTTTGATTGATTTGAGGAAGTGCCTTCCCTTTATAGAAGTCCGGGGAGTCTTAAGGCTGTTCGGAGTTAGAAAGTTTATGGCTATTAGGACTGGGTTTAGCTTGCGAATCGGAAACGGAAGTTTGTGCTTAATTAACGCCTTCTGTTAGGGCGTCAATTGTTGAATTGACGACCTGACTGAGGTCGTGTTTTATTTAACGCCCTTGAGTGGGTCGTTTTCTTCGTGAACTCTTGGTGCATTTAACGCCTTAGTGAAGGGCGTGCTTCTCCTTTTGACGCCCTCATCCACAGGCGCCTTTCATGTTTTGACGCCGTTCGGTCCAGGCGTGAATTTGTGAGCTTATGAATTTGCTTCCCTACGTGCTCTGATGAACTTAAGTGCTATTATTTCGTTGGAATTTTATTTTATTTAGCACTTATGATCATGTCATACTTTGAATTGAGGATTATTCATATTGAAATTATGGGAGGGCTAATGAACTTTCAAAGTGCAGAAGATTGCAGGTTTCGAGATGCTCGGATCACTGTGGAAGTAACATCATGCTGTTCTTGTAAGCATTATTACTATATGGTATCTACGCTATTATAGCATATCAGGGACCTTGTGGTTCTGATGAACCTGGAATTTGAGTTCCCCTTCATCAAAAACAGTGATAGTTCCAAGAGAGTCTTGATCACACGGATAGACCGTTGAGTCATTAAAGGTCTGGGACGATGGTTCCACTTTCTGAGTTGATGCGCGGACAAACGGGCTTCGGCTTAGTGTCAGCTCAGAGATCTGGATTCTTGACCAAATCTGGATGGCTTAACAATATTATCCTTGATTATTTTCTATCTTTTAGTTTATCTTATCTTTTTCTTTTAGCCCAGCATGCATCATGTAAGACTTTGAGCTTCATGCTGAAAATCTTCATATTATGGCGATAATGAAGGTCACTCGCTCTTGATTGAGTTGACATGAGATATTCCATTCCAAATTGAGTACTTTATTCTCTTTGAAGCCGCTTAGGCTGATTACTTGAAAATGTCCCTTTGCTGGATCTCTATCTCAATTCCCTTTATTTTTTTCCACAAATACACCTTGGTTGTAGCACGTCCACGTTGGCTAGTAACCGCTCTCCAATGGTGTCTCCTTATCGTGCCATGCGCACATTTTTACTTGTTTAGTTTAAATCTCCTTTATCCAGCAAATCGATGCTTCCTTGGAATCACTCGGAGTTGTTTCGCTCAGAATCTTGGAAAGATTTCCAATGCTTAGTGTCTGAGGCCTGTCACATCACACCTTGGCATCTACTTATCAGTTCATTCCACTTCATTCTGTTTGTTGCACTTTCACTCCATTTCGTCTCACTCCCTTGCAAAGCAGACGCCAAGGCGGGGCAGCTGTAGACACGCCAAAATTGACGCTATGCTGATCAAATCTCATGTCACTATGTTGACGCCCCAAAGTGAACTTCAATATTTCTATAATATAAAGTTTTTCTATTTTTGTGATTTATTCTTGCATTTTTTTGTGATTCACGACTTGATGAAGGGCGTGTTTTAAATAGTGACCTAATCTGGGTCGTGTTCTTAAGAAAGGACGACCAAATATGAGGGCGTCAGTTTCTGGTATTATCCGGTTTCAAAATAAATTCCAATTATTGATTAACGTCCTTCCTCAGGGCGTGTTTTTAAGTAACGCCTTCATCTCAGGCGGTTTTATCATAATTTTCAAATAAGGTAAGTTTTATTGCCAAAATTAAATCCAAGAAGTGACGCCCTTGACCATGGTCGTGTTTTTGAGTAACGTCTTCATGTAGGTCGTCAATTTATAATTTGACGCCCTTCTGAAGGTCGTGTTTTATCCTTCGGTGTCGTGTTTGAGTATGCCTTTCCTGGATAGTTCCCTACCTCCAATGGTCTCCTTGCTCGAATTGGAACTAGAGTCCTGCCTTCATTGATCATTGCCCGTCCTTATCTTCCTAAATTTGAGTTTATCTTCGGTTGAAATCCTATATAAAGGAGCTCTGGTCGATCTTGACAGAGGTTACCGAGGTCAGAGTTTTTATACATAGATGCTGAATTTACGGAGGCTATCCATCTTCTTCCTGTGCAATCTTTAGAGCTCTCTGCTTCCTTTTCTTCCTGCCAACAGCATCAACTTCGGTTCCCCTTTATTGTCGTCAGGGACAGCAGGGGTTTTTGCTTATCTAATTGTGTTGTTTTTCATCGGTCATCATACGATTTTCTTCCTTGCATTATCATTACATCCTTTTCCTTTCCCTAACTCTTAGGGGTTTTAAAACAATAAAAAAAGGTGCGCATGTTGTTCTCTATTCATCATCATATCATTTATTCGAGATTGATACTACATTCACTTGGCCGATCCACTTCTCTTTGTTTGTTTGTTTTGTCTTTTTTGCAAGGGTAATCAATAAAGGAAAACCCCCTTCATCGGCCGGCCGATTGAAGGAGGAGGAGGAATTCACAATCCATCCCGCGCTCTATTTTCCACCAGGTATTCGCGATCTTCTTTGTTTCTTCTTGAGGTAACCCCTCTGGCGATCACCCTCCTTGGTAGCACCACGTGCTTCTTTTTTTTATTATTATATCATCTCTCCCCCTTATGTTTTCTCGTATTTAAACTCTTCATGTGTGGACTTATCACAATCTACAATAAGTACTTGAACAACAACTTATTTAACGAATACGAGACTATTACTCATAGATTATGCCGAAATTTCAACACGGATGATGTACCTCTCCCCGGTAGGAGAGAGATCCCAAGTTCAATCTTGGACTCTCCTTGTGGGGGTGCTCCGATTCCCCAAGTGCTGGACGCAGGGTGGGTCATTTGCGATGCCTCTCTTCCGCACATGTGTAATGTACTCATGTGATAGCGCCTCCTAGAGACGTTGGAAGGTGACGTTATGGTTTAGTTAGTTTTTTTCCCTTCCCTCCTCCCCTAGACAAAATAAAATTTGCTGAGTAGGAATAAAAGACGAAATAGGGCATCCTCATGCTGTGGTACCTGTAAATTAATGAAACCAACAGCACCGATGAGCAGTGGCGGAGTCATAAATATTCAAAAGGGGGGCAAAATATAATTACTATAATACAAATTATTTATTTTCATTCAAGTAGAAGATATTTTACAAGTGCGTTGTTCACGACGGGTCTTCATATTCTGAAAACGTTACATTATTGTCTCATTGTCAATACTCTCGAATGCCGCCTTCTCAATATATATCACAAAATTATCGCTCATCTATTGATCACCACACAAATTATTTCAACTTCAAAATCAGGTGCAGTATTTCCGACGAGTGGGAGCTGGCTTTGTATTATATACTCGAGATAATGAATCACAAACATGAACAACTGAGAGGGAGAACCAGGTTAAGCTATTGACACATGCAAAATCTCCGTGATTGAAAATACACGAAACAAGAATTAAAAAGAAAGATAAAATCAAAGTCCTGAATGAAATGTCTTCCCCATGTAAAATCCCATGGTAAAGTCCTACGATTCCAGCAAAAGTCATCAAATAGATAACAAGAGAACTGAGCAAGGGAGAAAACTCACCGTATTGACATAGAAGCTCCTTAGAGTGGAGTGGGGTGTGGGGGGGGGGGGGGGCGTGCGAATCGGAGAGACCTTCTACAAGCCTGCAAATTAACCCTGTGCACAGTCCGATAGCCTTTTTTTATTTATGCTCAACCATCAAAAAATAACTCTACATAACTATAGACAAAGTTTATCAGCCGACAGCCACAATACCTTTTTACGGTTCTACTGTACTGCTTTTATCCTCTTTGCCTCTTTTAGATTTTTATCTTACAAAAGAAAATCTCCATCGTCGATTTACGATTAAACAACCAACTAATGAATGTGAGTGATAAATATCCACCATTAACAGATATTTTAACTTAATTGTAAAACATAGATATCCACCGTCGATAGACATCCAATAGGTCTAAAAAAACCCAACAAGAGATGAGGGACAAATGCAAAGAGAGAGAGAGGGGGGGATTTAACCCCCCCTAGCTCCGCCACTGCCGATGAGGCAGCAGCCCCGTGGCACTGCAAGGATATGCTTCGTTACATCAAGCTTTTCCTCTCTGTTATTTTCTTTCTCCTTAATTAATCTACATTAACAAACGGGGTGCAGGTGGCCGGTTCCATTCCCTGTTGCTTCCCCTTCGACTGGTCTTCTTGTCCTTGGCATGGGGGGAGGGCGCAGCCATGGCTGGAACATCATGGGGGGAGGGGTGATGTGGGCTCGGGGCACGTGCACCTGGTTCGTGGTTGCCTTCCTACGCCGCATCCATGGCGTTGGAGCGTTGGCCACCAGCTCCACACCTGCCCTCCTCGGGCCGTACAAATCTTCAATTCCTACCGTTCTCCTTCTCCTTGATCTGGTGGGGGAACAAATGCTGTCTGTCGGAGCCAGGATATGTTGGTCACATACCCCCCCCCCTCTCTCTCTCTCTCACACACACACACATGCACTTCTATATTGTCTATAGGATTATTAATTATATTCACTAACAAATGCAAACCCAACAACCGATCGATAAGATCTTTTGTATTTAATTTGTGGCTTGACAATGCTTAATTGATTGGGTAGAAGGTCATACCTCTCTCTCTCTCTCTCTCTATCTATCTCTCTCACACACACACACACACACACAATGCTTAATTACTTGGGTAGGTCATACCCCTCTCTCTCTCTCTCTCTCTCTCTCTCTCTCTCACACACACACACACACACACACACACACACGCACGCACACATGACACACCCTTCTATATTGTCCATAGAATTATTATATTCACTAACAAATGCAAGCCCAACAACCGATCGATAAGATCTTTTGTATTTAATTTGTGGCCTGACGATGCTTAATTAATTGAGTAGAAGGTCATCTCTCTCTCTCTCTCTCTCACGCGCACACACACACACACACTTCTATATTGTCTATAGTATTGTCTATAGGATTATAATTATATTCTCTCTCTCTCTCTCTCTCTCTCTCTCTCTCTCTCTCTCTCTCTCTCTCTCTCTCTCTCTCTCTCTCTCTCTCTCACACACACACACACACACACTTATATATTGTCTATAGGATTATAATTATATTCACTAACAAATACAAAACCCAACAACCGATCGATAAGATCTTTTGTATTAAATTTGTGGCTTGACAATGCTTAATTAATTGAATAAAAGGTCATACCCATCTCTCTCTCTCTCTCTCTCTCTCTCTCTCTCTCTCTCTCTCTATATTGTCCATAGAATTATTAATTATATTCACTAACAAATGCGAACCCAACAACCGATCCATAAGATCTTTTGTATTTAATTTGTGGCCTGACAATGCTTAATTAATTGGGTAGAAGAACCTCAACAACTACATTCAAAGGAAAGATGCCTTCCACTATACATGATTATTCAATATATATATAATGAACTATACATATAATGGTCTATACGTAAGGTTGAGGGTGGGGGAATGGGGAAACGTAACAAGATGGAGAAGAGAGGAAGGGAGTCTTCCAAAAGGAGAAAATAATAATAAAAAAGAATGAAAGTTTGAAAGGAGACTATATATATATATCTCAAAAGCCAATTCTAGGGCACAAGAATGGGAATCTCGCCCTCTTTGCTAAGACATTCCTTCTTTCTAGAATGTGTGTTTTTCCAAGGGCCTTCTCATTTGTTTATGTCAAGACTTTTTTTAATGATGTCAGGACAAGCATGTTTTCTTTCTCAAACCTACAGAATGAAAGAGAGATGATTCTGGTAGGATATCTAAACAACATGATGCTAAATAAAAAGGCATCAAATTATTTGCAAAATAGTTTTATATCTATGATGATCTTATGTTGTCTGATAAGATGAATAATTGATATGCTTCCACTAGTGGCCTAAACGTGCTTTGCAAACTATATACAATGCAGCTGGTTGTATAGAGGACTGGTCGAAACCAATGCCAGCTTAGTGAGCATCTTATCCCATTTGCTAAAATCCATTAGCTTAAGGGGGATAGATTTGTAGTAAGTGAAATATTAAAAATCAGTTTTCACTAGTTTGATCTCTACATCAGATTAATTAAAGATCCCATGCATGGTACTGTTCTGGAATGCTGAGTTTTAGCTATCCTGTACTTTTTTTCATTTGGTAATATTCATCAGTTTGCAGTGATGCAAACACAATGAAAATGGAATCCTAATTAATTGATGTGGCAGTTAATTTGACTTCTCTGATTTTGTTTTCTGTGAACTAAGGCAAATAAGGGATTTTGATTCCACTATTTTCAAAACATACAGATTTTATCATCTCTTTCGGTTTGTTTGGTTTGATATGAAAACGCCACAAAATACCATGAAGTATCCCATTTGATGGCAATCTGCAGAATTTTACGTTGAAACAAACAGTCCTTTATGCTCACATTTGATGACAATCTTAAAAAGAAATGGTGATCGAGAACTTAATAAGTCTAGCAAATCCTAAGTTCACGTCTCTCGAGATTAAATGTGAGTCATATAACCCCCCATGAATCAAAAACTTCGGACAATCTTTCCACTCTAATTTCAAAGTGGCTCCATTAATTCTTTTCTGATGGCTTATGGCCTCATCGTTGCAGCTTTTGTTAGTTCATGAGAATTCAATATTCTGTGCAATTATAACTCCCAACTCTCCCAGTTGTGGGAAAATTCTGCTTTTATAGCTTAACAGTCCCAAACATGACTACTCAGTCTAGGTGTTATGACGAAAAGAACAAGTGATATCCGGTATACACGTGGGGAGTGGGGTCTTTAACAGTGAGGACCAGTAGTATCTGCCCATTTGAAATTGGAATTGATTGACTGAGATGGATGACACTGTTTGAATTATCATAGAGTTTTTATTATTTATAATTTGTTAAGACTCAGTTGAACTCATATTGTTGATCGCATGTAAATTAAGATTATTTTATAATGTGGACACAAAGCTTTACTTGTAGATGTCAGATGAATCTTGGTGATTGTAAGAGATATTATTCCTAGAGCAGAGGTGAAATTTTATCTTTATAAAAGAACCCTCTTGAGTTAAGAGATAAATACTAGTATTATAAGCACTTAGTGGCTCGAGCTCAGAGTTCTCACATATGACGATATTGTGTAAATGCGAGATGAATCTTAATGACTCCAAGAGATATTATCTTCAGAGCGGAAGTGAGATTTTGTCCTTGTGAAAGGATTGGGTTACTTTCTCAATATCTAATGTGAGACTAATCTTGTGATCTTAAGTCCTATTATGCTACCAATAAAAACTTTGATGATAGAGATACAATTCCAATTATTTGGTTTGATCTCCTCAATTTGCTGGGCACAGTGTGTCATGATATATGAGATCACATTCAATGATTTCAATCTTTTAAACCCATATGACAAGTTCCACTAGCAGATTTCAGACATTTAATTCTGCACGTGAGGGGCATCCACATTCCTATCCTGAAAACAGCTGAAAGACGTACATATCCGTGCCCAACTACCAAGAAAGAAAGAAGAGGGGGAGAAAAATTCTGCCCCCACCAAAGTCAGTGTTATTAAAGAGAGTGGACTGAGTTGTGATGAGAACTATACATTGTGGTGCCCCATCTAGTTAAGGAATAGCTTATTGGGTAGGGAAGGATCACCATTTAAGAAAAGAGGAAAGAGGGGACACAATCATGCGTGGTAGATCGAAAACGAGATGCTCCAAGGGGAAGTCTACACCCCCTACTTTGCATACGTAACCATGCTAAGATTTAAATTCATATATATATTTGGTACTAGAAGAAATGACCTTGCATGTACCTTTTCCGTTCATGAAATTATGCAAATACGCCCGCCAGAACCTGTCATCTCTTTAGAAACACTTCCTCATCCCTCATCCCTCATCCGTATGCGTATAGAATGGGCAGAATGATCTGATGGTAGATGATCGGAGGCTCCAATTTCTCGGCTTGTCAAAGGATTACTTTTATTCTTTTTAATCAACACGTACAAATTTGATCGATATTAGAAGATATGGGAAGTATTCTAGTTATGCCGGGTAAGGGAAAATTCGAGGGCATTTTTATGAATTGACATTGAAGGATGTTGATAAAACTCACGTAATTCATGCAACCATCATATGAGCCGAGTTTAGGGATGTGCTTTTGCACAAGCGAAAACGGTTGGCTCACGTAGCGCAGTGGAGGAGGAGAGTAGACTATTAGAGTCTATCCTTTGAAATTCACACTCTAAGATGTAAAGACGAGGGTGATGCCCTTCTCAAAGCCATAGCCGAGATGAGCGTAGGATAACGACTCACCCACGAGGACGACGTGCGTGGCCTCACCTAGACGAGGCGAGGGCAGCCTTCTCCTTGTCCTCCATGCAGCAAGTAGGAGAGAGGAAGATGGAGAAGATGACAAGGGGAAGAGAGCGGGTGGCTCTCTCTCACACACGCTGAGGAAGGCCAGGCGTGACCTGCTTCCCTCTACCCTCGCGCGCACACACACACACACACACACACAGAGGAACGGGGAGAAGAGAGCAGTGGGGCGCTCTCTCCCACTCATGCATATAGGCCGGTGTGGACCGGCGACCGGTGACGACAGCAGTGGTGCCAACGGTGGCTACAGTCACGGCGGGCAGCAGCGGCAATGACAACAGCGGCTAGAGCAGTGTCGATCGTTGCTGCGACGAGTGACAACGAGGGCGGCGGAGAATGACACTAGTGAAGGGGGCTGGCGACGGTGAAAGTAGGGAGAGAAAGAGGGGGCATGACTCTCTCTCTCTCTCTCTCTCCTTTCAAAGAAGTAGCCAAGATGGATGCCCCCTCCCCTGCCCTCTTATTAATTACAAAGGTGCAAGGAGGTTGTCCTCCTTCTCCAATTAGGGAAGCTAGAGTCCAAAATACGCTAAGACAAGTAAGTTCCTATGAGAGAAAGGTTGCTCATATAAGGAAAGCCCAATGAGGAAGGGATTCTCCCATGGCCTTCCAATCCTTGTGCAATTAGGAGAAGAGGAGGAGGAGGAAGAGGGCAGCCCATACATGGATTTGCAAGATCCTTTCCATGCATGCGGCAACTGGTGCATTGTGTCCATGCAGAAGTGCCACCCCCCATCTCTTGGGTTGCCCTAATGTGCACCCAATAAACATGGGCCAAGGCCCATTAAGAAACAGCTCCCAGTTTCCCATTACAAGCAATGCCAATGTGCGTGCACTACAAGGAGAGGCGGTAATAGTGACGGAAGTTTCCGACATATTAGTTTCCGTTGGAAAGTCCATCCGTATTGCCTGAAAGTTGATGGCCCTGGAAATCTTGAAGGAGGATGGCCAGGGACCCGGAGAGGTCGGAGAGTGCTGGGGGGATTGCACCGGTGAGGCGATTGCCAGAGAGGTCGAGGGAGATGAGCCCGGAGAGCAGGCCGAGCGAGGGGGAGATGGAGCCAGCGAGGAAGGGAGGAGAAGGAGAGGTTGAGGGAGAGAGGAGAAGGAGAGGTTGAGGGAGACAAGCCGGCGAGGGAGACAGAGCCGGCGAGTAGGCCGAGCGAGGGGGAGGAGAAGGAGAGCTTGAGGGAGACGGAGCCAGCAAGCAGGTCAAGCGAGGGGGAGGAAGATGGCGAGGAAGAGAAGGGGAAGGGGTTTGGGAGAAAGAACACGTGCGAACTTCTCTAAAAAAAATTGGTCGGAGGTTATTTTTATTTTGAGGAAAGTTAAAGAAGGGACGAGCTAATCTCTAAAAATTAAGAAAAGTGTTATCAAACACATATAAGACTCCGACGTCTCATTATTTTTTTTTAAAAAAGAGAAATCACTCCCAAAAAAAATACATCCAAACACCCCATTAGAATTGATCTCGTGGGACACATCCACGGCAAAGGCATGTCCAAAAGCCCATTGGGTGGTAAGTGGCAGCATTGCTAGTCGCGGCAACGCAGCCACCCGTGACTAAGTGATTGACGTTGCAAGGATGATATACGAATGCTTGATTAATAAAATAATGCAAGATATCAAATCTTTGGTACGTTTATGATCAGCTAAGAATGTATTGTAGACGAGTCTTACGCCTATGTAGACAAAATATTTGATACAACTCCAGTTCATCATACCAAACGAAAGAATGTAAAAAGATGAAACTAGTTATTCAATGCTAATGAATAAAGATGAAACTAGTTATTACTCAAATCTCATAAGGCATGAAATTATATGAGAAGAAGAACCCCTCGTCACTATATATATGCTCGCGCTTACGGTGACATTTATTCATTATGTATTCGCACTTTCTTGTTCAATTTTTCAAATCTAAAAGTGAAAATTAAATTGATTTTGTTGCGTCATCTTGGTTTTTTTTTTTGCCTGAATTTTTGAATGTGTCAATTGAAATCCTAACCTAATTAGATCCTAATATATGAATGTTCATTGTAACAACGTCTGCGTCCAAGTGGCAGTTGATGATTAGCTTAGCATTAAATTCAATGAAATTTTAGTTCCAAAGGATCACATCTTTAAGGGACTTTTTGATTTAGGAATGGGATAGCGTGGAATAACTAATAGATGGGACAGAAATATGGGCCCACATCTTTCTCCTCACACGTATAATGCTCAACAAGGGTGGGGTGGCTTATTCGCACCCCCCGGTGCACGAATAAGTCATCCCACCCCGTTATCAGTGGGGCCATAAGTGAAATAGGAAGCGGATCTCCGTCCACTGAATTGATCTCCATGGCCCGATTGGAGGTAACTTGAGCTCCGTATCGATGTTGTCTCATGTGGGCTGAGCCCATTTCGTTCTAACCATTGGTGCCACCTCAGCCCAACTAGGCTATCCTTGGTCCAAACTTCAACCTCCAATAGAAATTTTAAGGACTCCTTTGATGATGGAGTAGGATTTTCCGGCTAGGAAACGTTGGGTTGGGATATTACTCCAAGAACAAGTGATTTTTGATTTGACAACTATTTTCTCATTCTATTTAGAATAAGAAACACAAGTTAGATAAGATAACTAAAAGATAACTAGAAATGGGTGTAAAGTAATCCTCTTCAAGCTAAAATAATTGATTCTAATTTTTCAGTCTACTTAGTTATTACGATTTATTCTAGAATAACTCATTCAACTTGCAACAGTTCTCCCATGTTACCAAATTTGGTTAACAAGGATAAGCAGGCCTATTCAGGAATTTGATTATCAACGAGGACATAATATATCATATTTTTTATGACAAAAAACTTAGTAAGTCTAATAAATCTCGGGCTCACATCTCTGAAGGATTAAATTTACGTGAGGTAAGTTCACTCTGAGAGTCGAACTCTGGACCTCTCTACTGTAAGACAAGCTCCTTGATTTACCGGACATAGGATATCAACTTCTAATCAAATATATATGCCATTTCATTGCATATGGTCATCTATTGATATGATTCCTTCTCTCTATGGCATAGCATCAGATATCCTAATTTCAATGTATAATTGGAGGCCCAAAGGAAATAACAAAGTTGGAAGTCACATTATAATGAGACAAGGCTGTGTAACTAGCTAGCATAGTTTGTGTGAAATTAATGCTTCACTGGGCAGAGGACAAATTTAATCTCATGCAACTAGGGATGTCTCGAATTAAGTTTGCATACATCAACAAAGAACTTGAAATTAGAGGGAAAGAAAGAACCTCCCAAGTCCCAAATATTTAATCAATTAATGTAGAAGTTTTCAGAGATATCCGAAAATTTCTTAGGGCCAGTTTACTAACCGAGCCCGATTAACACTATTGTGTGTGAGGGAGAGGTGGGGCCCACCACTCTCTCCCTCTCTCATCTATTTTCCCACCCTAATCCATCCTCAAACTGACCCTTAGTGTACAAAGCTATCACAAGACAAAACCCACACTCCATGGAGAAGTCATCCTTCCACCTAATCCACTGTGGCCGGTCTCACCTAATAACATTGGGTAACCACGTCATGCCGCCACTGGCATAGTTCACTTGCCCATTGAAGGAGATACTATTGCCAAACCTTCGTTTACCTATGTTTTGTCTTCGCCACCATAAGAGGTGAAGTCAATATTATAAGAGCAATACTAATTAGTGTATAACCTGGTGTGTGAGTTGCTTCTAATCATTTTACAAATTGTCATTTATTGTTGATTCACATGGGTTGAGGGGACTTGGGGGTTAGAAAGCCTTCGAAAAAGAAATTAAAAAAAACAATTCAATGTCTATTTAATGGGAGTTTTCTTCTTATTCTTCTATCATGTGGGTCAATCGTTGCTTGTCCACCAAAGAAAAAGGGGAGTTTCTGAAGAGTTCAGATCCTCTTAGTGCAATAAAGGACCCACCCCCATTTGGTTCCCCTCCCCCACCCAACCCATTTCCCTCTCCCACAGCCAGTTCACCCCTCCCACCCTACACCCAGCATTGGCTGCTCCTAGCCGCAATGGACGCTGCCGCAAATCGCCGCCCTCCTCACATGCATTTCCCCTCCCCTCCGATGTCCCCCTTCCCCTTCAGTGTCATGGGCATTGTTTTAAAACCCGGCCTGATCCGGTCGGTTTGACCGGTCAATCCACCACCTGGTCTCAAAATCGAGTTAAAACAATATTTAGACCGCCCAAGACCTAAAACCCATTCAAACCCACTTAACCTGGCCCAACCCGATAAAATCAGTGTGACCCAGACAAGTCATAAATATTTTTTCTATTTTTAATTTGTTATCATTAGTTTAAGTTTTAATTTTAATTTAATCTTTTAACCTTATCATCTAATGATATTAACGAAGGATTAACGTAACTTTTGAACGTTGAAAATACTTGAGCTCTAACCTTCCAAGTTCTAACTTTTAGTCTTTCTAATTCTAACTTATTCCCTACGGTTCTCTTTGATTGAAGAATAAGGTGGGGTACCCCATCCTTATTCACGCTAACTGATTTGGTTGCAGGGTTAAGGTATTCCGACAAAAAGGTGAGTTAAGGGCCAAAAAGTAGGTTAAGCATATTCTAGCAAAAGGGTGGAATAAGCTAACCCAAATACAATCAAAGTAATATTGTTTATTTTTTGGTGTACCCTAATCAGGGTTATGATATCCCCCCTTAACCTATTCTCCAACCAAAGAGGCCCTACGTGAGTACGTGCGATCTGCAGAACAACAGAAGGAAGAAGATGAAGACTTGAGAATACTCATAGAGGAAGATGAAGATAAGAAATAAGATGAAGACCATTGACATATAAAAATTTAGATGAAGAAAATTTTGACTTCACACACCATGAAACTTTTGTTTTATGAAATACTAGTTGTAGTTGATAAATTGTCATATATAGTATTTATTTAATATATATTTTTCCTTTTTTAGACTATCTCAATGGTTGTTTAATCGATTTATTTTTATTTTTACAATATATTTTAAAATGTATCTTTCATATTTGTAACTTAAGGTATATTAAAATTCTATGATGATAAATAATATTCATATTTATTGTTCTAATATTACGGGTCACGAGTTAATTCGAACAGTTAAATCATTAACCCGTGACCCACTAACATAATCGGGTCAAGATCCCGATCAGATTTTAAAACAGTGATCATGGGTGTGGCCTCTGCTGTTGGCCATGACATTGATGGGTAGGAGGGAGAGGAGACATTCCTAGCAACTAACGGCGGCATACGTTGTACCCAACAACGTCATATGTTGCAGCGGACGGCGGCAGCTATTGCTTGGTGCAGGGGGGAGGGCCAGGGGGAACGGGCTAGGTGGGGAGTGGAACGGGTTCGGAGGGGAGATGTGACAATTTCCTATTAGAAACTGTTTGAGTTGACAACTCTCTAGCACTAACTAAGAGAATCTAGACTCTTTTTTGAAAGATGACTAGGGATAAATTGCACATCGTTGCATGCCGTTCGGATGTTGGAGTAGGATTAATCGTGAGATTGTAATAATTGAAATATCATGATCCCAACCAAATGAATAAAGAGCGCCCTACGAGTCACTTTGATAATATGTTAAGATAAGTTAACCAGAGTGAATATGGGGTGAACTCTTCCTGAATTTTCATATTTTTAGTTTAGTATCTATATATCAAATCCAGTGTCAGGTAGGATATTCACGTGAGAGAGGTGAAATGAGTTAACTCTAGATTAAGGACCTTAACTCTATCTGACCTATAATAATGTATTTTGATTCCCAAATTTGAAAAACTCACTAACCTATGAATAATAACTCATCCTACTTCATCTTATCAAAGTGACCCTAAAATTGAACACTGATAAGTGATCTCCGTCAAATGAACAAGGAGCGCCCCTTAAAAGATGAACATGGATAGTGAATTCCCCTCGTTACGCTCGTACATATATACAAAGGTCAACTAGGGAGAGATGTCCACCGTAGAGCTGCAAGATGAAGTGACAGCACCCTCCCAAAGCAAAACCATCGTCTCGCACATGCTGTGAATGAGCACCTCGATCTTGATGATCCCGGCGACGTCACCCTTGCCGCGCACCACCGTGAAGGAGCTCAGGTTCAAAAACCCAGCCGCAACATCGTGGCCGAAGTAGCCATTGGCGGCCACCCTCTCCACGAAGATGTCCACCACCGTGCCGATGTCCTCCTCGGACCGGGCGGCCACGGCACCGGGCGGGATCGGAGCTCGCCCGGCGACATACCCGTGGTAGTAGACCAATGCTGTGGTGGCCTCGTAGTTGACGCTGGCGTAGTTAGGGTTTTCGATGTGGACGGCGAGGTAGAGGGTGGCGGTGAGCGTGGGCTTGGGGACTTCGGTGAGCTGGAGCCGCCGGAGGGCGACAGGGACGGCGACGACCCGGGGCGGCTTGGGGGCTAACACAGTGATGTAGAGGACCACAAAAGCTATGACGGCGAGGATGACCAGGGCTGCAGCCAGGCTGCCTATCTCCCGGCGCCCTGCGATGGACATGGTCACTGCTGCTAGCTGCAAGGTAGAAGAGCTCAGCTGATCAGTACAGGTTATATATATGGTACGTACGTAGAAGATGGAGTAGTTGAGAAGAGAGGCGTGTCCCGCTAGCTTCGACATGTGCATGGGTTTGGGAGACTTGGATTTAATCTGAGCATTCGTGCATGGCTTATTGGCGAATAATTAGTTCTTGCCCTTGTCCGGTGTGAACGGCAGGTTACTTGGGCATGGCGTTCACCTCTGTGTTTGTTGTTTATGTATGGCACAGTTTGTAGGAATTTATATTTAGTACTGGAATTGTTGTACTCTTTCTAGAGGTACTCGTTTGGATGTGGAGAGTGGATAGGAATTAAGTTTCATTCTTCGGTAGTTTAGACCACCGCGTGCTTTCTTATGTGAACCATTAACGTCATGCGTAGGAACTTCAAAACCACTTCATTCTTTCATTGCGTTAGCCAGAAGGCAATCCTGGAAGAAAGCCTGCTGAGGGGAGAAAGAATATGACAAACAATGAGACCGACATTTTCGCATACCATAATACTTCATTAAAGTATGAACATCACGTTTTCACGTTTACCTCTTTCTTCATTATGTATTGTTAATGGGCTAATGCCCTTTTGGGCCCGGCGCACACGAGCGTGACCTAGGCCCGCACCCACGTGGCACCTACGGGACGTGCTCTCGCATCCGGCGCACATGTGGACACACGTGCCCGTGTGGCGCACCCTATGCGTGTTGGTGGACCCAAGAATAAAATAACAATAAAATAACGGACTTCGAAATACGATAACATACCTCACAGTGAAAACGAGAACAGATTTTGCCACAGAGGTGAAAAGGCGACTATCAGAGTCGCCTTCGAGATTCCCACACTCCAAATCCTAAGCACGAGGGTGATGTGCCTCTGTGATTGATGCCGACATGAAGAAAGGGCACACCACAATAGGGTCTCCTTCTCGGCACCGCCTCACACTCAGCAAGAATATTTTTCTCTTCTTCATTCCTTCTTTTTTCCTTTTCTTTGTGTAAGATCTCTTCATACATCAAACCCTCGTAACCATGGTCCTACGGGGTTATTTAAAGGGGATCGAAGAGGATGTAGATGAAGAGGCGGCAGTGGGGTGAGGTGGTGCTAACGCAGGAGGCGAGAGTAGAGTCCACCAACATGTATGATGCCACAGCACAGGGTCGAAGAATATGAAGAGTATGTTCTAAAACGAGGCAAGCATGGTACAAATTTAACCAACTGTAAATGATCATTTTGTTCACTCTCATTCAAATGGTCACCTAGGCTACACGGGTTTTAACAGGAAGAAACTTACCATTTTCCCATTTGGCTTAATTTGCAGTTAACCTTGGATTGGTAGGCTTGCATGAAGGGGCCATATTTAATGATGGGGATTGTGAATGATAGAATGTACATACATTTACTTAGTGAGAGAAGATGTACAAGCATGCCGATCACATTTTGAGTAGTAAAGCCTTGACATAGACAAATTTTTAACCGGAGTGGGTTATATGAAGATCCCGAAGATAAATAAGGTATCAAATTCTGCAAAATTGTGTGTGTGTGTGCGTGAGAGAGAGAGAGAGAGCTTATGATCCGAAAAGACAGATAAATAAGGTATCAAATTTTGCAAAATTGTGTGTGTACAAGCATGCCGATCACATTTTGAGTAGTAAAACCTTGACATAGACAAATTTTTAACCGGAGTGGGTTATATGAAGATCCCGAAGATAAATAAGGTATCAAATTTTGCAAAATTGTGTGTGTGTGTGTGTGTGTGTGTGTGTGTGTGTGTGTGAGAGAGAGAGAGAGAGAGAGAGAGAGAGAGCTCATGATCCGAAAATTAAAGACTTGTGGGGCACTCCAGATGATCGAGGAGTAGATGGGCAAGATGAGAATTCGTGTAGACAGTTTTGAGGAGAGTCTTCATGTAGACGAAATGCTAACCAAAGAGTTTACATGGAATTCCTAATAAAAGAAAAGTTGGATTGTGTGTTTATGAGCTCATGGTTCAGAAAGGCTTGCAGAATACTTCACATGAGAAGTGGAGGATTGAGCAAGACGAGATTTCTTGAGTGCTAGAGATGGAGGCAGGACAATGAAAATTAAGTAGGCCACCATGCAGGTGGGAAACAATTTCGCACGACCAGCTGCTTGTTCTGGAGCCACAGGAGACCGGCTTGCTAGGTAGGTCATCATGGGTATGTGAAAGGAGGTATAGGCTCTTGGGGGGGGGGGGTAAACTGGACTTGGAAATCTTAATTAGGCCTCGTTTGTTTGGGCTTTGCCCTCAAGTTTTTTTTTTAAAAAAAATATGTAGAGAGAGAAAAAAACTCTTTTAGAATAATTTTTTAGACTTTTTAAGATCTCGTTCTTGAGAAGTTACTTTTGACCTCGAAAGTCGCACCTCTTAAAAGTCAAAATAAATATATCATAGTCACATCGAGATTTTTAAAAGGTAATTTTTCAATTGTAAAGAGATGTAAAAATAAAAGAGTCGCTTTTTAAAAGTCCAAAAAACTCCTTTAAAAGATCTTTTTCTCTCCTTAGAGATTTTTTCAAAAAATCTAAAATTCACCATGTTTTCCAAATAAGGACTAAAAAGTTGACTCTTTTATTCCTACATTTCTCTACTTCGAGAGAAGTCAGATTTTAAAAATCTTGATATGATCGTGACTCATTTATTTGAGTTTTTGGAGGATGTGACTTCCATGGTCAAAAGCGATCCCTCCAAAGTCAAAACAAACGTGCCCTTAGGTGCAGCATTATGTAGATTGGGTCATGTTACTATCATAATGTTTAGAATTTGTCCTGTTACACACCCAAGTCATTTACACTTCTTGGGTGTAGAGTAAGTTTCCTCTCTTCTTTTTTTTTAAAAAAAAATGATGAGTTGTGGGTCCACGTCATCTCTCCATCTGTATAGTCTAATACTTCATCAAAAGATTCTAAAATTAAAAAATAAAAAATAACCTAAATAATTTAAATGGGCACAATAAAAATTATCTATTTTATTTTTTTAATTTCTAAACTGTCCGATTGGGTGTTAGGCTATACAGATGGATAGGTGAGGTGGACTCCACCTCACCATATTTTGAGAGAGAGAGAGAGAGAGAGAACTTGCTGCATAATCAATGTAAATGACTTAGCTGTGCAGCAAGCCATTCTCTAGTGGTTATAGTAAGAGTTTATTGAGAAGTAGTTGCTACAGACTCAGTGAGTGCCAACGTTGATATACACCAAGTTGGTCTATGTGAGTAGATGCGACCTATGATTCACGTGGCTTAAAACCCATCGTTGGTTAATTAGTTCTTTCATCTCGTGTGAACTAATCATAGTTAAATGTGCACCCAATAGGTTCACACCGAATGTGTAACTAGTATTTGTCTTATTTAAATCAAGCATTTGTAATGGGACTGAAATCACATGAGGCTCAAAGTTTCAATATAATCATGTTTTCTTTCATCTCACGCAGCTTGGGGTGCACCAAGTGATGCACATCCAGTGTACAATATATTTTTCTCTTTTTTAAATCAGACATCCTCTCTCTCTCTCTCTCTCTCTCTCTCTCTCTCTATACATATATTCTCTCTCTCTCTCTCTCTCTATATATATATATATATATATAATTTGTGTCTAGCTTAAAAACTTATGTGAAATGATAATAAGGAGGGAGAAATTCGCCAAGTCTATTACTACCCATTATTGATAGGCCCACGGTCCAGAACACCACCTTCAAAGATCCACTCAGGTTTGGCCCAACACCCAGGCACATGCTCCATGCACGTCCATGCCCCATTTTCCTCGTGACACTTAATCATGTATCCATTTTCACAATAACGGTGGGCGTTATCTCAAGAAATGGTTAGGCATCAGGTCATCACCCATGTCTCTGGATTACCCGCCAACAACTCCACTCCTTCACCTTTCATGAAGCGGACGAACAAGAAACCAACAACTCCACGATCGGGCAACCTAACTCCAGTCCCATGTCTCTGTTGAGTCAGGAAGCAACGAAAACGGATGAGCTCAGAGTAAATCCTATAAGTTAGACCCTAGACAGACTGTCAGAAAAAGAAACGTAATCTGCTCACATAGACCACCCAAATTGCTCTTGCCTCTCATGAATCTCCATTCTCCTGGTCCAAGCACCCCTCTCCATCATTCGAGTACTCTTTTCCAAGCTCCAAACACACTTCGTTCTTATCCGAGCATTCTCTTCTCTCACCCAAGCACTTCTCTTACTTAAGCATCGAAGGGTTGTCCTCTGTGATATCTCCTAAGACTCTTTCTAATGTATTTTTCACTGATTGTAAGTTTCCGCAAAGTTATCAATATCTCACCCATTAAGTAAATCATAAAAATGTGACACGAGATTTGAGATATATATCGTATTTATGCCTCTACAATAAGATTTGGAGAATAAGAAAATATATATTAGAGAGATATAAAACTCAAAGTATTTTTATTTTTTTGTTAATTACATTTATCAACAAGTCCTATCATCTCACATATATTAATTATGAGTGGATTTGTAAAATGACTGCACACCAATTACATTCTATGGTACACAGGAAGGACTCTATGCGTACAGTCTCCTCTAAGTTGACATTATGTTCCTAGAGGCTAATTGGGGTTGCGGGCTTGTGAAAATGAACATGGGATGGAGAAGAAGAAAGATGAGGATAGAAGGAACTTAATTGATATGTTTCACCAAGTTCTCTAACCTATATGAGCAGTACGTCTCGCCACTTAAAATAATAAGGGCAGATTTGATAACCGGTTGAGTTATCTAACCCGATGAGAGAGCGGCGGGCCCCACCTGCTCTCCTCACACCCATCCCTCCCTACTTGGGGTGGGGTGACATATTCACAGGGTGACTTATTCGCACGGTGAGATGCGAATAAGTCACCTCACCCCGTTTTCAAATGAGTCCTAAAGAATAGATATTTTATTCAAACTTTTGTTAGAGGGCACTGTTATTTCTGAAAGGAACACTTTTGATTAGGGATATATCTATTTGATGATGGCCACTATATATTTCTCTTTTTCAATTTTTAAAACTTTTGATTAGGGATATATCTATTTGATGATGGCCACTATATATTTCCCTTTTTCAATTTTTAAAGTTGTGATTTGGAGGGACTTCTGAAATTCCCCTGTAGTACAATACGGCACATAACTTTCCGTGAAATGTGATATTTTATGGGAAATAATTTCAGGTAAAAGAAATATACATTTGTAATTGTCAGCGAAAATTGAGTAAAATAAAATTCCATGTTTCGATTGAACAATTTCTTCTCCCAGTGGAGAGAAATGGGTGAGAAAACTTTCCTGAGATCTATTTCTCCTCAAGGGAAGGTGTAGAAGCAGGGGAAAAGAGAACTTAAGAAACAATTCCACAATCTTCTAACTTTACATCTTTGGAACACTCACGAAAATCCACGGGGGAAAACAAAGGCGCTTTGGCACATATATCCCTCTAATGTTTATTTTTACCAAATACACCCCTTATTTATACCTACTATAAAAAATACTCTCTAAATAGCTCAAAATATTGCGGTTATACCCCTGCGGTTCTCGGTCATCAGCAGGAGATAAATATTCGGTGAAATATGTCATCTATCGCCGTTAAGATATGTGAAATATCCAAAATACCCTCACTTATAGAGAGAGAGAGAGAGACCGACGACAGGGGCGGGGGTGCTCCTGGCCACCCTCCCCCTCCCCCCTCTTCCCCCATCTCGTAGCTGGCGATGTTGCTCTCGACCCCCCTCCCTGTTGCTCCATCCCCCACCCCCTCACCGTCGACAGCCCCCTCCCCCTCTCCCCCACCTCATAGTAGCCTTCCCTGACCCCAATGATGCCACCTACCTCCACCACCAAGGCCCCACCTTCTCCTTCGCCAGAGGGGTCCATGGCTTCACCCCCTCCCCCACCCTCCATCGAGATCGTGCCATCCCTGGCACCTCAGGGTGGAGAAACTACTTCTCACCCCCCCTCTCTCTCCATGCTACATCCGGTGAGGCCCCCCTCCCCTTCTCCCTCCTACTCCACCCCCCACCCTCCCTCCCACATCTGACGATTCCCCCCTCCCCCTCTCCCTACTACTCCCCCACCCCCTCCCACATCCCGCAAGGCCCCTCCTCTCCCTGTGTCTCCCTCCTGCTCTGCCTCCCTCCCCCTCCCACTACCTACTGACAAGGTCAAGCCCGTCATCAAGTCTCGGCCGGGGGTCATCCCCCCTACTACACAAAACCCCCTCCCCCCACACCCTCACAACCCCTCCCCCCACACACAAACACATATCCAGTGAGCTCCCCGTACCCCACTCCCCTTGCACGGATGCCCCCTCCCCCTCCGTGCTACACATACCCCCCTACACACACACATCTGGCGAGCCCCCCTCCCCCCACACAAACCCCCCTCCCGACCCCCTCTCCCCCTACACAGACCCCCTCCCCCTCTCTGGTACATAGACCACCCCTGCACACACAAATGTCCAGCGAGTTCTCCCTCCTCCCTACTACACAAACACCACTCCTGATCCCCACTCCCCTTGCACAGACGCCCCTCCCCCTCCTTGCTACAGCCCCCCCACCACACCCACACAAATCATCCCGACCCCCTCTCCCCCTCCGGCAAGATCCCCAAGCGACAACAGACCTCCCGAATCCCTCTAGGGAGCAACTTTCCCCACCGGAGAGAGAGAGAGAGAGAGAGAGAGAGAGAGAGAGAGAGAGAGAGAGAGAGAGAGAGAGAGAGAGAGAGAGAGAGAGAGAGAGAGAGGACTAACTAAGGATAAGTTAGTCATTTTCTATCTTAAACTCAAATTTCATACTAGTTCAGTTGACGGAGGTTAAAACGGGGCCATAAGCGCAACTATTCGAACTATATCAAAGGTATGTTTGACAATATGTTTATATGAGAGGTTTGTTTGACAATACAAATATTTATAGAGATATATAAGAAAACCCAAAAACAAACACACTATATAATTTAACAAACTCAAACCTCCACTCCCCTTAGACCTTGTATTAGTAGGAAACCCCAACAAATTGAGGCTTGGTTTGAAAATAGTCTATGGCATGTGGAACTTAGATAACTCAATGAGTTGCTTTAGAGCACTTAAAATTTTGTCATAGTGAATGAATCATATGAGCCACTTCTCAGGCTGATATGAGAATTCATGCAAGGACAGCAGTGAAGAGGCTACCCTTGTGGCTCTTAGCGGATGGGTGGAGACTTCATGACAAGGACCAGGTAATTAAAGTGCGACATCATCCTTACTATAAGCTCTAATCGTGGGTGATCCTCACAAATAGGGTTCATTTATACTACCCAACCCCACCCAGGAAAAGAGGAAACAAAGTTAGGCCATCAGGGCTTCAGTACCCATTACAAAACCCACATCATTTCCATGTTCAGTCCTCGCATCAACCCAGGGAAACGTGAGAAAATCCAGAGGAGACCTCTCTGTGTTGCATTGAATCGAAGTGGCCAAAATTTCTATTAAATTTACACAGAAGGAAATGCCACTGGTCTCTTGTACCCGTCTTGCTTCTTGAGTTCTGCCTCCTTCCAAGACAACATCTCAACAAAAAAGGGTATGCCCAGAACTCTCCCTAGCCATGGAATGAAACATAAAGGACACAAAACACACTCTCCCACAAGGGGAAACAGAGAAGGCATCCTCAGATCACCCACTTTCGCTGGGCAACTCTCCGCCTTCTCCAGGTGCGGTGGCGAACGAAGCCCTCGACTTGGACGATTTGGACGACGACCTCGACGTCGGGGACCGCTGCTTCGCCTTCTTCCTCTTTGTCTTCTTGGGGGCTTTCGGTACGCCGGCGGGCGGGCGTGGCGCGGGATCGGCAATGGCGCCTGTCGTTGCACCTTGTAGTCCTCCTCTGGCCTGGTCAAAATCTGCTCATGGAAGCATGCATGGAGAACATGGCACGTGCCTCAGACTCATTTTCACAAACATGTAATGTGCAACACGTCCAACACTATAACAAAAGACGTGCGGCCGACTAAGAGGGGAATGCCCATCCAGATATTTCCAAACTGCTGCTACTAGAAATCAAGAATATAATTCTCCATTCCATGTGTCTCAGCCAGAGACCACTTCCTTTCGTGAGAATATTAACAGTAACAGATGCCATTGAGAAAGAGACAAGGTGAGACGGTGGCCATGAACGCACGTGGTCACACTCCCAATCACATCCCATCACCAACAAAACCTCAAACGACAAGGGCTGCTCACGGGTCACATTAATTGGAGGGCCCATGTTTCAGAAGAACCTTCATGCATGTGAGGTTCCAATGGGGGACGGGGGGGTCACGGGAGGATTTGGCTCTGCAAAGATTAAGAGAATTCTCTCTCAAACACTAACACTACCTAAAACTTGTAGGTGTTTTGGAGTTGTAATCTTATCAAACATGTTAATTGTATATCCATGATTGCAGTTACACATTTGCAGATAGATTAAGAAAAGTATCTACCTCAAACTTAAATTTTTTTAGGGTATACCAAAAAATAAACAATATTGTTTGTTTGTTTGTTTATGGAATACTTGCAAAAAATGAAATTCTATATTCATGAATGTCAGTATATATTTCAGATACATCGTATTTTCATGATGACATAACACATGTGAATGTTACCCCTACCTCAAACACACCAGTGCTAATTAATATTCTTACACTCTTCCCAAGACCTATCCTCATATCACACCATGATCACACCATGGAAGTTAGAGTTATGGGAAATGATTAAGAAAAAAATCGTCATTAATCTATTTGCATTGGTTGGTGTGATATGAACAGAGTAGTTTAAGGGCATACAAGCAGCGTTTCCCTAATCAAAGATCAGAATAACCAAATGCCACTTACCACAAGGATCATTCGAAGATTGATCAGCTTGACCTTTAGAAGGGGCTTTTTTTTTGGGGGGGGGGGTGTTAATAAAAGGTGGCTTTGGTTTTGAGCAATGTGTATAAACATCATCTTGCAAGAAATGATTTTGAGCAAATGCATTTTCTGCAACGCAAGTTTGGTGGTTTAAATCTGGTAAAAACTATATATATGTGTAAAAGCAACTATAAAATTTATTTGATGAAGGGGGGAGAAAGATGAGAAGGAACTGGCCTTGGGAAGCCCATGATGTTTCCCTAGACTGCCCGAAGCTGCTGAAAGATGTTGACGAGAAATCTGAGGCCGTCTTGAACTCAGTCATCTGCATGCGCACGGAGAAAATGGCAAGGACCCAGGTTAGAGGGGAAGAAAAAACCAACAAATTCACAAAATGTTCTAAACAAAAGGTAGCACGTCGACATACCCAACTGGGAGCATTCAGAGGCGAACTGTCCCAACCAATGTGCGCCACATGCCTCACATCTGTTGGGTATCCAATCTCCATCTCATGCTCCTTAAAAACTGCAGAGTTGAAGAGAGGAACAATGCCATCATGATCAAATAAAGAGAAGGAGAAGAAGAAAGAGGTGAAAACAATGCGTTAGAAGAGGCGTTACCGAAGACTTGGGAGATGTACTTGAAGCTCTTGAAGAAGCCCTTCATCTTGGTTGCCATGGCAGGAGGAGGGAGGGAGAGGAGGGAGGAGGGAGGAGGGAGAGGCTCCCCAAGGCCAGGCTCTTCATGGCATGAAGACAGGTGCATGAGAAAGAGACAAGACAAAGGGTGGGGGGGAGGAAGAGAAAAAGAGGGGGGTTAGGGCATTGGAGCAAGGAAATGCCACATGGGTCTGTAATCAAAATGCATTCAGACAGATGCCTGCTGTTGGTGTCATAAATAATGTAAGTGCAATTGATGTGCCATAAATGTGTTTGTGCCCCCAATCAAATCTCATCTTTATTCTATGCTACCTTTCCAAGGTTTGGGTATCCTCAAATTGATCAAATTGATGACTAGTTAACATGCATTTAGGAGAATCTTCCCATTTTCACACACATCAAACCTCACCTATCAAAACCAAGTGATGTTGAATGTCAGAGAGAGAGAGAGGGAGAGAGAGTACCTCAAGGTTGCAATCCTCAGGGCAGTGAAGGCTTGGATATTCAAGGTGTGGCCACACCTCTCTCCAACCCATCTACAATCATCTTTCCGCCCTTCAAAATGCTGCAGAGAACAGTCAAGGTTTGTATCAAGCCAAGCTAGAACAGACCCACCATGGAAAAACAAAGAGTCCACCACTCCCTCTTGCCCCCTGAAGATTGTGGTTTCACACACACACACGAAGAGAGAGACAGAGAGAGAGAGAGAGAGGAAGGGGAGGGGGGGTCAGAGAGAGAGAGAGGGAGGGGGGAGAAACAGGGGCCGACGAGCGTGGAAGGTCCGAAATAGGAAGGTCAGAAGAGATGGGTGGATTCCAGAGGAGGTTTTTTAATGGCAGCAGTTAGAGAGAGAGAGGGGTGGGTGGTTCTCCTTGAACAGATAAACCCTTTTCTCTCTACCACCGCCATCCCTCTCCATAAGAATGGGACATGTACCCTAACCATTGCTCTCCACCAATAGAGAGGCGCCAAGTGGGAGAAAAATATGCCACCTTATAATGCCCCTGGTCAAAAGATCTGATTTAAGATTTAGACTGCCTTCGAAACAGATTAGATGAGAATATTTTTTAAAAAAAAATAGAGAGGGAGTAAACCATCTTGAGATAATTTTTAGAGATTTTAAATTCTCTTATATTTTATTTTTATCTCTCTTTAAATTTTAAAATTCACATAAAATAAAGTTAATAAGATATTAAAATATTTAAAAATATTATTAAGAGGACGGAGATTTTAACGATTGAAACCTCTAAATTCTCTCGCTAACATCCGTTCTAAACGTTAACTCTTGTCCCCAGTGTTATCAGAATTGGACCGGACCGGGTGGTCGGTCTGGACCGAACTGGTCGGTCGGATCGGTCCGACCGTGAACCATTACATGAACCGATCCGATTAAGGCCGGTCTACTCTAATGTTAAAGAACCGGGTGAACCGGTCTGAACCGGTCCGATCCGATTCACCCTTTAAAATAAAAAAATAAATTTAAAAATATTTAGAGATTCAAAATTATATTTATGTGTAAATAAAATTATCTTATTATTATTGATTTATTGTTATTTATCATTTTATTTTAGATATATTTGAAGTTTAAATATTTAAAAGAGTATATATGTCAATTGTGAAGAGCGAAGACCAATGAAATATTATAAAATTTTAAGATTAATTTATTTAATCATGTTATTATTATTTTTTTATTTGTATAGTTACATAATCATGACTAATAATTATTTATTTATTTATTTATTTTGATCGTTATATCTTATATCTTATTATCTTGGGTTATAGAATCAGGTCATACCATATATCATTATTATGATGACATCACGGTTCTAATCGGTTCGATTGAACGATCTAATTAGTTCGAATCGAACCAGCTGATTGACCGATTCAGACACCGATTCGATTACGATAATATTACTTGTCCCTTATATTTTAGTGGGTCTAATTTTGCAGTTCCCACCGGTAACTTCCACAAGAGAATTTAACACATTGATGCCCAGACTTTTATGCATTAACATGTTATCTTATAATGCTTTAAATCGATTAATATGCTATGATTCTAAAGCTTTGTATCAACTAAAAAAGTTGGAGGTTAATACATTAACATGCATGTTAAGATTTTTAGCGTTGGCGTGTTAAATCGTCCCATTAATAGCAGTTAAGATAAGAGGCAGAAGGCGTCTGATTTCCGTATGGATATCAAGCCGTAAGTCAGGGCGTCAGACGTGGGGGTGTTAATTAATGTTTTGTATTATTTGATTCAATTAAATAAAACCATGTAGTTCAAATGTCAATTCCAAAAATTCAATTCAAAATACACGAGGCCGAAGGGTTCTCTTGTTCAACCATCCGTCTAATTTTTTATTCTCATTGAATTGGATATACTATTCTGAGGAGGTATCTAAGGGCGCGATTGGTAAAGCTTCTATCCTGACTAATCTCGGAGAAATCCCTTCACCGTATTGGCTACTCATAAGGGGTGAATTATTATCATCGTAGAATCCCCGGAAGCTCATCCTTCTAGGCTTTGAAAGATTAGGGAAATCGACGGATGATGTGTCTGTTTCTCTTTCATATCGAATTTTTCACAGTCCAAAAACTCGTATACAATTGAGGACGTTCGTTAGTGCTTAAATATTGTCGGAGATTCCAATACCCGCTCAACGTGTTACCAATCGCGCCCTAAGAAGAAAGGAGAGGTATCTAAGATTATGATATCTCCCGTTCAAAATAAAATGATCTATTTTTTAAAATATCATACTTGTTTGATTAAGCTAATCCTCTTAACCTAACATGTGAACAAACGTGCCTTTAGACATGTCTCGGATGCTATTGTCCGACCCCTAAACAGAACACCTAATTCTGTCTTAACTCATGCATGGAACTACTCTTGGTTAATTAATTAGAGGAATGTGTAGTGGATTAAGGGATTCTTGTGTCAAAGAGAATGAAATGTCGATTTAGTTTAATGGAAAACTTTGTACGGATGAAATTGGAAACACAAATTTCTGATTTTTAGCAGAATTGGAGACGGAGGGGACGCCCGCCCCCTACTAAAATTTGTGGTGTATGATTCTTCGATAATTTCAATATGATCACACGTAAAACTTTGCAATTATTTTCATTTCCAAGAGAATGTACGGATATGATCTCTAGGATACGGCTTATTTTTTCATAGTATTTGAGAAACAGATGTAGCGTACGTTCAGTGGGCGAGGGAGGGGGGGGAGCCAAGGGGGGTCAATGTAGGGCAATTGTCCTCACTTATTCTCCGATCAATTACAAGTTGTTAGAACTTCTCTTATATTTCACGTGAGTAATATTTTGTGCACCAAATCTGATACACAAAGTCATGTTAAAACGTAACGGTTGATCGTATTGATCTAAAAAAGTTGAAAAGACTCTCTCTGCGTAGAAAAAGACGCTCGCATCAGATCCCGTACGACGCTCTTTTTTGAATATTAAATATGGAACGTGTTCATCGAAAAATATAAGAATAAAATATTTTACGAAAGAGTGAAATATTTTATTTCATAGATAAAACATTTAATATAGAATTGACATATTATGTTAAGTTTCGTTCTTATAACAAAATAATTTTATTTTTTTAATATTTTAACTTTATAATGAATGTTACTTTCACGTAACGACATATTTTATTTCTATATTATTTTATCCTTACAACAAATGTTACGTTCTTATAATAAAATATTTCATTTGTATAATATATTTCATTAGTTTATTGTTGAAGTCAAATAAAATATTTTATTCTTATAATAAAATATTTCATTCATATACAAAATATTTTACTCTTTCACAAAATATTTTATTCTTATATTTTCTCACTAAACGTATTCCGTATTTAATATGTAAAAAAATACGCCGTATGGAGTCTGACGTGGATGTCCTTTTATATGTAGAGAGAATCTTTTCAACTTTGTTTAGGCCAATAGGATTAACCGTTGCGTTTTAACGTGGCAAAGCATTACTCAGTTCACATATAATAAATGATTTTGCCCCCTATTAAATTTTGCAATTATTCTTCAACCTTTATTATTATTAAGTAGTCATTCTGCAGTGGATAAATATTTTTAAAAAATAGACATCTTTATAGAAAATGATTTTCTAACAATCGCCCCCTCCCCCCGCCCAAATTTTTTTCCGGACCCCGCTACTGTGCACGTTACAGCAAACTATTTAATTGAGCAACGTGAAGTCCTTTCCGTCTGTGCGTGATATATATATATATATATTGTGATGGTAGGTGGGTGATGATATATAGAAATAATATTTAATGAATATTATCTCTTTTTACGATGGTGATCAAAATCAAGATAGAAAAATAGTGCATATGATATTCCTGATTATTTTTAATTTTACGTGAGGAGGGAGTCTTTTAACCCCTACTTTTGAGAGAGAGAGAGAGAGAGAGAGAGAGAGAGAGAGAGAGAGAGAGAGCTAAAACGAGGGTTATCACTGTAGAGTTATTTTGTCTCGGAGTTTAATTAAATTTATTTTGACATACAACGTGTTATATTTTTATGACTAAAAAGATTAACTCTTCTTTTATTCCACTTGTTTTGATTGTATCGAGAATATAAAGTGTATTAACTCTATAGATCGACTTAAATATCCCCCTCATCCCGATTTAGATTTCAAATTGTGAAAATAAGTCTTGCTGGTTTGCTCCTCCCATCCCTAAAATATCTTATATGCCCCTCAAACTATGTCCACCTTCTCAACATTCTAATACATTTTTTTGATAATTTGCAAGTCTAGATTTTTTAAATTCAAACTTTACTTAAATAAGTTTACAAATTATGTAAATGTTTACATACATTATTTGAAGTGTAATTATAGAAAGATAGACACATATCAATTCCTCATATTTTTGCATATTGCCATTTTCGATGTGAGATCTGTTTGACGATAATTGGGTGGACTCCATCTAAATTATAGAACTTCTTTTACGTGTTCGATGTGAGATTTAATTCAAATATTTCAACAACGGTTGTACAAAGAAGATAAATACACTAAAAATAAGTACGCATTGTAAAATATGTGGGGTGAAAACAAAAACCATATATTATTTATTGCAGTTAAGCTTGGTTAATTAACTGCAGAACCAGATGCCATTGAAAAAAGTTTACAATTTCTAGATGTCCCGGAACAGATGTACAAGGACATTGCATACAAAACCTGTGAAAACACAAAAAAAATACAAAAAAGGAAAAATACAAAAAAGATTTCATGCTTCCAAATTGTGCATTTCATAAACATAATCCTTGAGAATTAGCTCAAGTAATTATTAATATTAAGATTTAATGCTTAGCATTATGACATGATATTGAATATGTTCAAAAAAAAATCTATTATGTGACTAAAGAAGAAATCCACTGAAGCATATGTTCTTCAGAAATGAAAAATAACACATGCAAAAACTGGCCACTTTGCAACACTCTTTGTGAGATGGACTGGCTTATTAGCAGCAATAGTTTTTGGAACAGCACTTGCTATGGTCATGGTGTACATCTCAGAAAACCCTTTGGTTGCTTTAAAGCAATATGTATATAAGATCAGAGTAATTCAGTGAGTGAAGAGAGCCATTAATCCCGTATAAAAGCACATGGCTCACATATAAAAAAAAAAGATAGATTGGGGTTATCCTTGGGACAAATGGGGAATACACCCCAATCAAAGAGGGGCTTAGAATTCATGGTATCGGGCAACTTTGATAAAAAAAATAGGGTAAGGCGCTTAGGGTAAGCCTGGGCAAGTTACCCTAGGGTTAAGCCTAATCAAGTTTGATGAATAGTTCTTATTCTATCTAGAATATTCTGCAAAAATAAAATAGTTAAAATAATTAAAAAGTTCATAAATAGGAAATCCACAAAATCTTACCCTACCCGATCCCGAGTAATTAATTTACCCATTTTGGCCAAATATGGTATCCGCCCTTAACTCGCAGTTACCCTACCTAATCCTGAATAATTCATCTTACTCTAGTGGTGCTACCGAAGTGGAATAAGGCGAATAACTCAACTGATCTTATTCCATTATCAAAGTTGAAGTTGCACTCGCTCTTATCTCACACTGAGGTGAATTGCTACTCCCATAATAGTGACAAGATGAATGATTCATGATATCTTAGGGTGACTTTGATAGCACGTTAGATTATGTTATTTGGGATGGGTCCAGATGAGTTATTCCTTGATGAGTTTTCTCTTTTTGAGTTTGATAATTTACCGTTATTCTAAGATTAACTCATTTCATGTGAAAGGGTCGAATGAGTTAACCCCAAGGATCTTACCTGTAACCGATCTCAGGTAACTTAATCTTACTACCAAACTCAGTTAAAGGCGAGTAAATGAAATACCTATTATACCCTTATTTCATTATCAAAGTCACCCTAAGAGAACTCAAGCAAGTAAAAAAGGTGAGGAAGAGGTAGAGAAGTACTGAAGACAGATAGCTTTAGAGTTGATGGATCTTTTTTTTTAAAGCAATACCTAGGCAGATCTAGACAGATATGCTAGGAGTTTTATTAACATGATAAAAGAAAGAAGGTACAAGTAACTCGAGCCTAAAGCAACACCCTTCGAAGAGGGGACAAGGAACAGAGGCTCGCCAGAAACAAAAGATTATAACCACTGGAGCCCAATAATAGGCTAAGAGCGATAGCGAGGATTGGGCTTGCGACGCCTACGATTGGGGATCACCCAACCACGATCTTCATCCGCATCAGCAGGATCATGTTGAGCAATGGCAGCGGCTGACGGAGTAACAGTGTGGGGCAAGTTTGAAGAAGACGAGACACCAGCTGGAGGAGCAGCATCCTTAGCCAACACAATACCATGAGCCTTAAGAGAATGCGCATCATTATCAGGCCGATGAGTCACTAAGGAGGACGAAGGAACACCAATGGCGGGCTGCTGAAGAGGGTCAACAGCAGAACCATCAGGCATAGAAACATCAACATCACGAGCCACAGATGAGTCTGACATGACAGACACAAATCCTGGAGGAGGATTCACAGGAACAATAGGAGGAAGCCTGACATCCTCAATCATGTTAGACATGGGCTGGAGAGGAACAGAAGCGACTAGGGCAGAAGAGTTGCCAAAAATTGGCAAGGCGTTAACTTCATCTCTTAAGGCACGCAGGGCAGCCAAGCGGGCCAAGCGCGCTGTATCCAGATAGGGGTCAACAGCATGAGGCCCATCGACAGCAGAGGCACTATGTAACGACCCGAGAATCCGATTACCGGGAAGGCCCGATAATCCGAGACTTGAACCGCCGCCCACGAGCCGGGAGGGCTCGGAAGGGCTAAAAGGAGTGTGGAGGCACAAAGAAATAGGAAATAATGCAGGACAAATCAACAATTAACAGAAATAAATAAACAACTACAACAGAGTCCAGTCCAACAGAAAGTATAATCTAAAGCAGTAAAGACGTACCACATGCCAAGTGAACACTCGGCCCGGTAAGCTGGCAACTGAGAACCTCCGCTCCGCACCCTCGGACCCCGAGGAAGAACCGCTACACCTGAAAAGCAGGGAATGAGTCTCCAAAACAGAGACTCAGCAGGGATCCCGCGGAACCCCAACAGGAAACAACGGCGGTAGCGGAAAGGAGAGCTACAACAACAGCAGGAACAGCAAACTGGTGGCCGGTCAAACTCGGCACTACAGCTACTCCTACTGTACCAGAAACACACCCTGACCTCGCGGTCGGGGCTACCGAACTACACTAGTACCGTTTACCGAAGTAAAAACACACGGCAACCACGCCGTAGAGGCCTGTCCCCCGGACACAGCCTATCTGGACACGCTGTCCAAGGTGCAACCCCGACCATCCGATCGCGGGTACCGCACAACAAGACGCAACCTCGGTAAAGCCACTAGCATTAGTCTCACGGCACGAGAACCGACACACGCGCCACGGTGAAACAACCGAACTCAACGGTCAACACGACCGACAACCCGAAGGTCGGAAACACACAACTGACAGTCTGTCACTCCGTACTCGACAGGAGTACCACCCACTAGAAGCACAGCCGGTAGCGTCCCCTGACGTCTTATACCGCGCCGCAGGTGAACCGCCTGACGTGGTAGCTCCTACCAAAGGCGCGAACACCGTACAAGTAACCACAAACAAGTGACTAGCTGGGGTCACGCCCGTCGACGGGTGTCCACTGTCCCCAACCACATGTGCACACACAGACCACGCATCCTAGGTCTGGCCCTCTGACTAGTTTTCCCCTGGCACTGGACTCTGATGTGACGAGGGGCCCGACGGAAACCAGTCTAAAAACCGTCCTCAGGGTAAGCCCGTACACCACTCCCTGGTGCGACCAGCACACGCGTACTGGTGGGCTACGACTAGTGGAGGGTCACTGAAGGAGTAAACTCTCAAATCAACGGAAAACAACGTCCGCATCCGACGACGTACAGGGACCACCCCACGTACCGGCCCCGTCGCACGGTGACCACAGTCGGAGAAGAAACGGGACTCGCAGTCTACGACCACGCACGCACCCTGCGCGAGAGTCGAGAAACTCAAGTGGCGCCGAGCCACTAGACTCTGGACAGTCCTCTAGACACACTACACCCAACGGTCCTTGAGTCACAAGACTCGGGGTCAAGACCGTTGCACGCAACAGCACAAGGCCGTCAATCTAGTCCAATCTCTAGGTCTAAAACCACGGTAGCACGAGTACCGAAACAGCTCACGAGCCGCCCAGACTACACCCTCGGGAAGGGAACCCAAGGGACAGAGGCCACCCTCATGGGCCACACGGAAAACACCGAAGCATGATTCCCAAGGCAGCACACAAGTCGCCACGATGATTTCCCATCTTGGAGCAAGCGGGAAACCTCCAGCCCCAGGCCGGATAAATGGACTCGCAGTCCAAGGCCAAACACGTGGCCCACACGGGAATCACCTTCCAAAGAAACCCACGACATGCGGGGGAGACCCCACCGCAAACACATACCGATACACGGCGATTCGATCAAGCGTAACACGAAAGCCCAGCATGCGAGAAGTCACCCGGACTCTCAACCCTACGGGCACGCCAAACGAGGTAACACGGTCCTCTAGACACCCTCAAAATACGGACACAGAATCCCATGGGTGTATGGCACTCATGAGACCGCAAGTCGACCACTGGGTCCCAACCGGGTCGACCAGGGACCAACACAACACAATCGGAACACAAGAAGGTCACCCGGACCCTTACACTCATGGGCACACTAATCGAGGTAAACTAACCCTCTAGACACCCAAAGACACGGTCACGGAACTCCACGGGGTGTCCAGGACTCACACGGTCCAAGGGGAAGACAAGACAACGGGGAAGATCGCGCTAGGATCACCTAGCGCGACAAAGCAGAACGCGCTAGGTATCCCTAGCGCGATAAGGAAGATCGCGCTAGGATCACCTAGCGCGACAAGGCAGATCGCGCTAGGAATCCCTAGCGCGACAATGCAAAAGACGCTAAGACCCCATAGCGCGACATGAACCGTCTTAATGTTCATCTTCTCCGATGAACGCGCCCCGTCGGGGCAGCGCGACCTTCAAGAACGCGCTACTGGAAGCTAGCGCGTTCTCAGTCCGCGACCGAAAACGGCAGAAACGGCAGAAAAACTCATTCCACGCCCCCATACCTCCACAGGAGAGGGGGAAAACAAGGGGGAAGCTCCCCAGAAGCCCCTAGCATGCATCTACGGCTTCGGATCGGCCTAAAATGCACTGAAACGAGAGATCGGATCACAAGCCCTAAAACATGGGTTTTGCCCAAAAACCCCGATTCCACCCGCTCGGCTCACCACGGCCTACGAAACTCGCGAGAAAGGAAGTGCACGAGCTGGGGAACCATCACCCTACCTCCACCGAAGAAACGACGCGCCGTGGACGCCGATCCACGAACAAACGCCGTGAAACCCTCGCCGGCTCGCGACCGCGCCACGAGCTCCCACGTGCCTCCACCGCCTCGATCCTCGCCCGCGTCCTCGCCCGCGCCGCCTCCGCCTCGCCCCCGCCTCGCTCCGTCGACCGCCGGAGAAGAGAGGGGAGAAAGAGGGCGTAAGAGAAGAGAGAGAGTGAGAATAAGAGAATGAGAGGGGGAGAGAGGAAAGGGTTAGTATATATAGGAAAACCCGAAAATTCGATAAATTCAAAAAATTACGAAAAATTACCTCTGCGATCCTCGGGAGGAGCACAACGCAGTGGCACAGTCCCGGAGTCGAAGAACACCACGGTTTGCCCTGCACAGAGTTCCGAAGGCACAACAGGGAAAAACACGTGTAAAGCACAAAATACACTCCGAGACCCGCTAAAATGATCCGAAAAATATCCGAAACATCCGGGACATTACAGCTCTCCCCCCTTAAAGGAATTTCGTCCTCGAAATTCAGGACCTAGCACAAAGTCCTAGGGGAAGAACACTGAACCAACTGCCAACGATGTCAGTGCCCCAGCACAGAAAATCTCGATTCTCACGAAAACGCCAAACCTGAGAGACACAGCCAGACTTACGATCACAAACAACACCTCGCTCCTCGCGCCGAACACACTAGCCAATAGAGCAGGCATATACCAAAGGACACAGTCCAGCGTCACCTCAGACACCACGAAAACTAACATGGCACCGCTGCCACCATCTCGCCCACCGAGGAGACACACCCTCGACACGAGAAACAGGTACCGAACCAACCAATGGTCGACAGACGAAACATACATCAGCCTCACAGCCAGCTGACAGGTCGCACACCCTCCTCAAGGGAGCAACCAAGACAGAGCCTCCACCAGCTCACGCAGCTATCTCATCAGACCGCAACCAGAACATCGGCTCAGCACCAAGAAACACCTCACACATAGCAAGCCGAAAGCCGGACATAACACTGTGCCAACTCCTGTCAGAAGACAAACTTCGACAAAGCCCAGATCCCATCCGAAAAGGCACATCACAGAAACGACCACCAAAGGTCTCGCTGGCATACGGCTCTCGCCACGCTCGAGCCCCGACAACCAGCATCTTCTGTCTGTGAAAAGACCACGCGCCGACGATCACCGACCGCTCGCTCAGGTTCTTCCTTCTTTCCTGGTCCTCCACCGGGTCCGAAGGAAACATTCCAAACCTCGGCAAGCCATCCGTCGACTCTCACACAGACCGATGCCGCATCTCGAGCCGCACTCCTCTCAGACACTGCATCCGAGCTCAAACATCGCGCCAACTCGACCCTCTCGGGGAGCATGACGAAACCAAATGATAAGATCTTGGCGTCTTCAGTCATCACCTCACTCGACTCAGACTTACAGGAGAACCATCCCATGCTGGTCACCAAACCAAGGATAATCATTGCGACACCAACGTCCCGTCAAGGACCACCATCCGACGCAAACCTCACGGAAAAGGCCTCCGCCCACCGGCGTCACTCAACCATCTGATCTCATCAAATTCTTCGGTCAATCCCAGTGGACACCTGCCAATCCCGATTCCGCCCTTACCACAGAGCCACGGGACACCACCTGAACAGTGCTCACGGGTCCCCAAAGCAACAAACATCTCACCGCGGTTGGCTACGAGACTAGCCTTACCAAAGCAACAAAAATAAATGAATAAATAATATATAATAAAACCAACACAAAAAATATATACAATCGGGTCGGTGTATACCTTTTCTAAAAAAGAAAGAAGAATAAGATAAATAAATAATATAATAATAATAATAATAATAATAAATTGGGACAATAAATAAGAAGGGGGAATGAGAAACAAAAAAGGAAAAGTCAGAAAAATGCACATATTTCAAAATCAAAATAACATAGAAGGCTACAACAAATCAAAACAATAGAAAAATTATATAATACCATTAAAAATGACAAAAAAATATAATCAATCTAAACAACAAAAAATAAGATAATAAGATTTAAAACAACAAAGAAGATAATATTTAACATATCAAAATAAAATATATATATATAATCAAAATTGAAACAAAAAGGAGACAAACAAAAAAAAGAAGCAAGAGGAGGTGATCCGACACCCTCACGAGGGGTGAACCGGCACCCTCATGAAGGGTGCTCCGGCACCCTCTGATGCGGGACGAACATCGGACTTGACTCCAATTTGATATGCGATCATTGGACTCTAGACAAGCTCGCGATCGTCCCTAAACGAGGGAAACGTACGGACGTGCGCGGTTGAGAAACCGGTAAGAGCTAGGGTGGTCGGCTCTCTCTCGTGCCTGGATCGGGTCACGGGACGGGTCTCGCTCTCTCACTCGCAGCGGTGAATAACAATAAATAGCGAGCTAATTAACATATCATACTCTCTAGCAGCGGCATAAAGAAATATATATGAAATAAAGTAAAATGCCGAGTAAGGAGCGAACACGATATCTCTAAGCGTCGGGTATGGGGAAGACGATCCCGGCCAAACTTGTACTCCCGGAACAACAATTATTAAGAATTACATAAGTGAATATTTCTACCCACTCCACACAGGGAGGTAAAGGGCTACACAGTAGGACCCGGGAGTATCGGGTTCGGGTTGACAGGTAGCGTTTTGTGTAGCTTTGTCGGCACGCGTACTCACGCACGTGGGGCCCACGTACTGGTCGGTGGGGTTGAGTGAGCCTGGAGTGGCTCCGCTGTGACGGTGGCTCCTGGAGGGACGCTCCCAGGGACGGCGGCTGGCCGGTTCGCCTTGTGGTAGGCGAGGCGGCTCCAATCGGCACTTGTTGGAGTTGCTGCACACGGATCTGGACTTCTATTTTTACAGCGCGCGACCAGGCGAGAACAGCTGCTGCGATCAATCCCGACGTCGGATTGACGCGAAATTGGTGCCGTTGAAAATATGATTCAAAATACTTTGACTAAGGACTATGACAAGAATTTCTATGGCTCCGGATTCTCCTTGGTGGATTTTTAAACACGCTGGTTGACAGACTCCGGAAACTCAGGACAGAGATGGGTTTTCCTAAGAACAGACGTTGACCGTGGCTCAAACTTCGGATCTGGAAGTTGGGCTCTTCATGAAAGTTGGAGAGGAATAAGTAAGGAAGACGAAGATATTTGTTTTGAGATTTATGGTGGAAGTTTGGATGGGGAAACATATTTTATAACACTGGTGGATCGGATCTGGACTGCACAAGACAGATCAGATCTTTGACTAAGTTTCAATTTTTTGGAAGGAAAAAAGAGCTCTTAAATTCGTGTAAAAATTAATGAAGATGGGCTTCAGTGGGTAGACCACCCAGTCCAAATTTGGACTCAATCAGAAAAGGGGAAGGTGGGTTCATGGGAGAAATATTTTGTTGTTGGAACACAAGGCAAAACTGTGGCAGATCTAGACGGCTGGGCAACTTAAATGGAAAGGAAAATTGGATGATGTTCTAAATTCGATGGAAATTTACTGGAGGTTGGGAATCACGTGGGGAACCTACCCTGAAAATTTCAGCTCCAGAAGATCTGGGAGTTGGGAGCTAAAAAACTCAGAGTAAGCCTCTGTCCAGCAGAACAGCACCCTGGACAGCACTTCCGAAGAACGGTCGCGGTGGCTCGTCGGCGACATGAACGGCGGCGGCAGAGATAGAACTCAGATAGAGGGCTTCATACCCTAGAAGGAAGAAGAACAATAGGAGAGAGAGGGGGGTCGCACAAGGCTCTCTTGGCAAATTTCAATAATTTTTCTTCATTAACTTCTACCAAATGGAAAAATACAAGTATATATATAAATTGACAAAATACCAAACTTACCCCTAGATCTAGGATTGGGGAGGGGTAAACGGGGGAGATCATATTTAATTCTCCCATGTGTTTTGACTCAAATAAAATAAAAATAAAAAATATATTAATATATATTAAATGGGGGGCACCCCCTTGACTATGTAGCCTTCATTTTTGAATTTTTTCACCCTTTGTCCCCTTGAATGGTCAAACCATCTAGAAGCCTACCTTGGACATTTGACCAGCTCCACATGGGCCCTAAGACTTAGGTGGACCAATGGGGAAGAAGGTGGGGGCCCAGCTGGTCCTACTAGACTTTTACAAATAAACCCACTAAAACCTAAAGACTCACATTTTGACTTATAAAGTCTTATAATTGTAAACCCAATAATGCAAGGGTATAAATGCAAACTAAAAGGACACAAATACAAAAATAAAATGTACATGCTCGGAGTTGATTCCCATCAATTCTCCCCAGGTGGGAAGAACTCGACCCCGTCGAGTAAGGGGTGCGGCTGCTCGAGTAGCTCGGTAGATCCGTCACCGTACCAAGTAGCGCGGGTACGCTCCACTCCAACTAATCGTCACATGCTCATTCCGTATACACTCGATATGCACAGCTGCTGTGGGAACGAGGCTAATGGTGGACACTCCGGGTGGGGTCACTCTCAAAAGGGAGGAGGCGGCTCGAAGACTCACTAGGAATCACCGCTAGGTCCCTGTAGGTGACTAGATCCGGGACATGGATGTAGAGCTGATCCCATACTCTGGCAAGGCTACAACGCACGCAATAGAGCCGACTTGCCTCATACGCGCAATGGACTGACATCTACGAGCTTGCACAAGACACATGCAGACTCATTATGCATTGACAAATGTATGCATAGACTCCTAACAAACCACACAAAGAAGAAAACAGACTCATGCAGGACCCTAGACTTAATGCGGTGACATCACCCCTAGGTGGTCATCATCCGAGTGCTGCATCATGGGTATCGGTGGGGTCTTCCGAGTCTACCTCATAGAACTCATCAGCTAGTGCCGGATCGGCCTCATAGCTGGCAGACACAATCCCAGAAGGTGGGTCTTCTCCAACCCTCTTGTCCCCAAGGGCTAGTGAGGTACGAGAGGGGCATTGGTTGGCAAAGTGGCCAAACCCCTAACAGTGATAACACTACATTCGAGACCTACTACTCTCTCCGATGAGTGGCCCCTTACCCTTATCCTCCCGATGGACAGGGGGTGTAGTGGGTGTAGGTAACAAGGGAGGAGATATGGGTGCCGGAGGACGGGCAATGGGTGCCGGGGGGCGAGCAATGGGTGCCGGTGGTTGGGGTGGAGGCAGATCGCGTTGCAGGTGCCGGAAGGTGGCGGCGTCTGCGCAGGTGCGCGGTGCTGTGTGTGGCCTCCCGAACTTGTGCTGCTGCTACCTACAGTGCAAAGGTTAGAAAAATAGAAATAACGTGATCGCCAGAGACCTATACCTGGGCCTCACATGAGTAAGAAGATCATGAACGCCTTAGGAACGGGAGAATATGGATTCTTCTGTCCTCGTTCTCGGCCGGCCAAGAACGCGGAGCTCTACGAGTCGATGACGAAGTTCCTGCAAAATTATCCAGCAAACAAAATGAACAAACCCAGTAGACTGTGATTATGTAGTATATGATCTAACTAAAGGAAGAAACGTGCAAATGGGGGTGATCGTACCGGGGAGGGAGGCGAGAAGGGGGATGGCCGAGACTTTCGACCATCCGCCTTCCCTATGTTTTGGGATTGAAAACCTCTTTAAAGATAGGATCTAGGCAAGGCTAATATGCATGGATGCAGTAAAACATGAAGAGATGTAGTAATGTGGGGAACAAGGGAAAGAACGACGGGGTTTGCCCGTCAACCAACAAAGGGCGACCACATGTGTGGCCGCTCAGAGGAGGTGGGCGGCCATGTCGATGGCCGCCCCCTGCAAGCTAGACTCTCCGGTCGCGGAGCTCTTCAACGGCGGGTTCAGCGGCTAGGGGAAGATCGGGGAAGGTTTTCTCTCGTTCTCACAGCTCTCTATGGCTCACCAAACTGACAGAACCTCTTTCTCTCACCAAATGTCCAACCTGTGAGAAAAATGTCCCACCCCCCTCACGAAGTGTCCAACCCCCCCCCCCCCCCCCCCCGAGATGGTTTCAAACGGAGGTTTTGTATGTGGGGGCAATCTCGCTCCAAAAATCATTCGAAAATAGAGATTACGTGCAAGATAGGTGAGCCTGGAACCTCCCGGAATGGGAGCAATTCCGCAGAACGTGCCCGGAGTAGGCAGAACGTTGGGTTGACGGACGGTTGACAGGAGGCGGCCAAAGCTTTGGTCGCCCAAGGGGCTGGGCGGCCAAATCGATGGCCTCCTTGAGGAGCTGGGCGGCCAGCAGTCTGGCCACCTTGGATGCTGGGCGGCCAGCTAGGTGGTCGCCTATGATGGTGGGCGGCCAACAGTTTGGCCGCCCTGGAATGGGCTGGGCGGCCAGGTGTCTGGCCGCCCTGGGTTGTGGGCGACCAGCACCTTGGCCGCCCAGGGATCAGGGCATGCAATGGATAGAATCATATATAGTACCTCAAAGGGACAGGGTGGAGCCTACCTAAACAAGGATGAGACTTCACACAACCAATCAACCAAGGAAAAGGTGTCACTTCAATGATGGCTAGACAAGGGTCTGCGGGATGTCCGAAATTAGGCATCTACACCTGTGGCGGGGCAGGACGAGACCTCGGAGCAGAGTGCTCCTGACGGGCGGGCTCTTGAGGTCGAGCCATGGGGGCCCTCGAGTATGAGCCTAATGAGCTACGTGACTCGATACTACGAAGAGGGATGGGGTCCAACCGTTGGGTAGACTCAAACTCTACCTTGAACTGCTCCATCTCGAGTGCAACCTGATACGCATCCTCTAATTTGTCCACATTGCAGCAGAAAAGCTCATACCATAGGTGGGGTCGCAGACCACGCCGAAAATAGGAGACAGTAAGGGAGCTCTCCTCCGTGACGTCACATCGCAAAAAGTATTCATCGAACTCGGCGATGTACTCCGAGACGGACCGATCTCCTTGGGTGAGACTTTACCATTTGTCTATGAGACGCTGGCGGTAGGAAGTAGGAAGGTACTTTTTCCTAAGTTTGGACCTCATCTCGTCCAATGTCTCTACCTGGGGCTCCTGGCAATGAAACAATAGGTTCTCCATGTTTCTCCAAAAGATTTATGTCTGCCCTAATAGTTTCACCTTGGCAAACTTGACCTTCCGTTGGTCTGACATCTCAAACTAATCAAAATATCGGTCCATACCGGCTTCGTAATCAAGATAGACCCTTGGGTCTAAGGACCCGTCAAAAGTGAGAGGGTCGGCACGAACGATCCTGAGGGTCCGCTCGTCCTCATCCAAATCACGATTCCGTCGTTGAACACGACGGTCACGACCATATCCCCTATTTTCATCCTCGGACTCATAGTCATGCACCTCAGGGATTTGACGTCTGCTAACATCTATCCCTTGAACCCTTGGAGCAGTAGGTCGCTGAACCGATTCCTGTTGGCCATGTGTAGGTGGGGGGGTGCCTCGACTGCGGTTCTCGGGGGTGCCTCGGCTGGGGCTCTCTCTAATGTGGCAACTCTCCCTACCAGACCCTGAACGAACTGGTCTGACTCGACGGCCTTATCCTCTAAGACCTTCATCCTTTCTTCCAGGCATGTGCCTAGGCCATCCACCCGCATATTCAACCCTTCCATTCTATCCACCCGAGTACTTAACACATCTATGCGTGTATTCAACCCTTGCATTTCTCCCATAATGGCTCGGAACATTTCGGCCACCGATGACGCATCGAGACTAGGGACTCGGGAATCCGCCATAGGTGGTGGTGGGGGTGAGTATTGGGTACCCCTACGAGTGGGCATGCAATGGACACAAGGTTGGAATGCACTAACTACTGCAAACTAAGAAACCTAGACTTAAACCAAGATCCGATACCTGGAGGAGTCCGGGGATCCGAAGATCCTCTCACGCGAGTGAATCACCTCCCCGATAGACGTAACCTAATGGTCAGGCGACACCTATTGATATACCGAATAATGGTATGCGAATGAGACACTTAGACCGACTTAGACTTCGACACTTTTTGTATTTTTGTTAAGCAATGACGAATGATTACCCTAGACTCAACTCGCTCTGATACCAAACTGATGCGGGACGGACAGCGGACTCGACTCCAATTTGATATGCGACCCTTGGACTTTAGATAAGTTCGCGATCGTCCCTAAGCGAGGGAAGCGTACGGACGTGCGCAGTTGAGAAATCGACAAGAGCTAGGGTGGTCGGCTCTCTCTCGTGCTTGGATCGGGTCACGGGATGGGTCTCGCTCTCTCGCTCGTAGCGGTGAATAACAATAAATAGCGAGCTAATTAACCTATCATGCTCTCTAGCAACGGCATAAAGAAATATATATGAAATAAAGTAAAATGCCGAGTAAGGAGCGAACACGATACCTCCACGCGCCGGGCGTGGGGAAGACGATCCCGGCCGAACTTGTACTCTCGGAACAACAATTATTAAGAATTACATAAGTGAATATTTCTGCCCACTCCACGCAGGGAAGTAAAGGGTTACACAATGGGACCCGAGAGTAGCAGGTTCAGGTTGACGGGCAGCGTTTTGTGTAGCTTCGCCGGCACGCGTACTCACGCACGTGGGGCCCACGTACTGGTCGGTGGGGTCGAGTGAGCATGGAGTGGCTCCGCTGTGACGGTGGCTCCTGGAGGGACGCTCCCAGGGATGGCGGCGGGCCGGTTCACCTTGTGGTAGGCGAGGCGGCTCCAATCGGCACTTGTTGGAGTTGCAGCCCACGGATCTGGACTTCTATTTTTACAGCGCTCGACCCGGCGAGAACAGCTGCTACGATCAATCCCGACGTCGGATTGACGCGAAATTGGTGCCATTGAAAAGCTGATTCAAAATACTTTGACCAAGGACTATGGCAAGAATTTCTATGGCTCCGGATTCTCCTTGGTGGATTTTTGAACACGCTGGTTGACAGACTCAGGAAACTCAGGACAGAAATGGGTTTTCCTGAGAACAGACGTTGACCGTGACTCAAACTTCGGATCTGGAAGTTGGGCTCTTCATGAAAATTGGAGAGGAATAAGTAAGGAAGACGAAGATATTTGTTTTGAGATTTATGGTGGAGGTTTGGATGGGAAAACATATTTTATAACACTGGTGGATCGGATCTGGACTGCACAGGACATATCAGATCTTTGACTGAGTTTCAATTTTTTGGAAGGGAAAAAGAGCTCTTAAATTCGTGTAAAAATTACTGAAGATGGGATTCGGTGGGCAGACCACCCAGTCCAAATTTGGACTCAATCAGAAAAGGGGAAGGTGGCTTCATGGGAGAAATATTTCGTTGCTGGAACACAAGGCAAAACTGTGGCAGATCTGGAAGGTTGGGGAACTTAAATGGAAAGGAAAATTGGATGATGTTCTAAATTCGATGGGAATTTACTGGAGGTTGAGAATCACGTGGAGAACCTACCCTGAAAATTTCAGCTCCAGAAGATATGGGAGTTGGGAGTTAAAAATCTCGGAGTAAGCCTCTGTCCAACAGAACAGCACCCTAGATAGCACTTTCGAAGAACGGTCGCGGTGGCTCATCGGCGGCACGAATGGCGACAGCAGAGATAGAACTCTGATAGAGGGCTTCACACCCTAGAAGGAAGAAGAACAGTAGGGGAGAGAGGGGGGTCGCACAAGGCTCTCTTGGCAAATTTCAATAATTTTTCTTCATTAACTTCTACCAAATGGAAAAATGCAAGTATATATAGAAATTGTCAAAAGATCAAACTTACCCCTAGATCTAGGATTGGGGATGGGTAAATGGGAGAGATCACATTTAATTCTCCCATGTGTTTTGACTCAAATAAAATAAAAATACAAAACCTATTAATATATATTAAATGGGGGGCACCCCCTTGACTATGTAGCCTTCATTTTTGAATTTTTTCACCCTTTGTCCCCTTGAATAGTTAAGCCATCTAGAAGCTCACCTTGGACATTTGACTAGTCCCACATGGGCCCTAAGGCTTAGGTGGACCAATGGGGAAGAAGGTGGGGGCCACAGCTGGTCCTGCTGGACTTTTACAAACAAACCCACTAAAATCTAAAGACTCACATTTTGACTTATAAAGCCTTACAATTGCAAACCCAATAATACAAGGGTATCAATGCAAACTAAAAGGACACAAATACAAAAATAAAATATACATGCGCAGAGTTGATTCCCATCACCCTCACTGTTCTCCTAGTAAGCTGCCCTTGATTTTCTCTTCTACAAGTGATTAGACATCCTCTTAAAAAATAATTTTCTATTGATTTCATCATTATCATGCCGTCCCACTCGCCTCAGGGCTCAAGCCAGCGATCGCCTTCATCCTGCCACGAGGGGGGTTTCTCCAGGTTGCCTGATAACCATATATCGACGAAAAAGCGAATGTTAACGAATAATAACTTTTAATTATTCACTTTGGGCCTATTAAGGGTTAAATTTCGTTAATTTCATTCCGAGTGTGATGCTATGGCCCGAAACGGGTGCTTTATGTCGTTCATGTTACTATTGATCACTGGGCTTCGCTCTGTGTTGTACTGCCCTAGCTGGAACCCCGAGGATTCCTCCTTTGCAACTGTTTAGCCCGATTCGGTGCTCTTGAATGATGAATAAAGGGAATAAAAATAACGCCTATTACGAGCATGGTCTGGCCCTACAGGTTTGCCCCGCCATGGCCATGACTTGACCTCGCTTCGGGGCCGATAACCCCTTGGGTCGGACCTATTCTTGTTGGGTTTTATCTCCTTTCTTAAGATTAAATCACACTGGATCATTGGCAAACATGTGCATAGAGGACCATCCATGGCGTTGCTGCATTTTCAATAGAAATTAGTCCCGGATCGATGTCTGAATGAGCTTTCTACGATGTTCTTTAACCTTAGACTCGATGGCCCGAGACTATGCCAGTTCACCTTTGAATTATATGCATATGCAACGATGTCAACGGTGAGTCGAAAGATTTGTGCAGACATAATCGAGAAGCCCCTCGGACTGGTAGACTAGTCCTCGAGGGTACTATACTCAATATGGGCTCGAGTGCTGGCACTTCATGCACATCTAGACGATTAAGGGACCGTCTTAGACTTCTACAGAGGAGCACCCGCTACATCCCCCCTGACATACTGTGGGACAGGGGGAGATGATGCTAAAATCTTCATTCTTCGTCGCTCAAATCACAACAAAAACAAGAGGAACATAATTAGATCAAAACAAAAAATGTAAGAAAATCAAAACAACAAAAAATAATATAACAAAATCAAAGCAAAAAAATAACATCCACTCAAAATAAAAATTTAATAAAATCAAAATAATAAGAAAAAAAGAATGTAACAAAATCAAAACAACAAAAAATATAATAAAAAATCAAAACAATAAAGATTACGATAAAATCTAGATAACAAAAAGTAATAATATTAAAACAATCAAGAATAAAAAAATATAAAAAATTGATAATAAAAGAATAATGATGATGATCATAATGAAATAGTTATGAGCGGCGCAAAATTTGATTCCTCATCGAATCAACAAGTTCCCGTTATGGAATATTTTCATTTCTCATCACAAATAATAAAAAATATTTTACATTTCTACGCTTGCATTAATACAGATTTCAGGCCATCAGGCCTTTTCTCCTGGCGATTAATCAAGGATTTTCTCCCCTCAGAAAGATGTAATTAACTTCAATTTGTAATCACATTGTGTGACAATGTTTCATTGCAATCACAATATGTGGCAAAATATCATAATGTGCATCACCGTGTACAAAACATATGTAGATGTAATTTTATGATAACATATACACAATCAAAATTAGTGTAAATATTTTGTCATCAAGATACATAGCAAAATGTGAGAGAGTCTAACGTATCACCAAATAAGAAAATGAAGAGGGGAAAGAGTGACTTCGCCGCTTCAGGGATTAACTGTAAAATAGATAAATGAATATGAGTAATTCACTTCAAACTTAAAGAATGATAATATGAACTTAGAAATGAAAGAATGATAATTTCCATACATATTCTTTAAGCCATAGAATATGGCTCTCAACGGCATCTCCAATTTTCTTCCTCTCTTGATCTTTTATGGCAAGTGGAGCACCAGACTCGTTTGCATAGACAACAAAAATTTAACAATATTATGTTTCAATTTGTCGTCCCATGACCGCTTTTGCTTTATCAACGCTCATCACAAGTCCGGTCCCCACATGCTAATCGTCCAAATCTAACATTTTCACTCTCTTCCCTTGTAACTATGATACATTTATTAACACCATAAAATCAGGACATTATTTTGAGAAACATTCAAAATATGAAATATTTACTATTTTGTATGAAATCAAGACAATGTAAAAGATCAACCTTCTTTCATTTCTTCATTCATAAATCTTATAAGGAAAAGATGGGTTACCATATATTTGATCAAGTATGCCATGCATAGAGATAAACTAAAATGTTTCACAAATGGCCAGAAGATCCATAGGAACTAATACATGAAGTATGAATATGGTATTAGATATACTGAACAGTAGTTTGATTCCCTTTAAATTGCTCATTCTTTTGTGATAAGCTGGTAAAGGCGTTGCTATTTGTGACCTTGCATGTTTTTGTATCTTGTCTGTTTTCTCGAGTTAATTTTCTTTTCTTCTTACTCTAAACCCCAGGCTAATGTGCAATCTACTGGATGGATAAAGTAGAATTCACAACTGATTAGCTTTGTCTTCTGGCCTGTCATTTTTTTTCAGGGCAAACGACATATGCAGGGAATCAAAAACACAAGATCATTAATGCAGAAGATGTGTTTAAACTTTAAAGCACTTGAGGAGATTGAATTTTTGGAGTTAGTTGAACCTCTCAGAGTTTCATTAAAGGGTAAGTGTGTTTTGTTTCTTTTAAGTTTCCTAGAAAATTTGTTAACTTTCTCCAGTAGACATGCCAGAATGTCTGACCATGTTGCCTGTAAGTTTTCACAAATTTATAACAATGAAAAGAAAGAATTAGCTCCATCATTATCAGCACAGATTTTATTGGCATCCTCACTTAGTGTAACCGACATTGCAATTCCTCACATGCATACATGCTAAATTTATAATGGTCTGCATTGTGTGTCAACACTTGTTTATGTCATGGCTACTTGTTGGGTTGATCACTTGTTGGTACTAAGGTGTCAATTGGCTGAGCTGGCCCACAGGCACAGCTAGCTGAACTCAACTTAAACAGGTCGAGGAAAGCAAAAATGGCCTGAGAAATAAATCATGCCCACCAATATATTATCTTCTTGCATCAGATGATACCTTTTGTCTACTTGACACCAATACATGAAACAATAAAATATATGGAATCCACATCCATCCAGTCTGTCCGGATCTGGGTGCAGACATTAAAGGTCATTTTGATCAATATAAAACACTAACCTCTAGGTTCCTTTGTGTTTGAACTATTGCAGAGTACTCAAATTTCAACATTTATTTTATTACGGTTGGTGTAGGACAGGGAATCTGAGATCAAGATCGGCTCTTTTACAGAAGAATCTTCTTTTTTTTCTTTTGCATTGGGAACAATCATCAACAGAATAAATATTTTATTTTTACTAATTTTGAAACTAATAATTTCAAAGTCCAAAGATGCCAGTGTTTTATATCATTACAGATTAGTTCTAATTTCAATCCTATACATGTCATGAAGTGAAAATGTGAGTCCCAAGTGACGGGCTGGAGAGCTTTCCTTATTTCCACATTACTGTAACATCTATGATGGAAGGAATTGCAAAAGACATTTGCAGCTGATGATGTTCTGGGTTTCAGCTTGCCCCAAGCCATACAAGTGGGTACTTTTCTGGATGGAGAGGAGGATTCCTCTAAAGGTTCTTATGAATGGGAGATCAGACCATGAAAATTGTTATTTCATTGAGGAGATGGCTATAGGGATCTGGCCATATTGGTCAAGGGTTCAGTAGACTAAAGAATATTACTTGATCTGTTACTGTTTGAATACTTGCTATTGATGCGCACACCACCGAATCTGATATGTGTTGTATAGCTCCATTTGCTCCCTGGTTATCATATACATGTCATGAACAGTTAGAAAGATTTAAAATAGTATTCTTGAATGTAATTGCACCAACCTGTACAGTAGATTGCTCAACCTTGGCCAGCCTCTCTTCCAATTCCTTCACTCGATTTTTAAATATATTGTTCTCAGCCTGCAAATTATGGTATGTCCCCCACAATGTAGAGGGAGTTGGGCTTGTCCCTAAACTCCTAACACGGCCTGATCTATCCTCACCAAGAACTTGCGCAAATACATCACCTTGCAAAGCAACTGGACGAGGACCGACTGAGCTTGAAGCAAGTTGAGACTACTTTAGATCCTTCAACTTATCCTGTCAATTTATAGTCAAAGCTCAATCCTACAACAGAGGGATAATAACTTATTTATTGTAGAGGGATTTTCTTCGAAAAAACTTACTATGACAGTAGCACATTCCTCGTTGACAGGCTTTCCATCTATAGGCACATGAGTAACTATATATGAATAGATCTGAGCGATCCAAAAAAGTGCCATTCTTTTTGCACTAATGCATCAAAAAAAATGAATGGATTTGTTAGATGCAGTCCAAAAGAAAAAGTAGAGAACTAAATTATTATATAACCTCCAACTTTCAGATATCTACAACTATCCTTGTGCCAGCACAATATATAGAACCATTTTTGTTTGCTCTTATGCTCTTATTCTCTGAAATGTGCTTGAAAAAAAATAAAATGATAGTTGAGTAAATTACCTGCCAATCTTCTCCGCTCCAGACTTTGACCGCCTCTTTTCATTGCTCTAATTTGATTATGATAAACCTATTTTTAACCATTCAAGCAACGGTTGTAACAAAAAAAGGAGTTTATCAGAAACCAAAATGTGTTTATACTTTGTGTTCAGACAGGCCCTTAAAGCCAGTATTCAACAGGTACCAGTAAAAATTCCAAATCAAACATCTTCTCTGAACTTCTCTCTATATTCTCTGACGTTCACTTAGTGCTTCATTTATTATACTCTATTGTTACATTTTCCGCTGCACCCAACAAGGGACTTGCACCTTCCTAAGGCCTGGATTGATTCCAAAATAATCATTACGGGATTTCAAAGTGGGAAGGAAGTCTTGCAAGCAGTTATTGGTGGCAAAAAGGCGTCTTCTTTGCACAATAAATCTGCAACTAACTCTTTTGTACAACAGAAAGAATTCTATAAGAAACCAAAACAAAATACATAAGACCTGAAGAGGGGTAATCTCGCGCTGATCTTGAACCGTGAGATCCGAGGGGAATCTTTTGATCACGGTCATCACGTCTGTATGAACTGCAAGGTAGGAAACGGATCAGAGGTACCCAGGGAGGACTCCTCGGGGAAAACCCTCCGATGCTTAAGTCAGCAAATGTGATAGAGCATGAAGGTGAAGAAAAAGGTAGGAGAGAGGGGGGTGCGAGATTACTCTCCACCAAGATGTGTGGTGGTTTTCTCTCAGGACCATTGCCTTACCTTCTCAGGGGGTCTCCTTGGAGTTTATATAGCAATCCGTTTAACGTAACAGTCCAGGGAGATGAGGGGGCTTCAGGGGGTTATGTCCTTGATAGTGGGCTCATTATGGCGTAAGGACTTTTGCCCTCCCCTATCCTTTGGAATTCCTTGCTCCTGTTGGATGCGTAACGGACACTGGGATGAGTTTTCGACAGTCAGTCCGAGCCAGAGGTGTTCGCTCGGGATTTTGCCTCGAGCGATGGATGTATAGCTCGGGTGGGCCATATTGGGTCCCCGCAGGGGATCTCTTGACCATCCTGTCGCTCGGACTTCCGGACCCGAGGGCCGCCTAGGAAATGCTGCTCCGAGTGAATTTTTGGGCTTTAGAGTAAGTGGGCCCAAAATGGGGCTGTCACTTTTGGGAGTTGGGCTTGATTTGGTCGAATTGGACCTAGTTGGGCCGTGCTCTCGGAAGGTTGATTTTCTCCCTCTACACTTGCCCCCCTCCTACTCTCGAGCCAAGATTGGGCTCGGATGAGTAGTAGTTATGGGGATGATATTGGTGGCTCGGTTTGGGTGAGAAATCATCTCCGGCATGGGCCACTTAATGCGGCTGTCTTGGGAGCTTGTCTGTAATGATGACTCTTTTGAGTCGATGCGAGGAACCCCCTTCTTGGGTTTCGGAGCGTCGCGCCGTTTCTCATCAAGTTCATGGGGAGATAAATATCGCGCGTGTTTGCGTCCCAAATCACCTTCGTTTATGATTTTCTCTTTCCACCGCATTAGTATTTTGGAAGGGCTCATGCGCCACGAGAGAGATCGGGAAGAGCAGCGTCTAGCGGAGGCCTTTGCGGAGCTAGCAGAGATTGCGGCGACGGCGATTCGCCAGCTTCCACCTCCTCCGGGATTGTCCGATTCGGCGCTTTCTTCCTCTTCTTCCAGTTCCTCTCTTTCTTCAATGGTGGAGCAACATCCTTCGTCCGAGATGCGCGAAGCTGGGCTTGGCACAGGAAGTTTGGTGCCGCAGCCCAAGCATCCTATGCGCAGTGAGCTAGGTGAGGCCGAAGTAAAGAGGACGGAGAACCGGTATGGGTTGCCGTGGAAGTATTTCTTCTCTCCGCCGCAGCCTCATGAATCCAACTTGTCCTATCGTCCGGGCCTCTTCTGTACTTTCCTTTTGGCTTGGAAGAGTGGGTTCCACCTCCCTCTTCACCATTTTGTTGTGCGACTACTTTAGTTTTACCGACTAGCTCTGGGTCTCCAACTCGTATACGTTCATCTTTTCTTTCATCTTCCTCTGCCGCTCGTGCGGGCTCCGCACTTCTTTGGATCTTTTCAATTCTTTCTTCGAGTTGAAGGAGCAGACCCACGCGGGTAAAGGTTTCTTCTACCTTCATGCGAGGAGGGAAAGGAGTTGCGTGTCTCTTTCCGCCAAAGACTCTTCTCACAAGGGGTGGAAGACCCAATTTTCTAAGTGGGTTCGTCTGTGGAGGACGCCCCTTGGGATTTCCCGACGGCGATTAATTTCCATCCGTCTATTCCTCCGAAGCAGGCGGCGATTTCTCCGAAACTGGAGGAGGAGATTAGGGTTCTTCAAAAGAATCGCCGGTCGACCGTCGAGTTGATGACCGCGGCCAATATCGAGGACTATCCTTCCCGTGCGTTGTCGTCTCTCGGTAAGAACCTTAGGGTCCTGCGTCGCCACTTCCGGGTCGAGCAGGTGGACTCTTTTCTGATGTGCTGATTTTCGCTGCTCAGACTCGAGGCGGACGAATGACAAGGGGGAACAACCGTCGGAGCAAGAGATCGTCGGCCTGGAGGAGACGCCTGCTCCGAGTGAACCCCACGTGTCTGAGGATCCTTCCAGCGCGAGAGACCGGGGCAAGCAGATTGCTAGGGGAGATGCCTCCGAGCGCCGCGGGGCCAAGAGCAAGGATCCGGGGGAGTGGATGCTCCTGCCTTCGATGAAGGCTCGAACCGCTGAGAAAAAGCGGTTGAAGAAGGCGGGGGTCTCTCGTCCGGCCGAGGAGCATGCTCGCCTGATCGAGGGGCGCGCCCGCTCCGTCGAGGAGCGTCCAGCCGAGGAAGTCCGCTGCCAGGATCTCCCGCCTGTCGAGCCAGAGGCGACTACCGTTGGTGGGGGAGGTGTCGCCGAACCTGACATGCCGCAAATCGAGGCGGCAGCCTCTGAATTTTTGGCCGAAGTTGGTGGGGCGCGGGACGAGGCGATATCCCATTCCGCGTAGAGCGTTATCGTCCTAGAAGTGGGGACGCTGGGGGGGGTGTTTCGGTCCCGGCTCCTCCAGAGAGGAGTCCTCTTCCTTCGGTGGGCGCACCTGTCGTCCGGGCTTCTCTATATCAACGGTGCCGATCCTTGGTGCCTTCGTTGAATCGGGAAGAAATCAGACGCGGTCCCCCCTCTTTGCTCTTTGAGAGGGTCATGGAGGGCGGTTTGATCATGGCCCAGCTGGGGGCCGAGATAACCGATTTCTTTGTTCGGCGGGACAGTGAGGAGAGGTTCCTTTCTCAGGTTCGTGCTGAGTCTGATCGGAAGATCAGTCAATTGACTTCCGAGGTTGAAGTCTCTTGGCGAGAGGCCACCTCGTTCCGGGCTCAGCTCCGGTCGAGCCAAGAGGAGGCTCGGACGCTGGTCGACCAGCTGGCCCAAGCTCGTTATATGGCTGACCTGAAGGGCGAGCTCCTAAAAGAGGAGCGTCAGTCTTAGGTTGAGCGCTCCGAGCAGTGGAGGGCTGAGCGGGAGGAACTTAGCAACCAGGTCCGGGGGCCGAGCGAGTGCGAGAGGAAGCCGAGGTCGTGCGGACTGAAGCTGAGGCGAAGCTGTTCGAGACCGAGAGGAAGTTGCTCGAAGCCGAGCAGAGAATAGCCGAGCTTGAGAAGGAGGCTGACGCGGTCGGCGTTGGAGGAAGGATCGACGGCAGCTCCGAGGGGACGAACAAGACGGGATAGCTTGCTACCTCACGCAGCTCGACCTCACGTCGGACGGTCTTAAACCGGGCAACACTCTATTCTCACAAGGGAGTTAGAGGGAGGGAAAAGCACAAGAGAGGAATGCTCTCACGTACAAGCTAGCTCTCATTCAATTCATCATATTACAAACCTTCATTAGCCCCCCTTTATATAGGGAATGCCATTACATTCTTACCTTTAAACTTCTCCTATTTGCATATATGCCCTAGCCTAATAAAACAAGACTCAACAACCCACCTTTGACTTATGGGTTTAATAAAAATAAAATACACATGTCTTTTGACCAACCTTGCCTAATAAAACAAAAGTAAATATACATGTAGTAATACATGTATTTTACACACGTATATACTCAATACTCAAATACGTACAAATACACACAAGTATCTACTCAGGATGCTAAGTCTTCGAGTGAGTTTCCGAGCCTTAAGCTCGGTGTCGAGGCAGTGCGGCGTCGGTTCCGAGTAGTGGATCCGGTGTCCCCACCAACCCTCCCGGGACGGCTGGAACTCGACTCTATCGAGTAAGGGGGAACACTGCTCTGGTAGTGCTCTAGCAGATCTGGATAGAGGCGCTGGAGATCTTCCCAGCTGATCCATGAATCATCGGAAGGTGGACGGTCCCGCCAGCGGAAAAAGTAGTGCTGGTACACCCTGCTCCGTGTAGTTGTAACCTGCTCATCCAGTATCCTCTCAATGTGCTCGCGCGGTACTCTCGAGACTGTGGGACGCACAGGGGTGGGCTCACTCTCAATGGGAGGAGAAGGCTCGAAAGGGTCACTAGGAATCAATATGGGTTCCTTGTAGGCCACTAAGTCTGCCACATTAAATGTAGAGTTAATCCCATATTCGGGAGGTAGGTCCACAACATAAGCATTGGAGCCAATCTTCCGCAGAATTGGGAAGGGACCATCACTACGGGTTTGCAACTTTTTAAGGGCTCCCGAGGAGAGTCGTTCGGGCTGGACCCGTACCATAACCAAGTCACCTTCTTGAAATTTATGGTGACGCCTATGTGAATCAGCCAGTCGTTTGTAAGTCTCATTACTGAGGCTTATTTGCTTGCTAATTGACTCATGGAGACTCTTGACGTGCTGTGCAAACTCCTCAGCTGACTTGGATGTCCTAGACTCGAGTGGGAGGGGAATGAGATCCACAGGTTTCCTGGGTTTGTAGCCATGCACGACCTCAAATGGACTCATACCTATGGACCTATTGACAGAGCTGTTGTATGCAAACTCGGCTCTGGGCAAGAGAAGATCCCAAGTGTCGGAATGATCCCCTACGAGACACCTCAAGAGATTCCCTAAACTCCTAGTGACGACCTCTGTTTGCCCATCGATTTGTGGGTGATAGGCAGTGGAGAATTTGAGTTTGGTGCCAAGTAAGTGCCAAAGTGTCTTCCAAAAGTAACTAGTGAATCGGACATCTCAGTCATACACTATGGTTTGGGGAAGACCATGCAGACGTACGACTTCATCAAAGAACAGGTGGGCTACTCTAGATGCATCAATTGTTTTGCTACATACAATGAAATGGGCCATCTTAGAGAACCGAACAACGACAACAAGGATGGAGTCATGCTTGTGAGCAGTGCGAGGTAAACCAAGAATAAAATCCATGCTCACATCAACCCATGGTCGATCAGGAACGGGGAGAGGAGTGTAGAGACCAGTGTTCTGTTTGACCTATTTAGCCATTGTGCATGTCTTACACTGGGCTACAATCTTGGCCACATCGTTCTTCAGGCCAGGCCAATAAAAATGCTCCTCCACAGAATGGATGGTCTTGTTGCGGCCAAAGTGACCATCAAGACCTCCTACATGTATTTCCCAAATCAGAAAGTCCCGAACAGAAGTCCTCGGGACACAGAGTTGCTGCCCTCGAAATAGAAAACCATCTTGGAGTAGATAGTCAACAAATGCTGTCGAGGATCCAGTAGACAAGGCAGAGTAGGTAGGGCCAAAATCGAGACACTCTCCATAGAGTTCCTTCATGCGGTCCAATCCAGTGACCTCTACCCGAACAGTGGAAAGAAGGGAGACCCTTCGACTCAAGGCGTCGGCCACCTTATTCTCTTTTCCAGCCTTATGTTTTAGGACAAATGTGAAAGACTGGAGGAATTCTACCCACCGACCATGCCTAGGGTTTAACCCCTTCTGAGAACTAAGGAACTTCAAGACTTCGTGGTCCGAGTATAAGACAAACTCTTGAGGTAAGAGATAATGTCTCTAGTGTCTGAGAGCTTGGACCACTGCATAGAACTCCTTATCGTAGGTGGAGTAACGAAGCTTTGCATCAGAAAGCTTCTCACTGAAATAAGCAACAGGGTGGCTCTCCTGACTAAGCACTCCCCCTATACTTACGCCAGATGCATCACAGGAGACCTCAAAGACTTTGGAAAAGTCTGGCAGGTGGAGGACAATTGCTTTGGTCATGAGCTCCTTTATGACAAGAAAAGCCTGGGAGGCGACTTTGGTTCACTCAAAATTCCCTTTACAGATGCAGTCCGTAATGAGTGCCATAATGGTGCTAAAACCTTTAATGAAGCGTCTGTAGAAAGTGGCTAGCCCATGAAAACTGCGAACGTCATGGACATTCTAGGGCTCTGGCCAATCTACTAAAGCTTGGACCTTGGATTGGTCCACAGACACTCCTTGACTCGAAACCACAAAGCCGAGGAAGGTGACCCGGTCCATCATGAGTTCACACTTTTTTAGGTTGGCAAATAGGGTTTCTCTCCTCAAAGTCTCGCAAACTTCCCTCAAATGGTGAATGTAATCTTGAGGGGTGTGACTATAGATGAGGATGTCGTCGAAGTAGACGACAACAAAGCGACCAATGAGCGGCCAAAGGACTTCCGTAATAAGCCTCATGAAAGTGCTGGGGGCATTGGATAGCCCAAATGGCATGACGAGACACTCATACAGACCTTCTTTTGTTTTGAAGGCTGTCTTCCACTCATCCCCTAGTCGAATCCTGACCTGGTGGTAGCCACTTTTTAAATCAATCTTGGAGAAGATGATGGCTCCACTCATCATGTCAAACATGTCATCGAGACGGGGAATTGGAAACCGATACTTGACAGTGATTTTGTTGATGGCGCGGCTGTCAACACACATTCGCCAGGTGCCATCTTTCTTGGGTGTGAGCAAGGCAGGAACAGTACATGGGCTTTTACTCACCCTGAGGAAACCCTTTTGGATAAGATCCTCGACAATCCTTTGGAGCTCAGCATGCTCCTTGGGGTTTAGTCGGTAATGGGGAAGGTTGGGTAGGGTGGACCCAGGGACAAGATCAATGGCGTGTTGTACATCACGCATGGGAGGGAGTTGTGAGGGCAAGTCTTCAGGGAAGATGTCCTAGAAGTCCTGCAGGATTGCCTGGACTTCAGGTGAGACTTAGACTTGGGACTCCTCGGGGGTGATGGTGACGACAACAGCTCAAATAGGGGCACCCTCGGCAACCTCTCTATTCAGCCCACGAACACCTATGAAGTTAAGGCGCCTAACTGGGTCATGCTCAACCTTAGGGGCCTTAGGAATGGGAGTGACAGGTGTAGGAGAAGAGGGAATAGAAGGCTTCCCTTTAGTGGAGGTTGGGGAATTCTCCTGAATCTTGGGGGATGCAGTGGGAGTGGAGGTCGGACTCTTTCTCGTGACCACCTTTGGGGGTGTCAGGTACAACTGAATCATCTTCCCATTGTGGGAGAAGGAACACTGATTGGACCGACCGAATGTAGTAAAGTCTACATCGTAGATCCATAGTCGTCCTAGGATGATGCTCCCGACCTTCATAGGCACTACATCGCATAGGATTTGTCCTTGGTAGGAATAGAATTGGATAGGAATGGCATATGTAGTGGTGACTGGGATAAAAGTGTCGTCAACGCAAGCCACGTTGTATGGCTTAGGATGCGGGTGTGTAGGTAGACCTGGACGGGAGACAAAGTCTGAAGAGACTGTATTGATACAGCTCCCGTTGTCAAATATTACCTTGCAGGGTTGAGATTTAACCATGATGTAGGTTTGGAAGATGGAGGTTCGACGCTAGTCGTCCTCCTGAGGGTGTGCTAGGATGCAGTGAACTACACCCAACCGTCCATGGCTAGAGCTCTCAGCAATATCTCCCACTTGCATGTACTCGACATGCGTTCCCTCAAATTCCGCATCTAATTCCTCAAACTAAGCGATGAGGTCAGGGTCAGCCTCATACCTCTCAATGAATTCTCCTTCCTGAGGTGGAAGCTCCACAGGCTGGGGGTCGGTGATGACCAAGGCTCGGGTGGGGCAGTTGGTGGCAACATGTCCTAGGTTATGGCACCTAAAGCAACGAACTCCCGAGACAGGATCTGGTTGGGAGGTGCTAGGGACGAGACCATTTCCTTTGTCATCCCTTCTATCAGTTGGCGGAGTGTACTCCAACCTGGGCACGGCAGCAGGTGCAGGTAAGGGATTCCTTATGGCAGGAGCAGTAGGGGCAACGGCCCGAAGTGGGGTAGCCGTGGGGACATAGGAAGTGGAGGGGCCAGCTCTCTCAGTGTAGCGAACCACGGGGTTTCGAGACTCAGGTTGGCGGTAGGTGGGAACCCGAGGTGGGACTACCCTTTGAAACCGCTCGACATCTCGAGCAACCTGGTAGACGTGCTCGAGGGTGTTAACCTCTGATAAGAAAAGTTCCCGTTGGATGCTCTCGTGTAGGCCAGCCCTAAATCGAGAAAGGGTGACGGAGGCATCCTCCATGACTTGACTCCGAAGGAAGAATTCATCAAATTTAGCGATATAATCGTCCATGGACTTTTCATCATGGGTGAGTTTCTGCCACTGGTCTAGAAGACGTTGATGGTAGGAGGGTGGCAAATACTTCTCCCTCAGTTTCTCCTTCATTTCTTCCCACGTGTTTATGGGCTCCTCTCGTCTCCTTGCTAGGAGATTTTCAATATTGCACCAATAAGTCTTGAATTGACCTAGGAGTTTCATTTTGACAAACATCACCCTTGTGGCAGGGGTCATGCGGTGATGCTAATCAAAATATTGATCCATCTCGGTCTCCCACTCAAGATATTTGGCAAGAGTGAGGGACCCATCGAAACTGGGAGCGTCAATTTTGACGTTCCGTAGGATGATCTCCTCATCATCGTAGTCTCTCTTCCGAGGCGTACGATCCTCTTGCTCTCTCCCCTGATTCTGGCGGGTTTGGTTTCTCTCTTCCCCAGGGTTGGCTGCGGGATCTCCTTTGTGACGACCCGGGATCCGAGTACCGGAAAGGAACCGGCGCGTCTTGAATCTCGGCCTGCCAACCCACGAGCCCGAAGACTCGGAAGGGTAGAAAGGGATGGTGTGGGAGTACAAGAGAAGCTGAAACGACCACGGAGATAGCACAATAATCTAAAATAAAATGCACAGGATAATATAAATAAAATAAACTGCTACAAGGTCCACAGAGTCTCATGTCCAAATAAAAGTACAGTCAACAGAAAGAAAAGTGCAACTACACGGGGCATCCCCCGGCTCTGACAGACTGGCGACTAACCCTGGCTAGAAGAACCACGCTGGAACTCGGCGGCTCCTCTCGAAGACCCCGCCTCACCTGAAAAGCAGGGGTGAGCCTCATTTCATTGGCCCAGTAGGGATCCCGCGAATCCCCATCTCGCACGGAAAACGAGAAAGCAGAAGGCAACCCTACCTAACAGGAGTACGGTAGAACCAACAAGCTAAAGTAAATGAACGGAAAAACCAGCTACTCTAACAGTATCGTACTACTGAACCTCGGTCTAACAAAACTGGAGTCCACACCTGACAGTAAACAGGAGCATTACCCACTAGAAGAACGACCGGAAGCGTCCCCTGACGTCTTACACCGCGTCACAAGTGTGTAGCTACGACGCCCCAGGCGTGAGACTCAGACACGCAACAAGTACCACAACAAGGACTAGCTGGGGTCACGCTCGTCAGCGCGTGTCCTAAGCCCCCAGCTGTGTGTGCACACACAGACCATCTGCTCTAGGTCGGGTCCTCTAGCTGGTTTCCCCCCCCACCGGACTCTGGTGGCAAAGGCAAGGGGCCCTACGATAACCAGCCTAAAAACCGCCTCTCACTGGGTCTCGCTCTCCACCACTCCCAGGTGGGTCCGCACCCGCGTGCGCAGGAAGCTACGACTAGTGAACAGGTCACTGACAGTAAGGGCTAACTCACGGAAACCACCGTCGAAGAAACGGGGCTGCACGTACACGGTGCAGCGCAGAGCCTGACGGTCCACCCTTGGGCCGTCACAGGCTGTGACGCGCCTACACTTGCGCGTCACACGGCTCTGACGGTCCAGCCCTGGAGCGTCACGAGCCAGAAGGGAAAACAGACTGTGACGCACCCACACTGGGCCGTCACAGGGCTCTGACGGTCTAGCCCTGGGCCGTCACAAGCAACGATAAAAACAAACTCTAACGCACCCCGCTCGGGCCGTCACAGCACCTGACGGTCTGACCTTGGCGCGTCAGGGTGGTTGGGTCCGCCTGCTCTGACGCGCCCACACCTGAGCGTTACAGGGCTGTGACGCGCCAGGTCTGGTGCGTCACAGGCCCTGAACCCCCAACGATCAAAAATCAACGGTCACAAAGCCAACGGTCAGAAGGCTCTGACGGCCTAACCCTGGACCGTCACAATGCCCTGGCGGTCTGTCGTGGGGCCGTCACAGCCACAGACCCCCCAACGGCTAAAACGGGGCTGTAAAGCACCTACCTGGGTGCGTTACACCGTGTGACGGTCTCTGGAAGAACAGTCACACACACCCGACGGCGGAACGGCGTGAAACATCCAAAAATTCAAACCACGCCTGTTGTGTCCCTATGGTCATTTAAGTTCACTTGGGTAAATCGACATCATTCTACGGTCATATAAGTTTTGTGGTATTCTTGGTTTTGATAATAGCTAAACACTATTCGTCATTGATATTTCCAACTCTCATGTGACTGACATACGTAATGTTTTGTTCATGACAGATATGCAATGTGAAAGTTCAATGTTGCGCCCTCGCACGCGGATCGACCTGTCAAGGGCGATGTCACAAACATTTGATTGAAGACTCAATAACAAAATCTTCAAGACTGTCAAGGGCGATGTCACAAACATGCACGGGCTGCTAATGGAGTTGAACGACGGAGCTGAAGCGAACAAAGGATCGACCCGGGCAAGCCCGGGTTCTGCCCAGCTGGCGGTCGACCGCCAGCACAGGGGCGGTCGACCGCCCCAGCCAGGGATCACCAGTCTACATGTGTTTCAGATGGCGGTCGACCGCCAGCCCATAGCGGTCGACCGCTAGTCCCAGTGATCATCCGTCTATAGTGTTTCTCAGTGGAGGTCGACCGCCAGGAGCTGTAGGTCGACCGCCAGCCCTAATGCAGCCTTGTTTGACTTCGAAATCCACCTCGTGGCCAGCCCCTTTCCATGGATTTGTTTAATCAAACCTTACCTAATCTTCCATGATTTGTGGATCTGGTCTGGGGGGTGTCTATAGACCATTCAAGGTCTATAAAACTCTCACTTGAGGGATTAGAAACCCTAATGCTTCAAGGCTTCAAGAGAGATCAAGGGAGGCCATTTTCAAGGTACTATAGCACCTCCGTGAACAGTGTTTCGGGAGGAAGTTCTTCATCCATCCAAGGTGATTCAAGCCTAGATCTGAAGCTATCTCAATCTCCAAGGAAGCAAGAAGCTATCAAGGCTATCAAGGGTGATCTAAGCTGCATCCTACATCCTCTTCATCAACTCAAGAAGATCAAAAGGAAGATCGAAGCTACATCCATCGTCTTCTTCATCAACTAGAAGAGGTTCAAGGAAGATCATCCCGCAAGAAAGAAGACACCGTCAAAGCATTTGATTCAAGCCTCTGCAACTCAGACAAGATCCTTTTCTTTGAGCATACTCTATATCTTGTTTGAGTGATTTCATATTTGTTCTCTTTTTCAATTCATACAAACAATTGAATCTGAGAATCATCCCTACCGGTGGTTAGTAGGAAGGCAATCGGAGATTGTCCGATCTGCGGTGTTGACGTCCCTACCTGCGGTTAGTAGGAAGGCAATCGGAGGTCTTTCCGATTTGCGGTTCAGTGCGTGGCACTAGTGGAGCCTCACCGGATTTGGTGAGGGGTGGACGTAGGACTGGGGATTCAGTAAGAACCACCTTAAAATCCTTCGTGTTGTGGTTTGTTTATGTGATTGATTCGTTCTAGATGCATGCTTAGATTCGAATCGATATATTAGTTTCTTATCTTATCAAGCGAATCATAGCGTTCTTCGTCTAGCAAGTAATATTCCGCTGCAATTCTTTTTACCTAGCTATATAGAGGGCTACATTGCAAAAAGAGGGGCAGATCTATTCACCCCTCCCCTCTAGATCCGCTGTCCACTACACAACAACGCCCCCATGCCTCCAAAGGAGAGGGGGAAATCAAAGGGGAAGACCCCTAGCATGATTCTAGGCCATCCAAACGCCGAATCGCGGCTCAAATCCATATATCGGGCGAGCTCTCCCCAAAGCATGATTTTGCCCTAACCCGCTTAAAAACGCCCCTCTCGGCTCCTGATCGGCCTAAAAATCATGGGGGAGAAAGGGATGAGCCTAGGGATTCGTCCCCCTACCTCAATGGAGCGAATGCTCCGCCGAATCGACGCCGAAATCAAGGAAGAAGCTTTTAGACCCACGAACGCCCCGCCTCTCGCCGCGAAAAGAACACCACCAGGACCGCCTCGCCGCCGCCGCAGCCGTTGCCGGAGTGAAGGGGGCCGCGTCTCGATCGCCCGAGGAGGAAGAACAGCGCGGGGGAGAGGGTGCTCCAACGGTTGGAAGAGAAGAGGAAGAAGAAGAAGAAGAAAAGGTGGAAAAGGAAAAGATATGATATTTATAGAAAATCTGGAAAATCGAAAAAAACCTGAAAAATAGAAAAATACACCTCCTCGATCCTCTCGACGTGCTGATCGCAACGGTACCACTCGCGGGTAGATGAACGACCCGGTTCACCCGCTACAGGGTTCCGTAGGTGTTTCCGAGACACACGCGGAAAAATCCGCGGACGCACTCCGGGCCTCCGAAACAACTCCGGATCGCGCCGATCCAAACACGAAAGATGTCCGAAACGGAATTTCGGACACAACGGAGTCGGACACTCCGAGAAATCAGATCCGGGACCCACGAAGAAAGATCCGAAAGGTCCGGGACATTACAGCCCTCCCCCCTTAAGCGAATTTCATCCTCTAAATTCAAGAACAAACACAAAAACGAGGGAAGGACTCACGCAAACAAATAAGGATACAGCTCCCGCATCTCATCCTCACGCTCCCAAGACTCCTCGCTGCCAGAATGACGCTGCCAGACCATCTTAACTAGAGGAATAACCTTGTTCCGCAGGCGCTGCTCTCGTCGATCCTCAATACGAACAGGAAACTCCAGAAGGGACAGATCTGAGGTCACCTCAGGCCAAACGGCATCCTCGAGAACATGGGAATCATCGGGCATATACTTCCGAAGCATCGACACGTGGAACACATCATGCACGGCGGAAAGCTCCGGAGGTAGCTGCAACAGATAAGCAACTTCCCCAACACGCTCAACGATGGGAAAGGGACCAATGTAGCGGGGACTCAGCTTCCCACGCCTACCGAAACGCATCATACCCTTCATGGGAGAAACTCTCAAGAAAACTCGGTCTCCCACAGCAAAGCTGAGAGGTCGTCTCCTCCGATCGACATAACTCTTCTGCCGGCTCTAAGCTGCCAACATCTTCTGCCGAACGAGATGCACTACCTAAACACACTGCTGCACCAAATCTGGTCCGGTTAAGGCACGCTCGCCCACCTCGAACCAATCAAGCGGAGTCCGACAAGGTCGCCCATACAACACCTCATAGGGAGCCATACCAATGCTCCAATGATAGCTGTTGTTGTAGGCAAACTCCACCAATGGCAGATGGTGGGTCCAACTCCCTTGCCATTCTAAGCAACACGCTCGCAACATGTCCTCCAAAGTCTGGATGATCCGCTCAGACTGACCGTCCGACTGAGGATGATAGGCCGAGCTGAATGCCAATTCGGTGCCTAGAGCCTTCTGGAAGCTCCTCCAGAATCCAGAAGTAAAACGGGGATCACGATCAGACACAATGGAGATGGGGACTCCACGCAACCGAACGATCCGCTTTACATACAAACGAGTCAAACGATGCACGCTCCAACTGACCTTGACCGGCAGCAATCGCGCCGCCTTCGTCAGTCTATCCACTAGCAACCAGATACTATCATCCTCGCTGGACGTCCGCGGCAACCCAACCACGAAATCAGTGGTCACATGGTCCCACTTCCACGCAGGAACATCCAAGGGCTAAAGTGTGCCTCCTAGTCACTGGTGCTCAGCCTTCACCTGCTGACAGGTCAAACACCTGGCCACAAATTCCGCCACATCTCTTTTCATGCCAGGCCACCAAAACTGCCTCTTCAGGTTCTGGTACATCTTAGCCAATCCGGGGTGCACGGCATACCGAATCCCATGAGCCTCACGCAATACCGTACGCCGCACCTGCTCCTCGGTTGGCACGTACAACCTACCTCTGAACCTCACAGCTCCATCCTCACCAAACTCCACCTCGACCATCGACAGAATACGGGGTAGCTCGGGGTCCGCTCGCTGAGCCTCAGTCACCTGTCGACGCACCGCGGCCGTGACAGTCAGACTCGTAAGGACAGCCGAACCCTGGTCCTGAGGGACCTTGAGCCTAAAAGTCATGGCCGGAACCTGCTCCCAAAGTCTCCACTTCCTCAACAACATCTGACTGACCGTCACTCTCCTACTCAGAGCATCAGCCACGACGTTCATCCTGCCAGGCTGATAAGACAGAGTGAAATCATAATCCTTCATGTACTCCATCCATCTCCTCTGTCTGAGGTTAAGATCCTTCTGCGTGAACACATATCTCAAACTCTGATGGTCAGTGAAAAGCTCAAACCTCTCGCCGTACAAATAATGCCTCCAGATCTTCAGAGCGAAAATCACCGTCGCCAACTCAAGATCATGAACAAGGTAGTTCGCCTCATGTGGCTTCAACTGCCGAGACGCATACGCCACAACTCTCCCATGCTACATCAACACAGCACCGAGATTTACCCCAGAAGCATCCGTACACACCACGAAACCACCCGAGCCAGATGACAACACCAAAATTGGAGCAGTGATAAGCAATCTCTTCAGCTTCACGAAACTCCGCTCACACTCCTCCGTCTAGACGAACGACACCTCCTTCCGCGTAAGCCTGGTCATCGGGGCTGCAATACAGGAAAAATCTTGAATAAATCGTCGATAATAGCCCGCGAGCCCCAAGAAACTCCGAATCTCCGTGACAGAACTCAGCCTCGGGCCGACTGAAGCTGATCAAACAGGTCATCAATCCGCGGTAACAGATACTTGTTCTTAACAGTCGCTTGGTTCAACTGACGGTAGTCGATGCACAGCCTCAAACTACCATCCTTCTTCTTCACAAACAACACTGACGCACCCCACGGGGAATAACTAGGACGAATATATAACTTGAACGAATGAGAAGCACATGAATCAAACAAAACACGAGCCGCACAACCCAAAATCGAAAGAGTACCTTCCACCAAATGCGACACCTCAGCCTCTGCCCTGGTCATGTGAGTCACCCTGCCTCGGGATCTCTGCCTCCCCACAGTGGCTGACCGTGACAACTGAGGGAACTGTCCCTGCTGCTGGTACTGCTGCGGCTGTGATGACAACTGCTGGGGCTGAAATTGGTGCTGCTGTTGAAACTCATGCGGCTGATGCGGTCTCTGCGGACAGTCACGTGCCATGTGCCCTGGCTGGTAACACCTAAAGCAAATCACGGGTGTCGAACACGGTCTATCCGGATGAGAACCACCGCACCTAGGGCAACCAACCCGCGAACCAGTCATCGAACTCTGACGCAGAAAAGTCACCGGCTGCTGAACACTGTCTATCGACTCCTGCTTCGACTCCTTACGATCCTGACGTCTCTTGCCAAAACCAACTTCCTTAAGCAACTTCTTAAGCTTCGATTTAAAGGATGATGACCCTAGCGCAGGAGCCACAGACTGCGACGCCACTGATCCACCTGCTGAGAGCTGGACGGTACTCTGCTGCTGCATCCCCGTCGGCTGGCTGAAATCTGCCTGCACCTGACTAGCACTGCCCTGCCCTCGAACCTTCTGCAAATCTCTCTCCAGCGCCGCTGCCGCCTTACATGCCGCATCCAAAGTGGTCAAACTGACGCAAGAAGGTGATGCCTCAACTCTAGCCTCAGGCCACCCACAAACTGATCGATCTTCACCTCCTCATCTGCCACAATATGAGGAGCATAACGGCCCAACTCGATAAACCTGGCACGGTACTGCATCACCGTCATGTCACCCTGAGTCAGCTCCATAAACTCACGCAACCTCTGCGACCTGACAAAAGACGAACAGAAGGCACGCTCGAAAGCCGTGACGAACTCCTGCCACGCAATCTGCCGAAGAGGACAGAACTGGAACACTGAACCCCACTCTGACGTCCACCAAGTACGGGCCGCTCCCTGAAGACGATGAGTAGCCAACGATACCTACTCCTCCTCGGGACACTCCATCACACTGAAAATCCACCAAACATCATCTAGCCACTCTCCAGCCACCTCAGGATCTGGCTGCCCACTGAAGGAAGAAGCTTTTAGACCCACGAACGCCCCGCCTCTCGCCGCGAAAAGAACACCACCGGGACCGCCTCGCCGCCGCCGCCACACCGTTGTCGGAGTGAAGGGGGCCGCGTCTCGGTCGCCCGGGGAGGAAGAACAGCGCGGGGGAGAGGGCGCTCCAACGGTTGGAAGAGAAGAGGAAGAAGAAGAAGAAGAAAAGGTGGAAAAGAAAAAGATAGGATATTTATAGAAAATCCGGAAAATCGAAAAAAACCCGAAAAATAGAAAAATACACCTCCTCGATCCTCTCGACGCGCTGATCGCAACGGTACCACTCGCGGGTAGATGAACGACCTGGTTCACCCGCTACAGGGTTCCGTAGGTGTTTCCGAGACACACACGCGGGAATCGGAAAAACACGCGGAAAAAGCCGCGGACGCACTCCGGGCCTCCGAAACAACTCCGGATCGCGCCAATCCGAACACGAAAGATGTCCGAAACGGAATTTCGGACACAGCGGAGTCGAACACTCCGAGAAACCAGATCCAGGTACCACGAAGAACGATCCGAAAGGTCCGGGACATTACATCCTTCCTCTTTTTTCACAAGATCCTCTAGGGCTTAGATTCTCTCCCCTAACTCGGCTCGTAATAGGCCTATGGATTCTTTAAATTGAGCCATAAGGTTATGCTCGAGTTGGGCCAACATAGCATTCACGCTCTTCTGATCCATGGGTGATTGTAACGTTGAAGGGCGCTCTAGACGGCCTGATGAATTCTTAGACTAACATGGCATGCACGGACTTGGACCTAGATGATGCAATCCTGGGACCGAAGATTAGCAAGGCTGAGACCCAATTTGTTGGCTAATAGGTAAAGTGTCAATTCGAAGGGACCGATCATGGAGAGTTGCTCGCCCGTAGGCGGAGTAGTTGTGGAACTACCTCCTGACAATTAGGGTACCCTAATGCGGCAATTCTAGGGCTAAAAGGATAGGTGCATACAAGCTCTCTCTCCCCGTCCACAGTGATGCACTCAGGAGACTGGTTGTATGGATATGGCTCTCTCTTATTTCGTCGCGCGGCAATTGAAAAGATACTAAATAAGCAAGAGATTGGAGCACGCACCTAGCTAGACTGAAAAGTCTAACTCTGACCGGAGACGAAGGCGAGCGGGGACGTGCGTGCCCGCACGGCGTCGACGAAGCTTCACGGTTACAATGAATTCACTCCACGTAGGGAGGATTTAATTATTACAAAATCACTTAATTTAAAATTTTCCCGCGCAGGGAGACTTACGGACACTTTTCCCCTAAAGTGCGGAACGTCTGTTGATGACCGGTCGGTCCGGGCATTGCTTCAACTGTCGTTTGCGGACTTGGGTGCCATATTTTCCAATTAATCAATATATGTAAATATATATAGATATATAACTACTAAAGTATATATATATCCCTTGATATTATATATACATAATAGTCATATATATATATATTCAACAAATGTTATCCTTCCTTTTTTTTCAAAACCCCTTTTTTTAATCAAATAATATATATATAGATATATATATATATATAATATTATATACATCCCATATATATTATATATATTTAACACCTTTTTTTCAAACTTTAACCTCCTTTTTTGACTTTTTTTTTCAAACCTTACCTATTCTTCCAACAACTTTCAACCTCCCCCGGTTGTCAACAAGGCCGACAGGGTGAGCGGTCAAAGTGGATGGCTTACGCGGTTGGTGGGCTGCAATGGGATGAGGGGGCTTCCGGCGGAGAGCATTGCAGGGTAAGGGAGCGGCTGGCGTGGGCGGCTGTGAGCTGGAGAGGGAGGCGGTGGATGCAGGGGGGGTTCGCGCAGAGGAGGGTGGCGTCCGGCGATCGTGCAAGTGAGAGGGGGGTGTTCGCGCAGAGGAGCAGGCACGACGGTGGCGGGAGGGTGCATAGGGGGTGGCGGGCGCTGGCGGGGCCAGCGCAGGCGGGATTGCAGTCGGCCGCGGCGAACGACGGCGGCAGGGAGCTAACGATGGCACCGGCGGGGCGAGCAAACACGTCAGTGGCGGCCGGCGGGAGCAGGCGGCCGCGTGGGTGGACTGCCGCGACGCAAGAGAGAAAGAGAAACAGAGAGAGAGAAAGAGAGAGAGAGATCGGGAGAGAGAGAAAGAGAGAGAATCAGAGAGAGAGAGAGAGATTCACGGGAGGGGGGTTTGATTAAAAGGAAAAAAAATTCCTTCTTTTTTTCTGCTTCTCTCCTCTTCTTTTTTTTTCTCCTATTTTTCTCTCTCTTTTTTCTCTTTCTTCCTCTTAACCGTAAACTTGCTATGTATATATATTTTTTTCAACAGAGAAAACTTCTGCTTTTTTTTTCTTCACTTCTAGCAACCGAAAGAGAGAAGAAGAGACGACGGGAACGTCAGGGTCGACGGAGACGCCGTTGTTGGGCTCTGATACCAAATTTGACGCGGTTGACGTCGGAGGAAGAATCGACGGCAGCTCCGAGGGGACGAACAGGATGGGATAGCTTGCTACCTCACGCAGCTCGGCCTCACACCTGACAGTCTCACACCGGACAACACTCTATTCTCACAAGGGAGTTACAGGGAGGGAAAAGCACAAGAGAGGAAGGCTCTCACGTACAAGCTAGCTTCCATTCAATTCATCATGTTACAAACCTTCATTAGCCCCCCTTTATATAGGGAAAGCCATTACATTCTTACCTTTAAACTTCTCCTATTTGCATATATGCCCTAGCCTAATAAAACAAGACTCAACAACCCACCTTTGACTTGTGGGTTTAATAAAAATAAAATACACATGTCTTTTGACCAACCTTGCCTAATAAAACAAAAGTAAATATACATGTAGTAATACATGTCTTTTACACACGCACATACTCAATACTCAAATACGTACAAATACACACAAGTATCTACTCAGGATGCCGAGTCTTCGAGTGAGTTTCTGAGCCACAAGCTCGGTGTCGAGACAGTGCGGCGTCGGTTCCGAGTAGTGGGTCCAGTAGTGGGCCTGGTGTCCCCACCAGTGGCTGAGCGAGCCGAGGCGAGGGCGATCGAGCGATACAGAGGCTCGGAGGGCTATCGCGCAGCTCTCGAGGAGGCCGCTTTCTCGTATTACGAGCCAGGCTACCGTCGGGGGCTGCGGAAGGGGTTTGCCCAAGGTTACCATCGAGCGGTCGTTGAGGCCCAACAGCAGGTGATCGACGAGCTTGTTTTTCCTTCCGAGTAGCATTACGACTCGAACGCGGAGACTACAGATTCTTCCTCTTCGACGTCGAGCGAAGGAGGTAGTGGGGATGCCTGCAGCTTGGCAGAGGGATAGATCGCCAACTCCGGTCACCTCTAGAGGGCACGTTGTCAAGATAGTTCCCACACAAGTGGGGTCAGTGTCTGGACCGGCCGTCACAGAGGGTACCAAGGGCAGATCCCTTGGCGCTGAGGATCCCTCAACTACTGATCTTCAAGAAAGACCGCGGGGCTCTCAGAGTGCCGCTATTTCCAAAGACTAGGGGGGAATTGTCCCCTTTCTCTTTTCTCTTTTGCGTGCAAGGTTGGCCCTTGCGATATGTAATGGCAGCAATATTTAATACAAAATTGACTGTTTCTTACCGCTTTTGACGTGATTTGACCATCGTATCTGCAGTTGCTAAAAAAGGTGGGGCTTTTATTTGTGGATATCTCGCGTGCGGCTACTGTCGTAGTACTGGCGCCTTTCCGACTTTCCATGCCTTGAATGACTTGCTATTTCGCGCGTCCCAGGGGCGAGGTCATTGGAGGGAGAGTAGTTGCCTCTCGAGGAAGAGTTGCCGCCTTTCGCGTTTTTTCTAGGGGAGGAGCATTTAAGGCGAGTGTTCCCCCTGTTGGCCTATAAGAAAGGTCCCGGAGGGCGCCTCCACTCTTCTTCAACGCTTAAGGCTTTTATTGCAGTTCTTCCTCTTTCTCCCTTCTCGCGAAGTGCTTGTCTCTGTGCTGGGAGTTATCAGCGAAATATGGAAGGCGATGTGGAAGACGATAATCTTGGCGGCCGCCACAGGCGCTCGTGCTACTTCGACATGGAATAAGGGACAGCGGTGGGCGGGCGGCGTGCAATAAGGGACAGCGCATAATAGCGCGCCTGTTCCCGGCTGCTGGACCGCTGCCACCATCTTAGGAGGAAGGTAGAAGCAGAGGGAGGTTCGAGGGAAACAGGGCGTCTGACATGGCGGCCTCGTCCTGCTCCTTCCTCACCTCGGCCTGCTTCTCCCTCCTCTTCCATCCCCGCCGTCCTCTTTCTCCCGCTTCTGCTCTTCCACCAACTTCTTCCCTCTTCTTTCACTCTTTGGAGGATGCCTTCATCCTTGCTCACACCACTTATGGGTGCTTGCTTTCTGTTTGGCTTCCGTCCTCCTTCCAAAGAGTTGGCAGAGGAGGTCTTCTCTTTTTCCTTCCTTTTCTTCCTCTGATACCTTTCTTCTTTTTTTTTCTTTCATTTCTGAGTTTCTCGAGCGAACGAGGTCAGCTGCCCCGTTATCCGAGCCAGTTTCTACACTGGGTAGAGTCAGTGGCTCGGTCTGGGGGTGCCAACCATGTCCGCGTCGAGTCATCAGCTCGTGTTGTAGTATCAGTGGATGTAATATTTTTGCTTTTGATATGTGCTGTATTGGCTATGGTCTATCTGATGTATGAAGAGACATTAATGAAAGGAAAATTGGTGCCATTGATTGCTTACATGTCTGTGAAAAACGCAAAAGTAGAACTTTCGTAATGTTGTTACATTCCACGTCCAAGGGATAGACGTTCCTTCCATGGTGGACAATAGATATGCCCCCTTCCCGAGCGTCTCGACCACTAGGTAGGGACCTTCCCAGTTAGGGGCCAACTTCCCCGCCGCCTCCAGTGGTCGAGAGGCTTCGGCTTTTCTTAGGACGAAGTCTCCTGGATGGAAAGGTCTGTCTCGAACTTTGGCGTTGTAATATCGAGTAAGGTGCCATTGATATTCCATGGCTTGGATGCTCGCGATCTCTCTTATCTCGCTTGCCATATCGAGGTTTTCTAGCAGTTTTTGCTCATTTGCCTCGGGCGAGAAGTTGATGACTCGGAGAGATGGGCTACTGACCTTCAAAGGAATCACGGCGTTCGTGCCGTACACCAACTGAAAAGGAGTCTCACCGGTGGCGGTTCTTGGAGTAGTTCGGTGCGACCATAGTACGCTTGGCAATTCCTCAACCTAGTTACCCTTGACCTTACCGAGCCTGGCCTTAATACCTTTTAGTGTAGTTTTGTTGACATTTTCGACCAGTCTGTTAGCCTACGGGTGGACTACCGAAGTGAAGTGGTTGCGAATATGAAGGTTGACGCATTTGTTCCTGAAGTAATGGAAATCAAATTGCCGACCATTATCGCTCACTATCACTCGGGGGATGCCAAAGCGACAGATGATCGATTTCCACACGAAACTCCATACGGCCGACTCGGTAATCCTAGCAGTGGCTTCGGCTTCAATCCATTTTGTAAAATAATCGATGGCGACGATGACGAACTTCTTCTAGGCTCGGGCCATGGGAAATGGCCCCAAGATGTCGATCCCCCACCGAGCGAAGGGGTATGGCTCAGTAAGGGTGACGAGCTCCGAGGCGGGTTGATGGACCAGATAGTCAAAACGTTGGTATCGGTCACACCTTTGTACGTAGGCTGAGCAGTCACGTTGGAGAGTGGGCCACCAGTAGCCTTGCCGCAACAAGATCCTGGCGAGCGCTCTCCCCCCTTGATGTGCGCCGCAAACGCCTTCGTGGATCTCTTGAATTGCTCGGCCGGCTTCCTCGATGCCGAGGCACTTGAGGAGGGGACCAGAAAAAGACCTTCGGTACAGGGCATCATCCAAGATGACGAAACGCCAAGCTTGATACTTCAGTCTTCGAGCGTCCCGAGGGTTAGAGGGCTCTCGGTGAAGAGAGGCGATCTCTTGCTGGTCCTGAGCTGGAGGAGATGATCACCGAACAGTGAACTGCAAGGAAGGGAAACAGATCAGGGGGCCCAGGGATGATTCTTTGGGGAAAACCCTCCGATGCCTAAGTCAGTAGAGCAGTGGTGGAAGCTATGAAGGGAGGAGGAAGGAGATGCACGAGATCCCTCTCCACCAAGGTGGTGAAGTGGTTCCTGCTCAGGGAGTCTTAGGCGTGTGTTGGCCTTACCTCTCGCTGGAGGGAGTCTCACGTTTAAATAACGCGCCAGCCTTATGAGTCCCGTAAGCTGAGGAGTTTTAGGCGGGGGTTACGCCCTCGACATGGGCTCTTTACGTCCTCATCGTGGGCTCTTTATAGCCTTGAGGAGTCGTGGGCTCCCTTATCCTCGTAAACTCCTGCTCAAAGAGGGCTCTCAATGGCAGCGTGGATAAGCATCTATCGATCGACCTAAGCGTGTAGAGTGCTAGCCCTGTCTAGGCATAGCTCGGGTGAGGTTCGGTCGGAGTGGGCGCTGGGCGCTAGCCCTTATCCGGGCGAGGGGGATAGGTCGGGTGTAGATCTTCCTCCGACCGGATCGACGCTCGGGCCTTCCGAGCCTAACGGCCGCCTAGGAAGTGCTTGATCCCGAGTGAGCTTATTGGGCTTGCTAAGTGGGCCCTGCGGGGCGATCACTTAGATGAGATGGGCCTCGTTTGGTCTTGCTGGACCTACTTCGGCCGCTCTTAGATGGGCTATAGAAATCTCCCTCTCCACTTGTCCCCCTCCTACTCCCAAGCCTCGGTGGCCTCGGAAGAGTAGCCGTTGGGGTTTTGGACCAGCGTGGCTCGGGTGGGAGGAGATCTGGCAGTGTTAAGAAGCCACATGTCGTGGTCACCTAGGCCCGTAATGATGATAATCCTGATGGAATTGAAACGAAGGGGCCCCCCTTTCTCGGAGGGTGGAACGACGCGCCGCCTTCCGCGAGGGGATATAAGCGTTGTGCGCCTTCTGTCGTTCCATACTCTCTCCATCTTAGGGTTTTGCTCTCCTTCGTATTTGCTTTCGGGGCTCTCTGATGCGCCGTGGGGATACTGCGGAAGAGCAAAGACTTGCAGCGGTGTTCGCAGAGTTGGGGGGGATAACTGCGGAGGCGGTCCGACAACTTCCCCTTCCTCCAGAGTCTTCGGAGTCTCGGGAGCCTTCCCCTTCAAGATCCTCTTCAGATTTCATGGCGGACCAGCGTCAAGAGGTCGAAGATTGGGAGGATGAGCCTGAGGCGAGGGCGACGGTGATACCGCCGGTTCCGAACTACAGCGAGCTGGGGGAGGCGGAGGTGAAGCGGCTGGAGCATCAGTTTTGCCTGCCCTATCAGTATGACTTCGCCGCGGCTACCCCATACGAGACGAGCCTGGATTCTCATAGGGGCCATTTCTGCTCCTTCCTTCTGTCGTGGAAGGGTGGGTTCCGCCTTCCCTTCGAGCCTTTTGTTCTTAAGCTTCTCAATTTCTTCCAGTTGGCTCCCATACAGTTGGCAGCCAACTCTTATCTTCTTCTTTCCGCCTTCCGCATTCTCTGCCTCCAGTGCGGGGTTCCCCCTTTCTTGGACCACTTTCATTACTTTTTTGAGTTGAAGGGACATTCCTCGACTGGGAAGGGCTTCTATTTTATCTAGGTGAGGCGGAACAGGAGCTGTATCTCCTTAGCCGTGAAGGATTCTTCTCACAAGGGGTGGAAGACTCAGTTCTTCTATGTGGGGATTTTTTCGGTGGAGGAGTCTTGGAGGTGTCTCGTAATCCCCAACTTTCACCCGAACATTCCTCCGAGGCAAGACGAGTTCCTTCCGGATGTGGAGAAGTATGCGGCCATTCTGATGAAGCATCGCCAGTCTACGGAGGATCTGGTGACTCCAGAGAACATCGAGCGATGTCTTCTCCAGCAGCTACGGCCGGCAGGTGAGGGCACCATGAATCAATTTTCTCGTCGGATGATGAAGCCATTTTTCTTTTCTTGACCATGTCTTCTTTTGCGCAGACACCAGGCGGCCGGCTGCGGAGGAGGAGCCTGTGACCGAGCGGGAAGTGACCGATCTGGGCGACGATTCGGCGGCTGTTGAGTCGCATGCTCCCGAGGGTCGCTACCGAGCCCGAGATAAGGGCAAGGGGGTGACCCATGATGGGTCTTCCAGGCCGCGGGGGTCCAAGCGCAAGGATCCCGTGGAGGGGATGAGACGGGACGTCGTGAAGGCCAAGAAGCGGGCCAAGAAGACCGGGGCCATCCCCGCAGTCGAAAGTGGCTCTAGCTCGGCTCTCCCCTCTACCGAGCGTGACAGGGCCAACCCTATTAGGCCGGCTCTCCCATCTGCCGAGCAAGAGGGGGCAGAGGAGGCCAAGGCCGTCTCTTCGGTTGGCGGCGGTGATGGCCCGGCTCTCCCCTCTGTAGGAGCCGAGGGGGTCTCTGTAATTGAAAACGCGTCTAGGCGGTGAGGCAGGGCGAGGCGCCTTTCGCCCGCCTCACGTCGTCCCGGCTCACCGAGGCGAGCTCCTCGCGCGCGTCGGCCGCCTCCTCGCGCCTCGCCCGCTCGCCCGCGCGCCTCGCCCGCTCTACCGCTCGCAAGATCCGCATATCGGGTCTCAACGACCCGATAAACGAGTCTGTCCTGTTAACTCCCCCCCCCCCCCCGAGGGTTTCGACTGTGGGTTTTTTTTTTGCCTTCGTTGCTTCCACCTCCGCGGCAACGGCGACTGCGGGTGTCCTCCCTGCGGCGACTGCGAGTGTCCTCCCTCCGACATCCGGCGAGCGGCAGCGGCGACAGCTTCCTCGGGCGTGCGGCAACGGCAGCAACTTCCTCTGGATTCATCCGGCGTGCGGCAGTCCGGCGTGCGGCAGCAGCTCCGACTTCCTCCGGCCACTCTCACTCTCTCTGATCTCCCACTGTCTCTCCACTCTCTCTGATCTCCCACTGTCTCTCCACTCTCTCCGATCTCTCTCTCTCACTCTCTCTGATCTCTCACTGTCTCTCCACTCTCTCCGATCTCTCTCTCACACTCTCTCCGATCTCTCATTCTCACTCTCTCACTCTCTAACTCTCTCCGATCTCTCACTCTCTCACTGTCTCTCACTCTCTCCACTCTCTCACTATCTCTCACTCTCTCACTCTCTCACTCTCTCCAATCTCTCACTCACTCTCTCCGATCTCTCACTATCTCTCTAATCTCTCACTCTCTCCGATCTCTCACTCTCACTCTCTCCACTGTCTCTCTGATCTCTCACTCTCTGTCTCTCTGTCTCTCCGATCTCTCACTCTCATGGGTGGCAGTGGGCTTAATAGGCTTATATATGTTATTATTGTGCAGAGTAATCGACAATTGGCAGTGGACACTCATTCGTGCAGGGTAATCGACATTTGGCAATAAATAGTCAGTATTTTTTTAAATTGGGTGTTTGATTTTTTTTTTGAGTTATTAACTTATTATGGCAATATGAATTAAATTTGTTGTTTAATTTTTTTTAAAGATGTCTACGCCTACACCACCTACTTCTGTGTCTGTTTCTAGTGGTGCATCGTCAAATGCAAGCACACAAGGGCCCAATGTAGAAAAGGGCAGACCAAAGGACATTGGGTGGAAATATGGAACCTCTGCCAATCCACAAAATAGAGATGAGATAACATGTAATTTTTGTAAAAAAGTGTGTAAAGGAGGGATTTATCGGCTGAAGCAACATATAGGCGGCCTAGGTACAAATGTGACAGCTTGCCATAAGGTTCCCGTGGATGTGAAGATAGAAATCCGGGAATACATGCAAAATGCCAAGAAAGCTAAAACTGAGAAGTTACAAATGGTGAGGGAGATGGAAGGTAGAGATAATTTGTTGAATGATTCATGTCAATCTCAATCGCTGGAAGTTAATATATTTTATGACATTATTTCAAAGCCACCACGGATGAAGGGCCCTCTGGACAAGTTCTGCACTCCTGATCCAGAACAAGTGAAGTCAGTAAGAGATAAAAAATGGGAAAAGGAACATCGGGATAGGGTTTCCCAATATGTGGGTAGATGGTTTTATCAAGCTGGCATCCCATTCAATACTGTGCGTCTACCTAGCTTTCAAACAATGTTGGAAGCCGTAGGACAGTACGATCCGGGATATAAAGGGCCTAGCTATCATGAGATGCGTTAGACTCTTTTACATAAGGAGATAAAATCAACTCAAGAGTTGGTGGAAGCCCAAAAAGAAAATTGGATGAGATATGGTTGTAGCATCATGTCCGATGCATGGACAGATCGGAAGGGACGGACACTGATCAACTTTCTTGTGAACTCTCCAGGTGAGATTTTTCTTTCTCTGTCTCTCACTATCGATTATTCAATATATTTTCTATTTCTTTTTCATATGTCTCTCAATGTCATTATGTCTTACTCTCTTTCTCTAGGTGGGACTATTTTCTTGAAATCAGTTGATGCTTCTACACATGTGAAAGATGCCAAATTGTTGGCAGATTTATTGGACAATGTTATTAAAGAAGTTGGTGTTCAACATGTCATCCAAATTGTGACAGACAATGAGTCAAGTTATGTGGCAGCCGGAAAAATGTTGATGGCAGCCCATCCTCATTTATTTTGGACACCATGTGCTGCCCATTGTTTAGACTTGATGTTGGAGGACATTTCCAAATTGTCTCCAATGAAAGAAATCATTCGTAGAGCCAAATTGGTTACTGCATTTATTTATGGGCACACAAGGATTCTTGCTATGATGAGAAAGTATACAGATGACAAAAATCTTGCACGTGCAGCTGTCACTCGCTTTGTCACCAACTACTTAAATTTACAGAGTCTATTTGATTGCAAAGATGGCTTAAGAAGAATGTTTACATCTACTGATTGGCTTGCTAGTAATAATCGGTGGGCCAAAAAAACTGAAGGGAAGAAGGTAGAGGGCATAATCTTAAATACTTCTTTTTGGAATGACGTGGCATATTCGTTGCAAATATACAAGCCCCTTGTTATGGTTTTACGATTGGTTGATGGAGAAAAGCCAGCGATGGGCTACATTTATGAGGCTATGGATCGTGCAAAGGAGAGTATTAAGAGTGCATTAAATGACAAGCTTGACAAATATGATCCAATATGGGAAATCATTGATAGACGGTGGGACTTTCAAATGCACCGTCCTTTACATGCAACTGACCTTTATCTTAATCCAGCTCTTTATTTCTCTACTTCCCAAATTAAGTATGATCAAGAAGTTAAACAAGGGCTATATGATTGCATTGAAAAGCTAGTTCCAGAACCCTCATGCCAAGATGCAATTTTCAAGGAGCTTGCAGCTTATCAGTATGCTCAAGGACTATTTGGGAGAGAAATGATCATTAGGCAACGCCCTTCTATGGTTCCTGGTATGGATGTTTTTCTAAATTTCTTATCTAATTTTCATTGCAATCGCGGAGTAAGAATTATTGTGAAATGTGAATTGTAATCTCTTTGTGATGTAGCTACATGGTGGTTGAACTTTGGAACCGCCACACCAAACCTTCAAAAGATAGTCATTCGGATCTTAAGTTTGACATGTAGTGCATCTAGTTGTGAGCGCAATTGGAGTACATTTGAACATGTTAGTTGACTAATTTCATATTCAAGTACATAAAAAATTAGTGTTTTTTGTTTAATTGGTTGCACCTAATATACTTGTAGGTGCACACAAAGAAAAAGAATAAGTTGGAGCAAAAGAAGCTGAACGATCTTGTTTTTGTGCAATATAATCAACGTCTCCATGCTCGTCATTTGCGTGTTCAGCGAAGTGACTATGATCCTATTTCTTTGGATGACATTGATGATTGCAATGAGTGGATAGCTAATCCGCCGGAAAATGAAGATTTTGTGGATGAAGGAGAGGACCTCACATGGCTAGATGTTAAAATCGCTGCCGGTGTTAATGAAGAGGAAGTGCCAAGCACAAGGGCGGGAACCAAAAAGCGTCATCTAGGAAAGGGAAAAAGCGATGCCACATCTCACTCCATAAATGTGAGAGATGTTGATTCCGAGGGGACACAATCAGAGAATGAGAATGAGCTTCCAAGTGATAGCTCCTCCTCTTTTATGAGTGATTTATGATGAGGAGGCATGAGAGTTGAGAGAGATTTGAAACACTTTGTGTTATGGGATTATGTAATTAACTTGTTTGGTTGTTTAACTATTTTTATTTTGTTATAATATTGCACTTGTTAGTTGTATATGCAGTTTTATGATATTTCTTGTTTAGTGTATATGTAGTTTTATGATATTTCTTGTTAGTGTATATGCAGTTTTATGATATTTACTGTTCAAAAATATATATTTTTGTGATATTGTGACATATAATTTTAATTTTACTTTTTTATTAATTTCTCGCCTCAAACGCCTCGGCCATCGCCTAGGCTTTTGAGGCGTGAGGCGCCCCCCTGGTCGCCTCGCTCGCCTCACACCTCAGACTACATAGGAGGGGGTAGGGGCCGAAGCGGGCGACTCCAGGGCCGCGGCCGAGGCTGGAGCGTCGAGTGAGGCAGGCGACGCTCCGGGTGGCGACGTGGGGGCCCAGCCGATCGAGGCCGGGGGGTCGCGAGGAGAGGCGACGCAGCCCCAACCGACCGAGGCAAGAGGGGCGGATGAAGCAGCGGCTCAATCTGGGCCGGCCGGTGGGGCTCCCGGGGAGATGTCGTTCGGAGGGGGGGGGCTATTCCAGCGGTTCTAGAGAGGCTGGGCATCCAGGGCCCTCTGTATCAGAGATGTCGCAGCATAGCTGCGAAGGTGGTGAAGGGAGGAGACAGGCAACGCTCTCCACCCGTGGCCCTCGAGATGGTTATGGAGGGTGGCCTGATCCTGGCCCAGATGGGAGCCTCTCTGGCTGAAGCTTACGCCCGATCGGAGACAGAACGGGCGAACCTTGCCTGGACCATTGGCGCGTCCGACGGGAAGATAGCTCAGCTCACCGAGGAGCGTGACGGGCTTCGACAGGAGCTCTCCTCGGTTAGAGAGCTGGCGAGGGCGAGCCAGGCGGAGGCCCGGACACTGACCGAGCAACTGGCTCGGGCCCGCGAGTCGCTCGAGAGGAAGAGCCGGCTCCTGAAGGAGGAGCGCATGGCGCGCGCCGAGCGAGATGGCCAGTGGGAGGCCGAGCGCGCTGAGCTATTAGACCGAGCGGAGAAAGCCACGCGTCTTCTGCTGGAAGCCGAGGCTGATCGGGCCGAGGCGGAGAAGCAGATAGTCGAGGCAGAGTGGAGGTTGGCCGAGGCGGAATGGGAGAAGGCCAAGCTCGCTAGCAGGGTGAGATCGGCCGGGGCAGAGGCACTCGAGCAATACAAACGCTCGGAGGCCTACCGGGTCGATCTTAAGGATGCTGCCCTCCCCTATTATGAGTTAGCACTTCGTCGGGACATCGGTAAGGGGTTCAAGCAAGGCTACACCCGGGCCATTTCCTACGCGGAGGAGTAGGCGTCCGGGACAGTCGATTTCCCGTCCGGGCAATGCTACGACTCGGATTCGGCGTCCTCCGATTCCTCTGATTCGGCGTCGAGGGAAGAAGAAGACCAGGGGGACTCATCTTCGTCCGAGGGGTCGCCAACCCCGGATGCCTCGGGAGGGCGTGCAACCGAGGCAGTTCCCACGCCGGTGGGGTCAGTGCCAGGGTCGGCCGTCGTCGAGGGTGTCGGGGGCAGACCGTCTGAGCCTTCAACTTCCGAGCCTCAGGATGGGCCAGAGGCCTAATGTACCTGTTTTTCCTTTTCCTCCTTGTACGTTTTTCCTTTTTTGAAGAAAAACTTCTCTTTTTTGCGTAAAGGAAAGTCGAAAACGTAAGGTAGTAGATAAAGATTTGACTATTTTTTACCGCCATTACCGTGGTTTGACCAGCGTATCCGCAGTAGTTGGAAAGTGCCGATACTTTCTGCGTAGATCTCGCACGATGGTTGGACAGGCGTCTGACAGGGTGTCTTTCCGTTTCTTCATGCTTTAAATGCTCGGCCGCTTCGTGTGTCCCGTTGGAATGAAACCGAAAAGTCTGAGGTGACCGTTCGCAGGGAGAGGTCCTTTTAACGTGTTTTCGAGGGGAGAATCATTTAAGGCAAGTAGCATCCCTTCGCCTATAAAAGGTCTGAAGGGCACCGCTTCCTCTCCATCGCTTAGGGTGTTCTCTGACAGTCTTTCCTCCCTCCTTCTTCACGAAGCGTTGCGCCGTCAATTTTTGAAGTATGGAAGACGCTCTGGGAGACGAAGCTGCAGACGATGGAGGGCAGAGAGTCCTTGCTGCTTCGGGTCTGAAGGGGGTTCGACGGCCGGCGGGCAGGTTAGAAGGGGGTTCGACGTATGGAAACACGTCGCCTTCTTTTTATCAGTTCCGGCGGCGCTTGCGGGGAGGGACGTAACGACGAACGGATAGGGGGATCAGGCACCCCTTTCTCTCGTCCCTTTCCGCTCACTCTCTGGAGGGGATCCCTCTCAGGATTCCTCTCCACTTCCTGCTTCTCCCCCTTCTCTCGCAGCCTCTTTCTCTCTCTTCTGCTCTTCTTATCATTTCTTTCTTTAACTCTTTGGAGGATGTCTCTCGGCATTCTCTTCTATTAGTTGGCTTCCTCTTCCCCTTCATCCACCTCTGTCACTTTTATTCCGGGTTACCCGAGCCAACGGGGTCGACTATCCTTTATCCGAGCCAGTTTCCGCACGAGGCAGAGTCAGTGGCTAGACGCAGGAAGGTTAACCGAGTCAGCCAAGCGATGGGCTCGTACAGCGGCGCCAGATGAATTTTTGCTTTTTTGACATGTATTGTATTGGCTTCGGTCTTTCTGATGAATAAACAATTATTTGAATAAAAGAGGAAGGAAAATTTTATTTTATTTCATATTACTTACACGACTGAAGCATTCAAAAGTAGAACTTGCGTAGTGTAGTCGCGTTCCACGTCCGAGGGATGAGTTCTCCTTCCATAGTAGATAGCCGGTACGCTCCTTTCCCGAGCGTCTCGACCACTCGGTAGGGGCCTTCCCAATTAGGGGATAGCTTGCCCGCTGCCTCAAATGGTCGAGAGGCTTCGGCTTTCCTGAGAACGAAGTCTCCCAGCTGGAAGTGTCTGTCTCGGATTTTGGCGTTGTAGTATCGAGTGAGGCGGCGTTGATATTACGTTGCTCGGATGCTGACAATCTCTCGGACTTCATCTACTAGGTCGAGGTTTTCGAGCAGTTTCTGGCCTTTTTCCTCGGGCGAGAAGTAGATGACTCGGAGGGAGGGATTGCCAATCTCCAACAGGATCACGGCCTCGGTGCCGTATACCAGCTGAAAGAGACTCTCACCGGTTACCGTTCTGGGAGTCGTTCTGTGCGACTAAAGTACGTTCGGCAATTCCTCGAGCCAGCTGTCCTTGGCTTTACCGAGCCTAGTCTTGATGCCTTTTAAGATAGTCTTATTGGTATTTTCGACCGGCCCATTAGCCTGAGGGTGGGCGACCGAAATGAAGTGATTGCGAATGTTTAGGTTGGCACATCTGTCTCAGAAATAACGAGAATCAAATTGCCGACCATTATCGCTCACTATCACCTGGGGGATGCCGTAGCGACAGATGATCGTCTTCCAGACGAAACTCCACACGATTGTCTCTGTGATCCTAGCTGTAGCTACGGCCTCGATCCACTTGGTGAAATAGTCGATGGCGACGATAACGAACTTCTTCTGGGCCTGAGCCGTAGGGAACGACCCAAGGATGTCGATCCCCCACCGAGCGAAAGGATAAGGCTCGACTAGGGTGACGAGCTCCGTTGCCGGCTGATGGACCAAGTGGTCAAATCGCTGGCATCGGTAACACTGTTGTACGTAGGTCGAGCAATCGCGCTGCAGGGTGGGCCACCAGTAACCCTGCCGAAGCAAGATCCTGGCGAGCGACCTTCCCCCTTGATGCGCTCCGCATAGGCCTTCGTGAACCTCTTGAATCGCTTGGCTGGCTTCGTCAGTATTGATGCACTTCAGGAGGGGACCGGAGAATGATCTGCGGTATAAAGTGCCGTCCAGAATGACGAATCGCCAAGCTTGGTACTTCAATCTCCGGGCTTCCCGAGGATCGGGAGGCTCCTGAGAGTCTTGAAGCCACGACAGATAGGGGGTACGCCAGTCGCTTGGGGAGGCCGAGTCAACGGCCATGAGTTCTGAATCAATGCTCGGTCGCTCTAGCTCTTCGAGAAGGACTGATCGAGTACCTTCGGGGTCAAGAGAGGAGGCCAGCCAAGAGAGGGCGTCCGCTCAGGAGTTTTCCTCCCGAGCTATTCGAACTACCTCAAAACTCTCGAACTGTTGTGCCTCGGTTTTGACCAGCTGGAGGTATTTGACCATTGGTTCTTCCCGAGCTTCGTAATCGCCGTTGACCTGGCTAGCGACCAGTTGGGAGTCAGTGTGAATTCTGACTCACTCAGCCCCCAACCGTCGGGCCATGCGGGCTCCCGAGATAAGGGCTTCGTACTCGGAGGCGTTGTTGGAAGCCTGGAAGTTGAACTTCAAGGCGTATTACAGCTCTACTGTCTCGGGAGACTTCAGGAGGATACCGGCACCGCTCCCGGCCGAGTTGGAGGATCTGTCGACGAACAATTCCCAAGTTGGCCTGGGCGCGGACGGAGATTTTTCTTCGATCGGGATGGTGCTCTCGACGATGAAGTCAGTGAGCGCTTGTCCTTTGATAACCGAGCGAGGACGATACGATATATCGTAGGCCCCGAGCATGACTTGACGAGGCGTCGCGAGGCTTCAGGGTGAGCGAGGATCCTCTTCAGTGGTTCGCCAGTCAATACGATGATGGAGTGCCCTTGGAAGTAGGGTCGAAGGCGCTTGGCCGAGGTAACCAACGCTAGCACGAGTCTCTCGGTTGCGGGGTTCCTCCTTTCAGTCTCGTTGAGCACCTTGCTGGTGTAGTAGACCGGTCTCTCGACTCCCGAGTCATTTCTGACCAGGACCGAGCTAACTGTGGATGGAGTTGCCGAGAGGTAGAGATGTAAGGCTTCACCTGGAACAAGCTTGGACAGCACCGTGGGTGAAGCCAGGAACTCCTTAAACTCAGCGAACGCCTTTTGGCATTCCTCGTCCCATGCGAACGTAGCAGATGCCATTTTGGGTCCCGTCAACAGTTTGACGAAGGGTAGACATCGTTCGACCGCACGGGACAGGAATCGGTTGAGCGCAGCAATGCGCCCGGTAGGGCGTTGAACATCCTTGGTGCAGGTGGGGGGCCGCATGTCCAGGATGGCCTACACCTTATCGGGGTTGGCCTCGATCCCACGCTGGGTCACCAAGAAGCCCAGGAATTTCCCGGACCTTACTCTGAAGGCACACTTGGCGGGGTTGAGCTTCATATTGTACCTCAGGAGAGTGTCGAAGGTCTCAACTAGGTCGGTGAAGTGGTCCTCGGCCTTGGGGGTCTTGACGATCATGTCGTCAATATAGGCCTCGACGTTCCGGCCAAGCCGTCTCTCGAACATGTGGTTGACCAACCTCTGGTACGTGGCTCCAGCGTTCTTCAGCCCGAAGGGCATCCGGGTGTAGCAGTGTACGCCGAAGTCGGTGATGAAGGCGGTCTTCTCGATATCTTCTGGATCCATTCTAATTTGGTGGTAGCCTGAATAGGCGTCCAAGAAGCTGAGTATCTCGTTGCCCGAGATTGAGTCAACCAGTTGGTCGATGCTCGGCAACGGATATCAGTCTTTTGGTGTGGCTTTGTTCAAGTCGGTGAAGTCCACGCACATTCGCCACTTTCCCGAAGCTTTTGGCACCAGGACGACGTTAGCCAGCCACGTCGGGTACAGGACTGATCTAAAAAGACCAGTCTTCTGCCCCTTGGTGACTTGCTCCTTGATGACCATCTGCTTCTCTGGCGCGTGCTTCCTTCTGCGTTGTTGTACGGGCTTCACGGTCGGGTTGAGGTTGAGTTTATGCATTACCGTCTCTCCCGGTATCCCGGGGAGTTGATCATCAGACCATGCAAAGACTCGGATGTACCCAGCAAGAAATTCTTTGTATTGCTACTGAACCTCGGATGGTAGGTCGGCTCCAATCTTTACTCGAAAACCGTTAACAACTCGCCTCCAGGCTCGGATGTTACGGGTTTTTCCTCGACTTCCCGGGGGCCCTTGTTCTTCCCGTCCGGCCTTGTGGCTTCAACCGAGATATTATAGCACCTTCTGGCCAACGCCTGGTTGCCCCGGACTTCCCCCACCCCATGTTTAGTGGGGAACTTCATTTTTTGGTGATAGGTAGAGGGCACCACTTTCGTTCGGCTAAAGATCCCCCGGCCGAAGATTGCGTTGTATGCCATCATACCCTTGATCACTATGAAGTCCACCATAACCGTAACGATTTTGGGTGGGGTGCCAAGAGTAACCGGCAGGCTCAGGGCTCCCTCGGGATAAGTGGCCTGGCCATTGAACCCGCAAAGGGGGGTTCGGATCGGGCGGAGTTTAGACGGATTCTCCCTCATCTTAAGAAAACACTCATAAGATAATACATCAGGGGCGCTTCCATTGTCAACTAGAATCCTATCTACATTACAATGGCTTATCGTAGCCGATATAACTAGGGCGTCGTCATGCGGGGTGGTCAGCCCTTCTAGGTCTTAGTCGGAGAAGACTATGACCTGGGGCTCACTTGGCGGGGCCATAGGAGGCTCGATGGCTCGGCTCGCCCGCTCAGCATGACGCTTCCTTCCTCGACTACTGTCTCCTCCTGATGCAGCTCCTCCAGTGATGACATTGATGTGGACCCCGCGAGGGGCATTGTCGATCTCCTCCGGGACGCCTCGGTCTTCCTTATGCCCGGCCACGAACCGGGATAGCTGTCCCCGGCGGACAAGGTGCTCGATCTCATCCATGAGCTGTCGGCAATCGCTTGTATGATGCCCGTGGTCGCTGTGGAACAGACAGTGCTTACTGCGATTGCGGCTCTTCGACCTCATTGGCTCGGATTGGCGGAGGAGGCCCGATGATGTCTTCATAGATTTCGTACACCGGAGCGGTTAAGGGAGTGTACCGCTCGTACTTCCGGGACGATTCTTTGTGCTCCCCGTCTCGATTCCGCCTTTTTCCTTGGCCCGAGCTTGGCTCGGACGCTCGCTTCTTGTCCCCCTCCCGACCCGAACTGGTTGCGCCTCGGCATGCGCTGAGAACTACTTCACACTCAGCATGGCGCAAAGCCAGAGTCACTAGCTCGACAAGGGTCGAGGGAGGGTGGAGGACAAGTTCGCGGCGGAGGTTCTTGTTGCGGGTGTCACGCCCTGACGCGGAATATCGGGACGCGAACTAGTCGTAAACAATCGTGTCGAATCAGAGCAAGTACAAATTTATTTCTAAAGTCAGAAATGAATGGAAAAATAATATTTTTATTCCATCAAAATGAAGTTTACATCAATAATTCATAAGCCATAAAGGCAAATTACAACTTCCAATCCCAAAGTACATCATTCTTGTAAAGACACTAATGATCTACATAAACCTAAATAAAAAGGAAAATCACTCTCTCACTCTTGTCCATTCCCTTGTTCATTTTCATTTCCTGCAATAATTAACCAAAACGTAGGGTGAGCTAAAAGCTCAGTAAGATTTTATATCTCTAAGAATCAGGTAATCTTTAAGTATTAACAATTTAAGCAATTTTCTAACTTGTATCGGGAAGTGAATAAATATGAATGGAATTTTCAAGTAATTGAGATAATATGACATCAAGATGAATTTCCAAGTAATAACTTTGAACAAGTAAAGAATTTCATGTAATTGGCTATTTTCACGCAAGTTAAGTAATTCATGTAATTTTCAAGTAAACAAGTAACAAGTAAACGAGTATGAATAGTGGAATGCCGTAAAATCTAACAAGTCATGCACTTCGGTGCAATGTTACACCGTGGTCAATCAACTCCCATGGGCACAAGTACTTTCGGACGCTCCTCCCAAGACTAGACCGGGCCCCATTAATGCCAGGTATTGGGTCATCGGATCAAAAGATCCCAAGTACATTTAGACATCCACTTAACACTATGGCCAATGAATTTCAAGAATAAGCTCATTTGTAAAAAGTACATATTTGACAAAAATCTCAGAAGTAGCAAGAGAAGTGAATAATAATTTTAAGACATAATGTTTAACGACATTAAGTCGTGGAATTCAAGAAAGAACGGTAACTAAGAAGAAAAATCAAGTAATTAGAGTTTAATAGAATTAATTTAATTCCATGGTTTAATCTTGTGTGTATTTGATTTACAAGTGTTTAAACATGTTTACATGAAATTTTTGTACATTAGAGATGTATTAGTCTAACTAAAATGGTGATTTATTATAAAAATCAGAATTTGTTACGAGAATAGATTTTTATACTGAAAAATAATTCTAACTTGTTAAAAATAATGTTAACATGCTGAAAATACTTTTCATATGTTATTTTACTGATAAAATAATTTTTTCATATTGAATTTAATTTTTAACATGCTGAAAATTAATTTTTAACATGTTAAAATTAATATTTAATATGTTAAAAGAATTAACTTACTGATAAGATGATAAAGATACGTTTCCCACGTGATGGTGTCATTGATGTCATCGACCACGATCGGTGCACAGGATGTAGGAGATCTGGACGAGTAGGAAGGAGCCACACCCTTGGTTGGCTCCCCTGCTCTGGCGGGTGGCGTTGGCCTTGAACCGGAACCTCCCAGCACCGGTGATCTTGAACGTGCAGTTGTCGCTGGGGTCGAGGCGGAACCAGCCATAATCGCGGCACCTACGCCAAGATATCTCCTTCCGGTTGCAGAACGACCTGGTGGCATAGCACCGGTTAGGCTTCGACCCTAGTACGGCGGTCTCGTAGGCGAGGAACACGAGCGACCTGAAGGCCCTGTCATTAAACTTCTTGATGGCAGCGACGATGGCCGGGTGAGAACAGTTGAGGAGCTGGCCCTCGTCGCAGACTAGAGGGGCAGTTGCATTGGCGAGGGTGGGGGAGGCGGCATCGGGGAGGGCTAGGGCGTCGTCGGCTACGAGGGCGGGGGAGGGGGCGCCGGCATAGAGGTCAACGTCCTCGGCGGTGGTGAGGAGGGAGGTGTCGGGGTGGAAGGTAGCGTTGGGGAGGGTCTGGGAGAAGGAGTGGGTAACGATGGCCTTGGAGGAGGGAAGGGTGGTAGGTGACGGCAATGACGGTGAAGATGAGGGCAGGAGAGGACGAAGAGGGAGAAGCAGACGTTGCCGATGACCTTGATGAGGTGCTGTCCCAGGGGCTCTCCGCCACGGCGCCGACCGCATCGTGGTGGGGAGCGATGACCTTGATGAGGTGCTGTCCCAGGGGCTCTCCGCCACGGCGCCGACCGCATCGTGGTGGGGAGCGGACAGATCTAGGCCGGGGGGTGGCAGGGCACGGAGGGAGGCCAGCAGGTCCCAGAAGAGTAGAGCGGCGGAGGGGGAGGAAAGATGGGGAGGAAATTTACAGTTTTGCGGAGGCGGAAGGGGATGAAAAAGGGTTTACGATTTTTGTGGGGACACAAAGGGAAAAAAAATCACTTTTTGTACAGGCGCGCGAGAATCTTTGCTCCATTGGCAAATCATATGTATATTGACGATGGATAATATATAAAAATAAAAATTATAGATAACGAATCACTCTACTCTATGAGTGATTACTCTATTTTATTAGTTTGACCTATTCTTACCATGTTGTTAAATAATAGGTATGTTATATCACATAATTATGATCTTAACAGTAGGCAATTTAGTATAGTTATTTATTCTTATGACACTATTAAACGGTAGATACATGACATCATGTACTTACGACCTTATCCGTAAGTAATTCAACATAGTTATCTATTCCTACTGCTCGACCAAATAGTAGGTACAATACACCATTTACCTATAACATTGTATGTAGATAGTTTAATATAGCTATCTATTCTTACGATGCTATCAAATCGTAGGTAAGGTACCCTATGTATCTATGACCTTGATCGTAGGTAATATATAATAAACTCACAAAACCGTAGTGGTAGTTCAATATATTCCTACGACTAATAAAACTATAGGCAAGCTTCGTGGGTAAATGTCCTCTTTGATGTAGTGAGGTTATGACGTCACGAGAGCTTGACCCGTGTGACGACAGAGCGATAGGAACACAACAAGGATGAGTGAAGGCAAGGAGACTGGTCCCAGTGTAGGTAGTAGAGAAAGTGTGGACTCCCAAGTTTATGGGGGAGAGGCATTGGCTCGGGAGATGGAGGGGCAGACATTGGTTCGCCATGGAGCTGATAGATTTTGACTCGGGTGTGGAGATGCTGGCGCTGAGCTAGCTGGAGCAAGTAGGTGTTGGCTCAAGTGTGGGGCCCATTCCTTTGACTGGGTAGGGACCAAGTTATGAGGCAGACGACAGTCCGACAAACGGTGTTGAGATTGGTAATTGGTGAAGACGGGAGTCAATTCCCTGACTGGACGCCATTGATACATGTTGTGAAACACTTTATATAGGGGGTTGAGAGTCCGATTACAAGTTGTGCACAAGTCATGAGACAATTTCAGTTATGTCGGTCCCCGAGTCATTGCGTTGTTACGTGGGTGTTTTCCGCCTTGTACATAATGTTCGTTGAATGACGCATGTTTCGGCAACATGTTGCTTGATGGGTGTCACGATATTCCCTCAATATGTGAAGACGGGAATCGAGGTGGTGAAATAAGATATTTTGACGGAACATTAAGGATGAGCGATGGCATGGATATTTTTGTAAGCATTGCAACGTAAAGAATGTAAAGTTTTTTTTTTGCATGAAAATCATTGTTAAATTAGAATTTGTACAAAAATTATTCTTATAAATATATTAACAGACATATCACTGTGTAAATATGAATTGTATAAAAATATCATACTTATTTTTAAACATATCACTTATTTTTATAAAAAAGTTGTAAAAAGATCATGCTTAAAATAGTGACATTTAGACACTACTTGAATTAACCCAGTGATATACGTACTATTACATCTGTAAGAATATTTTTTTATAAATCCACCTCTAACAATATGATTTTCATGCAAAAATCTCTTTAAAATAATAGTACAATAAGCATGGCCATTCTTCAATTGTTGAAATAAGGTAGTTACTGTTTCAAATTTCCTAATTTGCTTCATTGCACATCAGAGAACAAATAGCAATCAGTAACCAAATAGGGGCGAGGCAATCTAGCTAGCAGCCAAAAGCCCAGTTCTTACCAGTTTGACAATAGAATTAGCATATGTCAACCCGGGTGGCTCTGGGATGGATTATTTTTGAATTTTTATATTTTTAGTTTAGTGCCTTCTTATCTGATATCAGATAAGGTATTTCTGTGAGAGAGGTGACATTAGTTAATCCTAGATTAAGGGACTTAACTCTAACAAACCCCGAGTGATATGTTTTGACTCCTAAACTTGAATAACTTATTCATTTGTGAATAACTCGTCCTTATCTGAGTTGGTAGAGTCGTCAATTTAACTATTTGATTCTGTTTCAAGGAAAAAAATAATGCATAATTTTAGTAAAAATAAATAGATATATAAAAGAAAGAAGTATAAAATAATATACAATCAATTTTTATAAGCATCGATCTTTTCATAATTAACTCTATTCTCTTTGATGATTTTCCTTGACTTCGTATCAACTATCAGGTATAAAAACATCACTTGGTAGCACCTCCTTGAAAAACTTCAGTAGCATGATTATGTTCCTATTTGTCACATGATTATGTTCTTATTTGTCACATGATTCACATATTTAATGTGCAATAATCTAAATAAAAATTTATGCTTAGATATATTTGAACAGTCAACATAAATATGTGTTTCTACATCAATCAATATCTTATATAATTTGTGTCTCTGCATTCAGCTTATCCCCACATTATCTATTAGTAATGGTATCTTTTTATAAATCATCTGACATGTCCATAAGTAAATCAACTTGACTTTCACTATGTGCCTCAACATCATAAATATTTGTCTCAAATTCTACACGGTTTCCCATCATATTTTTTTATATCTCTTGCTCTTCTTTATGAGACAATCATCTTCTATAATACAACTACATCCTATGATAAATTATATGAATCATAATGTCATCTTTTATCAACAATACTGTATCGTGACATTTCTTACATGAACATTGAATCAACTCTATTTTTTCTCATGTCTAAATCTTATTTTGACATCATAGAAAGTCCACTGTGAAAATTCCTTGCATTTATTACAATATCTGACATCTAATCTATTTGGTATGCCCATCTAACTCTTATCTAATCTTAGCCATTAGAACTTGTTCAAACAATTATGTCCACACATTTCAGAAACAAAATTAGCCATTATATCAAGTTGCAAGCATAGCATTCAATCAAGATAGACTCTGCAAGACACCTAACTGCATGATCAAATTATAAAATAAAAACACAAAAAAACACATCAAAATATTAAAACACCTTCTTCTACTCGAGAAAGTTGAAAAGATGTCCAAAAAAAGAGCAACAATTGATCTAAACATTGCTTCCAGAAAGTACAAAGATCTTTTATGTATCAGTGATGACAACAGCCGTCTTTATTAATGAAAAGGATATTAACAGCAGCTAAAATGCAGTCGCAATTTTTTTTATCATTTAAACAAAAAGTACCCCTGACTCCCAACGGTTGAGTATCCATGGTCGCTAATATATTTTGAAGGTAGAAAAATACTATTGTTAGTGACGCCTTCATAATTAAAAGCCGTTGCTAAGAATGAATTACTAGCGACGGTTACATTTTCAGCATCGCTAATAAGTTTTTTTTATAGTTCTTACATTAACACTTAAATTTTGTAGCGATTGTCTCATTTGGATCTGTTGCAACTTTCTAGTATCAACTTTCAAGCCATGCAACTCGCACATGCTTTGCATAGGCACACCATTTTTCCGACATGTACCACGCACAGAGGAAGGATTCTAATCCCATATATGGAATCTGTATAAACAAAGTACGAGGAGAGGCAGCTTATAAAATCGTTGCTGTTGGGAAGTGTTGGCATTACCAAAAGAGATTCTCTTCTCATCAAGAAGGGTGGGTGCTGGCTGTTATATGTGCGCAATTCCAAAAGGAGGAGAGTTGCCCCTTGGCTCGCGGTCTAACTTCCATGATACGTACATAAACCAAATGAATGTATCAGATGCCAAAAGAAAAAGGGACTCTTCGCACACCTTATGATTCTTGATGAAATGTGCAAAGTGCAGTTCTCTCTTTGTTAGAAAGAGAAGCCTATAAGTTTGGAATATAACCTGACTAGCTACCTCCTCCTCCTCCTCAAGTCCCACATTAATTTATAGGTCCCTCGAGTGCGTAGGAAAACCATTCGCCCGGTTGCTTGATCTTCTGCATCACCAACTATGCCTGCATCGATCAATGGCGCACCAATTAAATAGAAGTCTTGGGACCGTCAGGCTTAAAACTCGGGAATGCCCAGACAAATGATAACACGATTTATGAAAGTAAGCAAAAGATAATCGACTGTTAAATGATAAGAACTGACTTAAAATGACAACCAAAAGTTAGAAGCAGGGGGATGAGATGAATCGAGGTATAACTAGTAGCCTAGCAGTGATATATATATATATAGATGGTGACCGAGGTCGGGGTGCGTACGTGTATCTGACAATTTGGCCACCGTCGTCACTTGGTAATGGTAGATATACATATGGAACGTAGGACATGAAGGGCCTGTGACGCCCCCCCTCCTCTCTGCACCATTCCTCCAATTCAGGGCATCCGTTGATACGCAAATACTCCAGAGACTCGGGCAGGCCCCCCGAGGGCATGCACTGGATCTGGGGGCAGCGCCATATGTTCAACTCCTCGAGGGAGGAGAGGCACCTCAGCTTCGAGGGCAGCGAGCGGAGGTTGTCACAATTCTGAAATTCCAGGTAGCGAAGGGTTGGGGCCAGGCTGAGCAGGGCCACCTCCAACTCTCTGCCGATTTCATCGTCCCCACCGCCGTCGACATGAAAGCACGTGAGCTGGCGGCAAAAATAAATCTGCAATCTTCGGAGGGAGGAAGAGCACTGGCGGAGCCACATCGTGATCTGCTGCGGGCTGCTGCCTACTATGTGAAGTGCCTTGAGTTGTGTGGCCGCCCTCATCACTGTTGTTGGCAGTACTGATGAAGTCGCAGCAGAGGCTTCGACCAGGTGGAGCAGCTTCGGGCAGTTGGAGATGTCCACTACTTGGAGAGAGATGAGAGTGTGGACGCCACCCCCCAACGACACCAGATCCTTGCAATAACTGACATGCAAGCGTTCCAGTGCCGTGAGATGAGACAGCACCTCCGCTGCTGGCAGGCTCGTTACAAGTGGACAGTTGTAAATTGAGAGAGATCTGAGACAGCACAGGCCCTGCAGGTACGTTGCAAGAATCCTATCGTCCAGGTGGGTGTCACCGTTGATGGACAGGCTTTTGAGTGAAGACGGCAGACCGCTCAGTTGCAGTAGGTCGGAGCAGTCTTGAATGTCCAGAGATGTCAGAGAGGTGAGGTGGTCTCGAATGTTATTGGTTGGCCACCCCACCTCCACCTTCTCCAGGGCAGGAGTAGGAGCGGGTGGTACTATTAATGATGCATTATTAGAAGAGGAGCAAGCCTGATGACGATGATGATCTCGTGTGATTTTCAAGCTCCTTAGTGTGGCTGCCGCAGGTTGGTATTGCAGGATGCTGCCCAGAAGTAGTTGTGCCATGTTTGAAGAAGACCCAACAGTCACACAGAGTTTGGAGAGACAAGTGAGCTTAGGTATGCTTGCCAGTAGAAGGTACTCCATCATGTCACTACGGATTGTCACTTCTTCTAGCGAACAAGGCATGGCGCCATCCTCACTCATCAAAGGTAGGGAGGTAAGCTTGGGACAATCCCATATCCGAAATGATTTGAGGGAGGTAAGGTGCCCGAACACTCCGTCCGGCAAGCATGTCAATTCCCCACAGTTCTCAATGCTCAACACTAAAAGTTTTGATAGAGGGTGTTGTAGCAATCCATCGTTGAGGGACCTCAAGTTTGGGCAGCCCCGAATAGACAACCGAGACAAAGAGGGCGCCGATGATGAGGACCAACGCATGCAGTCAGCATCCCCGCCAGCACCACCACGACACCCCAACAGTCTCGGCAAATGACTCAATCCCACTCTGCACATCTCCAGACTCTCTAGCGTGCGAGGGAGAGGCGGCAACGCTCTCAGCCTGGGGCAGCCATTAATTCGGAGTCTGCGTAGACGTGGAAGAAACAAGATTTGTTGCTTAGGACCACCCTGATCATCACCACCCTCGCCATCCTCTTCATGATGTGGTACCTCCCACTCCTCCCACTCGGGCATGTCAGAAATGTATAGACCCTCCAGTGATGGGAAACCCTGCACTTCGAACCCTCCTCCTTTATCTGCACAGCAGCCCATGAACTCAGGACCTACCCGTCTCACGCTGCTCATCCCAAAGATGATCAAGGACTTGAGGCAGCACAGCTGACCGAGAGGCGGCAGAGCCTCCCAATTCTTGCAAAAATAGAGTTCAACTGTTTGTAGAAAAGAGGAGGCGACCCACGAGGGATCCTGCAACCACCTTGGAGATCTGACTCCTCCATACTTACTGATAACCAATTCTGTGATGCTGTCCACCGGTTGCAAGCCTTCCAGCACCTCTTCTTCCAAGGTTTGATCGTCTGCCGAAGGGGCAGCCCTATCATCACCCTTCCATCCCAGGTGCAACGTTTCCAGATCCTCTTTGGCGTCCAGTCTGGCTTGCATGGCCTCTTCCTCGCTGGCGACCAGCTCCAGATTAAGGATCCGAAGTTCTCGGAGCATGCTCATATCACCCAGCTCCTTCGTCTTCAGCCCCCTGATGTTTTTTAACTCCCGGAGAGCAGTCAACTTCCCAAGGTCTTGGATGCTGGAAACTAATTCACAACTCGCCTCCAGATGCATCAAATTCACCAACGCACTCATGTTTCTCGGCAAAGCTCTCAGCCGCCAACAACCATCCAGTTTCAACACCTGCAGATGGTGATGCAAAATAGTACGTACCCGTCGTCCAAATAAGAACTCCACTCTTAATGAAGTTGATGTAATTAATACAATTTCGATGAAACTTTAAAAAACTCACTTTGTTCTTAAGATTATCACGCTAACATGAATTTATCAAATTCAAAAAAATAAATACAACTTTTTCGTTTGCATTTATTAGGCTTTCTATAAGAAATGAGGCGTCGCCTTACAAATACACCATATGTACACATTGAAGTACACAATTTATCAGTAGAAAACATGCATTTAAACGCATAACCTTCATTTAATGGCATCGTCTACTAATCTACGATTCTCGATGCATGTGACTTAATGCAGCCATGTTATTTAACCATCGATGAAAGTTAAACATAAAGATATGCACTTCTCACTTGAAGTAACAAAAAAAAAGGGATAGACAAATCAATTTAGTTTGACATAAAACACCCAAAATATAGCTAACAGTGAAAGTTCACAAAGACAAAAGAGTAATTTAAGGTGTCACTCTTTTGTCATCTAATTTGTCACATTCTTTTCTAGCAGTCCGATTTGAACAGTGGACAATCATAAAAGTAGAACTTAAGTTTAGTGCTCCCAAGTTTTAATTAGACTACTAAATGTTACTTTTGAACTAACCTTGATTCCATTCACTACAATAAAAATCAGGATTAGCAATAGATGAGTTCCATCACTAATTCGTCTCTAGTCCATCGCTAAAGACATTAGCGATAGATTGGAGACAGATTAGTAACAGGTGTTAATTAACGACCAATTATAAATGACAGATATAAAAGTCCGTCTCAAATTTGCGGCGGATTAGAGAAGAATTTTAATCTGTCACTAGATTAGAGACGGATATAAAATTTGTCTCTAATCCATTGCAAATTTGCGATGGATTAGAGGTGGATTTTTATATTTGTCGCTTATAATTAAATGCTAATTAGCATCTGATGCTAATCTGTCTCAAATACATCACTTATGTCTTTAGCGACATATTAACGATGTATTAGTGACGAACTCATCTGTCGTTAATCTCGATTTTTCTTGTAGTGATTGTCCAATCAAGAGATTGAACAACTGAGACAGAGTGCCAAACTAGGTGGCAAGACATGCTGGTATTTAATACAGTTAGACCCATGCTCCTTAACTTCATTAATTAGCTTTATATTTTGTGTGATAACATAATTTAGGTAAAAATAATAAAATTAAAAGATAACTAAAGCATAATTCAATTAAGAAAAAACATCTAGCAATTTATCAAGCATAACAGTTGTTGCGTATGTTACAACGCTCACATTTATAATCATAGGAATCGAGTTGGATAAGTAGGATTACAGAGCCTGAGAAAGAGTAAGGAGAGGTCGTCTACGAAGTGGAGGGTAGCTTCTAAACTTCGGGAGCCTTCTCTCGTTGACCGTGGTCACCATCGCTTGCATAGGGTCCAATTTGAGGAAGGAGCATGGGTTGAAGATGCCGGTGGGTAGGGTTTTGGACCGATCTTGCACTGGACTGAGGTTAGATCTCCTATGAAGGAAGAGAAACTATCTTCATCTCGTCTTGTTTGGAGGGCTCTTGGTGGGCAGCTGTAGGTGTTCCTCGAGCTTCGGGGCTCCTTAGAGGAGAGCCTGTATCATTTATGGCCAGACTTTTCTTGCCGATATCTAATAGCCAAGGTTTGGTGGGGTTAAAATACTCCACCTTCTCTTGGGCCCATACTCGGCGGGACCTGTGCTGGAAGAAGAGGGCCAGGAGGTGCTACCAGCTCGGGGGGAGCTGGTCCATCTCTGACTGCTGTATCGCAGAGCTAGGTAGTAGTGTGCCAGTCATCGTGCCTAAGTGTGGTGCAGGGTGGTGCAACCTCCTCGGTCAGTGGGTCTTTGAGACACTCGGAGGGCTTATAGGAGGGCTTTCCATGATAGGGCGTGGCTTGATGATAGTTCTCCTGCAAGGTGGGTCGGTCGAGCAGCTGCTTTTGAGCTAGGTAGTGAGAGACCCTTGCAGAGCTTCTCCTCTCACTCGCCTGCTTTGTGAGGAGTCTTGAGAGAGTCTTTCCATGCTTCAACCTGCACAAAAGTTTTCATGGAGGTGAGAGTTCCCCAAGGGAACCCTTCGATGCTTAAGTCAGTGCACACATGGGAGTAGGGTGGAAGGGCTCTCAAGAGATAGAGGTGGCTTCAGCTTATGTGGATGGCCTGGCGAGGGAATAGGAAAATTGCCATGGCTCTAGCTACGGGCTTTCTATTCCTCTCAGAGGGGGTCTCTTACTAAGTGGCCTAGCCTTCTTACCTTGCCTTCGCATACCTGGAAGGGGTCGCAGTGCCCCCCTTTTATAGTTGGAGTGGGGCTTTGGATAGAGAGGTGTACCTAATAAGAGGTCACAGAGCGGCATAGCAATCAGGGTGATTTTCATGGGTCATAAGGAATGTCCATGGGCCAGAGCATATTGCTACCTTGGATGCTGTTCTGATCCACTAATGTGAGAGGTTAAATATGGTGCCTTTCAACCTTCCATACCGGGAGTGGGAAACCAGATTCAGTGGGATGTGGCCACGTACCCACTATTGGGGAGGCATACACATCACTGGCCCCTAGCCCTTGGTGCGATTGGCGACACGCTTATTGGGCCAGGAGCGATGTTTTGGATTGTTGGTTCCGATTTTGAAGGTTTGTACCCATACGGCTTCCCACCTATTAAAATTATTCATTCCCTGTGTGGTAAGCCAACTTTTGGGGGAACGACTTTCAAGTAGGGCTACATCTGGCTTTTAGGCTTCTGTTCATGTTGCAACGATGGAGATTAGCTTGAAGGAGGTTCTTGGTGCTTCGATATAGGACGTCCGAGAAGTGGATAGTGGGGAGGCTGTGGGAGAAGATAGCGGAGGACCTGACCCGTTAGGATAGGCCTTGGCTAGTGTCAAGAGTGCCATACCTCAAGATCTTCAGCGACGAAGAGGGGAAAAAGACCCGGTGTGGGTCCTCCGGAGGCTCATCAGTAGGAGGTGACTACCCGTGGGGCAAGCGAGTTTGGGAACTGGCGCCAACCAGCTGATAGGCTTCGGAGGCTTGTTGGCTAGATATTGTCCGGCGATGAGATTGAGCAGGCACTCGGGCAGTCGATGCCCGGGCTTTTAGACATGGTGGTGTGGCAGCTGCTTGAGGTGATGGCCATGGCTCTTATCTTTTGCGACTGCTGTGGTGAGGTGGCGATGGAAAATGAGCACTCCTTTGGAAGGTCTGTGGCAGCCTTGGAGGCTGACACCAAACAGGATGCTGACAGTGCCAAGAGAGAGGAGGAGGCCAAGGAACATATAAGGCTGACTTGGCTAAGATCCGTGAGTTGCATCTCCAAGAATGGGAGGTGTGGAAGAGGTTGGAACACTTTCTTGAGGAGGTGAATGAGAATACGGCATGTACTTACGAGCAAGTAGGACGGGAGTATCACCGGACATGTTCACAAAACTACGTAGCACAATTCAACAGGCTGGTTTTCAACAGAGCCAGCATGACCCCTCTCTTTTTTTCCTGCGATCTACTCGTGGTGTGGCCACACTTGTTGTGTATGATGATGATATACTATTGACAGGAGATGATGATTTTGGAATCCAACATATTAAGGATACCTTACAGAGGGCTTTCCAGATGAAAGATCTTGATTGTCTCAATTATTTTCTCGGTGTTGAGGCACACCACACAGCACATGGCATCCACTTACATCAGCATAAGTACCTAGATGATCTTATTTCTCTCGCTCAGTTACAGCATAAATCCCCCATTGACACCCCTATGGAAGTCAATCTCAAGCTCCATATTGAGGAAGGCAACTTACTTGATGATCCTACGCATTGTCGAAAACTTGTTGGGAGTCTCATTTATCTCAGCTTTACTCGGCCTGACATTGCATATGCTGTGAACAATGTCAACCAATTTATGACCAAACCTAGACATACTCATCTTGCAGCAGTGCATCGTATTATACGATATCTCAAAGGCACTCCTACTCAAGGTTTGTTTTACCCCACAAGATCTTCTATTTCTTTATCTGCATATGCTGATGCTGATTGGGCTGCTTGTCCCAATACACGGCGCTCTGTTACTAAACAATTGCATGATGATATCCCTTAGTGTATATTTTTTGCAGATGATATTGTTTTAATTGATGAGAGTATTGATGCTCTAAATGTTAAGTTAGAGCGTTGGAGACTTGCCTTGGAGTCTAAAGATTTTAAAATTAGTAGGAGTAAGTCAGAGTTTATGCACTGTAATTTTAGTAATGGGAGAGTGGTTCAGGAAGACATGGTTCTAATTGATGGACATAACATTCAGAAGAGTAGTAGCTTTCGATACTTAGGGTCTATCATACAAGAGAATGGGGAGATTTATGATGACGTTACACATAGGATTAAGGCAGGCTGGTTAAGATGGAGAAGTGCATCAGGTGTCGTTTGTGATCATCGTATGTCTGTGAAACTCAAAGGGAGGTTTTATAGAACGGCTGTGAGATCTGCTTTGTTATATGGTACCGAGTGTTGGGCAGTACGAAAGGAACACATCCACAAAATGTGTGTAGCAGAGATGAGGATGTTGAGATGGATGTGTGGCAAGACTAAGAAAGACAAGATTAGGAATGAGCGTATCCGTAAGGATTTAGGGATAGCTCCAATTGATAGTAAAATGAGAGAAAATAGACTCAGGTGGTTTGGACATGTGTGTCGTCGCCCCAACTCAGCACTGGTTAAAAGATGTGACCAAATCTTAGTGGATGCTAGTAAAAGAGCTCGGGGAAGACCTAAAATGAGATGGTGCGATGCTATTAGGAAGGACATTAGTTTCTTGGGTTTAAATACGAATATTGCACTTGATAGAAATCTTTGGCGGAACAGGATTCATGTAGCCGACCCCAATTAATTGAGATAAGGCTCTGATGATGATGATGATGATGATGATGATGATGAGGCTTCCTAATGGACCTTTAAATCACTTAAGGCCCAATTGGGCTTCTCCCTCTCATGAGCCATCTAGGTTGGAAAGTCCATAGGTTAAGTCTAGGGTTTATGGGCTTGTGGATGGTGTCTTGGCCCATGAGTGGCCCTTTGGCCCATGAAGGGGGACGCCCCCTTGTTTGTCTTGTTAGGGTAGTTAGGTATGTTTGATTAGAATATGTGTAACGTGTTTTGACCACATGGGAGAAATACTTTCTCCTATCCCTTTAGTGTCCCTTCCAACCCTAGATCTAGGGGTAAATTTGGTCATTTGTCAAATTCCATATATACTTGTATTTTCCATTTGGTGAAACTTAATGAGAAGAAAAAATTTGTGCAAGCTTGGATCAACCTGCGCCCCCTCCTCTCTCTCTCTCTCGTTCCTTCCTCCTCCTTCAGCATTTCAGGGTGTAGACCCCTTCTATCTTAGCCCCTCCACCTCCGGTTTCTATCTCTGCCGCCGCCGCCACCGTTCGTGCCGCCATCGAGCTACCGCGAAGCAAGTTCGGAAGTCTGTCCAAGGTTCTATTTTGCTGGACAGAGGGTTACTCCGAGAATTTTAGCTCCCAACTCCTACATCTTCTGGAGCTGAGATTTTCAGGGTGAGTTCTAGAGGTCATCACCACGTCCCAGAAAAATTGAAAAAAAATTCCAGCCATCGTTTTCCATTTTTCCATTTTCGTGCTTCCCAGTCCAGCAGATCTCTGTCGTGTGTCACCGGAGCCCTGAGTTTCCACCTTTCGATCCCCTTCCCGATTTTGTTTGAATCCCCAAATTTATTGGAGGTTCTGTCCACCACCCCCACCATCCACAAATTTTCTTGTGAATTTAGAATCTCGTTTATATTTTCTAAAAATTCACTTCAGATCCCAGCTCAGTTCTATCTGCCACTGTCAAAATCCGACCACCCAGCAGTATAAAATACATTTCCCCATCCAAACCTCCACCAAACCTTTCATAAAAATTATCCCCGTTTTCCTCTCTTTGCCCTCTACAACTTTCATGAAGAGCTCAACAGCTGAATCGGAGGTATACATCGCGGTCAACGCCAACTCTCAGGAGAAACCCCCTCTGTCCTGAGAATTCGGGTTCTGTCCAACAGTAGCTTGTAAAATCGATCAAGGCCAGATCTAAAAATTCAAAATTATTTCTCTGACCCTAGATCGAAGTATTTTGAAAGAGCTTTCCAGCGGTACCTCTTGTGCATCGATCCGACGTCGGTACTGATCGCAACATCCATTTTCGCCGGGTCGCGCGCTGCAAAACAGAAGCTCAAGTCCGTGGATAACAAGCTGAACCGACCGCCCGGCCGGCCGACTCGCCTTCCACAAGGCGAACCAGCGCGCCACCTTCCCAGGGAGCGCCCCTCCGGACGTCCCCGTCACAGCGGTGCCGCTCCGGGCCCACACGGCCCCACTGACCAGCACGTGGGCCCCACGTTCGTGAGTACGCGTGCCGCCGAAGCTACGCAAAAAGCTGCCCGTCAACCCGAACCCGCCACTCCCGGGTCCCACTGTGTTGCCCTTTACCTCCCTGCGTGGAGTGGGCAGTAAAGTCATTGCTGTAATTTATGTAACTTATTATTCCGGGAGTACGAGATCGGCCGGGATCGTCTTCCCCACGCCAGGCGCGTGGAGGTATCGTGTTCGCTCACTTACTCGGCATTTGCTTTATTCGTATATACTTGTTTATGCCGCTGCTAGAGAGCATGTGTTAGGGCCATTAGCTCGATATAATTAATTCACTGCTGCGAGAGAGAGCGAGACCGTCCCGTGACCCGATCCGGGCACGACGAGAGAGTCTGACCACCCTAGCTCTTTGTCGGTTTCTCAACCGTGCACGTCCGTACGCTTCCCTCGATAAGGGACGATCGCGAGCTTGCTTAGAGTCTGAGGGTCGCATATCCTTTAGTCTCGAGTCCGTGGTCCGTCCCGCATCAATTTAGTATCAGAGCGCCAGTTGAGTCTAGGGTGTTTAAAACAAAAAAAAGTGTCATTTACGTCTAGTCATCGTCTAAGTCAGTCTAGGTTGCATTTGCATCCCTTTACTCGGTATATCAAAAGGTATTGTCCGAACGTTAGGCTACGCCTATCGGGAAGGCCGCACACTTGCGCGAGTGATCTTCGGATCGATTATCTCCGCCACGTACCGGATATTGGCTAAAGTCTAGGTGTGTAGTCGAGTCTGCATTCCAACTTTGCATCGCATAGTAGGGTCGTGTCTAGTCCACGAGAGTCTGATCTTGTCACCGTGTGCCTGCATGTCCACTACTCGCCACCCCCATGGCCGTTCCCCAAGACCATGTGTCCGAGTGGTCATCCCTGGTGGCCCAATTCAATGCCTTCATGGCCCGACCCTTGGATTTCACCCATCTCATTTCTAAAGCCACTCTACCCAATGGGTCCACAACGGAACTCCATTTCACTCATAAGGAGTCGGATAATTGGGTTTCTCTTGATATCGTGGAGTCCCTCTCCAAGACGGGCGAGATTATCCGCGATGGTGATTTTGCTTGTGTCGAGTTCCAAAGGAAGATTGGTTCCGATCTTTACTGCGATGGCGCATGGTGCAATATTGGTACGCTAGCATGACCATGCATTATATTAGGGCGACTATGGTTGGAAGAGAGGAGAGCGACCTTTGACCGGGATAGGAGGACCTGCACCTTATATCCACCTCACCTATCCGGCGAGTTCGTCTTCCAGGACGGCATTCAGCCGACCACCTCTGTGTCACCAACCACCCACCCCTTTCAGTCCGCTCCGCCTACAGACTCATGCCCACTACCTCTCCCGGAGCCCAACCATGTGGCCCCTAGCCATTTCTCCGATCTATGTCCTTCACATTCCCCTACCATAGAGGGCACACATATCGAGGATGTCCCACCTACGCTCATTCTAGTGAGTTATGAGGCTGACCAAGAGTTGGTCGAGGAGTACCTCGCTGATGTTTGGGGGTTAGAGAGTGAGCCAATAGAGAGCCAAGGACTGTTAGCCACCCCACTCACACCGGTCATCCCGGACCCGTCTATTTCGCGCACTTTGTCCTCGGTGGACCCCACCATCCCACTTTTACCCGTCCCTCCCACGGTAGCGCAACCACTGGAGACTACCGTACCACTGTCGACACCCTATGTTGACAGAGTATGGTTTGATTTCTGCCATGCGTACGAGAGACAGTATCCGGACTTCATTTTTGTCGTGCTTCACACTAGAAGTCCGGATTACATTCCCGTCACCCGTCCCCTGATCCTCCCACACTTTCATACCCGAGGACGAGTCTTCTCGAACCGGAGACAGTTGACGAGGGATGAAACTCATGGCATTAAGTTGTGGGTTAGTCTTTCTTTACACTTAGTGTATGTAGATGGTGACCGTCATCCTTACCGAGTCTTCCTTCGTATGTCTCTTGTGTTTGTGTCTCATTGTCGTCGTACTAAGAGTGTCTAAGTTTGCCTAGAGTCATGTGTGTGAGTCTGTGTTTCATTATTTGGTTAGCTTGTTAGGAGTCTGCATACGTCTTGTGCAAGCTCGTTGATGTCAGTCCCTTATGAGTGAGAGGTGAGTGGACTCGCTCGAGGAGTATGGGATCAGCTTTACATCTACGCCCCGGATCTAGTCACCTACAAGGCCCCAGCGGTGATTCCTAGTGAGTCTTCGAGCCGCCTCCTCCCTTTGAGAGTGACCCCACCCGGAGTGTCCACCTCTAGCCTTGTTCCCACAGCAGCTTGTGCATATCGGGTATATACGGAATGAGTAGGTGACGATCACTTGGAGTGGAGCGTACCCGCGCTACCTGGTACGGTGACAGATTCGTCGGAGTTATTCGAGCAGCAGCACCCCTTACTCGACGGGGTCGAGTTCCTCCCACCCAGGGAGAATTGATGGGGACATCAAAGGCTAATGGATTGTATTAGTGTGTATTGGCTTGTATTAGTGTATATGGGCTTGTATTAGTGTGTTTGTTTGGGTTTTTTTTCATTTGGGCTCCTTGTAAGGCTTTTAATAAGTCATTGGGCCACATTCCATGAAGAGTCCATTACTAGGTTTCTTTTATTAGGTCCATTAAGGGGGGGTTAGTTCATATTGGACCATTAGGCTTCCTAATGGACCTTTAAATCACTTAAGGCCCAATTGGGCTTCTCCCTCTCATGAGCCATCTAGGTTGGAAAGTCCATAGGTTAAGTCTAGGGTTTATGGGCTTGTGGATGGTGTCTTGGCCCATGAATGGCCCTTTGGCCCATGAAAGGGGGCGCCCCCTTGTTTGTTTTGTTAGGCTAGTTAGGTAAGTTTGATTAGAATATGTGTAATGTGTTTTGACCACATGGGAGAAATACTTTCTCCTATCCCCTTAGTGCCCCTTCTAACCCTAGATCTAGGGGTAAACTTGGTCATTTGTCAAATTCCATATATACTTGTATTTTCCATTTGGTGAAAATTAATGAGAAGAAAAAATTTGTGCAAGCTTGGATCAACCTGCGCCCCCTCCTCTCTCTCTCTCTGGTTCCTTCCTACTCCTTCAGCATTTCAGGGTGTAGACCCCTTCTATCTTAGCCCCTTCACCTCCGGTTTCTATCTCTGCCGCCGCCGTTCGTGCCGCCATCGAGCCACCGCGAAGCAAGTTCGGAAGTCCGTCCAAGGTTCTGTTTTACTGGACAGAGGGTTACTCCGAGAATTTTAGCTCCCAACTCCTACATCTTCTGGAGCTGAGATTTTCAGGGTGAGTTCTAGAGGTCATCACCACGTCCCAGAAAAATTGAAAAAAATTCCAGCCATCGTTTTCCATTTTTCCATTTTCGTGCTTCCCAGTCCACCAGATCTCTATCCTGTGTCACAGCAGCCCTGAGTTTCCACCTTTCGCTCCCCTTCTCGATTTTTGTTTGAATCCCCAAATTTATAGGAGGTTATGTCCACCACCCCCACCATCCACAAATTTTCTTGTGAATTTAGAATCTCGCTCATATTTTCTAAAAATTCACTTCAGATCCCAGCTCAGTTCTGCCTGCCACTGTCCAGATCCGACCACCCAACAGTATAAAATACCTTTCCCTATCCAAACCTCCACCAAACCTTTCATAAAAATTATCCCCGTTTTCCTCTCTTTGCCCTCTACAACTTTCATGAAGAGCTCAACAGCTGAATCGGAGGTCTACATCGTGGTCAACGCCAACTCTCAGGAAAAACCCCCTTTGTCCTGAGAATTCGGGTTTTGTCCAACAGCAGCTTGTAAAATCGATCAAGGCCAGATCTGAGAAATTCAAAATTATTTCTCTGGCCCTAGATCGAAGTATTTTGAAAGAGCTTTCCAGCGGTACCTCTTGTGCATCGATCCGACGTCGGTACTGATCGCAGCATCCATTTTCGCCGGGTCGCGCGCTGCAGAATAGAAGCTCAAGTCCGTTGATAACAAGCCGAACCGACCGCCCGGCCGGCCGACTCGCCTTCCATAAGGTGAACCAGCGCGCCGCCTTCCCAGAGAGCGCCCCTCCGAACGTCCCCGTCACAGCGGTGCCGCTCTGGGCCCACACGGCCCCACTGACCAGCACGTGGGCCCCACGTTCGTGAGTACGCGTGCCGCCGAATCTACGCAAGAAGCCGTCCGCCAACCTGAACCCGCTACTCCCGGGTCCCACTGTGTCGCCCATTACCTCCCTGCGTGGAGTGGGCAGTAAAGTCATTGCTGTAATTTATGTAACTTATTGTTCCGGGAGTACGAGATCAGCTGTGGGGATGGATTTTATTTGGTTGAATATTTTTGTTTATGTTGGTTATATATTAGTTATTTGTCTGTTTGTATTCATTGATGATTAGGCGTGCCAGTCACCGGGGTGACAGTTTATTATGCGCTCGACCTGACTTGGTCAGTCGATTGTAGAATTCGGGTCGGGACCGGAAGTCCGCCATACCGTAAAGGCTATGGCGTTAATTACGCCCTTCCTAAGAAGGACAACCCTTGATTAAATGCCAAAGTAAGAGGAGACCGGCGACAAAAGCCCAAATGAGAGCATGCTAATTTATCTGCAAGACATTAAGTAGACCGGGTAAAGCGAGGGTATATCAGGTGCGGAGCAAATCCGGCAGCATATCCCCATTATCTTGGACTATGCCAAGTGGGAATAGGAAACCATCCATGCAGCGGCAGAATGGAATCCGTGAAAGATCGGGTATATTTGACTCGGAATCCGGAGAGGGACCGATGTACCATGATACATCATATGCCGGTGCGATGTTTTATTGATATTCCCCTTCGAGGGACCATCGGAGGACATGCAGTGGCAGAACTCCGTGGGCCAGCGGGGTTAGGAGAAAATACCGTAGTCACTCGGTGTGATGTGGGAGAATTTCGGCAGCACCTTCCCTTATCTTGGATTATGCCAAGAAGAGATAGGACATCCATCCACGGAGTGCCGGGATGGAAGCCGAAAGGAGGAGCTGGGCATACAGCCCGAGATCCATCATGATCGAGTCATGAGATTCCATTGATATTTCCCTTCTCAAAGGAGCCATCGGAGCACATGCAGTGACAGAGCTCCGTGGACCGAGGGGTTAAGAAATGTAGGGACAAAGTCCCGTTAATTTAGCTCCGAGAACTAGTGGGTATGAGACCCATACTCCTCTGGCAATCCAATGGGGTCGGGGATATAGGATGGGTCTGATTGAATGACTTTTACAGGCACTGAAGGGTTCTCGGCGCGGCAAAGGGACATGAGGTCTCGGCGCAGTGAGGGAATTGAAATGGAGGTCCCGGCGCGAGGATGCTAGATGGGCTCTCGGCGCAAGGAGTTCTCGGCGCGGCAATGTTCAACTGGGAACAGGGGTCCCGGCGCGAAAGGTCTTGCGCCGAGGGGTTTCAGGGCGCCGAGAGGTTTTGGCGCCCAGGCTTTCTGATGCTGGAGTTTCAGGGGTTTGGTTTGGGGTTTGTTCTGGAGATTTTTGTAGGGTTTCAACACGAGATTCAAAGGGATTAGTTGTCAGCTTCTCATCAGGATCCAGTCTGGGATCCAGAGGAGTTTATCAGTAGGCTTCCAGAAGAATATAATTCGGGGTTTCTGAGGGGTTTATTGGTAGATTTTTGAGAAGGATTCGATTCGGGATTTTCAGGGGGTCTTTGAGGGACATCAAGAAGTCTAGCTGCAGGCTGGATATCCAGGGGAATCGGACTACACCAGTAATGTTTATCGGAGCAGGATGATAATGAATATCATCTGTATGCTATTCCACACAGGTGCACGAACGGAAACCATGAGATAGGCTGTCTCAGGTTCCGTTCATAGCTGAGGGATGGGCAAGAGAACAGGCGATGCAATCTACGGACGCAACGATGAGATGAAGGATTTGGGAATGGCCTTGGAGCTCAGTAACCCATAGAATCGGGTGAGGAACTCCATAGCTTGTTCCAGCGAAAAAAAAGAAAGAGAAACACACTAGCGGCATTCACACAAGAGACTTTGACAGAATAAGAAATACAAACGCTCAATGTCGGAATTAAGAGAAAGGATATCATTCATTCGATTACATCTCTGAGTACATCATATGGCCATGCCAGCTTGCAAGAAACGAAGGAGAATCATAGCATGCTTCTGACGAAGTAAGATATGGACGCAGAGAACATACATCGGAGGAAAACAACAGAGAAAATGAAAGATGGGGAGGGTGGAGCATTGACTCCTCTCCCTCCCTTACAACACACCTTCTCCTTCCTTCAGCTTCAGCAGTAGCCTCTCTTCTTTCTTTTTCTGCTCTCTCTTCCCCGCTCTCTTCTTCTTCTATTGCTCTCTTTTTTTCTCTTGTTATCTGGCTATCTGTGTATATCTTTTTTTGCCTCTCTCTTCTCTGCTTCTTCTTCTATTATGTCGTTGTTTTTCCTCTATATCTCCTCCTTATCCGGCGAGAGAAAGGGGGTTTTATAGCCCCCGGTGAATGTCTTCTCGGCGGGCATATCTCGGCGCGCCTCAGTCGATGGGAGACTTCCCGGCGCGCGAGTCCAGCTTCCCGGTGCTCAAGGCTCAATTGGGCCTTAGTGAGAGGATCTCGGCGCCATAATCATAGGCCCATTTAGGGCTTTTAAATGCTTTCAATTCTCCTTATCAGTGGGTCTATCAAAGCCGTTAGACCCGTCTCTTCACTTGCTAATCCCTCGAGTCTGTCATAACAGGCGAAGGTCTCTTCGTTGGTGAGTTGGTATAGTTTCATCAGGGCATTTCTGGAGGTTCTCATCAGTCGGTAGACTGCAGTTTTCATCAGTACTGTCATCTGGGCGACGACAACACCGGACATCAGCTTAGCCGGGGAAGGCTTCAGCCGGGTGAATAGCTTTAGTGACGACTCTTCTTTAGTTCTGACTCTGCAGGAATTACAAAGGTCTTTATTACTGGTTCTGTTCCCATCTTTGACTCAGCTCATATTTCATCTGTCAACATCAGCCGAGATTGTCTTCCCCACGCCAGACGCGTGGAGGTATCGTGTTCGCTCACTCACTCGACATTTGCTTTATTCGTATATACTTGTTTATGCCGCTACTAGAGAGCATGTGTTAGGGCCATTAGCTCGATATAATTAATTCACTGCTGCGAGAGAGAGCGAGACCGTCCCGTGACCCGATCCGGGCACGATGAGAGAGTCTGACCACCCTAGCTCTTTGTCGGTTTCTCAACCGTGCACGTCCGTACGCTTCCCTTGATAAGGGACGATCGCGAGCTTGCTTAGAGTTAGAGGGTCACATATCCTTTGGTCTCGAGTCCGTAGTCCGTCCCGCATCACCTCAGCCCGTGTACGGCCGACATCAACCCAGACCAACACGCCCTAAGGGCTGGTCTACATCAACCCTGGCTATCACAAGTCAACGATTAGCCAACTTCAATATTCGACAACATACCTCAGTGCGGTTAGCCGACATTTCTTCGGCGACATACCTGAGCGGTCAGCCGGCATGACGACTTTTGGCCAAACGCACCCCCAAGGGTCAGCCAATGTCAATTTCCAGCTATCACAGCTCAACAGTCAATCAACGACGACTTAGACAGATGTGTCTCTCCGAGATAGACCTACATCAACTTCGGACCAACAAGTCTCTCAGAAGTAGGCCCGCATCAACTTTGGGCCAACGAGTCTCTCAGAAGCAGGCCCCCATCAACTCTAGGTCAACAAGTTTCTCAGAAGCAGGCCTACATCAACTTCGGACCAACAAGTCTCTCAGAAGCAAGCCCCCATCAATTTTGGGCCAAGAAGTCTCTCAGAAGCAGGCCTACATCAACTTTGAGCCAACAAGCCTCACCGAGGCAGGTCTACATCAACTACAGGCCAGCAAGCCTCTCTGAGATAGGCCTGCCTTAACATCGGATCAATATGCCCTAAGGGCCGGTCCACATCAACTTTGGCTAATGTGCCCCCTAAGATTGGCCAGCATCTAATTTCAGGCCAATATGTCCTAGGGGACGGTGTACATTAGCTTTGGCCAGAATACCCTAAAGGTTGGCCGACATCAACTTCAGGTCAAAGTGCCTTGCTGAGGTAGGCCTACAGTACTTCTAGACTGTTGAGTCTCACTGAGGCAAGCCTGCATCAACTCTCAACTTTCTGGAAAGTAATGAAGTAGTGAGGTGCAGCCCGACAATGATCTCCATATGTCACGAAGACTCAAGAGAAATCAAAAATGATGGAGAGCACGGACCGTCCGCCTCCGCCTTAGGCTTCGACGAACGCTCCGTGGGGGGCATTCGTTGGCACCAATTTTTGCCTACCTACATGTAAGGGTGAACTATCACTTAATGTTGTGGACAGTAGCAGCAGGGTCCAGGTGGATCTGCAGCAGTGGTTCAGACCTTGCAGCAGCGAGGCAGACCCTCCACACTTATACCTCCGAGCATACAGCAGCGGCTTAGACCCTGTAGTAGTGAGGCAAACTCCTTATACCTTCGAGCATACAGCAGCCGGGGTGAAGTAGTAGGAGGAGAAGCCTATCTCCCCAGCAGCAATAGCTCCCTATAACCGAGAAGCCAAGCAGCAGCATCAAAGTAACCCAGACCTCCCAGCAACAGCAGATGAGACTCGGGTGGGGTGAAAAAATCATCGCAGTATGGTGCAGGAGGACCTCCCCGGGGTGAACAAGCCCTGGGATATTATGGTCACCCATTCTTCTCCCCCCATGGGGGTTCCGGTCACCCCCTTGGCCTTGGGTGATTTTAAGAGAATGTTCACCGCCTCTCTTACTTAATATGCAGCAAAATTGGGCAACCAAGGAGGAAAAAGGAAAACAGACCCCCGTTCGGGGTCGGGCCAACCCGTACGGGGTCGTCCGACCCCGGACGGGTCCGCGTGTAGGTGGGGCACCTGCCCGGGGTCGCACGGCCCCCGAGGCAGACCTCCTCGGCATTTGACCCCGGGAGGGCCTGCCCGGGGTCCCCGGGCAGGTCCCGCGGGACCTCCCACCCAGGGCGGCCTTCTCTCCCGCGAGCGGAAACCAAAAAAGATGACCTCCCCGGGGTCATTTTCACCTCATTCAACCTGTACGGGTCCAAACGACTCCGGGGAGGTTCCCACTTCTATAAATAGACCCCCAAGGATCCAGAAATGGGAGATCTAGATCTACGACCGACATACGGACTACACACTTGGAGCATCCAGTACACTTGGAGTTTTTTTGTTCGTTGTTTCGACTCGAGAGAGGTAAGTCTCCGGGTCTTGTGTATATGCCCCTATGGGGGTATTTTTGTAATTTTTTCCCCTCAGCGGGCTATGTTGTCGTTTCTAAATCTCGGGGCGACTATGTCATATAATTCTGCCCCAATAATGGGAGAATTGCTTAAAAGTCTTCCCCGGGATCTAAGAAACATAAATGTCCTGTAAATTACAGTTTTACCCTGCAACTTTTGTAATTAGAGCTACGCCCCTATCTTCCGCGTTAGCGCTGACTCTTGTACAGTTGACAACTCGTCGACAATCCTTGTATTCATTCTGATTATAAAAGCACTCAGCATGTTTTATATATGTCCTCGGGGAAAAATTATAAGAAAACCCTCGACTTGTCAAAATTGCATATATACCCCTCCTTGGGCAAAATTGACATATGTAAGCCTTCTATGAAGCCCTTGTCCCTTCTTCAGCTCAGGGATGTTGCCAACCCGGTTCGACACTAAGATGTTACCCCAACCCAAGGTCCGTGCACGGCATGGTAAAATTACTAAAATACCCCTGTGACCTAAAAACAGCCTAATAGCCCCCATAAACCTCCAGAAAGAGTCTCAGTGCCTTGGGAAGCCAAGAACCTGGTCCTACTTCCATTCCAGCCCAGAAATTTCAGAAATACCACTGGCCTGGAAAAATTATCAAAATACCCCTGGGTTGATAAAATTACCAAAATACTCTCGGGGTCCAAAAAACTTCCCTTTATTCCACAAATGCCTATGGCTTCCGCATATTTGCGCTTCCATTCTTAAATCTTAGGGTTTTGCTCAGACCTAGCCCTAACTCCATTGTTTCTGTTGGTCGGTGGTGAGTGAGTGGACATCGTGAGCTCTTCAAGAGACTTTGCCCTCAATATCAGAACCCCCGTAGAAGACTTTGAGAATTTCTTTGACAGTCAAACAAAAGTGTTCGGACGTTAGGCCGATGTAAATCAACACTGACTACGGTCAGTGGGGAGAGGTCCAGCACTCGAACCCAAATCGTCTGATACGATGCGCACTCACGGAATCACCTTCTATACTTAGGAGAGGATGTTTCTTTTTAAAAAGAACGAAATCTATCTTTTTATCTACGATAAAAAAGACCAAAATAAATTTTTTCCGTGTCTCACAATTCCCTACAGTCAAAATATTTTTGACTAAGTCTTTCAACTGAAAAAATTAGTCAAAAGGCTTAGTTGTAGTCTTTCAACTGGAAAACCAATCAGAAGACTCAATTAAAGTCCTTCAACTGAAAATCGACTCGATAGAAACATTCAGCAGGAGTAGTTGATGGTATTCTCAGTTGAAACCCCTTTCAATGGTTCTAAGTCGTATTTCATTCTCAATCGAAGCCTTTCAACTAAAACTCTTAATCGATAAACTTTCGCTTGTACCTTTCAGATGATAGATCTCCCAGTCAAATTGGATCTCCCAATTGAAGCATTGTGACTGACTGACATTCAACTGACAAATTCAATTGATGGCATTCCACTATCTATATATATCCAAGGTGATAAGATTTTTCAGTTGATTCTTGCATTTGATTTCAATCAGATGAATCCCTGCACCAAACCTAATTGATTTCAGTCAAACAAATCCCTGCACCTAAACCTATTATTCTTACAACTCATATTTCTTCGGCCGATAGAACTTTTAACTGTCAATGTCAGTTGACATCCTTCCACTATCCTCTTTAACCAAAATGCTTCAACTATCAATCTTTTGCCTAATGCTCTTTTGATTGCTTTTTTTAACTACCACTAGGCAAAAGCTTTTGCCTTATACCTTATTTAGTTGGTTGATTCTTTTAGGTAATACTATGTCAATTGATTTTTTTCACTATCCTTCTCTTTATCAGTTGATGACTTTTAGGCGATACCTCTGTAGTTCAGTTAACCATTATCACCTAACTGTACTATAATTGTCTAATCTTTAGGCAATACTCTAGTTGTCTTCGATGGATTGATCTTCTTCAATTGACCTTGTCTTATTAGACAACTTTATACTCATTTCCTTTGATATATTTTTTATCTTGTACACTTCAATTGAGAGCCTTAGACATATCTACCGAATATCCCTATTTTATATTAGCCATGGATTGCACCTAGCACAGGGTTAAAGATCATTATATATTCTTAGTCTTACATCAAATATTGTTTGCCGATAAAAACTTCCAATCTTATGCATGCAATCTTCCGCTAGACGTAAGGTGTATTGGACGTGTGCATTAAACAACTCCAATAGGCCTAAAAGGTCACTGATTCAACTCTACATCACTTACACTGACGTGTGTTCTTGATGTGAAAAAGGTAAACATGTCAAGTCATGAGAAGTCCTGAAAGAACAAGATACATGAAGAATAAGCTTGACTTGGAGAGAAAGAAGGTGGTCACAGATACAACAAATAGCTTTGTCTTTCAAACAAGTATATGTTAGAGAGAAGTCCGTGGAAACATGAAGATGTGTTTAACATATAGTTCACAAATATGTTATAAATACGAGACTTGCTCTTAGTGGAACACAACTTTTGAATTCTTTGAAATCCTCAGGGAACAAGAGCATTCAAGTGTTGTGAGCAATCCAATTTTATCACTTAAGCACTTCATTGAAGAAGTTCTAGTCTTCAGTGAACTAGAGCCAAAACATGACCATTCAACAATTTGCATCCAACGCAAGCTTTTGTGTGCGCCACCGCTCGCATTCTCTTGTGCAATTTTATCTCTTTATGTGATTTAATTTCTCCACACTTACGAACTATTAGAGCCATTGTTTTAGTAGAGCATTCTTCAATTTTCTATGTAATAATTGTTGCTTCTGAGCAGTTAAGGATTTAAGGATCCTTGTTGTGTGGAGTGCTTGAAGGTAGGTCTATTGGTGAACCAATCACCTGAACAAAAACCAATGTGTGTGCATGTAGGCAATTGTCGTAGTTCGCTAGTAACGTGAACAAAAACTAGCGTGTGTGCCTGTAGACAATTGTTGTGGTGAGTTGGTGCACTTGAGCAAATCTTAGCATGTATACTTTATTTAGTGAAATATTAGTGAGCTCTCAAACTGAGATCTTAGCATGTATACTTCATAGGTCACCAAAGGGTGCTCAGACTAGTATATAATTTCTAGTGTCTGTGTGGCTTGGCATTTGTATTTTTGATCCATTCTTCTTAGTTCAAATTAATGGTGTCTAATTTATTTCGAACTCATAATTTTAATTGGCACTCTCATCCCCTCCAAGAGATTCTTTGCTACTAACAAGTCAGATCAGAGCCTATGTTCTCTAGGAATAGGTCAAGTGACTCAGAACAAAGATCTAAAAAGCGAAGCAAAGATGGCAGCTATCTAAGAAGGTTGGTCCATCAATGGGCCACCGTTGTTTAACAAACTGGCTATCCTTACTAGAAAGTAAGGATGTTGGACTACGTCAAAGGAATAGACTATGATGCATGCATGGTTATTGAATATGGTGACTGTCTCAATACTAAGCGAAAAAAGTATAGAGAAAGTCATTTAGTTTTGGCGTAAAACACTCAAAATACAACATTTTACAATGCTTTACATCAAACCAAACAGCCCTGGAAGGAAAAGTCAACTTGGTTTTGGTGCCAAGATGATTATATTTCGATCAACAATTAATATTCTGTCCACTCAAAAGGATTATTATCTATACTACCAGATAATTTTGTAATAGTGGCATATTCTAAGTACATTCCATATGTCTAGAGGAAGCATAAGCCATTGGATCTCATGGTTTAGTCTTCACTGTTGATATACATTAAAGAAAAGTTAATTAGTTTTGTTAAATGAAATTTATGAACATTATTAATTGTAATTTAAGCCATTTTCAAAGTACCTCATTTCCATTGGTCACAACTCCAATTCTTCTCCTTTAGGATATTTGTGTCAGTTACATCTACATAAATGTTGCAAACAACTCCTAAATTAAGAGGGCAACTAAATTAAGATTTTTAGCTTTTGACCCCCTATAACATATCATATTTAGTGATTAGTCCATCCATCCTAATATTTATTCGTAACCTCTAACAGTTGCACATTTATTTGATAAGCACCTTTTTTTAGGAACTTTCTTCCTAATTTATTTCTAATCATCTGAGGTACCTTGTGTATGAAATGATTTAAGTTGTGTGAAGCTATAAAAGAAAATTAGGATTAGAAGGACTAATCCTTAAATATGATAGATTATAGGGGGTGAAAACTAAAATGTAAAAATAATCTTATGCTAAGGTTAGAAACTACAACTATGTGTTGCTTTGTACCTTTGACTTTATGCTCATATTCATTTTAATTTATATTATTAATATTTATTTATTTTTATAATATTTTACATGCATTTAGATATATATGCATGTTTACTAGCTAGTATACTTGAAAAGAGGATCCAGGACACATCTTGGCAAACATGAATCATATTTGTTCATGAAAATTAGTGGGTAGATAAATTGGGATGTACGAATTCTTGGCAATGACATCCCAATTTAATTTATAACAATGATATCTTTTCAACGAAAGGGAAAATGTAAGACAAACTACAACCCATTAAATTGAAAGTGACATCGACACTTATGTTTTGTGCAACGCATCATGTGTATCATAGATCTTGAAATTACTTTTGTTGAGGGGTTGCACACAAAATCATCGCTTCGTTTGGAAAAGATTGTGAAAGGGATTCCAATCATTATATGCGATCTTTCCTATGCACTTCAAAAGGAAATAGCTTATATGGTATATGTTAGCGATTAAAATCCATACCTGCAGATTGTGTAGACCACAGAAGGATTCCGGTAGCTCGCTGATGTGGTTATGTGAGAGGTCAACAAAACGAAGATGCTTCAAATCTCCAATTGAAGGGGGCAACTCTGAAACTCCACATTTTTGGAGTCCCAACACACGTAGCCGCTTTAACTTCATAAATAGGTGGTCAAGATGAGGGCTCAGATCAAATCTACATCGACTCAAGAAATGCAAGGTCCGCAGCTTCCCGTATTTGCATAGTTCCTCCAACTTCATTGGATCTAGATGCTCAGTAGCTATCGACACATGACGTATTGTTTCAGGGAATTCATTAGGTCGGACGCCATCTCCCAACCTGAAGCAGTCATCCTCAGAAATGGATTGTGCCAAGTCGTGTATCAGATCATGCATCACATATACTGAGTCCCAGCTTTCTTCAAAGAATGACATGTATAATAAATCATCAAAATGCCCACCTGGAATATTGCTTTGTATGTTTGCCCCCCCTCTGGATGTTTGAATAAAATTTTGGGCCACCCACTGCTGGACTAACTCAGATCTAGAGAACCTGTAGTCTTTGGGGAATAGAGAGCAATATGCAAAACACTGCTTCAAGTGTCCTGGTAAGTGATCATAACTCAGTTTAAGGACGGGCGAAATATCGTTTGGGTGCTGCTCCAGCATGAATATCTCACTTTTTAGGATGTTCTTCCAATGCCTCACATCTAAGCTTCTGTTCAAAAGTCGGCCAATTGTCTTTGCTGCTAATGGTGAACCCTTGAGTTTCTTAACTATCCGTCTGCCAATAGTCTCTAGCTGCACGATGTGCACATGCCCATATGATTCTGAACCACCATCAAAGGCATAGCTTTTGAAAATTGGCCACAGATCCTCATCTGACAGGCATTTCAAGGGAATACAGAATGATTTTACCATATCTGACACTCTTTGGTTTCGGGTGGTAACTATTATCCTGCTCCCTTTGACTCCATATCTAAGAGGCCCATAAAGACTTTCCCACTTAAAAGGATCCTGCTCCCACACATCATCTAGTACCAATAGGAACTTCTTCTCTTCTATTTTATCTTTAAGCCTCTTTTGAGCTGAATCCCAATTCATCAAGACTTCAAATGATTCCTTTTGTCGATCTGAAGAACCACAAATGGCATCCATGATTTCTCCAGTGATTCTTTTCAGATCAAAGTTTTCTGAAACGCATACCCATATCATCACATGGAAATGCTGCTTCACTGTTGGATCACTAAAAACAAGCTTTGCCAGGGTTGTCTTACCAACACCTCCCATGCCAACAAGGGAAATGACATGGACATTACTGGTATTACAAGTACCGCTTGCTTGTTCACTAGTCGAAGTTTCTAATTCAGATCCCATCAACATCTGTATTATCTTCCTTTTTTCATCATCTCTCCCAACTATGCAGGGGTTATCCACCATCAGGGAGCTAGTGTCTAGACGTCTCCGTTTGCTGTTTATAGGCCAAATATCTCCAGCCAACACCTGAAGCCCAAGGGCATCTTTCTGTGCACATATTTCATCTAATTCCATCCTGATAGTTTTTATTTGATGTGCCAACTCATGCCCACTCAAGATCTTGCGTATGCTACCAAAACCAAGTATGGAATTTACTGACCTGGTGCTTGTTTCAAGGGCGGAGTCCGTGGCAGCCTCGTCGAGGATGTCCTCGGCATCATAGAGGACTTGTTTGAGTGATCTAAGCCAGTGACACACGGCCTCCTCTTTCACCTGCTTCTGCTCAGCATCTTCAACAACCTCCTTGACGAGGGACACTGTGAAGATCAGCTTCCTCACCTCCTCTTTAACATCCCTCACCAGCTTATACTCTTCGGAAGCAGTGATGATCAACCTCTCGCACACTGGACGCAAGATAGCCGATGCGAGGAATGCCATCTCTCTCTCGCTTGGAGAGGGTGCTTGAAGCAGGAGAGGGGAGCCGAGCTCAATAAGAAGGCAAAGTAGATGACGAGCATCGACTCCGAGGTCTTCGCATGTTGGCTGCCGGCGAGGATCGGCCCAAGGATGAGCATAATGCAAAGAAAAACCAAACCTGCCCCTTTCCTTTGGGGGCTTAAGAAGTCTTCCCTTGTGCTCACGGCTGGCAATTCTATAATCATCAGTCCGGTGCCCTGTCTTTGTCAAACGATAAATTAATATTTCTGTGATTGGTCGGCTCCATCAGTTCATTTTGTTATCCGACTTTGATAACCAAATAAGATAGGGTAAGACAGTTTATTCGTCTTATCCGGAATTATCCGACCTTAGTTATCGGGGTTGGATAAGATGAGCTACGTTCCTGGGATCAGGTAGGGTAAGTGAAGAAACGACGCAGGTAACTTATTCGACTAAAATGACAAAATAAATTATCCGAGTCGAGTAGGGTGAGATCATGTGAACTTTATATTTATAATCTATTTTTAATTTTTATTTATTTTATTTTATCTTATCTAAGTCAGATAAAATATGATTATCAAACTCGATTAAATATTTTACCCGAGCTTACCCTAACCTGATTTACCCGATTCTATTATCAAAGTGACCCCAAACATAACACGTAGAAGCCGCAGCATGTGAAGGAATGGGGTCCTAATTTTGTCTTACTCATGCATGGACCTACGTATCCTTGGTTAATTAATTAGGGCTCGATTGATCTCTCTAATTGTTAGCTGAGTTTATTAACAGAGGAGAGAGAAAAATGTGGGGCCCACTATCTCCTCTCTCACACAGTCGCTCTTATTCCAACCGACAAGATTTATTCGATTCAGAGAGTCGAACACCTTATCTTAACCGAGAAACAAAGAGTCTCTGAGGAATGTGCAGTGGATTAAAGGATTCCCATATCAAGAGAATGAAATGTCCATTTAGTTTAATGGAAAACTTTATACGGATGAAATTGGAAACACAATTTTCTGGATTTTAGCAGAATTGGAGACGGAGGGGACGCCCGCCCCCTACTAAAATTTGTGGTGTATGATCATTGATTCTTCGGTAATTTAAATATGATCACACGTAAAACTTGCAATTATTTTCACTTCCAAGAGGACGTACGGATGTGGTATGTAGGATATATACGACTTATTTTTTCATAGTATTTGAGAAGCAGATGTGGTGTACGTTCAGTGGGGGGGGGGTCAAATTACGATATGTTAGACCTTGTTCTCTTTAATAAATGATTTTGCCCCCTCTTAAATTTTACAATTATTCTTCAACCTTTAATATTATTAATTAATTTGTCTACACTGGATAAATATTTAAAAAAATAGACATCTTTATAGAAAATGATTTTCTAACAATCGCCCCCCCCAAAAAAAAAAATTTTTTTTTTTGCCAGACCCCACTACTGGGCACGTTACAGCAAACTATTTAATTGAGCAACGTGAAGTCCTTTATATGTATGTATGTATGTATGTATGTATGTATGTATGTCAGTCAGCTTCAACCTAAATCCTGTGTGGAATTTGAGTGCAAGTTGTGTTAAGAGCAACTCAGATGAAACACGCATAGTGAAGGAAGCTAAGGATATTGTGATTTTAGGTGGGTGATGATCTACATAAATAATAGGGATTTTTGCATATATACCTCATAGATATCCGTATTTGCATATATACTCTTAATCTAACCATATTATCACGTATACCCTTTATATAGAAGAAATGTTGCGGTTATGCCCTTATGGTTTGATACCGTCGACGGATGACGAATATTCCGTGGGATATGCCATCGTCATGTGTTATTTGACTAAAACACCCTTCTGTTCAAAGAGAGAGATAACGAGAGCCAGCGGGGAAACCCCACTCTGGCTCCCCCTCTCCCGGTCACTGTTCCCATCCCATCCCCCCTCTCACCGAACTTTTGCAGCAGAGCCCTCACCGCCGGTATCCCTTCCCCCACCCGCCCATCACATCGTTGGCTCCCCCTTCCTGTCATTGCAGCCCCCCCTCTCCCTCACCGCCGGCAACCCTTCCCCCACCCCCCCACCACACCGTTCGCTACCCCCTCTCCCTCACCGCCAACTGCAGCCCCCTCTCCCTCACCGCCGGCACCCCTTCCCCCACCCCCCCACCACACCGTTCGCTCTCCCCTCTCCCTCACCGCCAACTGCAGCCCCCTCTCCCTCACCGCCGGCACCCCTTCCCCCACCCCCCCACCACATCGTTCGCTGCCCCCCTCTCCCTCACCGCCAACCGCAGCCCCCTCTCCCTCACCGCCGGCACCCCTTCCCCCACCCCCCCACCACATCGTTCGCTGCCCCCCTCTCCCTCACCGCCGGCACCCACACTCTTGGCTCCCCCTCTCCCCCATCTCGCAACACAGCCCACCCCAGGTCACCGCCGGCACCCGTTTCCTCACTCTGTCATCAGATCATCAGACCGTCAGCTCCCCCATCACACCGTCAGCTCCCCCTTCCATTTTTGTACTGGGTTAGGGGATTATACCTAGAGTGTTGAAACTCTTTATGTAATGGGGAGCAAGTTTAATCATCCTTGTATCGGGGAAGAAGTTAAATATTCCTAGTAATACCATGTCTATTTTTTCCCAATGTCCCCAACCTGCTTTTCTTCTAAAACATGATAATAATACCGCTGATAAACAGAAATCCTCTTCCGGGATACACCAGACGCGCATGCTCGCCTGTCCCCCCGGATGCTCTCCTGGGACCGAGTATGCCCTCCAGCGACTGCTAATGGTCCCCCACCACCAGTCAGATCAATGCATTGCCAAGACAAGGTCGACGCATTGCCAAGGCAAGGTCGACGCTTCTTCATGCAGGTCGGCCTGCTCCAAGTGACATCGAAAATGCCTTGAGCCCGCAATACATGCTCCCCTGACGTTGAGGATGCTCCCCTGGAGCAGCGATTGCTCCCCAAAGACAGTATGTGCTCCCCGTGCTCCCCTGACGCTGGTGATGCTGTCCAGAGGCCATAGATGCTCCCCTGAGACTTCATATGCTCCCGTGCGAGAATGCACAAAGACATGACGCGCATGCTCGCCTATCCCCCCGGATGCTCTCCTGAGACCGAGTATGCCCTCCAGCGACTGCTAATGCTCCCCCACCACCAGTCAGATCAATGCATTGCCAAGACAAGGTCGACACATTGCCAAGGCAAGGTCGACGCTTCTTCATGCAGGTCGGCCTGCTCCAAGTGACATCGAAAATGCCTTGAGCCCGCAATACATGCTCCCCTGACGTTGAGGATGCTCCCCTGGAGCAACGATTGCTCCCCAGAGACAGTATGTGCTCCCCATGCTCCCCTGACGCTGATGATGCTGTCCAGAGGCCATAGATGCTCTCCTGAGACTTCATATGCTCCCGTGCAAGAACGCACAAAGACATGACGCGCATGCTCGCCTGTCCCCCCGGATGCTCTCCTGGGACCGAGTATGCCCTCCAGCGACTGCTAATGGTCCCCCACCACCAGTCAGATCAATGCATTGCCAAGACAAGGTCGACGCATTGCCAAGGCAAGGTCGGCGCTTCTTCATGCAGGTCGGCCTACTCCAAGTGACATCGAAAATGCCTTGAGCTTGCAATACATGCTCCCCTGACGTTGAGGATGCTCCCCTGGAGCAGCGATTGCTCCCCAGAGACAGTATGTGCTCCCCATGCTCCCCTGACGCTGGTGATGCTGTCCAGAGGCCATAGATGCTCCCCTGAGACTTCATATGCTCCCGTGCGAGAAAACACAAAGACATGACGCGCATGCTCGCCTGTCCCCCCGGATGCTCTCCTGGGACCGAGTATGCCCTCCAGCGACTGCTAATGCTCCCCTGAGACTTCATATGCTCCCGTGCGAGAACGGTTATGTATATGAATGCTTTATGCAGCATATAACATGACTGAACTTCAAATGCAATGCTTTATGATCTGATAAATTGACTGAACTTCAAATGCAATACTTTATGATCTGATAAACCAATCATCAAAACCACAGGGGCACAACATCCAGGGACACAACAATCCAATCAAACAACAACCATTCACTGTAAAGAAGATGGGCTTTTTGATCCAATTCCTATAAAATAGGAATTACCATTCACAGAACATACACCAAATTTCAGTCTTCAACTGGTTAATGAAGTACTTAAACATACATCAATTTCAGTCTTCGACTCAGTAATGAAGTACTTAAACAAACACCAAGTACTTAAGAAGGTGGGCTTTCAAACTCTCTGACCAATGTATCATACTTCAACATACAACAAATTTCAGACTTAAATTGACAGATCCAATTAGCTAAAACTTTCTAGTTGCCACCATCCGGCCGCGACCCCTTGAAGAGGATGCCTGAGACAAACTGTGTAAGTCACCAACGGTACTTTGGGAAGCCATAGATGTGCCTCCTTCTGCCTGCACAACCGAAGATTATAATAACATATCATCAACATTTTAAAAGTTTTCAATAATATACAATTAATGTCAGTAATGTAGTATTGGCCAACCTGTGAATTAGTTGACTGAGTTGATGCTTGACCACCACCTCTGCTCTTCCTGGGCCTACCAGGAGGCCTCCTACATTATAGGAAAAATCATCAGTACATGCCAAATGAATGAAATGACATAAACTGAAATATACATTTACTTACCTTGTCTGTGTTGCAGAAGATTCACACATATTTGACACTGGGTTCTTGCAAGTCTTTGCGTGGTGACCAAATCCTCCACATCTCTTGCACTTATGGGCTTTTTTAATCATGTTCTCCTCATCTGGGTGTCAGATTCTTTTCTTCCTCGGTCGACCGGGTGGCCTTCTCACACTAGGGAGTAGGACTTTCACTCCAAGTTTAATCATTGTGTTTTATCAGGCATAGGGGTGATGTCCAAAGCATATGTTTGTTTATAAGCCTCCACTGTATAAGATCTGTCAATGTACTCTTCCATTTTGTGCCCCTTCTTGTTGCTAAAAAAGCACATGCATGTGAGCAGGGTAATCCTGTTATCTGCCAAGCCCTGCAGGTACATGTACGTTGTATCAAGTCCACAACTTCCCTCTCATCTGGCCCAGTGACCTGTGCAGTCTCATTGTACCCTTTCTCTACCAGATAGCCACCTAATTTTCTGGACATGACACAAATATACTTCCTGGCCCTAGGCACCAAAGTATTTGTCCATTTCTCGGCTCTTGACCTTCTAATATGCATTGTCTTCATCAATTTTGACCGGATTAGGTCAATGCAGTCAAGAATGGGCCTCCAGCGTGCATCTGAGATGTATGCATTAAAAGATTCACTCAAATTGTTTGTAATGTGATGACACTTTGTTTGAATTTGGAATTTTGCCCTACTCCACACAATACCCTCCATGGCCGGTGATGTCAAGTAAGCATGTGCCTGTGGAGAATTATCCTTAATTTGCATCATGCAATCTTGAAATTTGACCTCCGTGTAGGCCCGTGCCGCATTCCAAAGTAATCTTTTCATGAACTCACCTGGAAACTGCTTCTTATAGTTCTTGTACAGATGTCTAAGGCACACCCTGTGCTGAACCCCTAGGAAAACAAGTGGGAGACATTCTTCTAATCCCTTTTGCCTGTCTGACATGAATGACAGGCCATCCAGTACACCAATGGCCTCTTTTAGGCCATCCAAGAACCAGGTCCAACTATTTACATTCTCTCCCTCTACAACATCAATGGCTAATGGAAAAATTACATTGTTGCCATCAAAGGCAGTAGCAGCTAGTAAAGCACCCCTGAAATATCCTTTTAGGTGGGACCCATCCAGCCCTATTAAGTGCCTGCATCCTAATTTAAACCCCTCAATAGAAGCCTTTAAAGATAGAAACATCCTCATAAATCTGGACTGATCATCTGTCTAATATCTAACAACACTGCCTGAATTTTGTAACAGTAATTCATGCTGCAGATCTGGAACTATGCCATACATAGCTTCACATGAACCATGAATTGTCTCCAATGCTTGCATCTTTCCTCTGTAAATCCGATAATAAGGTATGTCTATATGATATTGACTATTCAATCTCCTTGAAATCTCTCTGATAGACACATCTCCTTCTGTCCTTAGCCACCCTATGCACTTACTTGCTACCCATTTCTGGGTGGCCATATGGTTCCCAGCCTTATTTACGCCGGTGCAAGTGTGGTTAGTTTCAAGTTTCTTAACTTGAAAAGTGTGGCCATCTGGTAGACGAGAAGCATGCAATCTCCATTTGCACTTCTTTTCTCGACACACTACGGTCACACGTGTAGGTTCAGATTTCTTATACTTCACCCCAAATTCGTTTTTCACTGCATGCTGGGCTAGGGCTATTCTGAATGCCTCTACATTCTCAAACAAACTTCCTAAAGACATGTCTGGATCATGCAAATGCCTCACAATAAGAGTACCATCATGGTCTCCTTCATCTACACAAACATCACAATCAGAGTCTGAAGAATATAAACTGCCATGAATGTCATCTGTGTACACCTCATTGTCAGATGGGTCCTCCTCCCTAAAAAGTGTCTCAGCCTCATTGTTCCATTCACGCTCAACTTCAACAAAGTCACTGTCATCAGCTAGAGGATTCCAATCTGCATCATCATCTGTTCGGTTAAATTTATTGGCCCTAGACCTTCTTCTAGTGTTTGATACTACTGTGGTCATCCCAGGACGAGAAGATGCTAAGGGCACACCTATATATTGTGTGATGACATATACGCTAATATTCAAGTCAGCACTGTACTTATCAAACAACGACATGACATCATCATCTGAAGAAATCTTTACAAATTTTCTGGGTTTGACATTCGGTACTAGAGCATAAAAGTCAATGGTCTGGTCATGTCCCCACTTGGTGACTTGACTAGCAAGTGTTCTAGGTTCCCTCAAATTAGCATAGTCCCTTTCAAAACCATAGGACTTCTGTCTGAATTCGATGGGGACCATTCTCCCATCATCACCCTGTGACTTACAATGCCCTCCATAATGCAATTTAAGTGTATATGAATCGGCCATATTTCTGCTACACATGTATACAGAAGAACAGAAAGAAAATAAGAATGCCTAAATCAATAGTTAACCGAATCGAATAAAACTCATCAGCATTGGGGTAGTATTAACTTCTACATTACCTTCTAAAAGACGACAGTAGGGGACCACAGTGACGTTACAACCAGGAGAATCTTATAAAAGCAGATTTCCACCAACTGCACTTGTGTGACCCTGCACATGCATGTGACCTAGAGTCTGTAGGGGACCACAGTCACTGTCTCCTCGGCCACACAGACAAGGGACAGAAGCAGTGCTATCAGTCACAAAAATCTAAGAGAAAGACAGAGGGAGAGTGAATGTGTGATTGTGTACTGAAGAGAGCGTGTGAGACTCACCGTAAAGGGCAAGATTCTGCCACCACGTTCCGTTGAAAGAGAGGGGAGAGCAATTAGGGCACCGCCACGGCGAGCTTCTGCGTCGTCGAGAGCGGATCACGCCCGATCGATGCTGTCATGGCGAGTTTCTGCGCCGTCGAGAGAGGATCACGGCCGATCGATGCTGTCACGCCGAGGTTCTGCGCCGTCGAGAGCGGATCATGCCGATCGAGAGAGGATCCGGCGGGATCCCTGAGATAGGGAGGGGAGGGGATTCTCGCCAACCGAAGCCCTATCGAGCGTGTGAGGTTTAAGATCAGGGTAGGTTAGTCTTTTGCACATTTAACCAAAGCTTAACTCAAGCCCGATCGATGGGAGTTACGGCGAGGGTATATATGTTAAGCGTACATCTATATCAAGGGTATACGTGATAATATGGTTAGATTAAGGGTATATATGTAAATACGGATATTTATGAGGGTATATATGCAAAAATCCTTAAATAGTATTTAGCGAATATGATCTCTTTTTTACGAAGGTGATGAAAACCAAGGTAGAAAAATAGTGCATATGATATTCCTGATTATTTTTGTTTTACGTGAGCAGGATGTCCTTTCACCCCTACTCGAAAGAGAGAGAGAAAACGAGCGTTATCACTGTAGAGTTATTTTGTCTAGGAGATTAGCTCATTTTATTTTGATAGATAACATATTATATTTTTAAGACAAAAGAGATTGACTCTTCTTTTATTTCATTTGTTTTGATTGTATCAAGAATATAAAGTGTGTTAATTCTATAGATCGACTTAAATGTCTCTCCCATCTCAATTGCAAATTCAGATTATGAAAATAAGTCTTGCTAGTTTGCTCCTCCCATCTCTAAAATATCTTATACGCCCCTCAAACTATGTCCACCTTCTCAACATCTTAATACATTTTTTTGATAATTTGTAAATTGCAAGTCTATTTTTTTAAATTCAAACTGTACTCAAATAAGTTTACAAATTATGTAAATGTTTACCTACATTATTTGAAGTGTAATCTATACCATCTATATTATATACTCTAAGGGCCCCTTTGATGCCCGGATAAAAAATCGCGAATACGCACCCGATGAGAGAGAAAAAGATGGGTCTCACTTTTTCTCCTCACACACAAATTTTTTTATCCAGGGTGGGGTGACGTATTCGCGCCCACTCCCCCGATTACTTCACCCCACTCCCGCATCAAAGGCACCCTAAGGGCCGGTTTATCATTAGAATTGTCGGACGAATAGTAAACCGAGGAGAGAGAATATATAGCGGGGCCCACCATCTCTCCTCACACAAAAGTAATTATCGGGGTCGGTTACCGTGTTCGACCCTTTTGGGTAGAACACGGTAACCGTGTTCGAACAACAAATCAGCCCTAAAAGAAATGGCCGATTTTTTTCCGCCGGTTCAAAGTATAGTTCCGCCTGTTTATGTTTGGTTGGGAACCGGCAACAGGATAGCCGCCTTCTACGCCTTCCTCGGGTCATTTTTTGGCAACAGGATAGCCGAGAACACCACCATCACGCTCTTCTCCTTCACGGTGGAAAAGCTTGCATTCTTCCTCCCCCCGGCCCTTGTTTTGCTTCTGGGCTCTGCACTGCTGGGCATGCACTAAAATTATGTGGGTTTCCCTCTTCTTCTCCAGGCGTCCTCAGTGGTGGTTCTGCTCGTGAGGTGTACTGGAAATTGACTCATCCGAGAGGTCCGGCATTGAGAAGCAGAAGAAGAAGCGAGGAAAGAAGAACAAAGGGCTGCCCCAAGCTGAACTACAAGCTCATCTTGACACATGTCCTGGTGAGGTTCTTCAGGAGGTTGGAGAAGAAGGTGATGTACCGTGAGATCACAATATTGTGGGGAGACATCAAGAGGAGATTGGAAGTTGGTGTTTTGCCTGTTGATAGAGATTTATTTGAATGTCTACTGTAGAATTTTATTAGAGGTGGTTATTTTGAGAGACTCATGGAGATTGTGAGTTACATGGCAAAGTATAATATGCATGCCGATAAGTGGAAATTTAAAAGAGAGTTTCTGAGGTTGCATAAGGACCTCTATAGGAATTTAAACACATCTAATGCCAGAAGTGATACTTAGAATAAAACACTTGAGCAACATCAATATATACGACAATAGCAATTTAGCAACAACAATTTACTTTGATCATACATGGTCTTGATCTTGGGTGAATAGACCAAGACATGAATCAACTGCAATTTAGCGAAAACAAATGCATTATCTGGATCCCTTATGCCAAATATGTTCACATATTAAAGTAAAGAGCATCCATGGTTCTCACAAGACAAGAATACAGAAAATGTACAAAAAGAAAAAATAAAAGAAAAATAAAAGACCAACCTGTCTTCCACCAAAAAAAATTTAACGATTTGGATGTGTTTTTCTGTTACCGTACAACTGCCAACGTGACTTCTGCTACCATAAAACTACTCCCTCTTGCAACGTAATTTCTGCTATAAAAAAATTGCTCCCTTGGCCATTCTTTTAGAGTATATACTATAGATTAATAACTTAATGTGGTGACATTTTGATTTTTTATGACTGAGAAATTAATGTAGTGATGCTCATATCCGAGTAAATTGTTTGACACTATTTTAATTGAAATGTTCTGGGTTTTTAAATTTTTGATCCAATTATCTTGGGGGATGGATGGTCCGTAGTCTTGAAACCCATTTGTGTTATTTTCCTCCTCCAACTAAGACTTTTAAGATGTTTTTTTAATTTTTCTTCCTATGGAAATATTTGAGTTCAAAATATTTTTTTGTGTATTGTTTATGTTCACAAAAATTATGGCATTATATAAGAAAAATTATCTAGATGGAGGATTCAAGAACGAGAGCCCCAAAATATATATGTAATGGATTAAATATTCTCTATCAAGTCACGTGTCTATAGTTTTGACGTATTATTTCTTTAGATTGTTAGTGACAAGAAGAGCAAAATTATTTTCCATTCTAGACCATCAATGTCCCTCTTAGGAGATGTGAGCATTAATTAATTTTGTATTACTCCTTTTTAACTTAGCATGTAAATGAGAGATTTTGGACATTAGAAATTCGGTGATATTTATAGGCTTGGCATTAAAAATTATATTATAATCTAACATGCAGTGTTTGTTTGTGTAGGGTGGAGGCATATCTACATCCAGATAAATCCTCGGGATTCTCATATATCTTTGAGAAACTGGTGAAGAATAATGGGTGCTATCACGCGTCCCCACACATAGAGCATTCAACCTCACATCCAGTGTTTCTTTTCAACAAATTATGTCTACTTATAATACATTCTATCAAAACAACCTAGAATAACACGGAATTTTTTAGAGAAACTTTGTATTCAAATTATGAGTTCAAGGTTCCAAGTGGAAATTTATTATTGACATCAGCGCATCCAGAAAGTAGAGAAAAATACCAATTTTCATCACCGTACATTCGTTTAGATAATTGAGAATTTTATGACAACCAAACTTAATATACTTGCCTACCCTATCTTTATATTTATTAAAATGCTTAATGCTTATCCAAAAATATATCAAATCAGCAAATATTTTTCTATAGCATGTAACTTTCGTAATTAATTTCACAAAATAAACACGCGTGAAACGCGTTTTTTTGACTAGTTATAGAAAGATAGACACGTATCAATTCCTCATATTTTTGTCTGTTGCCATTTTCGATGTGAGATCTGTTTGACGATAATTGGGTGGACTCCATCTAAATTATAGAACTTCTTTTACGTGTTCGAAGTGAGATTTAATTCAAATATTTCAACAACGGTTGTACAAAGAAGATAAATACACTAAAAAAACTACGCATTGTAAAATATGTGGGGTGCCAACAAAAACCATATATTATTTATTGCAGTTAAGCTTTGTTAACTACAGAACCAGATGCCATTAAAAAAAATTACAATTTCTAGATGTCCGGGAACAGATGTACAAGGACATTGCATACAAAACCTGAGAAAACACAAAAAATACAAAAAAAGGAAAAAATACAAAAAAGATTACATGCTTCCAAATTGTGCATTTCATAAACATAATCCTTGAGAATTAGCTCAAGAAATTATTAAACATAAGCCTTGATGTAAAAGCTAATGGTACACACATAGTGGAAACCATGCATTGGAAGTGGATGGGACTGCAAAGATAGATAGGTTGGCCCAAACCTGATCTACATTGCCTGAGGCCCAGTCCAATGGATTTTCCAAAACTTGCCTCTGAAATATGAAGTGAGGTGGAGAAAAAAGAAAAAAATATCCAAACACCAAAAATATATAGCATGAAAAAACATTGGTTGTATTGCTAGTTTTATTCATGAAATAATATTAAGATTCAATGCTTAGCATTATGACATGATATCGAATATGTTCAAAAAAAAATCTATTATGTGACTAAAGAAGAAATCCACTGAAGCATATGTTCTTCAGAAATGAAAAATAACACATGCAAAAACTGACCACTTTGCAACACTCTTTGTGAGATGGACTGGCTTATTAGCAGTAATAGTTCTTGGAACATCACTTGCTATGGTCATGGTGTACATCTCAGAAAACCTTTTGGTTGCTTTAAAGCAAGATGCTGATAAGATCAGAGTATTTCAGTGAGTGAAGAGTGCCATTAATCCCGTATAAAAGCACATGGCTCACATATACCCAAAAAAAAAGATAGTTTGGGGTTATCCTTGGGACAAATGGGGGATAAACCCCGATCAAAGAGGGGCTTAGAATTCATGGCATCGGGCAACTTTGATAAAAAAAATAGGGTAAGGCGCTTAGGGTAAGTCTGGGTAAGTTACCCTAGGGTTAAGCGTAATCAAGTTTGATGATTAATAGTTCTTATTCTATCTAGAGTATTAATAAAAATTAAAATAATTAAAAATATCATAAATAAGAAATCCACAAAATCTTACCCTACCCGATCTCGAGTAATTTATCTACCCATTTTGGTCAAATAAGGTATCCGCCCTTAGCCTGCACTTATCCTACGTAATCCTGAATAAGTCATCTTACTCTAGTGGTGCTACCAAAGTGGAATAAGACAAATAACTCAACTGACCTTATTCCATTATCAAAGTTGAAGTTGCACTCACTCTTATCTCATACTGAGGTGAACTGTTACTCCCATAATAGTGATAGGATGAATAACTCAAGATATCTTAGGGTGACCTTGATAGCAGGGTAGAATATGTTCTTCGGGATGGGTCCGTATGAGTTATTCCTTAAATTTTCTCTTTTTGAGTTTGATAATTTACATTTATTCAGAGATTAACTCACGCTATATGAAACGGTCGAACGAGTCAACTCCGGAATAAAGACCTTAACCCTAACCGACCTCAGGTAACTTAACCTTACAACCAAACTCGATTAAGGGTGAGTAGAGAAAATAACTCACCCTCTTCTACTCTTATTCCATTATCAAAGTCGCCCGAGTAAAGAATGTGCCACCTGGGAGATTATAAGCTATAGAAACAAAAGCCTAAAAGTTAAACTTCATGCGGCTAATTCTGAACATAGAAGATGTGCAATGTATAACAAAGTGGTAAAGAGAAAAATCGATCTTGTTATTTCAAAATTTAGAAGAAAACAAACTGATCATCAGATGATTTGCACCGTTAAATGCTTTCTAACACCTTTCAATTGCTGCTAACAATGAATCAAGTAAATGATGCAGACCACTAGTTATCTACAAATAAATGAAGATGGTTAGGGAGGCCTTGGGCATTGTCTAAGAGAACTCAAGCAAGCAAAAAAGGGGAGGAAGAGGAAGAGAAGTACCGAAGACAGATAGTTTTAGAGTTGATGGATCTTGCTTACTAGATATGATGATCTATATTAGGCCAGATAAGAAGAGAAGGCGGCAAAGGATCACACAAGCCTATGATCTATATTACTCAATATATGCAAGTGTATAAGGGCTAGAAATAACAAGAGAGAGTTACACAAGGTAGCTCCAAAATATAGTAATCTCGAAAATATAGTTCCTTCTTCTAATAGTCAATTTATCATCTTTTTGTAATTAATTAGACTTTCCTTCAACTATCTTTCAAGGCTCTTGGGATCACAGAGGAGATCCCCCTCTTGCTCACAACTCTAGAGGATAAGTTTGGTATAATATAAACAAGGGAGGTGATCTTTGCTGCTGATTTGCTGTCAATGATTGTTGAGACTTTGGCTTTTCTAGGGTTCTTGATGAGAGGTGGGTTCTTTTCAGATTAAATTTTTTAGAAAAGGTCACTCTCTTGAGTGGAATGCTTAGTACAGCCCAAGAATTAATAGCAGTGCATGGATCAACCACTTAGACATTTTATTGAACGTTGGGTTTAGTCAAGACCTCACCATAGGTTTGTCCATTTGTCACTATTGGGTGAGTTTTATAAGAACAACTACAGACTGAGCACGTTCAGAAACAAATATAAGGAAAATGAGTATTACTTTTTGCATACTCGAGATGATTGCACATCTCAAATGTATAGTGAACTGTTTTAATTTGTATTTTAGAAGAAAATTGTTCGACCTTTGGTGAACCTGATCTAATGTCTGTATAAGGTGCACGCAGCTTGATTGAAAGGCTCAAAAAATTTTAAAGAATAAAGAATGGTAATTTATTTTTTTTGAATTTTTTGGTCATATGATTGAAATGGACCTTGTATGGACATGTAAATCGGGTGGGTCCGGAGGTCATAATGATTTTCTTTTTACTCAACAACATAAGCCAATGCTATGTTATGTCAAAGGAAGAAAATTGGGAAGGTTTCAGCTTGTAAAATGCTAATGCATATACGGCAATCTTACCTTAGGTGTGCAACAAGTATTAGTGAAGAAAGATAGGCCAATGGATATAGGAACACGGTTGAACCCTATAAAAGGGGCAGCTCGTTGCTGTTCAAAAGGGGGGGGGGGGGAGAAAACAGAAAGAAAAGAAAACATGGAGAAAGAGAGAAGAAAAGAGAGGGAAAGAGAAAGAAAGGGAGCAGAAAAAGAGGGGTGCTCGAGCGACTCTCTATAGGTGGGTTCTAGTTGCGATTCATGCCAGACAAGGGCTATCTTCTGTATTCGCTATCTTTGTTGTGACAGTTTTGTTTTATAGATTGATGTAGTCGTTTGTGTGCATTTCTTTCTGTTGCAATGAATGTCTCCTCCCTCCCTCTCCGATTGTATATATCTATCATACCCGACCCAAGGCTCCAAGTGCGTGTGTCCGGACGATCACAGACTTCCCCTGCAAGCATCTGCGTTGGAGTTTGCTCTCAGTGGTGAGCATGACCCCGAGATGCAGAATGCCTGGATCTCCCCTTCCCCCCCATCTGTCACAATGCTTGGGATCGTGCGAGTTAATTTTTTTTCTATTCTTCGGACTCGTTTTGAAGATCGACTACGGAGGGGCACAAGGCCCTTATCTCCCCCTCTGCAATCTATCAGTGGGAGGGGAAAAGTTGCCAGGAATCTGGGCCTTGTAGCCCATACACTCATCTTCCTTGTTGGCACTTCATAGCTTGATTTACAAGGAGAATTATGATGCTCTGTTTCTCGCGTATCTGATCTGGCGCATTATTGTCAAGTGATCCGGCAAGGGCCTATGAACCCCTTTTTTATTATTGTCACTGTTCACCTAATATGCTAATCGCCTCCGTCGGACCGCTGTTTGTCCCTGTATTGCCACCCCACTCATCCGGGATCTTTAGGCGCTAACCCCCTTCGTCCTGTTACGGGGAGAGATTTAAATGGAACTTGGATGGATATATATCGACGAAAAAGTGAGCGTTAATGAATATTGCCGTTTAACTATTCATTTTGGGCCTATTAAGGTTAAAATTCCATTTATTTTGGGTTGATCGCATCCCCATGCTCCTTAACTCCATTCAGAGTAGTCCAGCAATTTCGATCCCTTGGCAGACTGGCCCTCGGGGATTTGGTGTTATGGATGACTCCGGATGTCGCTGCTCTGCGCGTATTCGGTCAATTATGGGATCATCTCGAACTCTCCGTGGATGAGCACTCGTGATTTTAACCCCAAAATATCTCGGGTCTAAGGGAGGTGTTGTTAGAATTTCGCCAAAATCATGGATTGATAAATAAAAGAAATAGACAATAATAATAATAATAATATTAATAATAATAATAATAAAATGAAAGAAAGAAGAAGAAGAAATGACAAAAAAGAGAGTCACAAAAATGCATAATATATATATATATAACAAAATAAAACGACAAAAATAAATGAATAAATAATATATAATAAAACAAAAACAAAAAAATTATATACAATTAGATCGATTTATACCTTTTCTAAAAAAAGAAAGAAGAATAAGAGAAATAAATAATACAATAATAATAATAAATTGGGACAATAAATAAAAGGGGGGAATTGACAAACAAAAAAAGAAAAAATCATAAAAGAAATGCACATGTTTCAAAATCAAAATAACAAAGAAGGATACAACAAATCAAAATAGAAAAAAAATATATAATAATATAAAAATGACAAAAATAAAATAAATTGAAAAAAATAAAATAATGAGAATTAAAACAACAAAAAGGATAATATTTAACATATCAAAATAACAATATATATATATATATAATCAAAATCAAAACAAAAAAGGGAGACAAACAAAAAAAAGAAGCAAGAGGGGGTGACCTAGCACCCTTGTGAGGGGTGAACCGACACCCTCATGAAGGGTGACCTGGCACCCTCGTGACTGGCACATATGTGTATAAAAAAATAATAAAATAAATAAATAAATGTCTCACACCACCTTGCTTATAGGGTGTTTGGGAATACTTTTAAATAAAAAACTCTTTCTATCTTAAAAATTATGATGTATCAATTTTCTATTTAATTTTTAAAATTAATAAAAAGAGTCCTTCGGTGTTTGGTAAAAATGTGATAATTTAAAAAAAAAAAGAAGGCTGGGCAGGGAGACCGTCAGCTTGGGGTGGGTGGAAGAAGTAAATGAGAGTTGGCCACCGCCCCCCCTCCCCCTCCATATGCGGCCATGTCCCCGATCTCTCCCCGCGGCCATCTCCGTCCGCCACCCCTCCAGCTATGGCCGGTGCCAGCAGCCGGGAGGCCGAGGCCGCAGTCGCCAGCGCCGCCGCGGGGCCGACCGTCTTCCGCGGGATGGAGTACTCCGCCGTCCGAACCATCGTCGCGCTCGCTGGAGCCGGTCGGGGAGGGGAGGGGGGATCCGCCGGAGCCGGAGGGGAGAGGGGGAGGGGCTGCGCGCGGGGGGGATCTGCCGGAGGGAGGGAGGGATCCGTCGGGGAGGGGGGGGGGGTGCGCGCGGGGGGGGGGGGGGGGGGGGGCGCTGCCGGAGCCGGAGGGGGGGATCCGTCGGGGAGGGGGGAACGGTCGGGGGAGGGAGGGATCCGTCGGGGAGGGGGGGCTGCGCGCGGGGGGGGGGGGTGCCGGAGCCGGAGGGGGGGAACGGTCAGGGGAGGGGGGATCCGCCGGGGAGGGGGGAACGGTCGGGGGAGGGGGACGAGCCACAGGGAGGGGACGCACGGGGGGAGAACGAGAGACTGCAGTTTTTAAAAAAAATTTGGTGAGGAACTGTTTTTTTTTTTAGAAAGATTTACATGAGAGTAGATTATCTCTCTAAAATTTAAGATAGTCATACCAAACACCCTATAAGTGAGTTCTCTCTTTCTTTTTTAAATTTAAGAAAGAAAGAGATAAAAAAAATGTAACCAAAGACCCCATTAGTTCTGGGGAAACAAGAAGGAGCTGGGTTCTCGCGGTATGGAGGTGAGGGGAGGTTACAGGCGGGTGGGTTCCGCTTGGGGGAGTGGAGAGGAGGTCGCGGTGGGAGGGGAAGTGATCTTACCGTTGACGAGTGGCAGGGTAGATGCAAAACAGTTACAGCAAGCGGCGCCTACGGCGGGGCCGCCCAGTTATATGGCCGGCGACAATAGCAAGGTAGCCAATTGCAAGGGCTGGCGGCAACGGGGGGAAGTTCATAGATGCCAGATGGTTGATTTGCGGAGAAGATGTGTGGTGGCACTACTGTAGTGAGCGGTGGCGAGAGGGATGGGTGCGAGGGTGGTTCTAAGGCTCTGAGGGGGGAATGAAAAGTGAAGGAGAAATCCTGACCGTCTGATCAAGATCGGACAGTCAGAGGCTCTCCTGCCTGGGCGCCTTTTTTTTTTTTTGAATTGAGCACCTTTCTTTTAAGGGAGGCAAAAACTGTAAATATTAAACTAATTCCCAAAGTTAATTATATATTTTATATTATACTAAAATTGGTATCTTATTGATATATTAAATATACATCATAATAATTAAGTGTAATTATAATTTAATAACTTATATTATACTAAAATTAGATAATAGTTAGCTATATTAAGCATCATATAAACACATGATATATTATATTTATTATATTAAATTAAATCATGAAAATTATACATATCTTATTATCTATTTATCTATGCTATAGGTATTTTTTACTGCTACACATGTACAACTTAACATAACGTTTATTATTAGATAATATTCTAATTTAGGACTTATTAAGTATATTATACCAACTATATTATAACTATTATTTTTACTAGATGCAATACGTTTTGTTATAACTAATATTAATTATCTATATTAATTGTTTATCTTATTATAAATATTATTAACGTTTTTATTTATATTTATTAGTTCTATACTATAACTATAATTATTTACCTTATTATACCTATTTAGATATCATCAACTAGGTATATTATACCTATTTATATTTTTAATATAAGTATTAATATTTATTTACCTTTTAACACTTTTTATCATCTTGTACAGTAGGTGCAGGATGTCCACTTCCATTATGGGCAGGTATGTCTTCGATTGCCTATGCACCGCAGTCTTGTGGGGGTCTCCAGATCACCCCTAGAAATACCTTCTCCTCTGCCTTCCTCCGTGAATGGCTCGCTTGCTTTTTTTCCCGTCGGTTCTACTCTACCTTTACAATTGAGTTCATATTAATAGTTAAAGTCTCAGGTTATAACAATGATTATATTAATGTTCACAAAAGATAAATAATTAACAATGTTTATTATTTAATCAATAGAATGGTGTAATCTCTAACAAAATTAAAATCTTAGAGAACATAAAACAGAACGAGATGTATAGAAGATCATTTACTGCAAATGAGGATGACTTGTGTACGTAGTTAGGAAGAAGTAGAACATTACCTACATATGAAGCCATTGTTACATTAATACATAAATTGTTTATTTATCTATTATTATCACGTGACATAAAATATGTCTCCATATTTTTTTTCATAATTAATATTTTTTGGTACCCTTATATTTTCTTACATATTTATTAGCTCATCATTTAAACAGTAGCTACGGCTACAATCGTCGTCATTAAGTATAACCGCCATTGCTGTATATCGAGTTGTAGCGACAGATGCAGCCGTCGCGATTGTGTGACGACGACGACGGCAACCGTCGCTATTAGGGAAAAGAATATTAGCAATAGTTAAAAAGTAGTCACAATTTTTTTATCATTTAAATAAAAAGTACCCCTTATTCCCAAGGGTCGAGTATGCATCGTTTGCTAATATATTTTGAAGGTAGAAAAACTAGTATGCCATCGCAAAGAATAAATTACTAGCGACGACTAAATTTTCGGCATCACTAATACGTTTTTTTATAATTTTTAATTGAAACTTAAATTTTGTAGGATGGTTCCTTTGGAGCCGTCACTGATAATTTTTTAATTCTTTTTTCTGAAAAATACACTCTGAGTGACGGGTATGTGTTAACCGTTGCTAAATCTAACATTTTTTTAGTTTTTTAAAAAATGTTAGGCAATATTTTAGTAACAACGACTGTGGATTATTAGCAACGACATTTTGTTCTTGTCGCCTTAAAAAATTATGAGCGACGGCTATTTCATTGAGTCGTTGCTAATGAATGATAATTGCCATTTCTGTTTATGAACCGTCGCTAATAATTCCTCACTACGTACCAACGGCTGTATGTGTCGGTCAGCTTTAAAGGTTATCGGTGATGGGTGTTTTCGGAGCCGTCGCTAATAATTGGTAATAGCAACGGCTTGTAACAGCCGTCGCACATAAGTCATCCCCATTACTCAGTTTTCTTGTAGTGTTTAATAATCAACAATTCCATGCTTTGGCATTTGGTGAGAACAATTCCAAGGTCTTAATTTAGACATTAAGTGCGCGCTATTGGGTGATATTATATCTTCCATGATTCTTAATTCTAGAATTTGTGGGGAGTTTTTATAGCAAATGAATTCAAGTATCAACTTTCAAGCCATGCAACTTGCACATGCTTGGGATAGGCACACCATGTTCAATAGAACCGACCGTGTGGAAATAGTTGGTACGTTTCCGACACGTACCACGCATAGAGAAATGATTCTAATCATGGAATCTGTACGCATAAACAAAATTCAAGGAGAGAGAGAGAGAGAGAGAGAGAGAGAGAGAGAGAGAGAGAGAGAGAGAGAGAGAGAGAGAGAGAGATTATAAAATCGTCGCTGTTGGGAAGTGTTGGCATTACCGAAAGAGATTCTCTTCTCATCAAGAAGGGTGGGTGCTGTTATATGTGCGTAATTCCAAAGGAAAATTGCCCCTTGGCGCGCTGTCTAACATGCATGATACGTACATAAACCAAATGAATGTATCAGATGCGAAAAGAAAAAAGAGACTCTTTGCACACCTTATGACTCTTGATGAAATGTCCAAAGTGCAGTTCTCTCTTTGTTAAAAAGAGAAGCCAATAAGTTTGGAATATAACCTGTGACTACCTCCTCCTCCTCCTCCTCAAGTCCCGCATTAATTTATAGGTCCCTCGAGTTCTTAGGAAAACCATTCGCCCGGTTGCTTGATCTTCTGCATCACCAAAATTTATACCTGCATCCATCGATGGCGCACCAAATAGAAGTCTTGGGACCGTGAAGCTTAAACCTCAGGAATGTCCAGATAAATGGTAACACGATTTATGAAAGTAAGCAAAAGATGATTAATCGGCTGTTAAGTGATAAGAACTGACTTAAAATGATAACCAAAAGTTAGAAGCATGGGGATGAGATGAATCGAGGTATTACTAATAGGCTAGCAATGATATATATAGGGATGAGATGAATCGAGGTATTACTAATAGGCTAGCAATGATATATATATATATATATATATATATATATATATATATATAGATGGTGATCGAGGTCGGGGGAGCGTACGTACGTACCTGTCAATTTGGTCACCGTCGTCACTTGGTAATGGTAGATGTACATATGGAACGTGGGACATGAAGGGCCTGTGACGCCCCCCCTCCTCTCTGCACCGTTCCTCCAATGCAGGGCATTCGTCGATATTCAAAGACTCCAGAGACTCGGGCAGGCCCCCCGAGGGCATGCACTGGATCTGGGGGCAGTCCCATATATTCAACTCCTCGAGGGAAGAGAGGCACCTCAGCTTCGAGGGCAGGGAGCGGAGGTTGCCACAATGATGAAGTCCCAGGTAGCGAAGGGTTGGGGCCAGGCTGAGCAGGGCCACCTCCAACTCTCTGCCGATTTCATCATCCCCACCGCCGTCGACATGAAAGCACGTGAGCTGGGGGCAAGAACCAATGTCCAATCTTCGGAGGGAGGAAGAGCACTGGCGGAGCCACATCGTGATCTGCTGCGGGCTGCTGCCTTCTATGCGAAGTGCCTTGAGTTGTGTGGCCGCCCTCATCACTGTTGTTGGCGGTACTGATGAAGTCGCAGCAGAGGCTTCGACCAGGTGGAGCAGCTTCGGGCAGTTGCTGATGTCCACTTGTTGGAGAGAGATGAGAGTGTGGACCCCACCCCCCAACGACACCAGCTCCCTGCAATCCCAGACATGCAGGCGTTCCAGTGCCGTGAGATGAGACAGCACCTCCGCTGCTGGGAGGCTCGTTACAAGTGGACAGTTGTAAATTGAGAGAGATCTGAGACAGCACAGGCCCTGCAGGTACGTTGCAAGAATCCTATCGTCCAGGTGGATGTCACCGTTGATGGACAGGCTTTCGAGTGAAGACGGCAGACCGCTCAGTTGCAGTAGGTCGGAGCAGTCTCGAATGTTGAGAGATGTCAGAGAGGTGAGGTGGTCTCGAATATTATTGGTTGGCCGCCCCACCACCACCTTCTCCAGAGGAGGAGGAGCGGGTGGTACTATTAATGATGTATTATTAGAAGAGGAGGAGTAAGCCGGATGACGATGAAGATCTCGTGTGATTTCCAAGCTCCTGAGCGTGGCTGCCGCAGGTTGGTATTGCTGGATGCTGCCCTGAAGTAGTGCCATGTTTGAAGAAGACCCAACACTCACACTGAGTTTGGAGAGGCAATTGAGCCTTAGCATGTCTTTTAATAGAAGGTACTCCATCATGTCACTACGGATTTCTACTTCTTCTAGCGAACAAGGCATGGCGCCACCCTCACTCATCGAAGGTAGGAAGGTAAGCTTGGGACAATCCCACATCTTCAATGATTTGAGGGAGGTAAGGTGCCCAAACACTCCGTCCGGCAAGCATGTCAATTCCTCACAGTACACAATGCACAACTCTAGAAGTTTTGATAGAGGGTGTTGTAGCAATCCATCGTTGAGGGACCTCAAGTTTCGGCAGTCCCAAATAGACAACCGAGACAAAGAGGGCGCCGATGATGAGGACCAACGCATGCGGTCAGCATCCCCGCCAGCACCACCACGACACCCCAACAGTGTCGGCAAATGACTCAATCCCACTCCGTACATCTCCAGACTCTCTAGCGTGCGAGGGAGAGGTGGCAACGCTCTCAGCCTGGGGCAGCCATCAATTCGCAGCCTGCGTAGACGAGGAAGAAACAAGATCTGTTGCTGAGGACCACCCTGATCACCACCACCCTTGCCATCCTCTTCATGATGTGGTACCTCCCACTCCTCCCACTCGGGCATATTAGAAATGTATAGACCCTCCAGTGATGGGAAACCCTGCACTTCGAACCCTCCTCCTTTATCCGCACAGCAGCCCATGAACTCAGGACCTACCCGTCTCACGCTGCTCATCCCAACGATGATCAAGGACTTGAGGCAGCACAGCTGACCGAGAGGCGGCAGAGCCTCCCAATTCCTGCAAAAATAGAGTTCAACTGTTTGTAGAAAGGAGGAGGAGACCCACGAGGGATCCTGCAACCACCTCGGAGATCTGACTCCTCCATACCTACTGATAACCAATTCTGTGATGCTGTCCACCGGTCGCAAGCCTTCCAGCACCTCTTCTTCCAAGGTTTGATCGTCCGCCGAAGGGGCAGCCCTATCATCACCCTTCCATCCCAGGTGCAACGTTTCAAGATCCTCTTTGGCATCCAGTCTGGCTTGCATGGCCTCTTCTTCGCTGGCGACCTGCTCCAGATTAAGGATCCCAAGTTCTCGGAGCATGCTCATATCACCCAGCTCCTTCGCCTTCAGCCCCCTGATGTTTAACTCCTGGAGAGCAGTCAACTTCCCAAGGTCTTGGATGCTGGAAACCAATTCACAACTCGCCTCCAGATGCATCAAATTCACCAACGCACTCATGTTTCTCGGCAGAGCTCTCAGCCGCCAACAACCATCCAGTTTCAACACCTGCAACCCGTCGTCCAAATAAGAACTCCATTCTTATAATGAAATTGATGTAATTAATAGTACAGTTTCGATCAAACTTAAAAAAATTCACTTTGTTCTTAAGATTATCACGCTAACATGACTGTATCAAATTCAAAAAATAAACACAACTTTTTCGTTTGCATTTATTAGGCTTTCTATAAGAACTGATACGTTGTTTTACAAATACACCATATGTACACATTGAACTACACAATTTATCAGTAGAAAACATGCATTTAAACGCATAACCTTCATTTAATGGCATCGTCTACTAATCTACGATTCTCGATGCACGTGACTTAATGCAGCCATGTTATTTAACCAGCGATGAAAGTTAAACGTAAAGATTCGCACTTCTCACTTGAAGTAACCCCAAAAAAAGGGATAGATAAATCAATTTAGTTTGACATAAAACAACAAAAATATAGCTAACACAGTGAAAGTTCACAAAGACAAAAGAGTAATTTAAGGTGCCACTCTTTTGTCGTCTAGTTTGTCACATTCTTTTCCAGCAGTCCGATTTGAACACTGGACAATCATAAAAGTAGAACTTAAGTTTAGTGCTCCCAAGTTTTAATTAGACTACTAGAGGAGTCAGCCAAGTCGCCAGTGCGCGAGGAGACGTCAGAGCAAGCCGGCCCCTCCAACAGGGTCGAGCCCTCAAGCCCAACATGTCCGTCTAATGAAGACCCACCTGAGGAACCTTTGCCGCCTCCGGAGGAGTCTTTGGCTCCGCTATTCCGAGAAAATGCGGAGGGCCAGAATGAGGAGCGCCCTTCTAAGCGAGAGAAGCCCCGCCAGGCGCCGAAGACTCTGGCGGAGATCATCCCGCCATTCGACAAGACCCGTGCTCGGGCAGACCGCAAAATCATTCATCATATGAAGCGGTTCCCAACAAATGTCACCATCTGGGAGGTCATCGCCTGGAGCAAGGATCTTCGGGAGACTCTGGTCAAGATACTCCAAGACCCGGAGGCATATGAAGCCCATGTTGCAGAGTTGCAAGCCCAGGCATATGAGGCACTCACGGCCAGCATCTCCTTCACGGACAAAGACATGTTGATGTCCTCTCCGTGTCATAATCGCCCCTTATATATGAAGGGGACGATTAATGGGCATGACGTGAATCGCATTTTAGTTGACGCCAGAACAGCCATCAACATCATGCCTTTGAAGACTTTCAAGTCTCTATACTTGGCACCTTATTTGCAAAAGGTGACCGATGTCAAGATCTCGGGATTCAATCAGGGTTCCGAGGAAGCGCTTGGTCGGGTTATAGTCAAGCTTGCCTTGGGCGATTTTGTCACCCAAGCGACATTTTATATCATCAACTCCGACACATCTTACAAGATGCTACTTGGAAGACCCTGGCTGCATGAAAACTGGGTTGTTCCCTCAACTCTGCACCAGTGCATTAAATATGCTAAGGAAGGGGAGCAACATACGGTCTTCGCAGACCAGGCCCCGTTCCACCCCAATGAGTGCCATCTGGCCGATGCTTCGCTATATTTTGGGAAGCCTACTTTAGCAATCCCTGAACCTGTAAAGGATAAAGGGAAACAAAAGGTGGACCATGAAGTTGAGGAAGGGCAGCTCTTCACTGTTAACCAAGACATGGTAAAGTTGCACAGGCTGAGCCTCAGTGCCGCCTCCAAGCCGACTCAACCAGAAAGGCGGAGTGTTGACTTTGAAGCCAACCTCATCAGCCGGGTCCTTGATGGGAGTATCTCCTTACCACCCAAGTGCCTTCAACTCTCGTCCCAACGAGAAGAGTATGAGGTGGAGCAGTTGAAGACCTTCACAGTCTACTATCAACAGAGAAGGAGACGTAACAAGGGCAAGGGGGTCAAGCCGATCATCTTTTACAAAGGTGATTTAGTCCCACCGTGTCCTCCTGAAGATGGTTTCGGCTGGGATACTCCCACCGATGTGGTGCCAGAGCCAGTCCAGGAGATGGATGATATGCCCAACTACATCAAGGAGATGTGTAAAAAGTAGCACATCCCGCAAACTATGGACCCCGCGCGAGCAGCGTACTTCCATCAGTTGTGGAACCCTCCACAGGTCCGTGGACAACCTCCTTTCTCTCGCAAAGACACAAGGGGACTTGGCTACAACCAGGAAACGGACTTCGAGGTCTATTATGCAGTTAATGCCATAGGGCTACTGCCTCTCCCTAACGGGCAAGCTGAAGTTGAGCCCAATATTGATGACTCTGTAAGAGAGTCCGATGATGTGTCTATGACACCCTCACCTTCATCAGGAGTCGACAATGATCACTCTTCAGAGGGAAGAGCAGCCCAGCCTGCTAACCGTCGGCAAGATGAGGCCAGTCCTTCGACTTCAAGCCACGAGCAAGGGTGCTTCGAAGAATTTGAAGTCTATGAAGCAAACACTGATGATGAGGGAGACTTCGTCGACCTCCAACCAACCCCACCGGAGCTTGAAGACGGTGGCCAAGCAACTGTGGATGAATTGATCGAGATTAATCTCGGAAGCAAAAGTGACCATCGTCCCACCTTCATAAGTGCTCTCCTCAGTGAGAAAGAAAGGCAGTCGTATCGACAGCTCCTAGAAGAGTTCAGGGATTGTTTCGCCTGGACTTACAAAGAAATGCCCGGGCTCGATCATTCTGTGGCTGAACATGAGCTGGCAATACTTTCAACAGTCAAGCCAGTCAAGCAAGCTCAAAGGCGTATGCGCCACGAGCTGGAGTTGAAGGTCAATGCTGAGGTCGACAAGATGCTCAATGTGGACTTCATAGAGCCTTGCATGTACCCCGTGTGGCTCGCCAATATAGTCCATGTCAAGAAGAAGAACGGCCAAGTTCGAGTCTGCATAGACTTCAGGGATTTGAACAAAGCATGCCCGAAGGACGACTTCCCTGTCCCAATCACTGAGACAATGGTTGATATGACCACCGGTCACAAAGCCTTGTCTTTTATGGACGGGTCGTCGGGCTATAATCAAATCCGCATGGCCGTCAAAGACAAAGACCATACGACTTTCCGGTCTCCTAAGGGGATCTTCAACTACAAAAGGATGCCGTTCGGTTTGAAGAATGCCAGCGTGACCTATCAAAGGGCCATGACCAAGATCTTCGACGAGATGTTACATGACCTTGTCGAATGCTATGTCGATGATCTGGTCGTTAAGACAAAGAAGCGGGAGGATCACTTAGCTGACCTGCGTCGAATCTTTGAAAGGCTTCGACAATTCCGACTCAAGATGAACCCGATGAAGTGTGCCTTCGGCGTCTCCAGCGACAAATTCCTTGGCTTCATCGTCAGGTACCGGGGCATAGAAATCGACCCTGATAAAATCAAGGCCATAAGGGGACTGCCTCCGCCCAAGAACTTGACAGAGCTCAGATCTCTTCAAGGAAGACTCGCCTATATTAGGTGATTCATTTCTAATCTTTCTGGAGGATGCCTACCTTTCGGTAAATTGATGAAGAAAGACGCACCCTTCATATGGGACGAAGACTGTCAGAAGGCCTTCGAGCAAATCAAGGAGTATCTATTGACTCCTCCAGTCTTAGGGGCACCCGTCAGAGGGAAACCCCTTATCCTCTACATTGCAGCCATGGATGCCTCTTTAGGGGCTCTGCTAGCCCAGATCAATGAAGAGGGCAAGGAGCAGCCACTATACTACCTCTGCCGAAAGTTGATAGGGCCCGTACACCGATATACTCCTATGGGGAAGGTGTGCCTAGCCTTGGTGTTTGCTATCAAGAAGCTGAGACACTATCTTCTAGCTCATCGGGTGGAGCTCATCTCAAAATGTGACCCACTCAAATCTCTGCTCAGCCAGCCTGTCCTTTCTGGTAGGCTTGGTAAATGGGCACTTATCCTCATGGAGTTTGACATCACCTTCGTCCCACGCAAGGCGATCAAGGGACAGGGAATGGCGGAGTTCTTAGCAGTGCACCCCGTGCCAGAAAATTCGCCACTGAACTTCGAGCTGCCCGATGAAGAGGTGCTGGTACCTTCTCAAGAAGCCGTGGAGCCTTTTGAAAAAGTCCCACCACCGATGGAGCCCGGTGTCCTCACCCTTGACCTCCCACACTGGGAGTTATATTTTGATGGTGCCTCTCGGACAATCAAAAGGGCCGGCGGCCTTACAGGCTATGTCTCAGGCGCGGGGGTAGTCTTTGTATCTCCACAAGGCGGCATCCTCCACAATTCCTGTGCACTCATGAAGTCGCTGACTAATAATGAGGTCGAATATGAAGCGCTAATCATTGGGCTTCAGCTGGTACTAGAGATGGACATCAAGTGCATCAAAGTTTATGGGGACTCTCAGCTCGTCATCCGACAAGTCCTGGGTGTCTATGACGTCCGAAAAAAGGGGCTCGTCCCCTATCATGCAGCCGTCATGAGGTTCAAAGAAAAATTCTGCCTATTTGAAATAGGCCATGTCCCCAGAGGCAGCAACTCCCAGGCTGATGCTCTTGCAAAGTTGGCAGCGGCCCTAAAACTCCCGCCTGAGGGAGAATTAAATATTACTGTCAGACACCGAAGGCTCATGCCAAGTGTGCTCGACGAGGAATCCGGCCTCACTGTTTATGAGGTCGACAACATTCAAGAGGAAAATGCTCCCGAAGAAGAAGATTGGCGCGAGCCGATTATAAAGATAAAGAATGACTGGCTCCCTCCTGATCGGGCTCAGAGGGTGCAACTGCTACGCAGGGCGACATCCTACCAGCTGATTGACGGTCTGCTCTTCAGGCTCGTCCATGAAAAGGACCGGTCGGTCCTCCTCCGCTACCTTTCATCCAAGGAAGCAAACACCGTGATGCACGAGGTCCACTCCGGGTTGTGCGGCGCGCATCGAGCAGGAGCCAAGATGAAGAGTAGCATCAAGCTCAAAGGGTTCTACTGGCCCACCATGTACGAAGATTGCAGTCAATATGCTCGTACATGTCACCAATGCCAAGCATTTGGTCCAGTGCCTCGGAGGCCGCCTAACCCGCTACACCCGACCGCGCCTAGTTGGCCGTTCGCGGAATGGGGCATGGATATTGTGGGACCATTCCCACCATCGTCCCAGGGGCACAAGTTTATACTTGCTGCCACCGATTACTTCTCTAGATGGGCAGAGGCCATTCCACTACAGAAAGTTACGGGAGAGATAGTTGCCCGTTTTGTGCGACACTATATCATATACAGGTTCGGCACCCCCAGTCGGATTATATCCGATAATGACACGCCGTTCAAGAACAAGACTGTTTATGCTTTGGCGGCCAAATTCCATATTGACTGGCAGACGTCATCAGTCTATAACCCCCAAGCCAACGGGTTGGCCGAGGCCTTCAATAAAATCCTTTGCAAGTTGCTGTCCAAGATAGTAGGTGGCCGCAAGCGGGACTGGGGCGAGAAGGTCCACGAAGCCCTATGGGCCTATCGGACCATTTATAAAACCCCCACGGGTTGCTCCCCATTCTCCCTGGTCTATGGAGCCGAAGCGGTGGTCCCTATGGAGATCGAGCTAGCGTCTTACAGCGTTGCTGTGCACGCAGGATTGCCAGGCCAAGACCAGTCCGAGATAGAAAGGAGGCTTGAAGAGTTGTCAAACCTTGAAGGTGAAAGACTCAAAGCCTACAAGCACTTACAAGTGTATCAAGCCCACATGACACGTGCCTATGATAAGCTGGTCAAGCAAAGGGCGTTCAAGAAAGGCGACCTCGTCATGATTAAGGAAAATGAGGTTCTCGCGGGAAGATCCAGCGGCAAACTCCAGCCTAATTGGCGTGGGCCTTACGTCATCCAGAAAGCCTACGAAGGAGGGGCCTACACGGTCCTTGACCAGAAGGGAGATAATCCCTTCCCTCCTCTCAACGGCAAGAATATGAAGCTCTACCATGCGCCACCGCAGGAGTTTCCACAGCAGTCCTCACAGGACAGTGCCTCTCCTCAGTGAAGGTTCAAAAAAAAAAGGGGGGGTTAAAAATATTGATACCCCGGCGGACTCAGTCAACCTTCAATGGTTGGTTGAGGGCAAGAAGGCCACAGATCCGATCGAGGTGAAAACCCGAAAGGGCGCCTCGGGCAAAAATGGGCAACCCCTCGGTGTGAAAATCCGAAAGGGCGCATCGGAAAAAGCTAAAGGGGGCCAGCCTCAGCGAAAACCCGAAAGGGCGGTGAGGTTGGTAATGTGAAAAAAAAAAAATCCTCTCTCTGTCTATTCTAAGGGTGGCTCTAAGTCAATGACTCCACCCCATCTTGGCCAAAACATCATATTGATGCTATGGCTACGCCTTACATGTCATCCTATGACACCTAGTCCCACCGGCATTCTGACGGTGTCATACTATGTCCCATCGGGCTCGACCTACGCATGCCCCTTTCGGGCTGTCGACTCATTCCGCCTATCGGCTTCTGGGTTCAGCTCATATGTCTCTTCTGAGCAGTTAAACCCGCTTACTCTCTTGTCCTACTGGGACTGGCCTCAGTATGCTCTATCGGGCTATCAACCCTTCATGCCTTTCGACTCCTCTTTCATCCTAGGGAATGGCCTATGTATGCTCTATCGGGCTGCCAACCCTTCATGCCTTTCGGCTCCTTTTTCATTCTAAGGAATGGCCTCAGTATGCTCTCTCGGGCTGCCAATCCATCATGTCTTCTGGCACATGTCCTACCGGGTCTGGCCTCAGCATGTCCTCTCGGGCTGCCAACCCACTTCTTCGCCTATCGGCTTTTGGATTTGACTCTCACGTCCCACTAGGGCTGTCAAATCCACCCTTTTTCTTCTTCTGGGTCTGGCCTCTGCATGCCCCTTTTGGGCTGTCAACCCATCTCGCCTCTTGGCTTCAGACTTGACTCATGTATCCCACCGAGATTGCCAAGTCTATTTCTTTGTCTCCACGGGTTTGGCCTCTGCATGCCCTCGTCGGGCTGCCAACCCTATTTGCCTTTCGACTCACGGATTTGACTCGTACGTCCCACCCGGGTTGTCAAATCTCCTCCTTTCATCGCTTCGGGTTTGGCCTATGTATGCTCTCTCGGGCTGCCAACCCATCCCGCCTATCGACCTCCAGGTTTAACCTGCATATCCCTTTCGGACTGTTAAACCTCCTCCTTTGTTGTCCCAACCGGACTTGGCACATGTACACCTCTCTTGGGTTGCCAACCCGTTCAACTTTCGATTCTGGATTTGGCTAATTACGTCCCGCTAGGACAGCCGAAGCCATCCATTTGTCCCACCTCTGCGGCACACGTCCCTATGGGAGTGCCACTTTCTCCTTGCCTTTTGGCATTATAGGTTTAAAAAAAAAGGAAACAAAAAGAAAAAAAGGGGGTTAAAAATATTGAGACCCCAGCGGACTTGGTTGTTTCTGTTAGAAGAGTAATCAAGGGCAAAAAGGCTTTGACCCAGCTAAGGTGAAAATCCGAAAGGGCGCCTTAGGCAAAAATGGGTACCCCTCAGTGTGAAAACCCGAAAGGGCGCACTGGAAAAAACTAAAGGGGACCAGTCCTGGCGAAAACCCGAAAGGGCGGTAGGGCGGGTAAAGTGATCAAAAAAAAATGATGAGCATACATGCAAGAGGATAGAAGCAAGACTGCAAAACTCTGTCCTTCATTCATCAACATCATCAATGAAGCCTGAGACAAGCCCTCGGGGGTAACTCAAACAAAAACGGGGCGCGAGGCCCCTATGTACAAGAAAGTGCCAGAGCTCGTCAACCACGGTGCTCGTCTCCTCGCAACTCTGCAAGGCGAGTCTCCCTCTGGAGGATCTCACCCCGAAGCTCATCAGATCGGCGACGACAGGTCTCCACCTCAGCCTGGACACTACGACGCTCCTCAGCAGCCTCCTGAAGCTCTCTCTGTAGCTCCTCCACTCAGAGAGAAACCCTCCGGCTACGTCCCTCGATGCTCTCGAGGTGGAGGTCAGTCTCCGCCTGGGCCGCTCGAAGCTCACGCAGCTGCTCCTCCTGCTCCAGGATCTGTAACTGGGCTCTCTGTCTCTGCTCCTGTGCAAGATGGAGGCGAGCAAACTCGCTCCATAAGCCCTCCAATTTCGCGGCCATAAGCCCTCCAATTTCGCGGCCCATGCATCCCGGGGAAGACTCAGTCCGTGGTAGCTCCTGCTGAATACCTCCAGATCAGCCCTCAAAGCCTCCACGGAGGGCAGTGGATCAGCCTGGATCAACTGATCAAGACCCTGCAGGAGCTGGTCAGCTATGGCAACATGTAACGCCGTCCCAAGTGCAGAAGCGTCAGGCCACTCAACTCCAAGGGCAGGGAAATCCATGGGTGCCACGTCTGCCCTTTCTACGGACCCTGTTTGTAAAAAAAAAAGAGGAGATATTGTGAGTGTATCACCACAATAATGTCACCAGGGTAAGACTCCAAGAGTGCAAACTTCAAGGACTTTTACCTGAGGTAGTCTCACTCGCCGGGTTGGGTCCACAAGAAGATCCCTCCCTAGGAACTGGAGAGAAACTATCAACAAGTGCTGGTCCCTGCTCCGTGGATGGTATAGGTGTTGCCGACCTCTATGCAAAGAAGGCAAGGAATGGAAAATCTTAGTACTCCGGCCATACCAAAAACCAGAATGAGCACTTCATATTTAATCAAGACATACCAGCATGTATAGGTGCCTCCTCCTCAACTACAGCGGGGTCAACCTCTGTCGTCGGCTCCATGGAAGGAGGGACAGCTGAAAGAAGGCATCCACACGTCGAATGGTGATCAACATCATAAATGAAAGGAATCTTGTTGGATGAATGACAAAATTCCTTAATTCGACAACAGTATACCTTTCGTTGCCGAATCAATGGAGGTCGCGGCCTCGTCGGCGGTGCCTTGCTCCTCAGATGGCATATGAAATGAGCATGTTGTCTGGTCTATCTCTGTGGACCGAGGGAGGTTGCCCTCCTCTTGATGATCGCCATCTGTTTCAAAACAGAAGCATCTCAGGATGTTAATATGCAGCAGTATGTGTGGCTGGAATGATGTACAGAGTATCTTTGTGCATACCTAAAGTCCGCACCCGGCTAGACTCTGCAACATCGATAGTACCTACCGATGGTCCCATGCCTAGGGACGATGCCTCCTTACCAGGGATTGCAACCTCTGTAGTCGGAATCCCAACCCTTTCATCAAAAGCTGGCAAGTCAGCAGAAGAGCCGACCTCTATGAGCTTGGAAAGCTCGTCCAAACAGGAGGTCGTCTGAGCAGCTGTATGACAATGAGCAAAACAAGTTAGATAAGCTCATTATGTACAGAAAGAAAAGGGGAATCTTAAGTCACCTGGGCTCATCCTGATTTCGCCTTCTTCAGAAGAACTTGAAGAAGAAGAACTCCCGTTGGAGGAGGTGCTGGAAGTCCTTGTCCTTGATGAGGTGCTAGAGCCTCTCCCTCCTGAAGAACCGGACGGCGAAGAAGTCTCCTCGACGCCAAAAGACCTCTCCCCTCCTCCAACGACAGGGAGAGGGATCTGAGCTCGAGAAGTCCCTGCAACGTGCAATGCTATACTAGCTGAAGCACATACTTCATTTATTTGAAGGAGGAACAAGGAAAGGTTAAACATGCCAGGCACTAACCTGCCTCCGGAGCAACAGAGCTCCCGCCTGTATCAAGTGCGGGGGAGTCGCCAGTCACAGGCATGTAGTCATCTGCGAGGAAGTCCAACCCGTCAATATCCACGCTGATGTCGGGAATGGACTCGTCCACCTCCAACTCCGCCTCCGTGAACACATTTCCAGGGCGAGGAGAAAAGCTCGTGGTAGGCATAGTCTCAGGAGGAGCTGCAGTAACAAGGGGAAATAACAGTCAGATTACAACATTTTCAAAACAGGTTGCAATACTGATTGGAAACAAACATTCCCCATTCTTACTTGGGATCTCTGCCGGAATAGGAGACCCCTCCTCAGGGCGCGGGCGAATGGTAGGCCGCGGATCACCCTCCTGCATATCAGTCTGTGGCCTCTTCCCACGGCCACGAGCCTCTGAGCCAGTAACATGTCCTGCAAGTAAAAAAAAAAGATTGCATGAAATCAGCATCTTAAATTGCAGAGCAAAAGGAGACAGGATTAAATAAGTCAGCATATACCTGGATTCCCAATAAGCCTCTCAGGCTTCAAGATGATCTGCTCGGTCTTCAAGCCAAGGACCCGAGCAACCTTACTCACAATGGTCCAGATGGCATTGCGGGTGGTAGCCACCTCCAAATCTGAGATGTACTCCAGGGGACCCGCGCAACCCACTGCGTTCATGATGTGGATCCTCCAAACTGTGAAGGCACTGCCTCCTAATGCCCCCTCGGGAACAGCTTCTGATAGCTGGGACTGGGTCTTCAAACCACAAGAGGTCTTCAGATCCTCCCACCAGGAGTAGAGGGCTACAGGACCGGGGTCTGCTCTCCGACGGACAGACCTAGAAGAAGAAGCCGCAACTGGTGCACTCCGCAAGGACTTCAAAGCCCCGGTGTACTGACTCCTGTCAACAGGAATAGGGAGTCCCTTCTCCCTCCAACGGGTCTCAATCTCATGAATGACCTTGGCGGCCCAGAAAAGTGAGATCTGATGCACTCCGCATCCACAAACAGAGGAGGCAGATCCTCCTTCTTCAGGCGCCGTTCCTCCGCAGCCCGGATAACATCAGCTCGCTGTCTAAAAACATTGCTGAGTTTAAACCACCAGCGCGCATAGTGTACATCAAAGAAACCTCTGCGTGTCTGCTCTGGAATGGGGTACTCCTCCTTCACCTCCCGAGAGAGGACGTCATGCCATGAAGCCGCCACCAGGTGGATGTCCCTCTGCCTGTACTGCCGAACTGCAAAGGGAAAATCCGCATGCTGAGGTATCGCTTGGTCGTACCCAAAATTCATGATGAATCTATGCGGGTAATATGGCTCAAGCACTGCCATACTGGAGCGGCGGTAAACCAAAACACTCGGCCGAATACAGAGAACCCAATCGACCAATGCATGGTCGAAAGGTAGAGCCCAGGAGGATAGCCTGCAAACAACGGTGTCATCCTGCCGCTCTGTGTATGGACGGAACGAGCGAGAGCTGTGATCAAACTCCATACTCTCATCCCTCCTAGTATGGACGAAGGACAAAGCACGACGAGCGCTGGCGAGCTGCAAAACTGCATCCTGGTCCGGATGACCAGCAAAAGCGAAAAGCAGGGGCGCAACTAGATTGTCCACCGATGTCCTCTGTGACAACTCTGGCAATAGCAGGCCGACCCATGCACTCAGATAGTGGGTGGGCATCAAGATATGCTTATCTCTAAGAGATGAGTGCGAAGTCAAGGCCCCAAGGCTATGAAAGATATTCGCCAGCGCGGCTGGAGCAATGGCGAGCCTGCGCCCGCAAGCCAGTAAACAAGCTGGGTAGATCACCTCTGCCCGCAGAATCCCCTCCTCTCCATGAGGGATCACAAAGCTGGCCAGCCAGTAGGCCAGGTAGGCTGCCAGGTACGTCAACGGCGGCAGCCCCCTCGAATTCCACCCCCGTGTCGGGGCGGGTAAGTGACGAGGGTGTGAAGCAAAGCGGAGCTCAACCTCGCGGCACTGCTCCCAAGACATCCCCGAGGTAGCAAACTCCTCATAGAAATAATAGGGACCACTGTAGAAATGTGTGACCCATGCATTCAGAAACACCCTCGGCGTCCGTGCAGCTTTCTCCTTGCCCACGAGGGCCAAGTCCCTCCAAGTCTTGATCAGATACCTGAAGCAATATGGCATGAAGTATCGGCCTGCTCCATCAGAAGCACTCAGATGCAGATCGTCCAGGCATAGGTCCTCGTATGGCTGTCCGCAAACTGGGAGACCAGAGATCCTGTGGAAAGCCCACAGGTCTAGTGAAGTCTCCCCCTCAGTAGTCATGAAGGTGTTCCAACGCCTGTTAAATCTCTCAGCCAGAGCCTGGACCAGTCCGGTGTGGCAGGGATATGAATATAAAGCTGCTGTCACGGCATGACGTATGCCTGCCCTATCAAGTGTTGTCCTGTAAACTAGCAGCACACCCCACAGCCACTCTGTGGCGCCGCGGCGATAACAATGGGAAGGGACGACGGCCCATTTCCCGTACCAGCTCGGGGTCCTCTGTGCCAAGATCCTCTCTAGCATGCAATCAGCATCGTAATCATCATGTGCACAGGCTGCGCCAGAGGGAGTAAGAAACATCCCGTCAAGGACAATATCCGCGGCCCTATGATGCCCGGCCAGATGCCAAGTGACTGGTGAAGACGGTGCCGCTCTCACAGTAAAACTGTCGAACTCCCTGTAGGAGCCAAGACTCCTCTGGTCAGGGTACTGTCGCTGACGCACAAAACCCGCTGGGAAGCTCGGATAAGAAAAACCGCATGTGCCATGCATACTATCCCGTCCGAGCAATATGGCCCGCTCCAGGCGACGCCTCTCCTCTGGAAGCCGGGGGTCGTCAGTCTCTGCTCCAGGTGGTATGAAACTCTGGATGAAAGGGAAAAGGTGACGGTCCAATGGAAAGTGAGGTGGATAGCCACCCGACCGATCATAAGTGTAGCATCCCTGCCTCCGCGTGATCCTGGAGACGTCAACAACGCCCTCAGTGGTAGTAGTCTCCCCAATTGGGCCCTTAGCGACCCAAGTAAATCCGCGGTCCACCGCGTCAAAGCCCTCGGGGGTGATGCTGCGAGGAGGGAATGGTGGCATAGGCATGTCCGTCCTTCGTACATAGTGATCGTCACCACCGCTGGCCCTGGACCTCTAGGAAGTCCCGCTGCTCCGTCTGGAACGAGCCATGTCTGCAAGAGCTGCATAGCCAAGATCAGAGAAAGCTCCATCAGTCAAATCAGCATATGGACAGCAACAAGACTACGGAAAGTCACACAAAAACTACGGCATGCCTATGAGCCCGGAGAATGACAAAAAGTCGTGGAATGCACGGGTCATCCGCCCCCGCCTCCGGCTTGGACGTATGTCCCATGGGGGGCATTTGTTGCACCCGTAATTTATCACCTTAAATTCTGGGATATTGATTTCGCATGTGACAAGGTTTCGGTACGGTGTATCACCATCCGATATGATATTCTTACACGGGGATCTTTATTCGACGTATCGCCGTCCCGTTGAATATTCCTAAGTTTAAGGCTTTATAGCCCACATGTTGTTACAATGTAAACCCCTCAGGGGGTGGCAACAAGCCAAGTTTAAACTACAACGATTGTCGGGATCGTGTAGTTTCATTAAAATCCCTACGGGATTAAGTCTCCGTCCTTTGAACGTATGACTACGGGCAAAGTAAACATCTACAAGAACGAAAGAGATGACGGAGAAGGTCTATGTACCAAGCACAAGGTCCCTCGCACGTGTATCACGAGGCACGGACAACAACTCGTCCTCCTGCAGCGGCCTACGGCACGAGAAAGACGACAAACGAACAAGGAGGCGCTCCTTCTCGCTATTCTCCACGAGGCACGGCGAGAACTCGAAGCTTCAAAGCCCCGGAGACCCCTTTTTATTATAATCCAGCAGGAGAAGACCCGTCGGGGGACGGGGGGACCCGGACGCGTCCGCCCCGGAGGCGGACAGTCCTGCGCCGGACTGCCTCGGGGCGGGCAGACCCGCCCGGGGCCACCCGACCCCGGTGGGGGGACCCACCTGGGGTCCGCGACCCCGGAGAGGCCCCCTCGGGGCGCGTGCGGCTCGGGTGGGGACCACCCGGGGGTCCGCGACCCCGGGGAGGTCCTTCCCGGGGCGCGCGACCCCGGGTGGGACCCACCCGGGGTCCGCGACCCCGGGGAGGTCCCAGACCGGCCTGGGGACCTCCCACCCCGGGGAGGTCCCTCTCCCGCACGCGGATATTAAAATTTTTTCAAAAAGTGACCTCCCCGGGGTCATTTTCATCCCGTTGGACCCGTACGGGGTCGGACACTCCCGGGGAGGTTCCCCACTTCTATAAATAGACCCCCGGGGGTCCAAAATAAAGGGACTTGGAGACTTGACATTACGTACAAGCACACTCGGAGCATCCAGCATTCAGAGCTTTTTGTTCGTTTGTTTCGGCCCGTGTGGGGTAAGTCCCCGAGTCTTGTACTTATGTCCCTACGGGATATATTTACGTTATGCCCCTCAGCAGGCCATGTTTGTAATTATGCCCCTCAGCGGGCCATGTTTGTAATTATACCCCTCAGCGGGCCATGTTTGTACGTCTTTACATCCCGGGCACGTAATTATATCCTCATAATGACGAAATTACGGAAATGTCCTTCCTGGGAGCATAAAAGACCCAAGTCCTGTAATTTGCAGTTATACCCTGCAACTTTTGTAATTGGGGCTACGTCCCTATCTCCCGCTCCAACACGGACGTTTGTACCGTCGACAATTCGCCGACAACTCTTGTACTCACTGGGATTATAAAAGCATCTAGCATACTCCATCTATCTCCTTGATGTAAAATTGCAAGAAAACCCCCGACTTTCCGAAAATTGCATATATACCCTTCCTCCAGCCAAATTGACAAATGAGTGCTTTCTATGAAACCCATTGTCACCCTTTCGGTCTGGGAGTACTGTTTGCTCAGTCCAACACTCGGGTATCACCTTAAACTTAGGTCTAAGGTGTGGTAAAATTACCAAAATACCCTCAGGGTCCAGTAAACTCCATGTTGCTTCAAAAATGCCTATGACTTTTGCATACTTGCATCTCTATTCCCAAATATTATAGTTTTGTCTAGACTTAGCCCTAACCTTGTCTAATTGTTGGTGGTGAATGAATGGAGAGCTCCTCGAACGAGAGTGTCCTTAACATCAGAACCCTGTAAAAGACTTTGGGGATTTCTTTGGCAGTTAAACAAAGGTGTTCGGACGTTAGACTGATGTAAATCAACACTGACTCCGATCAGTGGGGAGAGGTCCAGCACCCGAACCCAAATCGTCTGATACCATAGTTGTCAAGGCGACAAGGCGAACCAAGGCGCTCACGGGGTCTTTAAGCGCTTAGGCGACAAGGCGTCCGCTTAGGCGTCGCCTAGGCGACACTTTAACCACTGATTAAAAAATCTAAAATATATATCTCCTAATATATAAAATAACAAAAAATATATGAAAATATTATAGAAAAATACAAAAAAATTCAGAAGCATGAATAAATTGCAGTAATCAAATTGCTTGACAATTATAGAAAATTAAATTGCATCAAAAAATACAGAGAAATCTAAAAATAATTCATAAAATTACAAACGAAAATAATAACATCAAGAAAATTATAAAAAATAAAGGCCAAAGGGTTAAAAACACTAACCTGTGTGTTACATTTTTTTAATTTGCTTTTAATTTTATCTCGGTCTCAGCCGTGGAACTATTATCTGCCATGATCTACACGCAAAATAATAACTAATAATAAAAATTATTTTAATTTCAATTTAAAAAACTAATCTAAAAAAATTATCTAAAGAACTATAATCTACCATGGGGGTCGGGGAGAGGAGGGAGACAGGGAGGGAAAGTCGGGAGACAGAGAGGGAGAGAATGAGAGAGAGGATGGAGACAGCCCTCTCTCTGTCTCCCTCCTCTCTCTCAGTCGCTCTCTGTTACGACTGAGAGAGAGGAGGGAGACAGAGAGAGGGGTCGGAGGGGAGAGCGGAGAGTGACTGAGAGAGAGAGAGGAGGAGGAGGAGGGAGAGATTGAGAGAGAGTCGAGAGCGGAGAGTGACTGAGAGAGAGAGAGGAGGAGGAGACAGAGAGGGAGAGACTGAGAGAGAGTCGAGAGAGAAGGGAGACAGAGAGAGGGGTCGGAGGGGAGAGCGGAGAGTGACTGAGAGAGAGAGAGGAGGAGGGAGAGTGGGAGACAGAGAGGGAGAGACTGAGAGAGAGTCGAGAGAGAAGGGAGACAGAGAGAGGGGTCGGAGGGGAGAGCGGAGAGAGAGAAAGAGAGAGAGAGAGGAGGAGGAGGAGGAGGAGGGAGAGTGGGAGACAGAGAGGGAGAGACTGAGAGAGAGTCGAGGAGGGAGAGAGAGAGGGGCCGGGGGGTTGCTCCGGTGAGAGAGAGAGAGCGGAGGGAGACAGAGAGAGGGGCGCCGAGGGGGAGAGCCGAGAGAGAGAGAGAGAGAGGGGCAGGGGGGACTCACCGGCGGCGGAGGAGGAAGACGTCGGAGCCCCCGTGGGAAGCCGCAGCCGGGGAGGGCCGGAGGAGGAGGACCTCGCGTCGTTGCCGCAGCCGGAGAGGACCGGAGGAGGAAGACGACAAACCCGCCCGTGGGGGAAGTCGCAGCCGGCGGGGAGGAAGACGACGTCGCCGCGGCGGGGAGGTGACGCCGGGGTCCTCGACGACGACGACGACTGCGGCGGACGGCGGACGAGAGCTAGGGCAATCGCGTCGAACGGGACCGGGGGGGAGGCAATGAACGGGACGGGGGTTGACCATCGCGGGAGTGAGGGGGTTAAGTAGCGGGTCGGTCGCGCCCGCGGGCGGGTTACCGGGTCGGCTCGGGCGTGCGGAACCAAGGCGACCGGGCGCCCGCCTTGGCGCCCAGGCGCCCGCCTTGGCGCCCAGACCGCCTTGGCGCCCAGACCGCCTGGGTCGCTTTTTCACCCTCCTGAAAAGTAACAATCCGCCTCTCACATTCAGCAGCGCCTAGACGCCCGCCTTGACTACTATGTCTGATACTACGCGCACACACGGAATCACCCTCTATACTTAGAGGGGGACGTTTCTTTTCAAAAAGAACAAAATCTATATCTTTATCTACGATAAAAACTCATATTAGATTTTTTCCGTGTCTCACAATTCCATATGTCTAGAGGAAGCATAAGCCATTGGATATCATGGTTTAGTCTTCACTGTTGATATACATTAAAGAAAAGTTAATTAGTTTTGTTAAATGAAATTTATGAACATTAATAATTGTAATTTAAGCCATTCAAAGTACCTCATTTCCATTGGTCACGACTCCAATACTTCTCCTTTAGGATATTTGTATCAGTTACATCTACATGAATGTTGCAAATAACTCCTAAATTAAGAGGCAACTAAATTAAGATTTTTAGCTTTTGACCCCCTATAACATATCATATTTAGTGATTAGTCCATCCATCCTAATATTTATATGTAACCTCTAACAATTGCACATTTATTTGATAAGCACATTTTTTAGGAACTTTCTTCCTAATTTATTTATAATCATCTGAGGTACCTTGTGTATAAAATGATTTAAGTTGTGTGAAGCTATAAAAGAAAATTAGGATTAGAAGGACTAATCCTTAAATATGATAGATTATAGGGGGTGAAAACTAAAATCCAAAAATAATCTTATGCTAAGGTTAGAAACTAGAACTATGCGTTGCTCTGTACCTTTGACTTTATGTTCATATTCATTTGAATTTATATTATTAATATATATTTATTTTTATAATATTTTACATGCATTTAGATATACATGCACGTTTACTAGCTAGTATACTTGAAAAGAGGATCCAGGACACATCTTGGCAAACATGAATCATATTTGTTCATGAAAATTAGTGGGGAGATAAATTGGGATGTACGTATTCTTGGCCATGACCCAAATGGCCAAGAATACATCCCAATTTAATTTATAACAATGATATCTTTTCAACGAAAGAGAAAATGTAAGACGAACTACAACCCATTAAATTGAAAGTGACATCGACACTTATGGTTTGTGCAACTCATCGTGTATCATAGATCTTGAAATTGCTTTTGTTGAGGGGTTGCGCACAAAATCATCACTTCGTTGGAAAAGATTGTGGAAGGGATTCCAATCATTATATGCGATCTTTTCTATGCACATCAAAAGGAAATAACTTATATGGTGTATGTAAGCATTTAAAAATCCATACCTGCAGATTGTGTAGACCACAGAAGGATTCCGGTAGCTGGCTGATGTAGTTATGTGAGAGGTCGACAAAACGAAGATGCTTCAAATCTCCAATTGAAGGGGGCAACTCTGAAACTCCACATTTTCGGAGTCCCAACACACGTAGCCGTTTTAACTTCATAAATAGGTGGTCAAGATGAGGGCTCAAATCAAATCTACATCGACTCAAGAAATGCAAGGTCCGCAGCTTCCCATATTTGAATAGTTCCTCCAACTTCATTGGATCTAGATGCTCAGTAGCTATCGACACATGACGTATTGTTTCAGGGAATTCATTAGGTCGGACGCCATCTCCCAACCTGAAGCAGTCATCCTCAGAAATGTATTGTGCCAAGTCATGTATCAGATCATGCATCACATAATATCCTGCGTACGGGCTTTCTTCAAAGAATGACATGTATAATAAATCATCAAAATGCCCACCTGGAATATTGCTTTGTATGTTTGCCCCCCCTCTGGATGTTTGAATAAAATTTTGGGCCACCCAATGCTGGACTAACTCAGATCTAGAGAACTCGTAGTCTTTGGGGAATAGAGAGCAATATGCAAAACACTGCTTCAAGTGCCCTGGTAAGTGATCAAAACTCAGTTTAAGGACGGGCGAAATATCGTTTGGGTGCTGCTCCAGCATGAATATGTCATGTTTTAGGATGTTCTTCCAATGCCTCACATCTAAGCTTCTGTTCAAAAGTCGGCCAATTGTCTTTGCTGCTAATGGTGAACCCTTGAGTTTTTTAACTATCCGTCTGCCAATACTCTCTAGCTGCACAATGTGCACATGCCCAGATGATTCTGAACCACCATCAAAGGCATAGCTTTTGAAAATTGGCCACAGCTCCTCATCTGACAGGCTTTTCAAGGGAATACAGAATGATTTTACCATATCTGACACTCTTTGGTTTCGGGTGGTAACAATTATTCTGCTCCCTTTGACTCCATATCTAAGAGGCCCGTAAAGACTTTCCCACTTAAAAGGATCCTGCTCCCACACATCATCTAGTACCAATAGGAACTTCTTCTCTTCTATTTTATCTTTAAGCCTCTTTTGAGCTGAATCCCAATTCATCAAGACTTCAAATGATTCCTTTTGTCGAACTGAAGAACCACAAATGGCATCCATGATTTCTCCAGTGATTCTTTTCAGATCAAAGTTTTCTGAAACGCATACCCATATCATCACATGGAAATGCTGCTTCACTGTTGGATCACTAAAAACAAGCTTTGCCAGGGTTGTCTTACCAACACCTCCCATGCCAACAAGGGAAATGACATGGACATTACTGGTATTACAAATACCGCTTGCTTGTTCACTAGTCCGATTTTCTAATTCAGATCCCATCAGCATCTGTATTATCTTCCTTTTTTCATCATCTCTCCCAACTATGCAGGGGTTATCAACCATCAGGGAGCTAGTGTCTAGACGTCTCCGTTTGCTGTTTATAGGCCAAATATCTCCAGCCAACACCTGAAGCCCAAGGGCATCTTTCTGTGCACATATTTCATCTAATTCCATCCTGATAGTTTTTATTTGATGTGCCAACTCATGCCCACTCAAGATCTTGCGTATGCTACCAAAACCAAGTATGGAATTTACTGACCTGGTGCTTGTTTCAAGGGCGGAGTCCGTGGCAGCCTCGTCGAGGATGTCCTCGGCATCATAGAGGACTTGTTTGAGTGATCTAAGCCAGTGACACACGGCCTCCTCTTTCACCTGCTTCTGCTCAGCATCTTCAACAACCTCCTTGACGTGGGACACTGTGAAGATCAGCTTCCTCACCTCCTCTTTCACATCCCTCACCAGCTTGTACTCTTCGGAAGCAGTGATGATCAACCTCTCGCACACTGGACGCAAGATAGCCGACGCGAGGAATGCCATCTCTCTCTCTCTCTCTCTCTCTCGCTTGGAGAGGGTGCTTGAAGCAGAAGGAGAGGGGAGCCGAGCTCAATAAGAAGGTAAAGTAGATGACGAGCAACGACTCCTTGAAGTCTTCGCTTGTTGGCTGCCGGTGAGGATAGGCCCAAGGATAATCGAATAAGATCGGATAGGATAGTTTATTCATCTTATCTGGACGTATCTACCCGACTTTGATGATTAGTTTATTCATCTAAAATACTCGGGGTTGGATAAGGTGAGCTACGTACCCGGGTCGGGGTAGACGAAGAAATAAAGCAGGTAACTTATTCGACCAAAATGATAAACTAAATTATTCAGATCGAGTAAAGTGAGATCTTGTGAATTTTATAATTATGATATATTTTTAATTTTTAATTATTTTATTTTATCTTATCTAAATCAGATAAAATAAAGTTATCAAACTCGATTAAACTTAACCCTTGAATATCTTACCCGGGCTCACCCTAACCAGACTTACCCAATTATATTATCAAAGTGACCCAAAGGGCCGCTTTGTTTTTAGGCTGGGGTTATCGACCCCAGATAAAATTTATGTGTGTGAAGAGAGAGTGTGACCACCCCATTTATTTCTCATCGGGTGGGGGCTACGCTCACACTATTCCGATAACAAAGCGGCCCTTTAATAAATGATTTTACCCCCTCTTAAATTTTGTAATTATTCTTCAACCTTTAATACTATTATTTAATTTTTCTGCGGTGGATAAATATTTTTTAAAAATAGATATCTTTATAGAAAATGATTTTCTAACAATCTCCCCCCGCCCAATTTTTTTTCCAGACCCCGCTACTTTGCACGTTACAGCAATTTGCCATGGGATACATATATATATATCAGACAATGTGGAGATTTGAGTCCAAAATATTTTCCTACTGATCGTAAACGATCAATGTTTATTTACATCGGACATAATCTGAACACCCTTGTTCTACTACTAAAAGAAGAGTAATAATGGGTCTTGAAGGCATTACACCAAGAATTTGTACCTATGACGAAAGTCGTAGGCAAAGATACAAAAAAAAAACTATAGATATATACTTTACCTGTGAATTTTTCTTCGCTTTTGTGTCGTCAATAAATATTGCCTACGCGACAAAAAACTGTAGGAATAGAGATGTCAACACCTACGATTTCAGTGACGTAGATAATTTTCTTTGCGACATAAAATGTAGATACAAAGATTCTCTATTCTTATTATTTTTATAGCATTGGTAATTTTATGTGATTTATTGCGTAAGTAATTGCCTACGCTTTTATGTCGTGTAGGAAAAAAAAATACCTACACAGTTTTTACCTACAAACATAATATTTCTCATAAAATTATCAGTAACGTATAACCGTAGGTAACATGAATGAACAGCAGATAACCTGTACTAACCGTAAGTAACCAATTTGAATCATATGTAACCCACTTCAATTTGTAATCACATTGTGTGACAATGTTTCATTGTAATCACAATATGTTGCAAAATATCATAATGTGCATCTCCGTGTACAAAACATATGTAGATGTAATTTTATGATAACATATACACAATCAAAATTAGTGTAAATATTTTGTCATCAAGACACATCAAAATGTGAGAGTCTAACGTATCACCAAATAAGTAAGAAAATGAAGAGGGGGGAGAGTGACTCTTCGCCGCTTCAAGGATTAACTGTAAAATAGATAAATGAATATCAGTAATTTCACTTCAAACTTAAACATGACAATCTAAACTTAGAAATTAAAGAATGATAATTTAATACATATTCTTTAAGCCATAGAATATGGCTCTCAACGGCATCTCTAATTTTCTTCCTATCTTGATCTTTTATGGCAAGTGGAGCACCAGACTTGTTTGCATAGACAACACAAATTTCACAATATGCTGTTTCAATTTGTCATTCCACGACGACTTTTTCTTTATCAACGCTCATCATAAGTCCGGTCCCCACATGCTCATCGTCCAAATCTAACATTTTCACTCTCTTCCCTTGTAACTATGATACATTTATTGACAACATAAAATCAGGACATTATTTTGAGAAATATTCAAAATATGAAATATTTACTATTTTGTATGAAATCAAGACAATGTAAAAGATCAACCTTCTTTCATTTCTTCATTCATAAATCTTATAAGGAAAAGACGGGTTACCATATATTTGATCAAGTATGCCATGCATAGAGATAAACTAAAATGTTTCACAAATGGCCAGAAGATCCATAGGAACTAATACATGAAGTATGAATATGGTATTAGATATACTGAACAGTAGTTTGATTCCCTTTAAATTGCTCATTCTTTTGTGATTAGCTGGTAAAGGTGTTGCTGTTTGTGACCTTGCATGTTTTTATATCTTGTCTGTTTTCTCAAGTTAATTTTCTTTTCTTCTTACTCTAAACCCCAGGCTAATGTGCAATCTACTGGATGGATAAAGTAGAATTCACAACTGATTAGCTTTGTCTTCTGGCCTGTCATTTTTTTCAGGGCAAACGACATATGCAGGGAATCAAAAAGGCAAGATCATTAATGCAGAAGATGTGTTTAAAGCACTTGAGGAGATTGAGTTTTCGGAGTTAGTTGAACCTCTCAGAGTTTCATTAAAGGGTAAGTGTGTTTTGTTTCTTTAAGTTTCCTGGAAAATTGTTAACTTTCTCCAGTAGACATGCCAGAATGTCTGACCATGTTGCCTGTAAGTTTTCACAAATTTATAACAATGAAAAGAAAGAATTAGCTCCATCATTATCAGCACAGATTTTATTGGCATCTTCACTTAGTGTAACCAACATTGCAATTCCTCACATGCATACATGCTAGATTTATGATGGTCTGCATTGTGTGTCAACACTTGTTTATGTCATGGCTACTTGTTGGGTTGATCACTTGTTGGTACTAAGGTTTCAATTGGCTGAGCTGGCCCACAGGCGCAGCTAGCTGAACTCAATTTAAACAGGTCCAGAAAGCAAAAATGGCCTGAGAAATAAATCGTGCCCACCAATATACTATCTTCTTGCATCAGATGATACCTTTTGTCTACTTGACACCAATACATGAAACAATAAAATATATGGAATCCACATCCATCCAGTCTGTCCAGATCTGGGTGCAGACATTAAAGGTCATTTTGATCAATATAAAACACTAACCACTATGTTCCTTTGTGTTGAACTATTGCAGAGTACTCAGATTTCAACATTTGTTTTATTACGGTTGGTGTAGGACAGGGAATCTGAGATCAAGATCGGCTCTTTTACAGAAGAATCTTCTTTTTTTCTTTTGCATTGGGAACAATCATCAACATGATAAATATTTTATTTTTACTAATTTTGAAACTAATAATTTCAAAGTCCAAAGATGCCAGTGTTTTATATCATTACAGATTAGCTCTAATTTCAATCCTATACATGTCATGAAGTGAAAATGTGAGTCCCAAGTGACGGGCTGGAGAGCTTTCCTTATTTCCACATTACTGTGGCATCTATGATGGAAGGAATGGCAAAAGTCATTTGCAGCTGATGATGTTCTGGGTTTCAGCTTGCCCCAAGCAATACAAGTGGGTACTTTTCTGGATGGAGAAGAGGATTCCTCTAAAGGTGCTTATGAATGAGAGATCAGAACCATGAAAATTGTTATTTCATTGAGGAGATGACTATAGGGATCTGGCCATATTGGTCAAGGGTTCAGTAGAGTAAAGAATATTACCTGGTCTGTTACTGTTTGAATACTTGCTATTGATGAGCACACCACCGAATCAGATATGTGTTGTATGGCTCCATTTGCTCCCTGTTTATCATATACATGTCGTGAACAGTTAGAAAGATTTAAAATAGTATTCTTGAATGTAATTGCACCAACCTGTACAGTAGATCGCTCAACATTGGCCACCCTCTCTTCAAATTCCTTCACTCGATTTTTCAATATATTGTTCTCAGCCTGCAAATTATGGTATGTCCCCCACAAAGTAGAGGGAGCTGGGCTTGTCCCTAAACTCCTAACACGGCCTGATCTATCCTCACTAAGAACTTGCGCAAATACATCACCTTGCAAAGTAACTGGACGAGGACCGACTGAGCTTGAAGTAACTTGAGGCTACTTTAGATCCTTCAACTTATCCTGTCAATTTATAGTCAAAGCTCAATTCTACAGCAGAGGGATAATAACTTATTTACTGTAGAGGGATTTTCTTCAAAAAAAACTTACTATGACAGTAGCACATTCCTCGTTGACAGGCTTTCCATCTTTAGGCACATGAGTAACTATATATGAATAGATCTGAGCGATCCAAAAAAGTTCCATTCTTTTTGTACTAATGCATAAAAAAATGAATGGATTTGTTAGATGCAGTCCAAAAGAAAAAGTAGAGAACTAAATCATTATATAACCTCCAACTTTCAGATATCTACAACCATCCTTGTGCCAGCACAATATATGGAACCATTTTTGTTTGCTCTTATGCTCCTATTCTCTGAAATGTTCTTGAAAAAAAATAAAATGATAGTTGAGAGTAAATTACCCGCCAATCTTCTCCGCTCCGGACTTTGACCGCCTCTTTTCAGTGCTCTAAGTTGATTATGATAAACCTGTTTTTAACCATTCAAACAACGGTTGTAACAAAAAAAGGAGTTTATCATAAACCTACATGTGTTTATACTGTGTGTTCAGACAGGCCCTTAAAGCCAGTTTTCAACAGGTACCAGTAATAATTCCAAATCAAACATCTTCTCTAAACTTCTCTCTATACTTCTCTGACGTTCACTTAGTGCTTCATTTATTATACTCTATTGTTACATTTCTCTTGTACCCAACAAGGGACTTGCACCTTCCTAAGGCCTGGATTGATTCCAAAATAACCATGATGAGATTTCAAAGTGGGAAGGAAGTCTTGCAAGCAGTTATTGGTGGCAAAAAGGCGTCTTCTTTGTACAATAAATCTGCAACTAACTCTTTAGTACAACAGAAAGAGTTCTACAAGAAACCAAAACAAGATACAGAAGACCACATAAAAATCAACGTCGCCTTGTAAGCGGGCACCTTCCTCACTGTTACTGTCGAGCACGGCTTCCTGGGACCAGCTACCATGTTCTACTACTTCCGACCCCTGAGAAGTTCCTCTTCCTCCACGACTGACGTCGATTCCTTCAGGTGCTCGAAATTAAAGTAGAACTGGAAGTCCTTTCCTTCCTCATCCTTGTTGCTCAGATTATATGAAGCAGACAAGCACACACTCAGATCCATCACGAAAGTCCTGTTCAGAAATTTTGCCTCCCCAAGACCACACAACAGGTAGCGATTCATCTGTAACGGCTGGACAGTGGGGTCGAGAGCCGTCAAGGCTGACTTAACAGTAGAGAGGGGAAAGGTTGTTACAGACTGTTGGAGACTGGCCAAATGATGGTGTGGCGCAGCTCTGACCTCGAATTGTAAACAAACTGAGCACTGTGGTGATATAAATAGAAGGATGAAAGGCGAGAGAGGCGATCATCCGGAAATATCAAAGTGAGCTGTCTCCTAGTAATTCACAAACTTAGCCAATAGAATTTCTTAGTGTTCTTCCACTTCTCTTTCCCTGTTCTCAGATCTATCTGTTCTTCGTCTGCTAGTTAGAAAACGATCCCCTGTTTTTAGCTGTGGTCGACTGTGTGGCGGAAATCCCAGCTCGGAGCAATCTCTACAGCAGTTCGTACATCACAAATGGTGTCGGAGCCCACTCCGAGCACCGCCATCTCTTCCTCTTCCATGGCACCTGAAGATCTGGCTTTCTTCAAGATCGCCCTCAATGATTTACAGGCTGAGATCGACGCCTTGTTCGCCCCCTTTGTCGGCTCTGCAATCTCGAGTTCAAGCTCTGGAAGATAAGAAGTTCTTGGGAGATCAAGTCCGAGCAACTAGTCATCACAAGATTCATCTTTCAGGTTCCCATGTTCTGGACTCTACGAAGAACGTTTCTTGTTCTTCTTTTCATCCTTGTTCGTCTGATTCACTTAGCTTCCCAATCTATGATGGTAATCGCCGTAACATCATCCCCCTGAGGTAATCGCCGCCACGGGAGTAGTACAGGCGCCCCTTTCAGAAGTCCGACTCTGATCCAAGCACTGGGATGGCGTCATCGATGTCACCGACCACGATTGGTGCAGGGGATGTAGGAGATCTGGACGAGTTGGAAGGAGCCACACCCTTGGTTCCCCTGCTCCGACGGGTGGCGTTGGCCCTGAACCGGAACCTCCCAGAACCAGTGATCTCGAACGTGCAGTTGTCGCTGGGGGCGAGGCGGAACCAGCCATAATCGCGGCACCTACGCCAAGATCTCTCCTTCCAGTTGCAGAACGACCAGGTGGCGTAGCACCAGTCAGGCTTCGACCCCGCTACGGGGGTCTCGTAGGCGAGGAACACGAGCGACCTGAAGACCCTTGCATTAAGCTTCTTGACGGCAGCGACGATGGTCGGGTGAGAACAGTTGAGGGGCTGGCCCCTGTCGTAGACCAGAGGGGCAGTCAGATTGGCGAGGGTGGGGGAGGCGGCATCGGGGAGGGCCGGGGCGTCGTCGGCGACGAGGGCGGGGGAGGGGGCGCCGACAGAGAGGTCAACGTCCTCAGCGGCGGTGGTGACGAGGGAGGTGTCGGGGTGGAAGGTGGCGTTGGGGAGGGTCTGGGAGGAGGAGTGGGTAACGATGGCCTTGGAGGAGGGGTGGTTTGAACAGAGGAAGCAACTTTCAATTACCAGCATAGTGATACATATAACAAGGAATGCAGCATTCCCGCCCAAATATAAGGGAAGATAAGCATCATCAAAGCATAGGGCTCAGACCCCTTACAGATAAATTCAGAGAAGTTACAGCAGAGCTCTGACACCCAAGGGGGATGTGGATCCCCGACGAACATAGACAAAGATGATCCAATTGGAGAAAGCTGTAGTTCACAGTCGCGTCTTAGTGGATTTTGAAACGTTGATGATGACTCGGAGAACATGCTTCATTGATTCACGGAGGATGCTTGCTAGCACGAGACATTCAACTACGCTTAGACGAGTCCGTGGCGGTCTTCAACGGTGCAGAGCTCCTGTAGATACTGGATTTCCCGAAGGTAGCGAAGGCTTGGCATGTATCCTTCTCGTTTGGAAAAAGGGGGGCAGACCTTGACAAAAACATGGTAACAAAAGTTGTAGAGGGGGAGGGGGAGGGGGAAGAGCGAAGCCGAAGGCCGAGAAGAGGGCACTGGACAAAACGGAGGGCCGAGGTGGTGAGTCTGGTGACCGTAGATAATATATAAAAATAAAAATCATAAATAACAATCACTCTACAAGTGATTACTCTATTTTACTAGTCTAACTTATTCTTACGATATTACTAAACAATAGGTATGTTATGTCATATACTTATACCCTAACTTTAAGTAATTTAGTATAGTTATCTATTCTTAAAACACTATTAAACGGTAGGTAGGTGACATCATGTACTTATGACCTTATCTGTAGGTAAATTAATATAGTTATCTATTTCTACTGCTCCACCAAATCGTAGGTATAATACGCCATTTACCTACGACATTGTCCGTAGATAGTTCAATATAACTATCTATTCTTACGATGCTATCAAATCGTAGATAAGATACCCCACGTACCTACGACCTTGATTGTAGGTAATATGTAAACCCACAAAACCGTAGTTATAGTCCAATCTATTCCTACAACTAACAGAACCATAAGCAAGTGGTCGTAGGTAAGAGTCCTCTCTGGTGTAGTGAGGCTGTGACGTCAGGAGAGCTTGACCCGTGTTACGACGGAGCGACAGGAGCACAACAGTGATGAGTGGAAGCAAGAAGACTAGTCCTAGTGTAAGCACTAGATAAAGTGTGGACTCCAGGTTTATGGGAGCGAGACATTGGCTCGAGAGATGGAGAGGCGGACATTGGTTCAACATGGAGCTGATAGGTTCTAGCTCGGGTGTGGAGCTACTGATGCTTGGCCGGCTGCGGAGCAGGAAGGTGTTAGCTCAAGTGTGGGGCTCATTCCATTGACTAGGCAGGGACTGAGCTATGAGGCATATGACAATCCGACAAACAGTGTTGAGATTAGCAACATGTGAAGATGGGAGTCAATTATCTGACTAGACGTCATTAGGGGTGATCATTATTCGGGTTTAACTCGAAAATCAAATCGAACCGAACGATTTGGTTCGGTTTGGTTTAGGTTGAAATTTAAAAAATTTTAGTTTGGGTTCAAGCCGAACCGTATTAAAAAATTTGGTTTGATTTGATTTTGAAGTTCAAGAAATCGAACAAAACCAAAACGAACAGAATAACTCGAATATAAGAATATTTTTATCAAATTAATATAAATATATATGTAACTATAAATTCTAATTTAAAAAGTCCATTTCTCGCCATCCTAATGGAATTTCCGACTTTATGAAATAAGTTTCAAATCACCTTCTATTTTACTATAAATGAAGTTCTTAATTTTTTATGTGAAAATATTATGGAGCTTGTTCTTACAAGTTACAACTTTTTATGTTATTTTTTTTTAATATTTACTTTATTTGGTAGAATTTTTTTATTCTAACTTTCTCTAATGTTGTTTGAATCCAATCTAATTTATAAAAGGGGAGATGAATATGATTCAAACCAAATCAAAAAAAAATTAATTCAGTTTGGTTTGATTTAGCTTCAAACTAGTTTGGTTTATTTTGATTCGGATTAAAATATTAATTCGGTTCGGTTTAATTTGAGAAAAATTCTCTTCAAACTAAACCGTGCTCACCCCTAGACGTCATCGATACATATTGTGAAAAACTTTATATGGGAGGTTGAGAGTCCAATTATAAGTTGTGAACAAGCCACGAGATAATTTCGTCATTTATGTCGATCGCCGGGTCATTACGTTGTTACACGAGTGTGCTCTGCCTTTGTACATAATGTTCGTTGAATGACTCATGTTTCGCCAAGATGTCGCTCGATGTTGTCACGATGTGCCCTTAATATGTGAAGACAGGTCACCCAATGATAAACGAGAATCAGGGTGGTGAAATAAGATAGTTTGGCAGGCCACTAAGGGTGAGCGGTGGCATGAGTATTTTTGTAAGTATTGCAACGTAAAGAATGTAAGATTTTTTACGTGAAAATCATTGTTAAATGAATTTTTTTAAAAATATTTTTATAAATATATTAACAAACATATCACTGTATAGATATGAATTGTACAAAAATACAATATTTATTTATAAGCACATCACTTCTTTTTATAAAAAATTGTAAAAAATCATACTTAAATTAATAACATCTATGCACTATTTGAATTAACCTAGAGATATATCTGCTATTACATTTCTAAGAATATTTTTTTTATAAATCCACATTTAACAATATGATTTTCATGCAAAAATCTCTTTATAATAACAATAAAATAAGAATGGTCATTCTTCGATTGTCGAAATAAGGTAGTTAATGTTTCAAATTTCCCAATTTGCTTCATTGCACGTCAGAGAACAAATAGCGATCAGTAACCAAATAGGGGCAAGGCAATCTGGCTAGCAGCCAAATTTTTTTAATATTACATATAGACGAAAGTTTGCATTGAAAGTGTTCTATCTTCATTTCAGTTTCCAATGACGTAGGGTGAATACATACGTGCATACACACATGCTAAAGAAATGACGTCGTAGCACTCTTGTAATTCCTCTTACCACGCACAGAGAAAGGATTCTAATCATATGGAATCTGTACGTATAAACGAAGTACAAGGAGAGAGAGAGCTTATAAAATCGTTGCTGTTGGGAAGTGTTGGCATTACCAATAGAGATTCTCTTCTCATCAAGAAGGGTGGGTGCTGTTATATGTGCGTACTTCCAAAGGAGAGTTGCCCCTTGGCGCGCGGTCTAATTAACTTCCATGATACGTAACATAAACCAAATGAATGTATCAGATGCCAAAAGAAAAAGGGACTCTTTGCACACCTCATGATTCTTGATGAAATGTCCAAAGTGCAGTTCTCTCTTTGTTAGAAAGAGAAGCCAATAAGTTTGGAACATAACCTGTGACTACCTCCTCCTCCTCAATTCCCGCATTTGCAAGTCCCTCGAGTGCTTAGGAAAACCATTCGCCCGGTTGCTTGATCTTCTGCATCACCAACTATACCTGCATCGATCAATGGCGCACCAAATAGAAGTCTTGGGACCGTGAAGCTTAAACCTCAGGAATGTCCAGATAAATGGTAACACGATTTATGAAAGTAATTAAGCAAAAGGTAATTAATCGACTGTTAAATGATAAGAACTGACTTAAAATGATGATAACCAAAAGTTAGAAGCAGGGGGATGAGATGAATCGAGGTATAACTAGTAGGCTAGCAGTGATATATATATATATATATATAGATGGTGATCGAGGTCGGGGGAGCGTACGTACGTACCTGACAATTTGGTCACCGTCGTCACTTGGTAATGGTAGATGTACATATGGAACATGGGACATGAAGGGCCCGTGACGCCCTCCCTCCTCTCTGCACCGCTCCTCCAATGCAGGGCATTCGTCGATATGCAAAGACTCCAGAGACTCGGGCAGGCCCCCCGAGGGCATGCACTGGATCTGGGGGCAGTGCCATATATTCAACTCCTCGAGGGAGGAGAGGCACCTCAGCTTCGAGGGCAGTGAGCGGAGGTTGTCACAATTCTGAAATTCCAGGTAGCGAAGGGTTGGGGCCAGGCTGAGCAGGGCCACCTCCAACTCTCTGCCGATTTCATCGTCCCCACCGCCGTCGACATGAAAGCACGTGAGCTGGGGGCAAGAACCAATGTCCAATCTTCGGAGGGAGGAAGAGCACTGGCGGAGCCACATCGTGATCTGCTGCGGGCTGCTGCCTTCTATGCGAAGTGCCTTGAGTTGTGTGGCCGCCCTTATCACTGTTAATGTTGGTGGTACTGATGAAGTCGCAGCAGAGGCTTCGACCAGGTGGAGCAGCTTCGGGCAGTTGACGATGTACACTTCTTGGAGAGAGATGAGAGTGTGGACGCCACCCCCCAACGACACCAGCTCCTTGCAATCCCAGACATCTAAGCGTTCCAGTGCCGTGAGATGAGACAGCACCTCCGCTGCTGGGAGGCTCGTTACAATTGGACAGTTGAAAATTGAGAGAGATCTGAGACAGCACAGGCCCTGCAAGTACGTTGCAAGAATCCCATCGTCCAGGTGGGTGTCATCGAAGATGGACAAGCTTTCGAGTGAAGACGGCAGACCGCTCAGTTGCAGCAGGTCGGAGCAGTCTCGAATGTTGAGAGATGTCAGAGAGGTGAGGTGGTCTCGAATATTATTGGTTGGCCGCTGCACCACCACCTTCTCCGGAGGAGGAGGAGGAGGAGCGGGTGGTACTATTAATGATGCATTATTAGAAGAGGAGGAGCAAGCCTGATGACGATGATGATCTCGTGTGATTTCCAAGCTCCTGAGCGTGGCTGCCGCAGGTTGGTATTGCAGGATGCTGCCCTGAAGTAGTGCCATGTTTGAAGAAGACCCAACCCTCACATGGAGTTTGGAGAGACAAGTGAGCTTACGCTTGCCTGTTAATAGAAGGTACTCCATCATGTCACCAGAGATTGCTACTTCTTCAGCGAACAAGGCATGGCGTCATTCTCACTCATCGAAGGTAGGAAGGTAAGCTTGGGACAATCCCACATCTTCAATGATTTGAGGGAGGTAAGGTGCCCAAACACTCCGTCCGGCAAGCATGTCAATTCCTCACAGTACACAATGCACAACTCTAGAAGTTTTGATAGAGGGTGTTGTAGCAATCCATCGTTGAGGGACCTCAAGTTTCGGCAGTCCCAAATAGACAACCGAGACAAAGAGGGCGCCGATGATGAGGACCAACGCATGCGGTCAGCATCCCCGCCAGCACCACCACGACACCCCAACAGTGTCGGCAAATGACTCAATCCCACTCCGTACATCTCCAGACTCTCTAGCGTGCGAGGGAGAGGCGGCAACGCTCTCAGCCTGGGGCAGCCATCAATTCGCAGCCTGCGTAGACGAGGAAGAAACAAGATCTGTTGCTGAGGACCACCCTGATCACCACCACCCTTGCCATCCTCTTCATGATGTGGTACCTCCCACTCCTCCCACTCGGGCATATTAGAAATGTATAGACCCTCCAGTGATGGGAAACCCTGCACTTCGAACCCTCCTCCTTTATCCGCACAGCAGCCCATGAACTCAGGACCTACCCGTCTCACGCTGCTCATCCCAACGATGATCAAGGACTTGAGGCAGCACAGCTGACCGAGAGGCGGCAGAGCCTCCCAATTCCTGCAAAAATAGAGTTCAACTGTTTGTAGAAAGGAGGAGGAGACCCACGAGGGATCCTGCAACCACCTCGGAGATCTGACTCCTCCATACCTACTGATAACCAATTCTGTGATGCTGTCCACCGGTCGCAAGCCTTCCAGCACCTCTTCTTCCAAGGTTTGATCGTCCGCCGAAGGGGCAGCCCTATCATCACCCTTCCATCCCAGGTGCAACGTTTCAAGATCCTCTTTGGCATCCAGTCTGGCTTGCATGGCCTCTTCCTCGCTGGCGACCAGCTCCAGATTAAGGATCCGAAGTTCTCGGAGCATGCTCATATCACCCAGCTCCTTCGTCTTCAGCCCCCTGATGTTTTTTAACTCCTGGAGAGCAGTCAACTTCCCAAGGTCTTGGATGCTGGAAACTAATTCACAACTCGCCTCCAGATGCATCAAATTCACCAACGCACTCATGTTTCTCGGCAGAGCTCTCAGCCGCCAACAACCATCCAGTTTCAACACCTGCAGATGGTGATGTAAAATAGTACGTACCCGTCGTCCAAATAAGAACTCCATTCTTATAATGAAATTGATGTAATTAATAGTACAGTTTCGATCAAACTTAAAAAAGTTCACTTTGTTCTTAAGATTATCACGCTAACATGACTGTATCAAATTCAAAAAATAAACACAACTTTTTCGTTTGCATTTATTAGGCTTTCTATAAGAACTGAGACGTTGTTTTACAAATACACCATATGTACACATTGAACTACACAATTTATCAGTAGAAAACATGCATTTAAACGCATAACCTTCATTTAATGGCATCGTCTACTAATCTACGATTCTCGATGCACGTGACTTAATGCAGCCATGTTATTTAACCAGCGATGAAAGTTAAACGTAAAGATACGCACTTCTCACTTGAAGTAACCCCAAAAAGAAGGGATAGATAAATCAATTTAGTTTGACATAAAACAACAAAAATATAGCTAACACAGTGAAAGTTCACAAAGACAAAAGAGTAATTTAAGGTGCCACTCTTTTGTCGTCTAGTTTGTCACATTCTTTTCTAGCAGTCCGATTTGAACACTGGACAATCATACAAGTAGAACTAAAATTTAGTGCTCCCAAGTTTTAATTAGACTACTAAATGTTATTTTTGAACTAACCTTGATTCCATTCACTACAATAAAAATCAGGATTAGCAACAGATGAGTTTCATCACTAATTCGTCTCTAATCCATCGCTAAAGACATTAGCGATAGATTGGAGACAGATTAGTGGCAGATGCTAATTAGCATCTGATGCTAATCTATCTCTAATCCGTCGCTGATGTCTTTAGCGACATATTAAACATGTAATAGTGACTATTGAATCCACAAAACCACGGTGTTGAGATACAAAGGCCCAGGGTCATAAGCACATGAACCACAACTCAAATAACCAATACGGGACTATTGTCCGCCCAAATTCTAACACTCCCCCTCACGACCAACATGGGCCGTGGACAATAATTGGGTAGAGTAACAAGATAAGAAATATATATAGTTGGGCCAAGACCATGCTCTAATACCATGTTGAATCCACAAAACCGCGGTGTTGAGATACAAAGGCCCAGGGTCATAAGCACATGAACCACAACTCAAATAACTAATACGGGACTATTGCCCGCCCAAATTCCAACACTCCCTCTCACGACCAAAATGGGCCGTGGACAATAATTGGGTAGAGTAACAAGATAAGAAATATATATAGTTGGGCCAAGACCAGATTCTGATACCATGTTGAATCCACAAAACCACGGTGTTGGGCCGTGGAGTAACAAGATAACAAATATATATAGTTGGGCCAAGACCATGCTCTGATACCATGTTGAATCCACAAAATCGCGGTGTTGAGATACAAAGGCCCAGAGTCATAAGCACATGAACCACAACTCAAATAACCAATACGGGACTATTGCCCGCCCAAATTCCAACAATGACGAACTCATATGTCACTAATCTCGATTTTTCTTGTAGTGATTGTCCAATCTGGAGATTGAACAACTGAGACAAAGAGTGCCAAACTGGGTGGCAAGGCATGGTGGTATTTAATACAGTTAGACCCATGCTCCTTAACTTCATTAATTAGCTTTATAGTTTGTGTGATAACATAATTTAGGTAAAAATAATAAAATTAAAAGATAACTAAAGCATAATTCAATTAAGAAAAAACATCTAGCAATTTATCAAGCATAACAGTTGTTGCGTATGTTACAATGCTCACATTTATAATCATAGGAATCGAGTTAGATAAGTAAGATTACAGAGCCTGAGAAAGAGTAAGGAGAGGTCGTCTATGAAGTGGGGGGGAGGGGGGTAGCTTCTAAACTCCGGGAGCCTTCTCGCTGGCTGCGGTCACCATCGCTTGCATAGGGTCCAATTTGAGGAAGGAGCATGGGTTGAAGATGCCGGTGGGTAGGGTTTTGGACCGAGCTTGCACTGGACCTGAGGTTAGATCTCCTATGAAGGAAGAGAAACTATCTTCATCTCGTCTTGTTTGGAGGGCTCTTGGTGGGCAACTGTAGGTGTCCCTCGAGCTTCGGGGCTCCTTAGAGGAGAGCATGTATCATCTATGGCCAGACTTTTCTTGCCAATATCTAATAGCCAAGGATTGGTGGGGTTAAAATACTCCACCTTCTCTTGGGCACATACTTGGCGGGACCTGTGCTGGAAGAAGAGGGCCAAGAGGTGCTACCAGCTCGGGGAGAGCTAGTCCATCTCTGACAGCTGTATCGCAGAGCTAGGTAGTAGTGTGCCAGTCACCATGCCTAAGTGTGGTGCAGGGCGGTGCAACCTCCTCGGTCAGTGGGTCTTTGAGACACTCAGCGGGCTTATAGGAGGGCTTTTCATGATAGGGCATGGCTTGATGATAGTTCTCCTGTAAGGTGGGTCGGTCGAGCAGCTGCTTTTGAGCTAGGTAGTGAGAGACTCTTGTGGAGCTTCTCCTCTCACTCGCCTGCCTTGTGAGGAGTCTTGAGAGAGTCTTTCCATGCTTCAACCTGCACAAAAGTTCTCATGGGGGTGAGAGTTCCCCAAGAGAACCCTTCGATTCTTAAGTCAATACACACATGAGAGTAGGGTGGAAGGGCTCCCAGGAGATGGAGGTGGCTTAAGCTTATGTAGATGGCCTGGCGAGGGCATAGGAAAATTCCCATGGCTCTAGCTACGTGGCTTTCTATTCCTCTCAGAGGGGGTCTCTTACTAAGTGGCCTAGCCTTCTTACCTTGCCTTCGCATACCTGGAAGGGGTCGCAGTGACCCCCTTTTATAGTTGGAGTGGGGCTTTCGATAGGGAGGTGTACCTAATAAGACGTCACAGAGGGGCGCAGTAGTCATGGTGATTTTCATGGGTCATAAGGAATGTCAATGGGCCAAAACATATTGCTACCTTGGATGTTGTTCTGATCCACTGATGTGAGAGGTTAAATATGGTGCCTTTCAACCTTCCATACTGGGAGTGGGAAACCAGATTCAGTGGGATGTGGCCACATACCCACTACTGGGGAGGCATACACATCACTGGCCCCCAACCCTTGTTGCGATTGGCGACACGCTTATTGGGCCAGGAGCGATGTTTTGGATTGTTGGTTCCGATTTTGAAGGTTTGTACCTGTACGGCTTCCCACCTATTAAAATTCTTCATTCCCTGCGTGGTGAGCCAGCTTTTGGGGGAACGACTTTCAAGCAGGGCTACCTCTGGCTTTTAGGCTTCTGTTCATGCTGCAACGATGGAGATTAGCTTGAAGGAGGTTCTTGGTGCTTCGATATAGGACATCCGAGAAGTGGATAGTGGGGGAGGCCGTGGGAGCAGATAACGGAGGATCTGGCCCATTAGGATAGGCCTTGGCTAGTGTCAAGAGTGCCATACCTCAAGATCTTCAGTGGCGAAGAGGGGAAAAAGACCTGTTGTGGGTCCTCCGAAGGCTCATCAGTAGGAGGTGACTACCCGTGGGGCAAGCGGGTTTGGGAACTGGCGCCAACCAGATGATAGGCTCCAAGAGCTTGTTGTCTAGATATTGTCCTGCGATGAGATTGAGCAGGCACTTGGGCAATCGATGCCCGGGCTTTTAGATATGGTGGTGTGATAGCTACTTGAGGTGATGGCTAGGGCTCTTTTCTTTTGCGACTGTTGTGGTGAGGTGGCGATGGAAAATGAGCACTCCTTTGGAAGGTCTGTGATAGCCTTGGAGGCCGACACCAAACAGGATGTTGACAGTGCCAAGAGAGAGGAGGCGGCTCGATAGGAGGCCAAGGGACGTCTAAGGCTGACCTGGCTAAGATCCATGAGTTGCATCTCCAAGAATGGGAGGTGTTGAAGAGGTTGGAACACTTTCTTGAGGAGGTGAATGAGAATACGGCATGTACTTACGAGCGAGTGGGTCGGGAGATTGTCTCGGAGTATAATGAATTGGAGGAATTCCGTCAGGATGTGGTGCAATCTTCTAGACATGTCTGTAGGACTTTGTGGATGATGCTATTGGGCATGGTCCAAGAGAAGCATCTCGAGGCTAAGTCTAAGGATTTCCCATTTCCAGGCTTATAAAGGGGATTAATTCTCCTAGTATGTGCCTTAGGGTATTGTAAAAAAACCACTTTTTAAAAATGAAATAGACTTTGATTGTCCAGTGTACTGGTGCTTTATTGCTTGAACGTCCCTTGTGTGCGGCTTGCCTTAGTTTGGACAAATAGACCTGTGTTTGACCTGATAAAGGCCGGGAAGTGAGGGCATTACTCAACTCAGGCTAATGCATGAGACGCTACCTGATTAAGACCAGGGAGAAAATATACCTCAGGATAGTCCTTGAAATTTAAATTACTCTACCCAATTAAGATCAAGGAGTTAATGTTAGCTCGGTTGAGACCAAGCTTTCGCATGGTCCAAGAATAACCTTTTATAGGAGAGGGGTCTGAGAGCGGTGGTAGTTGCTATCCTTATGAGGATATCATGAGATCTTGGAAATAAGGAAAACAACTTCTTGAGATCCGCTTGTATAATGATAGGAAACCGTAATTAGGGAAACGTGGGAGATTATTGGATCCCCTATCTCAGTAATGTGTGCACGATCCACATGGGATGCATACTTGAGGGAGGATTACCCAAGTATGGTGCTTGAGATTGGCTGATGTCAGGGTCTAGACTCTAGAGAGATGGCACCCTACCATCATTGCTCTTAAGATTCGAAATATGGTGGATGATGCTTTTGGAGGGAAGGATTCTGCCACATGTCAGGGATGAAAGGATCCACTCACATCACCCGGCTTACTTCTTGTGTTGCCATAGGCAAGGCTTCGGTGGTGCAATTACTCCTACTGAGAAGGTGAAGGTTGCTCTTCTAAGACTTAGCATAGGCTTTTTGTCTCAGGTTCCCACAAACGGTGCTACAGGTGGCTAGTGTGAAGACTTCAAAAAAGCACCACAAGAACCCATATTAGAGATTACAAAGATGGACATGTTAAGTAAGGCCCAAGCCTTCTTCTTTGAGGACCCTTTTACCAGTAAAAAAGGCAAAACTCTAGCCGCCCCCAGACGTAGCGGGGACAATACCTCAATGAAGGCACCTAAATTTATACATCTACAGAATGGTGCCATTTGTGAGAACCTGTGGACGCACTCTAAAAATTCTTCTTTTAATTCATTTATTCTATTTGTTTTAGCATTTTTTTATCCTTTTTTTTAGTGCAAGGGTGTGCTAGTCACCTAGGTGACAATGTATTCAAGCCTCGAGACTGGAGTGGTCCGAAGCCTGTGGTGCGCGCTGTCTGACTAATCAGACGTAAGTGAGTATTGGGTTGGGACTGGAGACCCGCCGTGCCATAAAGGTCACGGCATTAATTACATCCCCTCGGAGAAGGGAAAACCTTTGATTAGTCGCCATGATAAGGGGCCTTATGACCTGAAAAGCAATTTTCATGAAAACATGAAGAATATCTCAAAAGGGCATTGGAAATCCCCTATGTGGGTGTAAAAACATGAAAGCTCTCTTTAAGAGTATTGAAATGCCCCTACATCAGGGTGCGAGAGAGTACTAAATATCATATCGGTCATATATTGACCATTTCATGTTAGGACGGGCGTCCGAGTTGAAAACATCGTAAATTTGCATAAGCGACATCGAGTCATATGTATGCCGGGGCACGGCAGGTTTAATGTTTGAAGAAACGGAGAAATACGGTTAAATTTCAATCAAACGGTTTAAACTTCGCGCGCGCGGAATATTGGCCCGATGCAAAATGAGGCCGTGGCCATAATGGGGTGATCCCCGAGGACCAAGCGTATCTTGCAAGGACACATTTGATACCCCCCTATGCGGGGCCAGAGGGGAGGAATCCCGAATGAAACGCTGTTTAACCCTTTAACAAGGGCATTTTAATTGATTTATTTTTATCTGAATATCATCATTTTTTTCTGCTGAACTTCAGCTGATCACTATAAAAACTTTATAGCAAGCTCTCTTCTTTGTTGATTTTTGGTTTTAGTTTGTTTCCTGATGCTTTGTTCCTTGTTCATTTATTTATTTTTTGTTTTCATCCTTTCTTTCATTCATCATTTTTTTGTATGCCCTGGATGTTTGTGGAAATGCCTGTGAGGAGAAATCAGCAGACCGTGGAGTTTCAGGTCTGCCTGGCAGCAGGGCCTTCCCTCTTCTCTTTGATTGCCCAATTTTTTATGTTTTCTTCTGGTGCTCATCTTCATATTCTACATTTTTTTTTTGGGGGGGGGGGGAATAACTTCATTCAATGAGTTTTTTTTTTTTTTTGCGAAAGAGGGATGCAAAGGCCCTTGAGTTCAGGCCTGCTGGCCTGAGCATAGGTGGGTCGACCTGCTGCGCAGAGCAGGTCGGCCTGCCCTTGAACAGGTCATGCAGGCCCAACAAACCCTTTTCTGGTTTTTTTTATCTTTTGATCTATTTTGTTCATGTGATTGGTTCACCATGGAGGCTCAGGGGTAGATGAACTCTATTTCACTTCATGTTTTACTGCATTCCTTTTCCCCCTTTTCATTGTTTGCTGTGTGATCCTGCTGATTCCACTGAACTGCAGAACTAAAGCCTGCTGAATTGTGTTTGAGTTTATAAAACTCTTTGAACTGAACTGAGTTGAGAGGTCATCTTTATGAGGAGTGAAGAGGCACTGCTTCTTTTCTTGTTTGATAAGATCTGATGACATCTAAGCATCTTTGAATCTCCTTCATCTTGCAGTTTAATCCATCCAATTTGAATTAAGATGAATATGCCCCGCGAGGCCTTGAACAGTTTCCGAACTTCCACCATGGTACTCAATGGAGACGGTGTGTCTGGGCAGCCTCTCAATGTCACATGCTTCAAACAACTGTGAGCAGGAGTTTCCTGGGTTCATGCGTGCAAATGCAACTGCTGGCCCTATATATACTCAACAAGCCCCCGGGCTCATATATACAAAAGCATGCCTAAACCTAAGCATGTGGGCTGCAATACCTTAAATTATGCATGCAAGGGATTTTCTGAACCTTCCCATGCGGGCCCGCCTCTGAACTTAAACATTGGGCACAATGCTTCTGGGTTTGTGCATGCATGCAGTGCATTGCCCTGCACAGAGGGCAGAGAGCATGAAAAGGATATGGTGTCTCCCATCTTTTGGTTCATTGGTTCATTTCATTTTTTTTAATCCCCTCTTTGGCATGTAGGCAAGGCATGCATGCATGCATATGCAAGTGTATGCATGAAGGAAGGAGCAGCAAATCAGAAGAATGCATTGAAATCCAGACTGGCCACTCTGGCCACGGACAGGACTCGCCCACAGGTCGGTCGACCGAAGATGGAAGTCGGACGACCCAACCTGTTGGGCCAGCAAACCCAACTGCTTCTGTTGTGCAAAAGCATATGACAGGTCAAGGGTCATTAAATTCCCACCCTTGACAGCATATTTCATTTTCTTTCTTTCTTTCTTTGTTCAATTAGTTTCATCTTCTTATCTCTTTTCTTGACATATGGACAGGGCGGGCATATATGTATGCATATGTAAATGCAATGTTCACTGTTTTTGTGGGAGGGCAGATAGGCCCATTTTCATTCAAGCCAGTGAAAATCTGAAAATCTGAAAATCTGAAAATCGTTATGCATATGCAATGCTTGATAAATTTCACGAAGTCCCAAAGGATTATCGTGCAGATCTACCATGTGTGAGAAGGTATTCGAGCAAATGCTCAAGAGGACTGAAAAGAGCCATTATGTGAAAACCATCATGCACATGCAGTGCTTAAATCTCATAATCGTGGAGAAAAAAAAATAGTTGGGCAAAACATGCCATGCATGACTATGCTTGGTTTCCTCCCTTTTTTTTTTGATCAAAGGGGCTGCAAAAGGCAGGCTGGTCTGCCAGGGGTTGACTCTCTCGGCAGCCAATGAAGTTCCAGCTTCTTCTTCCTCTTCTTTCAAAAAAAAGAAAAGAAATAAAGGGTCCAAAGCAGTCACATGTGTTCAAAATATGCATATACATGAAGTATCAACAGAAAATCATGAGCAACTTCAGAATGAGGAATTGAATGCTCATGGGGTCAGGTTTGCATTCAAAATTTATCCCCTAAGCAATGCATATATGAAGATGCAAATGCTATCCCAGTGAAAATATGTCATATGTGATCATTTCATGAAAATTCCATGGAGTTTTGTCATACTCATGTAGTTTGACAACAATTTCTCTTATGCGCAAGATGCCATGCACATACAGAATTTCTTCCTTAGCTTTTCCTCTTCTTTTTTATCTGACTTGATCCCCTCATTTCTCCATAGCGCATCAGCAAAAGCATTCATATACAGACAAGCATGAGAGAACAGGGACAAGGGGATCATGGTAGCTCAGATGGGGCTTAGGGGTGATTGAACTTCATTTCACTTCATGCTTTGTTGCATTCCTTCCCCCCCCCCCCTTTTTTGGACAGATTGGACTCAGAGAGAAAGGGGGGGACCCCCTGAGATGGGAGGGTCGACCCCCGTGCAGGCACCTGCACAGGGGGCGACCCAAACAGCAGCCCCACAAGGAGGGGTCGACCCTCCCAACAGCCAACCTCAAACCCTTCCATTCTTTTAGTTCAGATTATGGCTTTTGCTGTTGCTTCTGCCACAGAAGCAGGCATTGCTGCTGCAAAAATCTGTTGTTGATTCCTTGGGCTTGTGCAGAGTTCATACAGACCCGTGCGAGGTGGGGATCCTGTCATGGGCTTCTTGGGGCGGTGTGCTTCAGTGATTCTGATATTGCCTGCATCAATGATGATGCCATCCATGAAGCGATCAGGAGATGACTTGGTCCCACTGGATGCTGAATGGCCATTAGGAGAGCATGAAAAATGCTTTTCATTTGCAGAAATATCTTCGGAAGCAGTGCACCTAACTTTCAGGTCATTTCCAGAGCTTGCAATTGTGCAATTGAGCACAGTTTCATTGCGGCAGTTTGTTTCAGTTTTCTTCTCCATGGAATTTTTGTCAGGACTCTCATAATTTGACGACTTTAGCCGAAAAGCCATTTGATCTTGCAACTGATGGCTGGTTTTTAGAAGGGCATGACGCGTCCTCTCTGTATGCAGAAGTAATCATAGAGCCTGAAAACATTTTTGGCAGATTTCACAAACTTGTTTGATTCAACAACCTGAACATCCTTGATATTTTCATTTATTTTCTTCTTGCAGCCTTCATGTGCAGCTGCTGTGTCATTCCCAAAGGCACCCTATATACCAGCCACGGAAGAAGTATTCTGTTTTACAACCTTCACTTGAAGCTCCACCTCAGTTTCCATGGGGAACTTCTGAATATCCTTTAGTTGATTTGCTTCATCACTGCATCTATTAGTTCCCTGGAGTACATTAAAATTTTCCTTATTGTCTTTCCAATCATGAACGTCCAGTGGTGTTCTCTGTTCATTCACATTTGCCGCCCATTCAAATGCCTGACGAGCTAAGTTTGATATGTTTCCTTTATATTGTCCAAAGAAGAAGCTAGCTTCTTTTGGCTCAAATTCCGGACCTTCAGGAAAACAACCATGTTCATCTATATTAAGAGATATTCTTTGATTTTCATATTCATGATCCGTGCTGACAGTCTTCGGATGCACAATCCTTTGCAGAGACAATTGACACATGGATCACATTTGCTTCCATCTTGTTTCCATCCAGCTCAGACAACTTACCCTGAACTAAGTTATCCTCATGACATTCGAAGTACTCACCTGCTACATTTATTTCCTTTTCAGTTTCTTCACATCCAGAAGTCTCATCAGTACCTCTCTGTATCTTCTCTTGACCTTGACATCCATTAACTGGTTTACATTGGAAAGCATCTTCATTTACTCTCAGATTCTTTTCACTTAACTCACATATAAAAGCTTCTTCAGATGTCCTCCATTTAGTTTCCTGTTCAGTTTTTTTTAGTAGTTCCTGAGACTTCCCTGGCTGCTTCTCTTGATGATGAGCATCTATTGCAATATTCTGGCACGGTGGGTGCTAGAGAGGCCTCCTGTGATTCTTTGATTTGCTCTTTACCGGATACAGAATTTTGCAGTCTAGTACTGCCGCCTTCTCCTCCGGGTACATTAGAAGCTGCCAACAATTTTTTTTTACTCTTTTTAAGTTCAGAGGCATTTAATTCTTCCCCAACAATGCCAATTCTTATATCTGATCTTTCCTCTGCGTCATCCTTCAGGGAATTCTCTGGGACCTTTTCGAGGTTCTTCTCACTTTGTATGAACTCATAGGATTGTTCCTCTACTTTCCATTCTCCAGCTTTGTCCTGTTTTATATTTGACAACCTTGATACCTCAGGTTCTCCCCCATGCCTTGCCTGCAGAGACACTTCAGCTGATCCACGGTTTCTTTATTCTTCTTGAAATCTCCAGCCATCAAGGATGGATTCAATGCTGTTGCCATTTTCTCTGCAGCAAAAGCATTCTTTTGGCCATCAGCCTTTTCACAGGCTAATTGGACAACCACCTCTTCTCTGATTCTTTGGTTTTCTTGGACATTTTCATGACCATCTCTATTGATGCCACTGAGATCTTCACTCAAGCCCAACTTTCTGCGGGGCTGGAGATTGTCTTTCCTCCTTTCACCCCCCCCCCTTAATTTTATTATTGGTTCATATTGCCCGACAAAAATCCGACAGCACCTCCTCTGGACCCGGAGCGTTGAGGGGGGTTTAATTGGGTACACGCCCACGGATAAAATCCGAGGCAGCCCCGAAATAGAAGGGTGCGCGCGGAAGCGGCAACACCCGTAGAATTACCCAATTTGGGGTCGGGAATCCCAAGTGCTAGCCTACAAGGGAGTCCGGTGACCCATGGGTTGTGACGATCACGTTCCGGAGAGACCATGCTAATGGAAAAGCAAGCGCCCTAATATCCATGAGCAATCGGAGAAACTTCGGAGACAAACCCAGAGAGAGCGAAAGAAAATCAAGGGGTAGTCCACAAGGACTCGAACGAGCATAGAATCCCGAGACATATCCACGAGGAGGGATAGAACCGGGACCTTCCTTGCGGAGTATACCGTACTTCTACTCCCAAAAGAAAAACAAAAGGAATCAGCAACGAAACAACGTAAGACCCCTATTCCGGAATTGAACCTCTTATCTGTCACTCCCCCCCTTTGTGGCACCGGGGTTGCACAGCCAACCAAATCCGAGCGTAGGACTCTTAATGAACAGAAGAGCTCCCTGCTACTAAAATCTGACCTGATAAAAGCCAACTCATAGAAGACATCGCCGGTGGGAAAGCGAGGAAGGAAGAGAAAAGAGATGTAAGCATCAAGAATTGGACACCGTATAGGTTGCGACATGAAAAATCTCCCAAAAAGGGGAGTTTATTCATTTCCATATCAGCCAGAGGGCTGGGGTTACATTGGAGCAAAATAAAAGGACAGGGACAATACAAAGCAGGGGGGGCAAATATTCCCTCACCTCTCTTCTCTCCCTCCCTGTTTCCCACTCTTTTGCTCTCGTAGCTAGAACTCCTTGGCAAATTCTCCAGGCTCTTTCTCTGGGACCGAAGGGGCTTTCTCACTTGCATTGGGGTGAGTGAGCTTTATAGGGGCTTTGGGAGACCCCTGTTCGAAGGGGGACCTCCAGAGCCCCTCTTCCTTTTTTTTTTAATTCCCTGCTACTGCTCCGGGCCGATGCTGCTGCTCCTGCTGCTGTTGCTGGCACGTTGCTGCCTTTGCCACGTTGCAGGGAGCGCGACGGGATGGACGGCTGGCACTGCTGGGCGCGGCGGAGCAGGAGGAGGGGGGGGCTGCGCGGATGGCCGGCGGAGTGGGCGAGGGCAGGGGCAGCCGCTCTCTCCCCGTTGGCAGACGAGGGGGACCTTACCGGCCCGAAGACGGTGGCGCTCCCACCGTTGGCCACGCGAGAGGTGGGGCTTCCGAGCATTGAATGCTCGCGGGTGCTGTCGGAGGTGGGAGGGTAGGTGCGCGCACGTCCTGCGGGGTGGCCAGAGGTGAGGGCTTGCCGCTGCAGCTGCTGCCCCGCCGTTGCCGTTGGTGTGGGTTCGCGTGAGAGAGCTTCGAGCATTCAATGCTCGTCCGAGGGAAGTCAATGGCCGTGGGGGAGAAGAGAGAGAGAGAGACGCAACGGGGGAAAGCCACAGGGGTTTTGCACGTTTTTTTTATTTTCCCTTTTTTTATTACATCTCCTTTTATCCATTGCCCCTTCCTTCTTCTCCATTTGCACATACAGCCCTTTTCCCTTCTTTTATCTTATTTGGCCCACCTCATTGTTTGACCCAGTTCGCATTAGGCCCATTTTTTCTTCTATCTCAATTGGGTCCATTCGTGCTTGGGCCTTCTCCCCTTCCTTTCTTCCTTTTCTTTGTTTTTTTTTTGAGTGCCCACAAACCCTCGACCCACTAAGCACATGCCCTGTTTGTTAGGGGGGAGGGCTAGTATGGATCAAGGCATCAAAAAGGGACCACAAGATCCCATATCAGAGACTACAAAGATGGATGTGTGCTGATAAGCAAGGCCCAACCCTTCTTCTTTGAGGACCATTTCACCAGCAACCAAAACAAAACCCTACATGTCCCACGACATAGTGGGGAAAATATCTCAACGGAGGCACCCAATTTGTATGTCTACAACACTCTTTGAATATCTATCAATCTATACACTTAGGTGAAACACTTAGTTGACTCATTCCCTACAGTCAAAATATTTTTGACTAAGTCTTTCAACTAAAAATATCAGTCAAAAGGCTTAGTTGTAGCCCTTCAACTGGAAAACCAATCAGAAGACTCAATTAAAGTCCTTCAACTGAAAATCAATTCGATAGAAACATTCAGTAGGAGTAGTTGATGGTATTCTCAGTTGAAACCCCTTTCAATGGTTCTAAGTCATATTTCGTTCTCAATCGAAGCCTTTCAACTAAAACTCTTAATCGATAAACTTTCGCTCGTACCTTTCAGATGATAGATCTCCCAGCCGAAGTGGATCTCCCAATTGAAGCATTGTGACTGACTGACGTTGAACTGACAAATTCAATTGATGGCATTCCACTGTCTATATATATCCAAGGTGAAAGATTTTTCAGTTGATTCTTGCAATTGATTTCAATCAGACGAATCCCTGCACCTGAACCTAATTGATTTCAGTCAAACAAATCCCTGCACCTAAACCTATTATTCTTACAACTCATATTTCTTCGGCAGATAGAACTTTTAACTGTCAATGTCAGTTGACATCCTTCCACTATCCTCTTTAACCAAAATGCTTCAACTATCAATCTTTTGCCTAATGCTCTTTTGATTGCTTTTTTTAACTACCACTAGGCAAAAGCTTTTGCCTTATACCTTATTTAGTTGGTTGATTCTTTTAGGCAATGCTATGTCAATTGAATTTTTTCACTATCCTTCTCTTTATCAGTTGATGACTTTTAAGCGATACCTCTGTAGTTCAGTTAACCATATCATCTAACTGTACTATAATTGTCTAATCTTTAGACAATACTCTAATTGTCTTCGATGGATTGATCTTCTTCAATTGACCTTATCTTATTAGACAACTTTATACTCATTTCCTTTGATATATTTTTTATCTTGTAGACTTCAATTGAGAGCCTTAGACGTATCTACCGAATATCCCTATTTTTTATTAGCTACACCTAGCACAATGGTTAAAGGTCAGTATATATTCTTAGTCTTACAACAAATATTGTTTGCCGATAAAATCTTTCAATCTTATGCATACAATCTTCCGCTAGACGTAAGGAGTGTTGGACGCGTGCATTAAACAATTGCAATAGGCCTAAAAAGTCACTTATTCAACTCTACATCACTTACACTGACGTGTGTTCTTGATGTGAAAAAGGTAAACATGTCAAGTCATGAGAAGTCCTAAAAGAACAAGATACATGAGGAATAAGCTTGACTTGGAAAGAAAGAGGTGGCTACAGATACAAGGAATAGCTTTATCTTTCAAACAAGTATATGTTAGAGAGAAGTCCGTGGAAACATGAAGATGTGTTTAATAGATAGTTCACAAATATGTTATAAATATGAGACTTGTTCTTAGTGGAACACAACTTTTGAATTCTTTGGAATCCTCAGGGAACAAGAGCATTCAAGTGTTGTGAGTAATCCAATTTTACAATTTAAGCACTTCATCGAAGAAGTTCTAGTCGTCAGTGAACTAGAGCCAAAACATGACCATTCAACAATTTGCATCCAATGCAAGCTTTTGCGTGTGCCACCGCTCACATTCTCTTGTGCACTTTTCCCTCTTTATGTGATTTAATTTCTCCACACTTACCAACTATTAGAGACAATGTTTTAGTGGAGCATTCTTCAATTTTCTATGTAATAATTATTGCTTCTGAGCAGTTAAGGATTTAAGGATCCTTGTTGTGTGGAGTGCTTGAAGGTAGGTCTATTGGTGAACCAATCACCTGAACAAAAAACAATGTGTGTGCATGTAGGCAATTGTCGTAGTTTGCTAGTAACGTGAACAAAAACTAGCGTGCGTGCCTGTAGACAATTGTTGTGGTGAGTTGGTGCACTTGAGCAAATCTTAGCATGTATACTTTATTTAGTGAAATATTAGTGAACTCTTAAACTGAGATCTTAGCATGTATACTTCATAGGTCACCAAAGGGTGCTCAGACTGGTATATAATTTCTAGTGTCTATGTGGCTTGGCCCTTGTATTTTTGATCCATTCTTCTTAGTTCGAATTAGTGGTGTCTAATTTATTTCGAGCTCATAATTTTAATTGGCACTCTCATCCCCCCCAAGAGATTCTTTGCTACTAACAAGTCAGATCAGACCCTATGTTCTCTAGGAATAGGTCAAGTGACTCAGAACAAAGATCTAAAAAGCGAAGCAAAGATGGCAGCTATCTAAGAAGGTTGGTCCATCAATGGGCCACCATTGTTTAACAAACTGGCTATCCTTACTAGAAAGTAAGGATGTTGGACTACGTCAAAAGAATAGACTATGATGCATGGATGGTTATTGAATATGGTGATCGTCACATTACTAAGCCAAAAAAGTATAGAGAAAGTCATTTAGTTTTGGCGTAAAACACTCTAAATACAACATTTTACAATGCTTTACATCAAACCAAACAGCCCTGGAAGGAAAAGTCAACTTGGTCTTGGTGCCAAGATGATTGTATTTCGATCAACAATTGATCTTTTGTCTACTCAAAAGGATTATTATCTATATACTACCTGATAATTTTGTAATAGTGACATATTCTAAGTATATTCCATATCTCTAGAGGATGCATAAGGCATTGGATCTCCTGGTTTAGTCTTCACTGTTGATATACATTAAAGAAAAGTTAATTAGTTTTGTTAAATGAAATTTATGAACATTAATAATTGTAATTTAAGCCATTCAAAGTACCTCATTTCCATTGGTCACAACTCCAACTCTACATGAATGTTGCAAATAACTCCTAAATTAAGAGACAACTAAATTAAGATTTTTAGCTTTTGACCCCCTATAACATATCATATTTAGTGATTAGTCCATCCATCCTAATATTTATTCGTAACCTCTAACAATTGCACCTTCATTTGATAAGCACATTTTTTAGGAACTTTCTTCCTAATTTATTTCTAATCATCTGAGGTACCTTGTGTATGAAATGATTTAAGTTGTGTGAAGCTATAAAAGAAAATTAGGATCAGAAGGACTAATCCTTAAATATGATAGATTATAGGGGGTGAAAACTAAAATCCAAAAATAATCTTATGTTAAGGTTAGAAACTAGAACTATGCATTGCTTTGTTCCTTTGACTTTATGCTCATATTCAATTGAATTTATATTATTAATATATATTTATTTTTATGATATTTTACATGCATTTAGATATATATGCACGTTTACTAGCTAGTATACTTGAAAAGAGGATCCAGGACACATCTTGGCAAACTTGAATCATATTTGTTCATGAAAATTAGTGGGGAGATAAATTGGGATGTACGTATTTTTGGCCATGACATCCCAATTTAATTTTTAACAATGATATCTTTTCAACAAAAGGGAAAATGTAAGACAAACTACAACCCATTAAATTGAAAGTGACATCGACACTTACGTTTTGTGCAACACATCATGTGTATTATAGAATTTGAAATTACTTTTGTTGAGGGATTGCTAACAAAATCATCACTTCGTTTGGAAAAGATTGTGAAAGATATTCCATTTATTATATGCGATCTTTCCTATGCACATCAAAAGGAAATAGCTTATATGGTGTATGTTAGCATTTAAAAATCCGTACCTGCAGATTGTGTAGACCACAGAAGGATTCCGGTAGCTGGCTGATGGGGTTATGTGAGAGGTCGACAAAACGAAGATGCTTCAAATCTCCAATTGAAGGGGGCAACTCTGAAACTCCACATTTTCGGAGTCCCAACACACGTAGCCGTTTTAACTTCATAAATAGGAGGTCAAGATGAGGGCTCAGATCAAATCTACATCGACTCAAGAAATGCAAGGTCCGCAGCTTCCCATATTTGCACAATTCCTCAACTTCATTGGATCTAGATGCTCAGTAGCTATCGACACATGACGTATTGTTTCAGGGAATTCATTAGGTCGGACGCCATCTCCCAACCTGAGGCAATCATCTTCAGAAATGGATTCGGCCAAGTCGTGAATCAGATCATGCATCCCATATCTTTTGTACATGCTTTCTTCAAAGAATGACATGTATAGTAAATCATCAAAATGCCCACCTGGAATATTGCTTTGTATGTTTGCCCCCCCTCTGGATGTTTGAATAAAATTTTGGGCCACCCAATGCTGGACTAACTGAGATCTAGAGAACTTGTAGTCTTTGGGGAATAGAGAGCAATATGCAAAACACTGCTTCAAGTGTCCTGGTAAGTGATCATAACTCAGTTTAAGGACGGGCGAAATATCGTTTGGGTGCTGCTCCAGCATGAATATCTCACTTTTTAGGATGTTCTTCCAATGCCTCACATCTAAGCTTCTGTTCAAAAGTCGGCCAATTGTCTTTGCTGCTAATGGTGAACCCTTGAGTTTCTTAACTATCTGTCTGCCAATAGTCTCTAGCTGCACGATGTGCACATGCCCATATGATTCTGAACCACCATCAAAGGCATAGCTTTTGAAAATTGGCCACATATCCTCATCTGACAGGCTTTTCAAGGGAATACAGAATGATTTTACCATATCTGACACTCTTTGGTTTCGGGTGGTAACTATTATTCTGCTCCCTTTCACTCCATATCTAAGAGGCCCATAAAGACTTTCCCACTTAAAAGGATCCTGCTCCCACACATCATCTAGTACCAATAGGAACTTCTTCTCTTCTATTTTATCTTTAAGCCTCTTTTGAGCTGAATCCCAATTCATCAAGATTTCAAATGATTCCTTTTGTCGATCTGAAGAACCACAAATGGCATCCATGATTTCTCCAGTGATTCTTTTCAGATCAAAGTTTTCTGAAACACATACCCATATCATCACATGGAAATGCTGCTTCACTGTTGGATCACTAAAAACAAGCTTTGCCAGGGTTGTCTTACCAACACCTCCCATGCCAACAAGGGAAAGGACATGGACATTACTGGTATTACAAGTACCGCTTGTTTGCTCACTAGTCCAATTTTCCAATTCAGATCCCATCAGCATCTGTATTATCTTCCTTTTTTCATCATCTCTCCCAACTATGCAGGGGTTATCAACCATCAGGGAGCTAGTGTCTAGACGTCTCCGTTTGCTGTTTATAGGCCAAATATCTCCAGCCAACACCTGAAGCCCAAGGGCATCTTTCTGTGCACATATTTCATCTAATTCCATCCTGATAGTTTTTATTTGATGTGCCAACTCATGCCCACTCAAGATCTTGCGTATGCTACCAAAACCAAGTATGGAATTTACTGACCTGGTGTTTGTTTCAAGGGCGGAGTCCGTGGCAGCCTCGTCGAGGATGTCCTCGGCATCATAGAGGACTTGTTTGAGTGATCTAAGCCAGTGACACACGGCCTCCTCTTTCACCTGCTTCTGCTCAGCATCTTCAACAACCTCCTTGACGTGGGACACTGTGAAGATCAGCTTCCTCACCTCCTCTTTCACATCCCTCACCAGCTTATACTCTTCGGAAGCAGTGATGATCAACCTCTCGCACACTGGACGCAAGATAGCCGACGCGAGGAATGCCATCTCTCTCTCTCTCTCTCTCTCTCTCTCTCTCTCTCTTGCTTGGAGAGGGTGCTTGAAGCAAAAGGGGAGGGGAGCCGAGCTCAATACGAAGGCGAAGTAGATGACGAGCATTGACTCCGAAGTCTTCGCTTGTTGGACGCTTGCGAGGATAGGCTCAAGGATGAGCATAATCACAAGTCGGGTGCCCTGTCTTTGTCAAACGATAAAGTTTGTGAAGACTCTTCTTCGAGTCCGCGAAACGAAGATGCAACTCCACATGAATGGAGTTAACTCCGTCTAAGTTAATATTTCTGTCGTTGGTGGGCTCCAGCAGTTCATTTTGTTATCCGACTATGATAATCGAATAAGATCGGATAGGATAGTTTATTCATCTTATCTGGACGTGTCTACCCGACTTTGATGATTAGTTTATTCATCTAAAATACTCGGGGTTGGATAAGGTGAGCAACGTACCCGGGTCGGGTAGGGTAGACGAAGAAATAGAGCAGGTAACTTATTCGACCAAAATGATAAACTAAATTATTCAGATCGAGTAAAGTGAGATCTTGTGAATTTTATAATTATGATATATTTTTAATTTTTAATTATTTTATCTTATATTATCTAAATCAGATAAAATAAAATTATCAAACTCGATTAAACTTAACCCTTGAATATCTTACCCAGACTTACCCAATTCTATTATCAAAGTGACCCAAAGGGCCATTTTATTTTTCGGCTGGGGTTACCGACCCCAAATAAAATTTATGTGTGTGAAGAGAGAGTGTAACCCCCCCTTTTATTTCTCATCGGGTGGGGGTTCCGCTCGCGCTATTCCGATAGCAAAGCGGATTTTACCCCCTCTTAAATTTTGTAATTGTTCTTCAACCTTTAATACTATTATTTAATTTTTCTGCAGTGGATAAATATTTTTTAAAAATAGATATCTTTATAGAAAATGATTTTCTAACAATCTCCCCCCGCCCAATTTTTTTTCCATACCCCGCTACTTTGCACGTTACAGCAATTTGCCATGAGATACATATATATATCAAACAATGTGGAGATTTGAGTACAAAATATTTTTCTACCGATCGTAAACGATCAATGTTTATTTACATCTAACATAATCTGAACACCCTTGTTCTACTACTAAAAGAAGAGAGTAATAATGCGTCTTGAAGGCATTACACCGAGAATTTATACCTATGACGAAAGTAGTAGGCAAAGATACAAAAAAAACTATAGATATATACTTTACCTGTGAATTCTTCTTCGCTTTTGTGTCAGTCAATAAATATTGCCTACGCGACAAAAAACTGTAGGAATAGAGATGTCAACACCTACGATTTCGATGACATAGATAATTTTCTTTGCGACATAAAATGTAGGTACAAAGATTCTCTATTCTTATGATTTTTATAGCGTTGGTAATTTTCTGTGATTTATTGCGTAAATAATTGCCTACGATTTTATGTCGTGTAGGAAAAAAAATACCTACACAATTTTTACCCACAAACATAATATTTCTCATAAAATTATCAGTAACGTATAACCGTAGGTAACATGAATGAACGGCAGATAACCTGTACTAACTGTAAGTAACCCATTTGAATCATATGTAACCCACTTCAATTTGTAATCACATTGTGTGACAATGTTTCATTGTAATCACAATATGTGGCAAAATATCATAGTGTGCATCTCCGTGTACAAAACATATGTAGATGTAATTTTATGATAACACATACACAATCAAAATTAGTGTGAATATTTTGTCATCAAGATGATGTGAGAGTCTAACGTATCACCAAATAAGTAAGAAAATGAAGAGGGGGAAGAGTGACTTCGCCGCTTCAGGGATTAACTGTAAAATAGATAAATGAATATGAGTAATTCACTTCAAACTTAAACATGATAATATGAACTTAGAAATGAAAGAATGATAATTTCCATACATATTCTTTAAACCATAGAATATGGCTCTCAACTGCATCTCCAATTTTCTTCCTCTCTTGATCTTTTATGGCAAGTGGAGCACCGGACTCGTTTGCATAGACAACAAAAATTTAACAATATGATGTTTCAATTTGTCGTTCCATGACCACTTTTTCTTTATCAACGCTGATCACAAGTCCGGTCCCCACATGCTCATCGTCCAAATCTAACATTTTCACTCTCTTCCCTTGTAACTATGATACATTTATTAACAACATAAAATCAGGACATTATTTTGAGAAACATTCAAAACATGAAATATTTACTATTTTGTATGAAATCAAGACAATGTAAAAGATCAACCTTCTTTCATTTCTTCATTCATAAATCTTATAAGGAAAAGATGGGTTACCATATATTTGATCAAGTATGCCATGCATAGAGATAAACTAAAATGTTTCACAAATGGCCAGAAGATCCATAGGAACTAATACATGAAGTATGAATATGGTATTAGATATACTGAACAGTAGTTTGATTCCCTTTAAATTGCTCATTCTTTTGTGATTAGCTGGTAAAGGCGTTGCTTCTTGTGACCTTGCATGTTTTTATATCTTGTCTGTTTTCTCGAGTTAATTTTCTTTTCTTCTTACTCTAAACCCCAGGCTAATGTGCAATCTACTGGATGGATAAAGTAGAATTCACAACTGATTAGCTTTGTCTTCTGGCCTGTCATTTTTTTTCAGGGCAAACGACATATGCAGGGAATCAAAAAGACAAGATCATTAATGCAGAAGATGTGTGTAAACTTTAAAGCACTTGAGGAGATTGAATTTTTGGAGTTAGTTGAACCTCTCAGAGTTTCATTAAAGGGTAAGTGTGTTTTGTTTCTTTAAGTTTCCTGGAAAATTTGTTAACTTTCTCCAGTAGACATGCCAGAATGTCTGACCATGTTGCCTGTAAGTTTTCACAAATTTATAACAATGAAAAGAAAGAATTAGCTCCATCATTATCAGCACAGATTTTATTGGCATCTTCACTTCCTTAGTGTAACCGACATTGCAATTCCTCACATGCATACATGCTAAATTTATGATGGTCTGCATTGTGTGTCAACACTTGTTTATGTCATGGCTACTTGTTGGGTTGATCACTTGTTGGTACTAAGGTGTCAATTGGCTGAGCTGGCCCACAGGCACAGCTAGCTGAACTCAATTTAAACAGGTCGAGGAAAGCAAAAATGGCCTGAGAAATAAATCATGCCCACCAATATACTATCTTCTTGCATCAGATGATACCTTTTGTCTACTTGACACCAATACATGAAACAATAAAATATATGGAATCCACATCAATCCAGTCTGTCCAGATCTGGGTGCAGACATTAAAGGTCATTTTGATCAATATAAAACACTAACCTCTAGGTTCCTTTGTGTTTGAACTATTGCAGAGTACTCAGATTTCAACATTTATTTTATTACGGTTGATGTAGGACAGGGAATCTGAGATCAAGATCGGCTCTTTTACAGAAGAATCTTCTTTTTTTTCTTTTGCATTGGGAACAATCATCAACAGAATAAATATTTTGTTTTTACTAATTTTGAAACTAATAATTTCAAAGTCCAAAGATGCCAGTGATTTATATCATTACAGATTAGCTCTAATTTCAATCCTATACATGTCATGAAGTGAAAATGTGAGTCCCAAGTGACGGGCTGGAGAGCTTTCCTTATTTCCACATTACTGTAACATCTATGATGGAAGGAATTGCAAAAGTCATTTGCAGGTGATGATGTTCTGGGTTTCAGCTTGCCCCAAGCCATACAAGTGGGTACTTTTCTGGATGGAGAGGAGGATTCCTCTAAAGGTGCTTATGAATGGGAGATCAGAACCATGAAAATTGTTATTTCATTGAGGAGATGGCTATAGGGATCTGGCCATATTGGTCAAGGGTTCAGTAGAGTAAAGAATATTACCTGGTCTGTTACTGTTTGAATACTTGCTATTGATGAGCACACCACCGAATCTGATATGTGTTGTATGGCTCCATTTGCTCCCTGGTTATCATATACATGTCATGAACAGTTAGAAAGATTTAAAATAGTATTCTTGAATGTAATTGCACCAACCTGTACAGTAGATTGCTCAACCTTGGCCACCCTCTCTTCCTATTCCTTCACTCGATTTTTCAATATATTGTTCTCAGCCTGCAAATTACGGCATGTCCCCCCAAAAATAGACGGAGTTGGGCTTGTCCCTAAACTCCTAACACAGCCTGATCTATCCTCACCAAGAACTTGAGCAAATACATCACCTTGCAAAGCAACTGGACGAGGACCGACTGAGCTTGAAGCAACTTGAGACTACTTTAGATCCTTCAACTTATCCTGTCAATTTATAGTCAAAGCTCAATCCTACAACAGAGGGATAATAACTTATTTATTGTAGAGGGATTTTCTTCGAAAAAACTTACTATGACAGTAGCACATTCCTCATTGACGGGCTTTCCATCTTTAGGCACATGAGTAACTATATATGAAATAGATCTGAGCGATCCAAAAAAGTGCCATTCTTTTTGTACTAATGCATCAAAAAAAATGAATGGATTTGTTAGATGCAGTCCAAAAGAAAAAGTAGAGACCTAAATTATTATATAACCTCGAACTTTCAGATATCTACAACTATCCTTGTGCCAGCACAATATATGGAACCATTTTTGTTTGCTCTTATGCTCTTATTCTCTGAAATGTGCTTGAAAAAAAATAAAATGATAGTTGAGAGTAAATTACCTGCCAATCTTCTCCGCTCCGGACTTTGACCGCCTCTTTTCATTGCTCTAAGTTGATTATGATAAACCTATTTTTAACCATTCAAACAACGGTTGTAACAAAAAAGGAGTTTATCATAAACCTAAATGTGTTATACTTTGTGTTCAGAGAGGCCCTTAAAGCCAGTTTTCAACAGGTACCAGTAAAAATTCCAAATCAAACATCTTCTCTAAACTTCTCTCTATATTTCTCTGACGTTCACTTAGTGCTTCATTTATTATACTCTATTGTTACATTTTCCGCTGTACCCAACAAGAGACTTGCACCTTCCTAAGGCCTGGATTGATTCCAAAACAATCATTACGGGATTTCAAAGTGGGAACGAAGTCTTGCAAGCAGTTATTGGTGGCAAAAAGGCTTCTTCTTTGTACAATAAATCTGCAACTAACTCTTTAATACAACAGAAAGAAATTCTATAAGAAACCAAAACAAAATACATAAGACCAAATGAAAATCAACGTCACCTTGTAAGCGGGCACCTTCCTCACTGTTACTGTCGAGCACGGCTTCCTGGGACCAGCTACCTTGTTCTACTTCTTCCAATCCCTCCTCTTCCTCCACAACTGACATTGATTCCTTCAGGTGCTCGAAATCAAAGTAGAACTGGAAGTCCTTTCCTTCCTCATCCTTCTTGCTCGGATTATACAATTTTGAGATTGGTAACCGGTGAAGACGGGAGTCAATTCTATGACTGGACGTCATTGATACATGTTGTGAAAGACTTTATATGGGGGGTTGAGAGCCCGATTACAAGTTGTGCACAAGTCATGAGACAATTCCGTCATTTATGTCGATCCCCGAGTCATTGTGTTGTTACGCGAGTGTTTTCCACCTTTATACATAATGTTCGTTGAATGACTCATGTTTCAGCAACATGTCGCTCGATGGGTGTCACGATATACCCTCAATATGTGAAGATGGGTCACCCAATGCTAAACGAGAATCGAGGTGGTGAAATAAGATATTTTGGCGGAACACTAAGGGTGAGCGATGGCATGGATATTTTTGTAAGTATTGCAATGTAAAGAATGTAAAGTTTTTTTGCATGAAAATCATTGTTAAATTAGAATTTATAAAAAAATTATTCCTATAAATATATTAGCAGATATATCACTGTCTAAATATAAATTGTATAAAAATATCATATTTATTTGGAGGCATATCACTTCTTTTTATAAAACATTTGTAAAAAAATCATGCTTAAATTAATGACATTTAAGCACTATTTGAATTAACCCAGTGATATACTTACTATTATATTTTAAGAATATTTTTTTATAAATCCATCTCTAACAATATGATTTTCATGCAAAAATCTCTTTATAATAATAGTAAAATAAGCATGGCCATTCTTCAATTGTTCAAATAAGGTAGTTACTGTTTCAAATTTCCCAATTTGCTTCATTGCACATCAGAGAACAAATAGCAATCAGTAACCAAATAGGGGCAAGGCAATCTAGCTAGCAGCCAAAAGCCCAGTTCTTATTGGGAAAGATTTTAATATTACATAGACGAAAGTTTGCATTGCAAGTGTTCTGTCTTTCATCTCAGTTTCCAATGACGTAGGGTGAATACATACATACACACGTGCAAAAGAAATGATGTCGTAGCACTCTTGTAATTCCTCTTACCAGTTTGACAATAGAATTAGCATAAGTCAACCCGGGTGACTCCGGGATGGATTATTTTTGAATTTTTATATTTTTAGTTTAGTACCTTCTTATCTGATATTAGATAGGGTATTTCTGTGAGAGAGGTGACATTAATTAATCCTAGATTAAGGGACTTGACTCTATCCAACCCCGAGTGATATATTCTGGCACCTAAACTTGAATAATTCATTCATTTGCGAATAACTCATCCTAATCTGGGTTGATAGAGTCATCAATTTAACTATTTGATTCTGTTTCAAGGAAAAAAATAATGCATAATTTCAGTAAAAATAAATAGATATATAAAAGAAAGAAGTATAAAATAATATACAATAAATTTTTATAAGCACCGATCTTTTCATAACCCTATTCTCTTTGATGATTTTCTTGACTTCGTACCAATTATGTTCCTATTTGTCACATGATTATGTTCTTATTTGTCACATGATTCACATATTTAATGTGCAATAATCTAAACAAAAAATTATGCTTAGATATATTTGAACAGTCAACATAAATATGTGTTTCTGCATCTATCAATATCTTATATAATTTTTGTGCCTCTGCATTCGGCTTATCCCCACACTATCTATTAGTAATGGCATCTTTTTGTAAATCATCTAACATGTCCATAATTAAATCAACTTGACTTTCACTATGTGCCTCAACATCATAAATATTTGTCTCAAATTCTACAATGTTACCCATCATATTTTTTTATATCTCTTGCTCTTCTCTATGAGACAATCATCTTCTATAATACAACTGCATCCTATGATAAATTATATGAATCATAACATCATCTTTTATCAACAATCATGTATTGTGACATTTCTTACATGAACATTGAATCAACTCTATTTTTTCTCATGTCTAAATCTTATTCTGACATCATGGAAAGTCCACTGTGAAAATTCCTTGCATCTATTACAATATCTGACATCTAATCTATTTGGTATGCCCATCTAACTCTTATCTAATCTTAGCCATTAGAACTTGTTCAAACAATTATGTCCACACATTTCAGAAACAAAATTAGCCATTATATCAAGTTGCAAACATAACATTCAATCAAGATAGACTATGCAAGATACCTAACTGCATGATCAAATTATTAAAAAAAACACATAAAACACATCAAAATATAAAAACACGCTCTTCTACTCGAGAAAGTTGAAAAGATGTCCTGAAAAAGAGCACAATTGATTTAAACATTGTTTCCAGAAAGTACAAAGATCTTTTTTAGAAGCTTCATAAAACATCAATTTCGGAATGGAATATAAACGAAAAAATGTAAACAAAAAGAAAATAATAACTAGGATCTTGGTATGTGCCAGAGGTGGCTGGAGGGGAGGGGAGACAAGGAGAGAGAGGGTAAATAGACCATACAAGTTTGGGGAGGGGAGAGAATGAGTGGGAGGGGGCCAGTGGGGAGGGGAGACATTGACTGCAGCAGTTGGCATGCTGGAAGCATGGAATGGCTGCACGATGGGCTCTCAACGGTGCAAGGTGTAGCCTAGCAGTCGAGGAGGATGACCACAGTGTGGTTGGTTGAGGTGCAGGCGAGCAGCAGGGGGTGTTGCAGAGTTGGTGGCAGCGGATGCAGCGACATTGGGTGGCTATGCTTAAGCGGGCAGTTGCAGTGGGACGATGGGGAAGAAAGTGGGCAGCACGAGGGGGGGTGGGGGATGTGGGGGCTAAGGTTTATAGGGGGGCCTTGAAGGGAAGGGAGGGAGGAGGAAAAAGAGCAATCCACCTTGCTCAGTTCTCAGTTCTGGGGAAACAAGAAACGGAAGGGCTGGGTTCTAGCGTTAGGGAGGGGAGGGGAGGTCGCAGGGCCGGGGACTGGGTTTCGCTGGAGGGAGTGGAGAGGAGGTCGTGGTGGGAGGGGGGATGATCTTATAGTCGACAAGCAGCAGGGCAGATGCAGAACAGTTACGGCTAGCGGTGGTGGCACCAGGGCCGCCCAGTGCGATGGCTGGCGACCGCATGATTAATAGTGTGCACATTTTGAAGTCAAACATGGGCTTATTGCACCGAAAATATGAGGATGATATAGTTATTTCTCTCGGAAGGAGGGTTTAGGCGGATGAAGTTGTGAAGGTTCATATTAGGCACCATTGAACACATTTCTGGCCTTAAGATAAATTACAAGAAAAGCTCTCTAATAGATATTAACATGGATGAGCAGGGGCTAAGGGTTGGTGCTGGTATTGTGGGCTGTTCGGTGGGCATTTTTCCAATTCAATACTTGGCTAAGCAGCTCTCTGTGACTCAATGGGATGTAGTTATTCGCCGGTTGCGAAAGAAATTAGCTCCATGGAAAGCAAGGTGTCTATCTTTCGGCGGACATGCCACTTTACCAAATTTGGTTTTATCTGCAATCCCTCAACGTTACTAATTAATGTTTACTCCGCCAGTCAGACTTAGACAACAGTTGGATGTGATTTGATGTAGATTTCTGTGGGGATATTATAATGGGAATTCTAGAATGTGGCTTTAACCAAGTGGAGAACTGTTTGTGTGCCGATCAAGCAAGGAGGTCTAGGTGTAAAGAAGTTACATATCTTAATTTAGCTTTGCTCAGCAAGTGGCTGTGGGAAGTCTGTACAGATGTTAATCAGATCTGGAGTTAGATTATTGGAGCCAAGCATTATTAGGGGACTGTTAATTTCTTCTTGTTCTTTAATAATACAACATAGGTGTTGCCTACATGGAAAGGTGTTCTCAAGTCAGCTACTTGGGTTGGAAAAGGTATTAAGATCATGATTGATAATGGGTCAACTATTTTCCTAAAGTGGGAGAGGTGAACAAGAGATCTTTGTCTTAAAGATGACTGCCCCACTATGTTCAGACAAGTGATTAATAAATAGGTGAAGGTTCAGGATTGTTATGTGCATTGCTCATCCAGTCGACGTTGACAAATTGATGTAAGGTGAGCCCTTGAGGATGAAGAACCTACAGAATACATTTCTCTACTGCCTCTTTTGTTTTTTTTCTTGGTATCTCAATTTGCAGAAGGAAGACAAGGTAACCTGGAAATTCAATGGGCACTTCATCTCAGTTAAATCATTGTACACAAGGCAGTCTACCAACATATCCCTTTTACAATTAAGTCTTGAAAGTAGAAGTGCCCCTAGAAATCAAAGCTTTTTATGTGGCTTCTTACACAGCAACAGCTAATGGCGAAAGTTTACGGGAGGAAATGGGTGCCTGAGAGTAATGTGGTCTGTTCTTTTTATATGATGGAGGAGGAAGACCTTCAACAATTGTTTTTTACATGCAGGCTCAGCAAACAGGTGCAGGAGATTTATAGTCAATTCACTGGGCTGTCTTTATCTTTTACCAGTCCTCAAGATATGTGACAGTTTATGAAGAGCCTCCACAGCCAGCAACATCACAATTAAGTCTTCTTTTAACATATTACTCATTTCAGTATTGAAGCTTACTGAATTGAGAAACAGTGTCTCACACGGCAAATGGAAACTTTACACTCCGTTGCTTTTTTGAAAGCAGAATAGGTTCAATTTGGGGTCTAATGAACTTAAGTCAACCTGAGTTCCAGAAATGTTTAGGGATTGAACTGAGCTCATGCTCTATGTTTTTTGTCAAGCCAAGCTTGAGCCTGCAGAAGCTAAATTGACTCGCTTGTTTCCACACCTAACGGGGGAGAATAGTTAATAAAAAGGAAAACAGATTTAAAAAAGACAATAGATGCAACAAACAAGGCAGCATCTTGAAAGTCATATCACAAAGAAAATAAAGAATTTGAAGCAATGGGTCAATGTCAATAGCAATCCATGCAAACAATGCACATAAATCATACCTATACTTTGCTGATCTAGGATCTTGATCGAGATGGTGTTGCAAGTATGACAAATCTTAAACATCAGTATAATACTCAAGATTGTATGCTGCAAAGAACAAAATTTTTGCAGTACATGAATGTGATCAGATAGACCTCGACTAACTATTAGCGTAACATTTTTGTTTAAAAAAATCACAGAAATTACCTAATTTCCCATAGCTCTCAATGAGATCAATCTAAGGTAGAACATTGATGTGAGGAAGTTCTAGATGTAACATAGTCGTTAGTGAGAGAAGCAATGCACTCACGTATTTTCCAGGATCACTGCATAGATGTGAATACACTAAATGCATAGCAGTCAACTGCATAACATAGAAATACTACTAAGAATTACATTGTTTTTAGTGGCGACAAGGAAAATGTATTTCATTAGGCTACAAAATTGTGATTAAACAATTGACTTTTAGAAAAGAGGTAAATTGATCATGCCCTGAGGTCCATTTTCCTTATGAGTTTAGAAATAACATTCTTAGCATCTGAGTGGAGGAAGAAAAGTTCAACTTGGCCAGGAAAACCAAACAGAAGTTAGTGATCTACAAAAGAAAAGATCACAAGTCAAAAACAAAACATAAACAAAAGTGACATGAAAAGATAGAACATGGTACTATAACTAGACTATTTTCTATTCCCAAGGTAAAAGAGTCGCCTGAACCAAAATACATTGACAAGGAAGATAGTCAAAAGAATTGGCAGATCAATCAAGCTGATAATCATGAAATATTCTGCACATGTGAAGATATCAAATAACAGTTTATGAGTAGAGAAGAGAAAATGTAGTTTATCACTCCTTCATGACAAACTCTGGCGGGAAGGAAGAGCAAGCATAGGGTCACCTTTGATAAGAGGTTAGAGTTTGGACTGTAGCCAGTCTATATTCTTCTCTAGGTAATCCATGCAATAAACAAGACCTGCATTTAGTCTTACGCAATCAGGACGAGGGACTTGTAGTAGAGCAGGCCATTCTGGTGGACTGGGTATTGCACAGCTGCCAACCTGATCTAGAGTGGAGTACTGAGCTCCACAAACATTCTCACAATTACCATCTCCACTTGTGTCGACACATGTACAGCCACATCTGAATTTGGGCTTGTTAAGCTGGTCATCTATCACCTTTTGCAAGACAACAAGGAGCGCACAGAGCAAAACTGGGAAGAGTACCAGGCGAAATTTTGTCTTCAGATTACGTTTCTGCACCAAAAGGAGAAAGGAAAACGTGGCATATATTGTCAAATAATAGAATGGTCCTAAAGTTTATCAAATTCATCGAATTAACCCAGTATTTGGTGAATAAAATAATAAGTGTTATTTTCCAGTTTTCCCATCAATTGTAAATACGTGTGGATTATTTGCTACTTTCCCCAGGAACGGGCAATCCGGGCCAGTTCTCTTGGCAGCTGCCACTCACAGAAGAGTATATTTTCAGTACATATTTATCTTCAATGATAGTTTGATAAATCAGTACCACTTTTTGCATTTGTCTTACAACCAGACAACTAAGTTGAATGAGAACGATCAAAATTTCAACCCTTCATTCCTTCCTTACCTATTCTCTACCCATCCGGATATCCACAAACACAATGAGGTTATTGATTCTGGAAGATCCTCCCCTTTTGTGTTTTTCCCCCCTTTTCGTTTTTTTTTTTTTTTTTGGGGGGGGGGGGCGGTGGGGGAGGGACCTTTGACACCTTATGTTGCAGAATTCTAGATCACTTGGAGGAAAGGCCGGAAATTCTTAGTATAGATGCTGTGGGAAAGAAGAACTGATCTTGTGGTGGTGGCAGCAAGCATCAGCTCCACCACTCCCACCACCACCAGCAGTAGCGGCGGTGGCGCTACCGACCTGGTTCTAGACGGGCTCGTGTAGGTTCCAGAATACATACGTCTCGATCACGTCCAGGCTGCCGTCCTTGGACTTCTGAATTAGATCGGACCACATCTGCATGGAAGAGAAGTTTTGTAGTGAGGAACATAGGCATGGGTGAAAAATCTAATCTTTCGGATCAATGCAGTGAAGGGTAAGCGAAGATGACTGTGACAGTTTACGCGTAGACAGAGGGAGCAGCAGCACTGTGCCAGAGGAGGGGTGGCTCGAGAACGTCACCTCAGGGGTGCTGCGAGGGTAGTGGATGGAGCCGGAGATGAGCATCCGCCACTGGCCATTGATGACCACCGCCCTGTGGTCGTAGGTGATGTTCGCGGCCTCACTAAACAGAGGAGCAGAAGAGGACGCCCAAGACAGCAGCAAGAAGAGGAACAAAACCGGAAAACGGCCACGGTTGCCACGTAACAGATGGATCACTCCCGTCGCCGTGCGTAGGAGTAGAAAGATAGAAACTTTAATTGAAGGAGAGGACTTCGATCGACCACCGTAGGTAGAGCACCTCCGACCAGGGCAGGTCCGGTGGTTGCTGGGAGATGGATGGGGGCCCTGCGATGGTGGAGATGGCGCGAGCAGATGGGGGCCCTGCGAAGAGAGGGAGGAAGGGGAGGTGGGAGAAGGAGGTTGGGAGCGGGGCTGCGACGACGGAGAGACGGGACGAGAAGGCAGTGCATCGCGGCCGGCGTCTGGGGGAATGGCAGCGGTGATGGTGATGACGGCGTGTTGCAGCCAGTCGCCGACGGCAGCTTCATTCCTGTCGTGATGGGAGAGAGAAGTACGATGGGGGAGATGAGGAAGAATAGGGCACCGATGGCATGGGTTGCAATGGGGGTGCTAGGATGGGGGCTGCGGGGTTATAGCCGGAGGCAGGCAGGAGGGAGTGGTCGGAGTTGGAGAGGGAAGGGGAGGGCAGCATACCAAATCAGGGTTTTACCAAATCAGCGGCCGTGAGGAAGAGTGGGAGGGAGGGAAGCGGGGAGAAGGAGGCCGGGGAGGTGAGGAGGAGGAGGAGGGAAAGTAAGGTTTGCAGTTGGTAGGAAAACCAAACATCACGCGGGGGACGGGGGGAGGGTATGGTCTCATTCCGAAACTTAGGCACATCATTTTTCAAATAAAAGGTGTAGTTTTATTGCTACCTTTTATTTATTAAATTTTATAAGATATAATTTAATATTACGCATTTAATAGAGGATACAATATGAATAGAAGTCAATTTTTTATTTTAATTTTTAATCTTAAAATAGAAGTCTCGATTGACTTGTGTCTTTTATTTTCTACCTTACAAAGGCAAACCTTTAGTAGTGGCGGTCGGGAGGAAGGAGTCCCACCACCGGGGGGATCACAAGGGGGGAGAGAAATAGGGTTTACGGAGGGCAGATAGGGCACGGTGTCGGTCGAGTGGAAATAGGGTTTATGGAGGGAGAGGGTGTGGAGGGTAGGTAGGGCATGGAGGGAGGTCGACAAGTCCCCAGAAGATGATCCTAGAGAGGTGAACATGGAGGGGGAGTGAAGCGGCGGAGGGGAAGGAAAGAGGGTTTATGGCGACAGAGAGGGAGGAAAGAGAGTTTAAGACGGCAGAGAGAGAGAGGAAAGAGTATTTACAGTGAATGGGGAGTAAAGTAGGGGAAAGAAAGATGGAAGGAAAGAGGGGGAGGACACAGGTTTTTTGTGTAGGTGTGCGGGAATTTGTTCCCGGCGCCAAAAATCTTTATACTTATTCCTACCATATTATCAAACCGTAGGTATGATCGAATTATAACTTACTTACGACATTACCCGTAGGTATTATATAAAAATAAAAATTATTCCTACGACATAATTAAACAGTTGATATGTTACTTCACGTATCTATGACTAGTACCGTAGTCAATTTAATATGACTACCTATTCTTACCACACTATCAAACTATAGGTATGAATTATAACTTACCTACGACATTGATCGTACGTAATATATAAAAATAAAAACTATTCCTACGACATAACTAACATTAGGTATGTTATCTCACATACCTCCGACTCTTAACGTAGACAATTTAATATGGCTATCTATTTCTACCATCCTATCAAACGGTAGGTACGTGACATCACATACCTACGACATTCTCAATAGGTAATTTAATATAGTTATCTATTCCTATGGCTTTATAGAACCGTAGGTATAATATATCACTTACTTACAACAATATATGTAGATAGTTCAATCTACCTATCTATTCCTACAACGTTACCAAACCGTAGGTAAGATACCCCTATTGCCCTTGACAGCGAATGTAGGCAATATATAAACCCAGAAAATTGTAGGTATAGCCTAATCTATACTTACAATTTATAAAACTGTAGGTAAGTGTCGTAGGTAAAGGTCCTCTTTGGTGTAGTGAGAGTGTGCAATATGCATATATGAGAGTGCAATAGAAGAATAGAATAAGGAGAGGATATATGAACCCTAGAAGGAGACACATGAAAGCATGATACTTCCCTGGTGCTTGGGGGTCGAAGAATTAAGTTGGCAATGTGGCATGGCTTCGCCCCAGATCAGAAACGCCTTCTCCCTTCAACTCATGAGAGGGCGGGTATTTATAAGCTTTAGAATCCCCAAGTCGGAGTTGGAGGATAAATCCAAGAAAGATCTGATTTTGGATGATAATTCCATAGAATATTGATGAGATAGGGCCCCTAAAAGGGTTAGGAATTGATCTATCACGAAATCCTCAGAGTAGAAAGCTTCAAATATGACTCTAGGGCGTCCTCGATCGGAGAAGATATAATTTGATCAGAGCAGGATTCTGACTGAGAACGCGGTCAATCGAGCGACCGCGACCTGAGTGAACACGGTCGTGCGATTGACTGCGACTAGAGAAATAGGCCAGAAAATGTAAAAATCCATGAAAAAGGCCTCCAATGCTTAATGGTTAGAAAATGAACAGAAATGGGCTCAAAATATGATCAAAGAATACTCTTAAACAATGAATAATTTAGGACATCATAAAAGATGAATAAGAAAAAAATTTGACTTATAAACTAAAAACGGGTGTCAATATACAGGAGGATCGGCTTTGACGATCAGAAGACGTCTCTCTTTACTCAGGACCCTCGTCTTGATGCTCAGTCATCCTTAGCGTTGCAGTCTCTACCTTGGTTCCCTTGTTGGGCCTACAAAAATTAATTCAGGTGTAGCTTACGTAGCATGGAGATGGGGTTACTTTTGGATTGAAGTCAGTTATGTCTTCTTTAGGTAACAAATGTTAAAATGGTGCATATTTTAAATATTTTTTTGAGGTTTCATGACCCCGGCCTTTTGGATATATCAAAACCTTTGCTACTGTTTGTGGATGTTTTCCATACTCTTTAGGTTAACAATTGTGATCAAGATGATTTAATTTTTGGCGTGGGATAATTTACTGGATCAATCTTTGTTCCTCCGTTTGGAGGTGATGCAATTAAGCTATCCCCCTCTACGAAGTTTTTCGTTTTCAATGCAACCTTCGTTAATTAAGAAGGAAAGTTTGTAAGGGCCCTGTAGGAGATAGATAGGTGAACCAAGGCTGTATTTACCTTATATTTTAATTAGAAACATTTTAAAAACTTTTATAAGTTTTGGCCCAATAATTTTAAGGAGAGCATCGTAGTCTTTAATTACAAGTCACTTAGATAATTTAAGGATAGTTTTTTATTTCCAACTGAAGGTTTCAAATTATAATCTAGAGAGAGGTAAAAATGACATTGGTATGTTATATTCATCCAAAATTAGTTATAATTATTAAATTTTATTGAATTGGGTCATTAACTTAAAATCTTAATTAAGTGTTGAGTGGAGAGAGCTCCACTATTATAATCACATCTTATATTATTTTATTTTCTCGTATGGGAGTCATATTCACTCACGTGCGAATCGATTTAGACTTCTATCACGTAAACTATCACAAATGGAGAGAGCGCGATCACTGTGTTGGGTTTGATATCTTGCTTGGCTTCGGATTACTCTTTTATCCGCAGGAACAGCATCCGCGTTGTGGATATCCGACTACGAGTACGACTCCCGATTTCATTCAGAACCCCATTGGGTTGGGTGTCCATGCAGAAAGCAATCCCTGCCTATATCTATGGCTAACCCTTCTTCGCCCCAGGGAGAGCCACCGGCACCGGCTGCCTCGGCCATGGACCTCGCCGCCGTCGCTGCTACCTTCGCCGTCGCCATCTCCGTCCTCACAGCATTCGCCGCAGCCCTGGGCTTCCTCTCGTGTCTCACCCACCTGGTGCTGCTCTGCATGGGCGTAACCCGCGGTGGAAGTGCGGCCGATCACGGCGCAGGGGAGCTCGAGCGCACCGTCGCGCACCCCGGAGGCGCCGCCCTCCCCAAATATTCCGGCGGACTCCTCCCCGCGGAGATCGCGTCCCTCCCCGCCGTCGCGTACTCCGTCGACGGGGCGGGCTCCGCCAACTGCGCCGTGTGCCTGGCGCTGTTGGAGGAGAACCAGCGGGTGAGGCGACTCCCCAGGTGCAACCACAGCTTCCACGCCGAGTGCATCGACGGGTGGCTCCTATGCAGCGCCACCTGCCCCCTCTGCCGCTCTCCGGTGAAGCCCAAGTCGCATGTCATCGAGATGCCGCCACCTTTCACGCCTCCGTCGTCGTCGTGGACGTCCTCGGACGAGGAGCGATCAGGACCGATCAGCTGACCTCGTCATCGAGGGAGGAGTTTTGGGCATCTGAACGCGGAGCTGGAGCGCAGGATTAATTCTATTCTTCTCGAGGGCACTGGGCGTTGAGCGGAGGTATGGAGATCAGGAACCAGACGCTGATCAGGAAGCTGATGATGATCCCGGGGAAGAGCAACTACAATCTGCTGTGTACTGCTTAATTACTATTTGGTTGAGCACTTTGGTTACCGGTAATTGTGTGTGTAAGAAAAGAACCCTGTGCTGTCACTTTCGTCGTAATTGTCCAGGCTTCAAACCATGATCCCCCTGGTACAAACTGGGTATGCTCTTTTCCCTTCAGCGTTCTTGAGGGCTCCCCGGATAACAGAAAACAGCCAAAACATTCATAAATCCATCTGCCTCTCAGTCTATCACCTTTGTGGATTACACGGCAAGTGATTAGAGTTTTGAAGATAGGCGCTATTAAGATAAATGATGTTAGAGGCCGGTAAGATAGTTGATATTCTTGTGACTATATAATTTTCTACAACTAAGTGATCTTAGTTTTAACTCTGCCATGGCCGGTCTCAAGCCCGGATGGGAAAAGAGGAGGGTTTGCGTTAGGTCGACAGCCAGCAGTAAAATCTTGTCACACCTCCAACATGAATTCTGATCCAAATACATTATGTGCTAATGCTAGGGCGTTCCCCGTAAGCGACGCGTTACATCGGAACCCGGATGGAATGACAAGTGAGCAAGGGCTAGCTAGGGCGTTCCCCGTAAGCGACGCGTTACATCGGAACCCGGATGGAATGACAAGTGAGCAAGGGTTAGCTAGGGCGTTCCCCGTAAGCGACGCGCCGCAATGGCGCCCGATTGCGGTGTCAAATAGGCAAGGGTTCTCGTGTGGGGTTGGACGCACACGGGTAAAGAAGCAAGTCCAAAAACATAGGATCCGTCTAGCTACTTGGAATATAGGAACTTTAACGGGTAAGGGTTTAGAATTAGTTAAGTTAATGAAGGACAGGAGGGTTAACATAGCTTGTCTACAAGAAACTAGGTGGAAAGGACATAAAGCTAAAGACATTGATGGATATAAAATTTGGTATACGGGTAATAATAACTCTAGAAATGGTGTTGCTATAATAATAGATGAAAACTTAAAAGACAGAGTTGTGGAAGTAAATAGATTGGGGGATAGACTAATGGTAATTAAACTTATCTTAGGTGAGGATATTTTGAATATAATTAGTGCATATGCACCTCAAGTAGGATTAGAAGAGAGCATTAAAAAATAATTTTGGGAGGCTATGGATAGTTTGATCCAAAATATCCCTAGTGAAGAGAGAATCTTTATTGGAGGGGATCTTAATGGTCATGTGGGTATAGATAATAGAGGCTATGAGAGGATTCATGGAGGGCTTGGTTTTGGCAATAGAAATGATATGGGTAACACTATTCTTGATTTTGCTATGGCCTACGATCTAGCAATTATTAATACCTTCTTTAAGAAGCGGGACGAACACTTAATAACATACAAGAGTGGAACACATATAAGTCAAATTGACTATTTTCTCATTAGGAAGGTTGATAGAGTTTTATGTAAAGATTGTAAAGTTATTCCTGGTGAGAGTCTAGCCCCTCAACATAGGTTGTTAGTATTGGATGTCACTATCCCTAAATTCAAAAGAAAGATCATTATAAATAATTATTCCAAGATTAAATGGTGGAATTTAAAAGGTAAAAGTTTAGAAACATTTAAAAATCATCTCTTAAAGGAAAATATTTGGAATTTAGATCAAGAAACTAATGTAACGTGGAATAATGTTACAAATTGTATAACGAGGGTTGCAAAACAACTCTTAGGCGAATCCAAAGGTAAAAAGAATTTAGAAAAAGAGACTTGGTGGTGGAGTGAGGAAATCAAAAATACCATTAAGGTAAAAAAGGAATGCTTTAAAGTTTGGCAAACTAACAAAAATGCTCAAACCCTAGAAGCCTATAAAATCGCTAAAAAGAGAGCTAAGACAATAGTTAGCAAAGCTAAATCAAAGGCGTTTGAAGATTTATATAATAAATTAGGAACCCGAGAGGGTGAAAAGGACATATTCAAACTTGCTAAATTAAGAGAAAGGAAAACTAGAGATTTAGATCATGTTCGGTGCATTAAAGGTGAAGATCAAAGGGTTTTAACTAAGGATCTTGAGATTAAAGAGAGGTGGCATAGTTATTTTCAGAAGTTACTTAATGGAGATTCCGTCAAGGATTTATCTTTAGAAGGTACCCAAGAGTCCACAATATTTGATAAATATCAATATTTTAGGCGTATTAAAATGTCAGAAGTGGAGGATGCTTTAAGGAAAATGAAAGTGGGTAAGGCCTTAGGACTAGATGGCTTACCTATTGAAGTATGGAAAGGCCTAGGAGATATTGGTATTCAGTGGTCAACTAAATTCTTTAATAAAATTTTAAAGGAACGGAGAATGCCAGAAGTTTGGAGAAAAAGTGTTGTAGTTCCTTTCTATAAAAACAAAGGAGATATTCAAAGTTGTAATAATTATCGTGGAATTAAGCTTATGAGTCATACTATGAAACTTTGGGAAAGAGTAATTGAAAAACGCCTCCGTCGTATGACTACTGTATCGGAAAATCAGTTTGGTTTTATGCCAAATAGATCTACTACAGAAGCTATTTTCTTACTACGGCAGCTAATGGAGAAGTATAGAGAGATGAGAAAAGATTTATATATAGTTTTTCTTGATTTAGAGAAGGCGTACGATCGAGTACCGAGAGAATTGATTTGGTGGACATTAAGAAAGAAAGGAATCTCTCAAGGATATGTTGATTTGATTAAGGATATGTACGACGGTGCTATTACTAGTGTTCGAACTATTGCTGGGGAGACTGGTGAATTCCCCGTTTCTATAGGTTTGCATCAAGGTTCTGCACTAAGTCCGTATCTCTTTGCCTTAGTTATGAATGAAGTAACTAAACAACTGCATGAGGATATCCCTTGGTGTATGCTATTTGCAGACGATATTGTTTTAATTGATGAGAGTATTGATGCTCTAAATGCTAAGTTAGAGCGTTGGAGACTTGCCTTGGAGTCTAAAGGTTTTAAAATTAGTAGGAGTAAGTCAGAGTTTATGCATTGTAATTTTAGTAATAGGAGAGTGGTTCAGGAAGACATGGTTCTAATTGATGGACATGATATTCCGACGAGTAGTAGCTTTCGTTACTTAGGGTCTATCATACAAGAGAATGGGGAGATTTATGATGACGTTACACATAGGATTAAGGCAGGCTGGTTAAGATGGAGAAGTGCATCAGGTGTCCTTTGTGATCGTCGTATGCCTGTGAAACTCAAAGGGAGGTTTTATAGAACGGCTGTGAGACATGCTCTGCTATATGGTACCGAGTGTTGGGCAGTACGAAAGGAACACATCCACAAAATGTGTGTAGCAGAGATGAGGATGTTGAGATGGATGTGTGGTAAGACGAAGAAAGACAAGATTAGGAATGAGCGCATCCGTAAGGACTTAGGGATAGCTCCAATTGATAATAAAATGAGAGAAAATAGACTCAGGTGGTTTGGACATGTGTTTCGTCGCCCTAACTCAGCGCCGGTTAAAAGATGTGACCAAATCTTAGTAGATGCTAGTAAAAGAACTCGAGGAAGGCCTAAAATGAGATGGTGCGATGTTATTAGGAAGGACATTAATTCCTTGAGTTTAAATATGAATATTGCACTTGATAGAAATCTTTGGCGGAACAGGATTCGTGTAGCCGACCCCAATTAATTGGGATAAGGCTCTGATGATGATGATGATGATGATGATGAAGTGATCTTAGTTTTAAAGATAATTGACTGTGTGGTCTTAATTAGTTTAGTTTAAATGTGCCAAATGAATTAACTTTGAATTATAGCGCCTATATCACACTTAATGATGTTGTTAAGATTAATTATATGTAGAAATATCAGAATGAGATAATATTATACTCGTTGAAAAGATAATCAAATTTTCATTAAATCCCGTGTTAATCATTTTTACTAATTATATCATTTACTAGATCAAAAATGAAAAAAAATAAAATTAGACAGTGAGTAAAATTACAGTTCCATCACTCAATAGAATGCGTCTATATATTGCGCCTATGTCAACATAGTTGTTGCGATTAAGTGAATTCACTTTGAGTTATAGAGCCTGTAATACACTTAAACATTTTATTTGTTCAGACTACTTGTGGGCTACACACCAGAAGTGGTAAGACACGTCAGAGGACAACATAATAAGACACGGTGTCTGTCATAGGTCAACAAGTAAGATAGATGTATGTCAGTGTTAAGATGAAAAATATCTTGGATAAAAGAAACATTAAATAATTCTATTTGAGGGCCGTCTATTTAAACCTAAACTGTCTCTCTTGTTACACCTTTGTTTTCTCGCACAAGAATTAAATATATGAGTAGTGTATTAATTTCATACTATGTATCGATCGTATCAGTCACTAACTGAAAATCAAGTGATTTGTCAAACCTAAATACGAACAAGGAGCGTCTTAGATATTAGCTGAAGTGTTTATAGCCACAAGGTAGCATTTAAGTGTTAGATTCATCGATGTATCACGAAACAGTGCGATATACAAATTAAGAACTACTGCATATATATATGGCTGCTGTCAAATGTTAGCGGATCGAGCGAGCACAGGAGGAAGCAGCAGCAAAGGCAGGAGAAGCCATCAAGTTCCCCCGGTGACGCTGCCATTAAATATCTCGATGGTGTCCCCCGGCCGTACGTCGTGCCACCGGAAGCTACGGTCCTCGTCCATGACGTTCTGCTTGTAGATGAAGAAGTAACCCTCGGTGGGGAGCTCGAACCCCACCCTCGCCTGCACCCTCTGCAGCTCCCTCCTCAGCTCGCTCACGTTGTCCCCCGCGTTCACCTCCACCGGTATCTTCTTCGTCCCGCTCTTCGGTAGCACCATCAGCCTCAGCTTCTTGCTGGTCGACGCCGGCCCGGAGGACGCGCTGGTGGCCGGCGCCGGCGCTGCCGCCCGCGGCGCCACGACGACCTCGGAGTGGTCGGCCACCCCGTAGTCCGCCAGGACCCGGTTGTCCAGCAGCTCCACGCCGCCGAGGAAGAGACCGAACCGGCCCATGGCACCGATGCCCTCGGCCTCCTGGACTCTCTCTCTCAGCAGGGCGGCCGTGTCGGTCGCCGGGTCCACCTCCACGGTGACCTGCCTCCGGCTCGCCGGGTTCCTCACCGTGACTCGGACCTTCGACTCGGCCTGATGCTCCGCCTTCACCGCAGCGGCGGCGGCGGCGGCTGTGTCAGTACTCGGGGGTGGGTCCAGGAGGAGGCGTATCCGGGAGCCGTGGAGGACGCCGTAGTACTCGGTGTCTCGGTCGTCCTCCATGATGCGGCCGTCGAAGACGAGGCGCTGCCGGGCCACCGGGAAGCCGTGGTGCTTCTGGATCTTATTCTTCATCTCGAGCACGGTGGAGAAGAACCAGACCTCGATGCTGAACGCCCTCCCTTCCAGCGTCTCAAATATCACATCCATGCCTTGCTCCCTTCTCGTGTAACAGAGAGAGAGAGAGACTGAGAGAGAGAGAGGGAGAGAGACCTAAATTGGGACGTTGGGTGCTAATTAAGAGAAGGGGAGATCATCACGTATCTCCAGCTAGTCATGCAGCTGCTAGTTACGGCGAAGTTGCTTCCACGAGAGAGAGAGAGAGGGGGGGGGGAGACCGACCTAGATTGGGACGTTGGGTGCTAATTAAGAGAAGGGGAGATCATCACATATCTGCAGCTAGCCATGCAGCTGCTAGTTACGGCGAAGTTGCTTCCAATCATCTTTCCTTCTACCTGCATAGCGATTGACCAGACGGAGGAGGCCACAGGTAGGTTAGGAATGCACAGGTGGGAGGCGAAGTAATGATATCATGGGATTAATATTATCTGCTGTTCAAAGGATTTCCCCCGCCCCAGAAGATCGGAGCTGCCGGTTTGGCCAAGGGCTCTTCCTGGTCTTCCGGTTTCCGTATATTCTCCATCAGACTCTCACTTTCCGTTGTAGGGCTTTTCGATCCATCGCCGGCCCTACTCCCTCAGCATCCTGTTGGCCCCCGTCTCTCTCTCTCTCTCTCTCTCTCTCTCTCTGTGTGCATGTGTGTGTGGCAAGAGTGTTAATGGGCCGTTCTCTCTCTCTCTCTCTCTCTCTCTCTCTCTCTCTCTCTCTCTCTCTGTGCATGTGTGTGTGGCAAGAGTGTTAATGGGCCGTTCTCTCTCTCTCTCTCTCTCTCTCTCTCTCTCTCTCTCTCTCTCTCTCTGTGCATGTGTGTGTGGCAAGAGTGTTAATGGGCCGTTCTCTCTCTCTCTCTCTCTCTCTCTCTCTCTCTCTCTCTCTCTCTCTCTCTCTCTCTCTGGGCCGCTATCTCTGGCCAAGAGTGTTAATGGGCCGTTGTCTCTCTCCGGCAGAGTGTTAATGGGCCTTATATGCATTCCAAGGTAGAGTAAGGCACATCCCAACACCAGCCTGATTTAGAGCAATACGTGTTGCACCACGCCGACGCAAGTAATTTTTTTTTGAACAATTATTTTTATATTCTTAAATCTTGTGAAATTATTTCTATATACTTATCTTTATCATATTTATCATAATAATACCGCTAAAATCTTTTTTAAAAAAGTTACTGTGCCTTTATCCTTAAAACTATTTAAAATTAAAAAATTATCCACATTCCCCTACGGAAATGTACGATAGCCACTTTCTTAAGAATTTTAGACGTATTATAATAAATATGATAAAACTTATAATATAAAAATAATTTGTGAAAAAATTAAAAATATAGAGATAATTTTTTATTTCTTAGTTATTTTAAAAAATATTTTTGTCACTTCAAGTTCTATCCAAACTAGTTCATATGCTACGATGGACAATCGGATGGCTAGAAAAGATCGGATGTCCTACGTCAGTCTAAAGTAGCCAGCCCCATGTTTAGGGCGTATAGGGTAGGTGAGTTTCATCTGATCGTCGGTCAGACTGCACAAATATATAGCTCATGAGATGAGATCCGACGTGGAAAAATTAATTTACAAATAATAATTTATTTACTCTGTCAGCCATGCACCGAGCTGCTGCACCGACAACAGTACTCCACAAATTTTGAGTTTGGCTGGCTCCCGGGTGTGCTGCACATTCTGAGTGTGCGGCGTCTTTAATTTTTTTATTTTTAAAAAAAATTAAAGTGACTTTCAAAATATTTGAATTTGAGATGTAAATTACGTCATTATATGATTATTTAAAAAATAAAATAAAAAATATAAATTTTTAAAAGAATGGACCACACTATTCATTTGATCTGATTTATTTTTTAAATAATTTAACAATGATGCGATTTGTATCTCAAATTAGAGTATCTTGAGACTCACATTGAAATTTTTAAAAAATAAAAATAAAAAAATCTAGACACTCAGACGTCCAACACACCCTAATGTGCGGTGAGCCTTACTCACTAGTTTTAACTAGCCTGGTTAATTGGGCTCAGCCCATATCAAGTTTTATCTGGCCCCACCCAACTTGGGGAGCATTGTACCCTTTGATGATTATATATATATATATATATATATATATATATATATATATATATATATAATCTAAATAAAAGAGTAATATATAATGCACGTCATCGTATGCAATGTGTAGTTGTGTACCCAGTTATTTTACAAATCAATCCTAAATTGGTCTATATTAGAAAATAAGTTGTGAGACAAGAAAAGCTTTATTTTAAATAGGTACGTACGATATCCACTATTTCTTTCACGACAGAGAAAAGGAGAGAAAGAGACGTGCACTAATGGAGGCAGCTGCTTTCCCAAGGCTACAATTCTCTTTCGTATCCCTAGGGAGTTGGGGGGGGGTGGAATATGAAGTTTTCCCCCACTAATCTGCTGCATAGCAACTCCCTAGGAGTTACTTCAACTGCTCTTGGTGGGCAGGGCACCAAACAACGGGAGACGTGTCCATGATTAACATCTTCCACTTGTCCATAAAGAGCGATCATGAAAATTATCTACCTTTATAACTTTTGCTTCGTTAGTCTATCACACAAGAATTGGAACGTGTGATCTCACCGGAAAACTTTTAATCATAAGAGCATTGAATTATTATGGTATCACCGAAACTAATAGAACACTTTAATATTAAGTATCTTGTAGTATCCCAAACAGTATCATATTCGCTCCACTTAACATTCTAGATCTCTCAAATAACAAGGTGTGTTAAATCTCAAATATTATGCTGACGCGGCGGCGACGTGGGGATGGATCGACGGCACTCCGGGGCGCGAACAAGATGGGAACGGATAACTGCTATCTCACACAGCTCGGACTCACGCCGGACAGTCTCAGACCGGGTGACACTCAAATCTCGCAAGGGAGAAAGGAGGGAAGGAAATGCAAGAGGGAGAGCTCTCACACACAAAAACAACATTTCATTCAATCTTTCATTCATATCATTCCTTCGTAACAAGCATTGGCCTCCTATTTATAGGAAAGGCCTATTACATCCATACCTTCCTTATTTCCTTTATTTGCATATCTATCCTAACCTAATAAAACAAAGCCCACCAACCAAAGTTTGACTTGGACCCTAATAAAATATAATTCTTTGACTTGGTAAAAATAAAATAAGATAGGGTGGTTTAATAATATAAATACCACCGTACACACAGATACACAAATATACGTATTCAGGATGTCGGGTCTTCAATCGAGTCTCCGAGCCATAAGCTCGGTGCAGTGGTGGTGCGGCGTCGGCTCCGAGTAGTGGGCCCGGTGGTGGACCCGGTGTCCCCACCAACCCTCCAGGGGCGGCTGGAACTTGACTCCGTCGAGTAAGGGGGAACACTGCTGTAGTAGTGCTCCAGCAGGTCTGGATCGAGGTGCTCGAGATCTTCCCGACTGATCCAGGAATCATCAGAAGGTGGACGGTCCCGCCAGCGGTCAAGGTAGCGCTGGTACTCCCTGCTCCGTGTAGTGGTCACCTGCTCATCCAGTATCCTCTCAATATGCCCGCGCGGTGCTCTCAAGAATGTGGGACGCACAGGGGTGGGCTCACTCTCAAGGGGAGGAGAAGGCTCGAAAGGGTCACTAGGAATCGCTGTGGGTTCCTTGTAGGCCACTAGGTCTGCCACATTAAAGGTCGAGCTAATCCCCTCTTCGGGAGGTAAGTCCACAACATAGGCATTGTCGCCAATCTTCCGTAGGATTGGGAAGGGACCATCACTACGAACTTGTAACGTTTTAACGACTCCCGAGGGGAGTCGTTCGGGCCGGGCCCGTACCATAACCAAGTCACCTTCTTGAGATTCATGGTGACGCCTATGCGAATCAGCTGACTCATACAGACTAATGACGTGATGTGCAAACTCTTCGGCTGACTTGGACAGTCTAGACTCGAGGGGAAGGTTGGGTAGGGTGGACCCAGGGGCAAGCTCAATAGCGTGTTGTACATCACGCATGGGAGGGAGTTGAGAAGGCAAGTCCTCGAGGACGATGCCTTGGAAGTCCCGCAGTATGACCGGGTATTCAGTTGGGACTGAGACTCGAGACTCCTCGGGTGTGATGGTGACGTCAACAGCCAAAACAGAGGCACCCTCAGTAACCCCTATGTCTAGCTCACCGACATTCATGGAGTCAAGGCACCTAACTAGGTCATGACTAACCTTAGGGGCCTCAGAAACGGGTGTGATAGATGCAGGAGAAGAGGGAAGGGGAGGTTTCCCTTCAGTGGGAGTTTGGGGATTTTCCTGAATTTTAGGGGTTCCAGTGGGGGGTGGAGGTGGAACTCTTTCCCGGTGTCACCTTTGGAGGTGCCGGGTACAACTGAATCTTCTTCCCGTTGTAGGAGAATGAACACTGATTGGACCGACCAAAGGTAGCGAGGTCTACATCATAGATCCATGGTCGTCCTAAGATGACGCTCCCGGCCTTCATAGGCATTACGTCACATAAAATTTGTCCTTGGTAGGACTGGAATTGGATGGGGATGACACATGTGGTGGTGACTGGGATAGAAGTGTCATCGACCCAAGCCACGTTGTATGGCCTTGGATGAGGGTGCGTAGGTAGACCTAAACGTGAGACAAAGGCTGAAGAGACTGCATTGATACAGCTCCCGTTGTCAATGATTACCTTGCATGGATGAGAGTTCACCATGATGTAGGTTTGGAAGATGGAGGTCCGACGCCAATCGTCCTCCTTGGGTGTTGAGATACATCGAACTACACCCAATCTTTTCTGGCTAGAACTCTTGGCAATGTCTCCAACCTGCGTGAACTCGAGACGCGTGCCATCAAATATTGCATCCATTTCCTCAAACTGGGCGATGAGGTCAGGATCGGCCATATATCTTTCATGTTCCATGCGTCCTAGACGGCCTAATGAATTCCTAGACCGACGTGGCATGCACGAGCTCGGATCTAGATGATGCAATCCTGTGACCGACAATTAGCAAGGTGTGGACCCAGCTGATATGCAAAGGGTCTGTAACGACCCAGAGCTCCGGATACCGATATACCGATAAAATCGATACACCGATACCAAGAACTGGGGATGCCACCCAAGAGGCTGATGAGGCCCCGTAAGGGTTAGTGAGGTTTGTCGAGGGATTGCATAACGAATTGGAATTATAACGCGCATAAATTAATTATAGCCACAATATTAAAATAGTGCGGAAGCAATTTAAAATATCAGAGTGATAAAGTATATACACTAGTCCAGATTTACAAATAAGCAAAAGTCCAATGTACAACTACACGGGGCATACCCCGGTCAAAAGTACGTAAAAAGACGAACCGACCACTGTTGGCACGCTAGACTCGGTCTCCAAAAGTGCGGGAAGAACCGGCGGGAGACTGGGGCGGCTCACCTGAAAGAGGAAAGGGTGAGTCATAGCCAGACTCAGTAGGGGTCACGCGGATCCCTACCTCAAACTAAATACACAGGCATGCAAATAAAAAGGTAATTAGAGCATGCATTCAAACAATAAATAGGCAAATGGCATAATTAAAACAAAAGTTGTAAGTCTAACTAAACAATTAAAACAACTAACCAATTGCCACTTGAATCTTGGTATTTGCGTCAGGAAACTAAATCCACCAATAAAGTAAATCTCACTACTTCCAAGTGATAGGAGAAGACAAGGACCACCAGAAAATCGAAACCAGATGCGTCCACGACGTCTTATACTGCGTCTCAAGCAACTCACGTGTATGCGTCTACAGGTGGGAGACGTAACAATATCAGTACCGAACCGAGTAACTAGTCAGAGCGACACTCGTCAGTGCCAGTCCCTGTCTCTGACCACGTGTGCACACACTGACTCTCGCCTGAGCCAGGTCTCCCAGCTAGTTTCCCCCCTCCGTAGGACGCTACGGCCAAGCTGGGGGCCCATGGAACTAACTTAGAAACCATTGATTGGGATACTCTACCACCTCTCCCTGGTGGGTCGACCGCGTCGTAGGGTTACGACCAGTGGCTCTATCACAAGGAACGAGAAAGCTACTCTATTATGATAATTAAACGCATAATCACATAAATAAATGCATTTTGAAATCTGCAGAGATGGGCGCTCTAGTCTCGGCCGCTCATCAATACACGGTCTCCCTTTAGGCCGCGCCAAGGGAAAATAGATGATCTCTCAATGGCCGTTCAACACTACACGGTTTCCATTGGGCCGCGCCCATGGACATGAACGGTCAGAAAATAGCCGCTATATCGGCGTGACGGCGAGTCGGGTTCGGCCTTGGCCGAAACACCGCCCGGAGGGCTCGTAACGAACAGAAAAAAATAAAACAATCTGTCATGCCCGTACAAAAATTCTACAGCTACACATGCCATTAAAAATAAATAAACAAAGCTTAAATCATGAATTTCACAAAATTAAACTAAATTAGGCTAATATAGAATTTTGCCCAGAAATTGAGGAAAATGAAGACGCATGGGCGTGCATGTGGTGCCAAAATGATCCTAGTGAGGTGAGGAGTCCATCCCCCTACCTCGATCGCGGAGAAAACGTCGTTTCGAGCGCGCACGAGCCGAAGGTCGCCACGGTTGCTCTCGCCCGATCCCGTCTCCTCGCTCCTCGAACCGCGGGAAGAAGGGCGCCAACATAATCCTTGCGTCACGACCTTTCCAACGGTACCTCCCTTGCCTCGATCAGCAGCCGTCTGGACCAAAACCAAGCAAGAGAGAGATTTCAAGAAATTAGGCCTAAAATATAAGAAAAAGGGGTTTGCACGAAAACTGATAAAAACGACGACGGATGGCGACGCATGTGGCGTCACTGGACTCCTGACGAGACGAGGAGTCCATTCCCCTACCTCGATCACGACGAAACCCGTAAATCGGTGCAGATCGGACGACGAAAGTCACGCCGTCATCTCGCTCCCACGCGTCGCTATGCTCCACGGATCAAGACGAGGTCAGCGTCAAAACGTCCCTCGCGTCGAGCCGGTTCCAACGGTACCCGCCACGTCTCCGTCCGACGTCGTCTCGGCCCGATCGGAGAGAGAGGGAGAGAGCGTACGTGAGGGAGAGAGAGAGCGTGGGAAAGAGGGAGAGAAAGAGATGGGGGAGAGAGAGGGGCGTGCGTGCGTTTTAACTTTCTTTTGAATATATTTGTTTTTGAAATTTTAACTCTAATCGCATTTTAACCCTAAAAGAAGTAAAATTATATAAATGCCTAATTGTATTATATAAATACTTTAACTACACCAAATAAATACTAGAAAATGCTCTAAAAATCCGTAAAAATAGGCTAAGTTCGCAGAATAAATTCTAGATCCAAACTACTAAGAATCCGGCAAGATACGGGTCTTACAGGGTCAATTTGAAGGGACTGGTCAGGGAAAGTTGCTCGCCCGCAGGTGAAGTAGTTGTAGAACTACCTCCTGACAATTAGGGGGGGGAGACCCTAATGCGGCAGTCTAGGGCCTAAGGATGGGTGCAAGCAAGCTCTCGCTTTCCGTCCACAGCGATGCACTCAGAAGACATGCTGCATGGTTCGGGCTCTCGCTCACTTCGTCGCGCGGCAATTGAAAAGATACTAAATAAGCAAGTTTGGAGCGCGTACCTAGCTGACTGAGAAGTCAAGCTCCGACCGGAGACGAAGGCGAGCGGGGACGCGCGTGCCCGCACGGCGTCGACGAAGCTTCGTGGTTACAATGAATTCACTCCGCGCATGGAGGATTTAATTATTACAGACCACTCAAAAATTTCCCGCGCAGGGGAACAAATCAATCTCAACTATTCTCCGCGCAGGGAGAGTCTCGGGTATGCACGTTCCGTAATCTACGGATCTTATGTCGGCATCCGAGCGAAAACACGGGCCGAGCCATAATAGTGGACTTGGGTGCCACAAGAAATAATAAATTAAATAGATATATAATAATAATATATATAGATATATATATAAGATTATATATATCGCAAATATATATATTATATATATTTAACTTATTTTCAAAAAACCTCTTTTTTAACCAAATAATATATATAAATATATATATAGATATATATAACATTATATATATCATATATATATTATATATATATAACACATTTTTTTAAACTCCTTTTTTTGACTTTTCTTTTTAACCTTTTTTTTTCAACACTTCACTTACTTTTGTTTTCTTTTCACACCTTTTTTTTCCAACCCTCTTTCTTTGACTTCCTCTGCAAACTTTTTTTTTCTCAACACTTTTTTTTAACTCTTCAAATCTTGACCTTGTGTCGCGTGCTTCACGGGGATGGCGCTGGGTCAACAGCCCGCGTGTCTCACGCGGCTCGGTCGCCGCTTTGGACGGTCAGCAAAGGAGGCAGCCACGCGGGAGGGCGACTGGACGAGTTTGGCCGGAGCCAAATGCGGCAGGGGAGTCCGACAGTGGTTGGGTAAAGGGGAGAGGGTCAAGGGGGCTGCGGTTCTGAGGAGGCCGTCCGGTGCTGTTGCGGCGGTGGTGAGGGTGCCAGAAGACAGTGGCACGGTGTGAGGTGGGGGCTGCCGGTGGTGCAGGGGGCGAAGGCGGCAACTGGCGGTCGGGCTCACAGGGGCGCGCGGCGGGCGTAGGGCCGGGCGCGGGGTGAGCGCGGGGCCAGACGACGGGCGGTGCAGGGCCGGATGGCGGGCGCAGGGCTGGACGCGCAGGGGTGCGCGGCGGGCACGGGCCTGGGCGGGCGGTGGGGGCAGGACGCGCAGGGCGGGTTCACCGGTGACGGGGACGGCGACCGGCGGTGGCGCCGTGTGCCGTAGGTGGTGGAGGCGGGCCGGTCGCGGCGGGCTCGCCGTAGCCGCTGGGGGAGAAGAAGTTGCAGGGGGGAGACGCAGGGGCGTCGTGGAGAGAGAGAGAGAGAGAGAGAGAGAGAGAGAGAGAGAGAGAGAGAGAGATTACGGGATAGAGAGAGAGAAACGTGGCAGGGAGAGAGAACCGAGAGAGAAAGGGAGAGAGAGAGAGAAAAAAAAATGGAGAGAGAAAGAAAAGTGTTTTTTTCTGATCCCTTTTTTTTTTCTCTCAACCTTTATCTCTCAACCGAATGATAGGATCTCTAAATGTTTTTTTCTCCTTTTTTTTCCACTCCTTTCTCTCAACCACTAGAACTCAACTATTCTTCTTTTTTTGTTTATTTTTTTTTTCACTTCTAGCAACCTAGAGAGAGAAAGAGAGACGACGTCGGGGACGTCGGGTCATCGGAGACGCCGTTGTTGGGCTCTGATACCAATTTGACGCGGCGGCGACGTGGGGATGGATCGACGGCACTCCGGGGCGCGAACAGGATGAGAACGGATAACTACTATCTCACACAGCTCGGCCTCACGCCGGACGGTCTCACACCGGGCGACACTCAAATCTCACAAGGGAGAAAGGAGGGAAGGAAATGCAAGAGGGAGAGCTCTCACACACAAAAACAACATTTCATTCAATCTTTCATTCATATCATTCCTTCGTAACAAGCATTGGCCTCCTATTTATAGGAAAGGTCTATTACATCCATACCTTCCTTATTTCCTTTATTTGCATATCTATCCTAGCCTAATAAAATAAAGCCCACCAACCAAAGTTTGACTTGGACCCTAATAAAATATAATTCTTTGACTTGGTAAAAATAAAATAAGATAGGGTGGTTTAATAATATAAATACCACCGTACACACAGATACACAAATACGTATAAATACGTATTCAGGATGCCGGGTCTTCAATCGAGTCTCTGAGCCATAAGCTCGGTGCAGTGGCAGTGCGGCGTCGGCTCCGAGTAGTGGGCCCGGTTGTGGACCCGGTGTCCCCACCAACCCTCCCGGGGCAGCTGGAACTTGACTCCGTCGAGTAAGGGGGAACACTACTGTAGTAGTGCTCCAGCAGGTCTGGATCAAGGTGCTCGAGATCTTTCCGACTGATCCAGGAATCATCAGAAGGTGGACGGTCCCGCCAGCGGTCAAGGTAGGACTGGTACTCCCTGCTCCGTGTAGTGGTCACCTGCTCATCCAGTATCCTCTCAATATGCTCGCGCGGTGCTCTCAAGGGGAGGAGAAGGCTCGAAAGGATCACTAGGAATCGCTGTGGGTTCCTTGTAGGCCACTAGGTCTGCCACATTAAAGGTCGAGCTAATCCCCTCTTCGGGAGGTAAGTCCACAACATAGGCATTGTCGCCAATCTTCCGTAGGATTGGGAAGGGACCATCACTACGGGCTTGTAACGTTTTAACGACTCTCGAGGGGAGTCGTTCGGGCCGGGCCCGTACCATAACCAAGTCACCTTCTTGAGATTCATGGTGACGCCTATGCGAATCAGCTGACTCATACAGACTAATGACGTGATGTGCAAACTCTTCGGCTGACTTGGACAGTCTAGACTCGAGGGGAAGGTTGGGTAGGGTGGACCCAAGGGCAAGCTCAATAGCGTGTTGTACATCACGCATGGGAGGGAGTTGAGAAGGCAAGTCTTCGGGGACGATGCCTTGGAAGTCCCGCAGTATGACCGAGTCTTCAGTTGGGACTGAGACTCGAGACTCCTCGGGTGTGATGGTGACGTCAACAGCCAAAACAGAGGCACCCTCAGTAACCCCTATGTCTAGCTCACCGACATTCATGGAGTCAAGGCACCTAACTAGGTCATGACTAACCTTAGGGGCCTCAGAAACGGGTGTGATAGATGCAGGAGAAGAGGGAAGGGGAGGTTTCCCTTCAGTGGGAGTTTGGGGATTTTCCTGAATTTTAGGGGTTCCGGTGGGGGGTGGAGGTGGAACTCTTTCCCGGTGTCACCTTTGGAGGTGCCGGGTACAACTGAATCTTCTTCCCGTTGTAGGAGAATGAACACTGATTGGACTGACCAAAGGTAGCGAGGTCTACATCATAGATCCATGGTCGTCCTAAGATGACGCTCCCGGCCTTCATAGGCATTACGTCACATAAGATTTATCCTTGGTAGGACTGGAATTGGATGGGGATGACACATGTGGTGGTGACTGGGATAGAAGTGTCATCGACCCAAGCCACGTTGTATGGCCTTGGATGAGGGTGCGTAGGTAGACCTAAACGTGAGACAAAGGCTGAAGAGACTGCATTGATACAACTCCCGTTGTCAATGATTACCTTGCATGGATGAGAGTTCACCATGATGTAGGTTTGGAAGATGGAGGTCCGACGCCAATCGTCCTCCTGGGGTGTTGAGATACATCGAACTACACCCAATCTTGTCTGGCTAGAAATCTTGGTAATGTCTCCAACCTGTGTGTACTCGAGACGCGTGCCATCAAATATTGCATCCATTTCCTCAAACTGGGCGATGAGGTCAGGATCGGCCATATATCTTTCCTGTTCCATGCGTCATAGACGGCCTAATGAATTCCTAGACCGACATGGCATGCACGAGCTCGGACCTAGATGATGCAATCCTGTGACCGACAATTAGCAAGGTGTGGACCCAGCTGATATGCAAAGGGTCAATTTGAAGGGACTGGTCAGGGAAAGTTGCTCGCCCGCCGGCGAAGTAGTTGTGGAACTACCTCCTGACAATTAGGGGGGGGGGGGGGCTAATGCGGCAGTCTAGGGCCTAAGGATGGGTGCAAGCAAGCTCTCGCTTTCCGTCCACAGCAATGCACTCAGAAGACAGGCTGCATGGTTCGGGCTCTCGCTCACTTCGTCGCGCGGCAATTGAAAAGATACTAAATGAGCAAGTTTGGAGCGCGTACCTAGCTGACTGAGAAGTCAAGCTCCGACCGGAGACGAAGGCGAGCGGGGACGCGCGTGCCCGCACGGCGTCGACGAAGCTTCGTGGTTATAATGAATTCACTCCGCGCATGGAGGATTTAATTATTACAGACCACTCAAAAATTTCCCGCGCAGGGGAACAAATCAATCTCAACTATTCTCCGCGCAGGGAGACTCTCGGGTATGCATGTTCCGTAATCTACGGATCTTATGTCGACATCCGGGCGAAAACACGGTCCGAGCCGTAATAGTGGACTTGGGTGCCACAAGGAATAATAAATTAAACAGATATATAATAATATATATAGATATATATAAGATTATATATATCGTAAATACATATATTATATATATTTAACTTATTTTCAAAAAACCTCTTTTTAACCAAATAATATATATAAATATATATATATAGATATATATAACATTATATATATCATATATATATTATATATATTTAACACATTTTTTAACCTCCTTTTTTTGACTTTTCTTTTTAACTTTTTTTTCAACACTTCACTTACTTTTGTTTTCTTTTCACACCTTTTTTTTTCCAACCCTCTTTCTTTGACTTCCTCTGCAAACTTTTTTTTTTCTCAACACTTTTTTTTTAACTCTTCAAATCTTGACCTTGTGTCGCGTGCTTCACGGGGATGGCGCTGGGTCAATAGCCCGCGTGTCTCACGCGGCTCGGTTGCCGCTTTGGACGGTCAGCAAAGGAGGCAGCCACGGGGGAGGGCGACTGGACGAGTCTGGCCGGAGCCAAATGCGGCAGGGGAGTCCGATAGTGGCTGGGTAAAGGGGAGAGGGTCAAGGGGGCTGCGGTTGTGAGGAGGTCGTCCGGTGCTGTTGCGGCGGTGGTGAGGGTGCCGGAAGACAGTGGCACGGTGTGAGGTGGGGGTTGCCGGTGGTACAGGGGGCGAAGGCGGTAACTGGCGGTCGGGCTCGCAGGGGCGCGCGGCGGGCGCAGGGCCGGGCGCGGGGCGAGCGCGGGGCCAGACGGCGGGCGGTGCAGGGCCGGACGGCGGGCGCTGGCCTGGACGTCGGCCGGCTCGACCGTCGGCCTTATTGGGTGCGTGTGCGTGCCAGTCACCGAGGTGATGATTTATTCGGGCTCCGAAGAGCCCATGGTGCGCTCGATCTGACTTCGTCAGACGACTGTGTGGTTCGTGTCGGGACAGAATCCCGCCGCGCCATAAAGGTCACGACGTCATTTACATCCCTCGTACGAGGGAATACCCTTGATTAATTGCCGAAATTAGAGGTCCCGCGGCCGAAAAGAATAATACTAATTATGCGAGAGAGATAGGAATAGATCACACTGAAGGTTGTATTAAGGCCATAGACTGTCGGCCGTGTCGGCCACTCGTAGACCTTTTCGTATTCGGACACAGGTCCGTGACAGAGTCACAATGAGAAAACCGAGGTAGGTCCCTTCAAATGTCTGCCGAGTATGCGGCGATTTTAATGCGGATTCGGAAGGTATCCAGAACGAGAAAATAAATTCGGTCCAATTAGGATGTCGGCCCGAGGTTAGATCAAAGCATGGCCATGTCGGGGTAATTCCCAAGACTCGGGCTTGACCTGAACGGGCGGCATTGCTGTTCCTTTTGCCCCGGGTCACGGGGAGAGGTGGGGGCTGCAGTGTGAGTCTTAGCGTCTTTTATCTGGGGTTTTCTTAGTTATGTCTTCTGGGATTTCTGATTTGATGCTTATTGTTTATTCATACTTTTGTCCGGGATGATTTCTCTTCTTTTATTCATGGTTATTCTTGTTATTATTATTTGTTTATTATTACCTCTCCCACCCCTTTTATTGTGATTAATATTGGGCATTCAGAGTCCTTTAATTAGCGTAATTTTTATCAATTTGTTTGCTATTGTTAATGCCCTTATCAGGCTATATATATGTGTATGCATATGGTGTGCCGGCAAAGGGAATAGGGCGTACCGCTGAAGGCTTGGGGTGTGCCGCTGAGGGTTAAAAAAAGGGTACCGCTAGAGGCTGAAGGGCGTACCGCTGAAGGCCAGGGGGGCGTACCGCTGGGGGCTGAAGAAGGCGTACCGCTGGAAAGTGTGTTGGTGAAGTAAGGGGGGTGTGATGTAAAGTCTATATGTCCCCCGGCCTCAAGTCTATACACTGGCCGTTCAACCAGCACAAAGTCTGTACACTGGAGCAGAGTCTATACGTTGTAATAGGAAGTCTATACGTTGGCTGGCCCAAGTCTATACGCTGGCCATCAAGTCCATACAGTGGCTGGCCCAAGTCTATACGCTGCAGCAGCAAGTCTATACATTGGCTGGCCCAAAAGTCTGTACGTTGGGGCACGAAGTCTATACATTGCCCAAAGTCTATACATTGGATAAGTCTGTACATTGGGATATGAAGTCTATACATTGGCCTGAAGTCTATACGTTAGACAAGCCTGTACATTGGGGTGTAAAGCCTATACATTGGCCAAAGTCTGTACGATGGAGAGGTCTATACATTGCAACGTGAAGTCTATACGTTGGCCAAGTCTGTACATTGGACAAGTCTATATATTGGAATGGCGAAGTCTATACGTTGGCCAAGTCTGTACACTGGGCCAAATCTATACACTGGATGAGGGTGTACCGGCGAAGGGAAGGAGTGTGAGGGTGGAGGCTCGATCGGTTTTTGACTATTTGTTTTAAGGCTTTTATTTTCTTCTTATCTTAATTTGCGTGCAGTTTATACAAAATTCCTCCCTTTGTTCGTTCTCTTTGTTCGGTTCGGTCTCTTTTCTTGTGAGTCGGATGCTCGGGCTGCCGGGTGGTTAGTTAGTTCGGTTCAGTTCTCATCGTGGCGCCGGCAGTGATTTGATGAATTGGAAGGTTTCATTAGTTGTTCTGCTCGTTTGTTGCCTCCTCTTGCCTCTTCTAATTGTTTATTAATTCCTCACAAAAATTCGGCAGCATCTCCCCTTGACCCGGGGCGTAAGGGAGATAAAGGGAACGTGCCCACATGGAGTGGCAGAACCCGACAACTGGAGGTGGGCCCCCGGGGGAACAACACCTTTATAGAGCCTCAGAAAACGTGAAGGAGAACGATAGACCGAAGGCCTCTAAGGGCATGGGCTGGGACTGGCCAAGGAGTAAGCTGCTGAGGGACTGAAGGGTGTGCCGCTGAGGGCTGAACAGGGTGTACCGTTGAAGGTCAAGGCCAATGGGGCGTGCCGCTGAAGGCCAAGGGTGCGTGCCGCTGAAGGCCAAGGGTGGGCGTACCGCTGAAGGCCAAGGCCAATGGGGCGTGCCGCTGAAGGCCAAGGGTGGGCGTACCGCTGAAGGCCAAGGCCAATGGGGCGTGCCGCTGAAGGCTGATCTGGGCGTGCCGCTGAGGGCTGATCTAGGCGTGCCGCTGAGGGCTGTAAAGGTGTGCCGGCCAAAGGCCGGAAAGGTGCACCGCTGGGGGGCTTGGAAGGGCTGCATATATGGGCTGGGAGACTTGACGGCTGTTCAGGAAAAGAAGAAGAAACGACAGGGGGTTTCAAGGCCGGGAGTGGCCTATTAGTAACTGGGTGATCGGGAAGAAGGTAAGGGTACCTCCCCTTCCCCTCAAGCCCGGGGACACGGTAGATGGCCATGGAAGGGAATGAGGAGCTCAAGGAGCCAAGGCTAACAGAGGGGACCTACATCAACGTGGAGGACCCTAAGGACGCTGGAGGAATGGGGAGACGGAGGGAGGAGCGAATAGTCCGTCAAAAGCCTGCAAAGTTTAGCATAAAACATCAAAATTGAAGAGGAACCCGGAGAGGGTGGTTTTCATTCATGAGAATTAAGAGGGCATGGCCCTACATACATATTGCAAAGGCAAACTTCCCAAATGGGACCGTGGACAAAAGGAAGAAAGACGAAGAACCCGAGGAGGAATGGAATGCGAAAGGGAAGAAAACATCCGGGCCTAAAACATTGGCCACCGTTCCCCACCCTTCTCCCCCATTACATTTAGCTCTCTCCCCCTCCCTTACTCTTGATCTCTTCACGGTGGTCGCCGGAGGAAGCTCACGGCGGGACTCTTCTTCTTCTCTTTTCTCTTCTCTTCCTCTCTTCTTCTCTGGCCTTCTCCTTCTCCCCCTCTACCTGGATCCCCCCCCTTTCCTCTCCTCCTTTTTTTTTTCTGTTTGAAACGAAGAGAGCTTTTTATACCCCCAGCCACCGGCGACCTCGAGCACGACCGTCGTAGGCGGGTAGCCGGCCATGATGATGGGTTTGACCTACCCCGTCATGGCTGTCAGTGGGGTAGGCTCACGTGGCCCAATGGACGGTTGCCACCTCAAACGTCTCACTGCACGTCAAGGATACATAGGGCATGGGCTTCACGTCATCTTGCCGTTGAAAATCTTCACCGCTGTGCCGCTGGCGAGTTGAAAAGGCGTGCCGTTGGGGAGCCAAAATGGCGTGCCGCTGAAGCCCCTGAAGGTCGTGCCGCTGGGACCTGCTGAGGGCGTGCCGCTGAGGCCTGCTGAATGCCCTGGGACTGTGCCGCTGAACCCCCTCCCTGGGCGTGCCGCTGAAGGCCCCCCCATGGGGTGTGCCGCTGAACCCCCAGGGGGTGTGCCGCTGAGCACCCATGGGGGTGTGCCGCTGAGCACCCACGGGGGTGTGCCGGTGAAGCCCAAAGGGCTGTGCCGCTGAACACCCAATGGGGTGTGCCGCTGAGCACCCACGGGGGTGTGCCGGTGAAGGGCAAAGGACCTTGTGCCGCTGAAGGGCCAAGACTTGGTAGATGAGTGTACAGACTTCGAGTGTATAGACTTCGCGTCTGAACTCTGTACATACTTGCCTTACGGGTGTATAGACTTTAGCAAAGCAAGGGCTGTACAGACTTCAACTTAGCTGCAATGTATAGACTTGCAGGGGCTGATGTATAGACTTCATCGATGTACATACTTTGCGTTGAACTGGTGGATGTACAGACTTCACCGATGTATAGACTTTGCGTTCAAAACAGCCAGCCAATGTACAGACTTGGAGCTTGGACGTATAGACTTTGTTTGTGCATTCAGCCAATGTACAGACTTGGGGCTTGGCTGTACAGACTTCGTTTGTTCATTCAGCCAACGTACAGACTTGGGCTGACGGCTGTATAGACTTGGTGCGATGAAGCGTGCCGCAGAAGGGCTGGATGGCAGTGCCGTTGGAGGGCCAAATGGCCGTGCCGCTGGAGGGCCATGGGACCGTGCCGCTGAAGGGCCATGGGGCCGTGCCGCTGAAGGGCCATGGGGCCGTGCCGCTGAAGCCCCTTCAGGGCGTACAGCTAAAGACCCAAGGGGGCGCGCCGCTGAAGCCACCTGGGGGCGTGCCGCTGAAGGGGGCGTGCCGCTGGAGGGCTCTCCAGGGCGTGCCGTTGAAGCCCCAACTAGGCGTGCCGCTGAAGGGCTAAGTGGGCAATTTTGAGCCCCTTGTGAGCATGAGCTGTGGCCCATTTGCTTTTCTTCGAGGCCCACGGGCTGTGGGGCCCTTTTTATGCTTGATTTCTCCGGGGTTTCTTCACTCGACACCGTTGTCGATGCTGGGCCGAGCATGACATTTGGATGTGCAATTTTCGGTGTCCACAAATGCCCCCCACCCACGGGTATCGCAGGCAAAGGATGCGCCGGGCGGTGCCCGCGGGTGTCTCCATCTCTTCTCTCTTTGTCGATGCCGACGGGGTGCCGAGAGCCGACCTGGTTTGTTGTTTGTTGGTCTCTTTTGTTGGTGCCGACGGAGCGTCGGGAGCTGAGGTAGCATGTTGGTCTCGTCATCAGTGCCGACGGGGTGCCGAGAACTGAAGTGGTATGTTGGTCTCTTCATCAGTGCCGACAGGGTGTCGGGAACTGAAGTAGTGTGTTGGTCTTTTTGTCTCTTCATCAGTGCCGACGTGGCGTCAGGAACTGAAGCAGTGTGTTGGTCTCTTTGTCTCTTCATCAGTGCCGACAGGATGCCGGGAACTGACCTGGTTTGTTGTCTCTTAGTCTCTTGGTCTTTTCGTCAGTGCCGACGGGACGCCGGGAACTGACCTAGTTTGTTGTCTCTTGGTCTCTTGGTCTCTTTGTCTGTGCCGACAGGATGCCGGGCGCTGACCTGGTTTGTTGATCTCTTAGTCTCTTCATCAGTGCCGACGAGGTGTCGGGGACTGAAGCTTTGCTGGTCTCTTAGTCTCTTGGTCTCTTCGTCAGTGCCGACAGGATGCCGGGAACTGACCTGGCTTGTTGATCTCTTTGTCTCTTCATCAGTGCCGACGAGGTGTCGGGGACTGAAGCTTTGCTGGTCTCTTAGTCTCTTGGTCTCTTCGTCAGTGCCGACAGGATGCCGGGAACTGACCTGGCTTGTTGATCTCTTTGTTTCTTCATCAGTGCCGACGAGGTGTCGGGGACTGAAGCTTTGCTGGTCTCTTAGTCTCTTGGTCTCTTCGTCAGTGCTGACAGGACGTCGGGAACTGACACGCTTTGCTGGTCTCTTAGTCTCTTGGTCTCTTCGTCAGTGCCGACAGGATGCCGGGAACTGACCTGGCTTGTTGATCTCTTGTTTTCTTTTCTCTCTTTTTTTTTGACCACATTACCGATACAAGCGCCCTTTCGGGTTTTCGCCGGCACCGGCCCCCTCTTGCTTTTGCCCACGCGCCCTCTCGGGTTTTCACGTGGCGGGGTACCCAATTTTGCCCGTAGCGCCCCCTCGGGTTTTCGCCACAGCCGGGTTGTTGCCATTTTTACCCTTGTCCCGGTGTAGGGACAAGTCCGGCGGGGTATCTGCATTTTTAACCCCATTTTATTTTCTCTTTTTTTGAGTGAGCGACATGCAAGTGTCGGCTAGGGCATGAAGCCTTGCGCCGGAAGGTAAGGTTCACTCGTTGGCAAGAATAGAATGCCAGCGCAACGGGAGAATTCGTGCCGATTCGGACGTAGGGTCCGTAATGGCCATATTTGTGCGGAGCGGGTGGCTAGGGCATGGGGCCTTGCGCCGGAAAGGGACTTATTCGTTGGCAAGGGACTAATGCCAACGCAATGGTAGAGGTTCTGCCGATCTAGGCGCAAGGCCTGTGATGGCAATATCGCATGGACTAGGTGGCTAGGGCACGGGGCCTTGCGCCGGGAAGGGACTTATTTGTTGGCAAGGGACTAATGCCAACGCAAGGATGGAGGTTCTGCCGATCCGGGCGTAGGGCCCGTGATGGCAACATTGTATGGAGTAGGTGGCTAGGGCACGGGGCCTTGCGCCGGAAAGGGACTTATTCGTTGGCAGGGGACTAATGCCAACGCAAGGATAGAGGTTCTGCCGATCCGGGCGTAGGGCCCGTGATGGCAACATTGTGTGATGCGGGTGGCTGAGGCCCGGGCCACGTGCCGGGGACGGGCCCATTTGTTGGCCTAGGAATGGCACCGTCGCAAAGGTGGAATGTGCAGGGGTAAAGTTGTTTTGCTTGTGCGGGTGCGTGTATGACCCGGCTTGTGGGGATGGGATGTTTTCCCCAGGAGGATCTTCTCTTTTTTTGTGCCTTATTCATGCGTACGTAAGTATCTATATATATATATATATATATATATATATATATATATATATATATATATATATATATATATATGTGTGTGTGTGTGTGTGTGTGTGTGTGTGTGTGTGGATGGATATACGTATGTGTGCATACATGTATGTATATAAGTATATATATATATATATATATATTTATAATAATTTTCCCCCCCTTTTTGTTTTCTTCTTTCATTTTCTCCTTTTATTTCCCTCATCTCTCTTTTTTTATCCCCTTTGTTATCTCCTTCTTCTTTTCTCTCCTTTTTTTTACTTCGTTTCCCTCCATTTTTCCCTCTTTTTCCCTTTTTATCTTCTCCTTCTCTTCTACTTTCCCCCCCTTTTTCCTTATCTTTTCCCCCTTTTCTCTTTTTCCTTTCCTTTTTTTCTCTTTCTCTTTTCTATAAATAGGGGGGCGGGGGTGATTCGAACGGTCACCCGTTTCGAATCCCCTCCCCTCTTCTCTCTTTCTCTCTCTTCGGCGACCGAGCAGATGGAGCCCCCTCCCTCCCCTTTTTCTCTTCTTCTTCCACACCGGACGTCGCCGCCGTCACCGTCGTCTCCACCGGGGTGAGGAGCCGTGGCGGAGGGGTCTTCCCCTTGTTCTTCTTCCTTCTGCTCTCTCTTCCCCTTCCCCTTCCCCTTTCTTCCCTTCTCCGTTTTTCTTCTTTCGTTCTCCTTTTCTCCTTTCTCCCTCTGTCACCGTGGGGGGGGGGGGGGGGGGGGGGGGGGGGGGGGGGGGGGGGGGGGGGGCGACGGGGCCTTAGCCCCTTCCTCTCCCTCTTTCCTCTTTTCTTCTTCCCCTTTTCCCCCTCCTCTCTTCCTCTTTTCGTTTTCCTCCTCCCTTTGTGTGATCGAGGCGGCGAGGAGAGGAGGTGCCGGAGCGTGTCGGGGAAGAGTGATTAGGGAGTGCCGGCAAGGGTGCCTTCAGGTGTGCCGGGGAAGGCTCCTACGACTGTGCCGGGGAAGGAGGCCAAAAGCGTGCCGGGGAGCGACGCTGGAGTGTGTCGGTGAGGCCGCTAACCGGGCGTGCCGGGGAAGCGCTGGGCTCCACGGGCGTGCCGGGGAAGAGCCCTCCGAAGCGTGCCGGCGAACGGGGCTTGAGTGTGCCGGCGAGGGGCCCGTCTGGGCGTGCCGGTGAAGCGGGGTCCCTAGCGTGTCGGGGAAGGACACCCAGCAGCGTGCCGGGGAAGGGGCCCGTCTGGGGCGTGCCGGGGAAGACACCTGGAGGGTGTGCCGGCGAAGCCACTAGCAGGGGGCGTGCCGGGGAAGGCACCTGGAGGGTGTGCCGGCGAAGCCACTAGCAGGGGCGTGCCGGCCAAGGGGCTTTGGGCAGTATGTGGGGACTTTTAGCTTAGGGGAGAAGGCTCTTTTGACCGGTGGACTTCTGGTGTTGCCTCTCGGGGCCCACCATGCTTTGTTGGGGCCGTCACTCCTTGTGGACACGCACCCGTGCTTTTCCCTTACGCCTCTGGCCTAGGGGAAACTCTGCCGAAATTTCGTCAGAAATTGGCAAAATTTGTTCATTTGACTTGTAGTAAAGCTTCTTTGCAGTCCTTTTGCTTGTGATTCATTCTGATCTTCTTATTTGCATATCTTTGCAGACACATGGCTGCTCCAAGTGGTTCTTCTGCCCCTACTGCCGCTGTCAGTGCCGACCTCATTCCGCGGGGTCCAGTGTCGGCGGTCACATGGCTCAACGTGGAGGACCTAGACCGAGAGCATGCAGAAATAGCCGCTTTGGCAGGGTCATCCGAGTCTGATGGGGAGACCATGGATTTCCAACGGCTTGCCCGAGTCGACAGCGGCTTCACATTCGACCGGGTCACCGGGGAGTACCGGAAGGACTTCCCGAAGGACAGACACCTGGTTCGATTTCTGAAGCATTTCCGCTCGCGGGAAGGGCGAGACTTCCGGGTCGCGAAGAAGGCCGAGCAGGCCATATTACTGGCCCGGGATAGCTTATTATACAGCGTTCCCCGGAGTATTTCGATGTACCTGGTGGGGGAAGCCCGGGAGTGGAAGCCGGTCCTGGGGATTGAAGGGGTGCTGCCGACCGAAGACAAGCTGGTACGGGCGCCTCAGTTTACTCCGACAAGATGGGACCTGTCTGCCGGAAAGGTGCACGGCGAGTCGCCTCGATTCGGCCTATTCTTGGCTCCCTTGAAGTGGGGCTATAAAGAGGAGCCATTCCTCCTGGACTGCTTGGCCGTCAGATTCAAGTACGAACTGTCGCTGGGCTGGTTTGGGGAGCTGAAGCTTCAGGATGCACACAGCTTCCGAGAGAGGGCGGTTGAGTTTACGGAGCACGTGATGTTCAATTATGCTCCGTTGTTGGTTCGGGTTGGCGTTTATCATAGTGTGTACGCCTCTCGGTATGGCTACCCCATCTCCAAGGGTCTCTGCTGCGGCATGATAGAGGTATTCAGCGCGGAGACCAACACCTTCTACACGGCAGAGGGCGAGACTTCACTTGACTTGTGGAGTCTCAGTCAGCTGAGTGGCTTGCCCATTGACGGGGAGCCTTATGAAGAAGTATGCCTCCCCGACTTGATCAAGGATGAGACCAATGGGGATGGTTATTATTCTCTGGGGTATTCATACCGGTATCTGATGAAGGCGTACCGGGAACTATACCAGGCATCGCACAAGGGGAAACAGCCCGCCCGCAGGGACAGGAAGAGGGTGCGCATGCCCCTGTGGCTGGAGTATTTCTTCGACGGGCCGAAGCGGTACGAAGAATTCCCCTGTGTTGGTACCGCTGTCGCCCCTAAGAAGCGTGCAAAGCCCAAGCTTGACGTGAAGATCCCGTCCAGAGGGCGTCGGAGTGGGCCTAACCCGATGGGCTTGGATCCCCAGACTCACTGCGCCGCCTATCTCACGTACTGGTTGTGCTCATTTGCCATGGCGTACGGGGATGAGACGGTGATCCGGCCGGATGCCATCTACCCGGCATGTCAGATGGCATGGGGTATCAAGCTGTCACTGTGCCTGGCGACCCTTTGCTTGATCTACAAGGCGCTGGGAGATATCAGCACCCATCAGTTTCCGAGGCAGGCCCGGTATGTGTGCCCACTACATTTCTTCAACGCGTGGGTCTGCTCGCTGTTTCCCGAGTTCGCCTCGCGAGTCCTCCAGGATTGGGGACTGATACCGAGGATGCTGGAGTTTGTCAGTGCAGAGCCGGCTTCTACCTCCATGCGGATGTATGACATCCGGGGCCGGTTGACAACGGTCCCCAGGGATGCGGTCAGGACTATTCATTTCTGGACGCTGGCCGCACATTCAAGCCCCCTTGTAAATAATAAGAGGGAGTGCAGAGATGACCAGGTGGAGAGGTACGTTCATCCTATCAGACAGGAGAACGTGGTGCGCCCACTACTGGAGCTGGAACTGAGAGACTGGGCGCTGTCGATTCACCCGAGCGTGCTGGTATTCAGAAAGGGGGAGAACGTGTTGCTGGAGCCGTACTACCCTTTCCGGTTCGGTCGCAATTTCGGGTATGACCAGCATATCCCTGCTTATCACGCACAGTTCGGCTTGCCTTCGCGGAACATCCGGGGGAGCTCAGTTCCTGAGCACGCCAGGAGTTGGTGGGACTTCTTCCACCGGGCGGACTCCGCCTCCTTCAGAGTACCGGCCCCGGGTCGTGTTCCGCGAGTGACCCAAGATTACATCAAATGGTGGAATAGCCGGACGGCCTTCTATCGGCTTCACAAAACTGATTGTTGGGATGGCGCCGAAAGGAGGTTCCTTAGCCGGCAGCCAGTGCCAGTACTTGAAATTGAGCCAGATCATCTTCTTCGGCTCAAGAACAGGCAGGAAAAGGAAGTGGTAGCGTACATGGCGGCTCGTCGGCAAGCCCGTGACATGAGGCCGACGCCGAAGGTGGAGCTACCCCCGGTGGCCAAAGATCATTACCAGAAGACGCTGAGGGACCTGTGCCAAGTGGGGAGCGACCGCCTGGACCTCATCAATTACCCATTCCCCATAGAGGAAGAGGGGACTCCTGCCAAGAGCTGGCGCCCAGAGAGGGACTTGGCCTGTCTGTATCGCACGTTCATGAGGCGGGAGGAGAGGAGGCCCGAGAACTATAAGGACACCACATGGCTATATGCCCTTCTTCGGGTGAATGGGATGAAGATTGAAGATGTGACGGCCTCCATTCTGGGCAAGCGCCTGCACATCCCTTACTATTATGTCGACGGGTGGGGCGTGGACCACTTCAATCTTTTTTGTCACCTCTCCTCAAAGAAGCATGCGGATCTGGCCAACCTCACGGACCGGTGTCAAACTATTGAGGACGTTTGCTGGCTAATCCGGGAGGTGGCGCGTCGGGACAAGGAGACGTCCTTGAGCTACTGGCCGATCACGCTGCGGCTATACACTGGTCCTCATGGTATTCAGCCCCTTCCTGCTCTTGGTTTCGTCTCTTAGCATTGTGGCCTTCGTGGTGAGTTGGGTACTAATCGTAGATGCATGTTCGTTCTTTCCCCTCTTTTCTTCGCAGACCACCCCGACAGCACGCAGATGGCCACGTACCGGAACCTCCTCCGGCTGGTGAAGAAGCCTGCGTATTTTGAGGCAGCGCCGCTGGCCCCGACCACGGCTCCTTTGCCCAAGGCTGCGAAGAGGCCCCGGGCGAAATCGCCTGTGAAGAAGGCGGTGGACGCCGCCAAGGTGGCTAAGCAGCGGGACACCAAGCGGAGGAAGACAGAGTCAGCTAAGGCTCCGACGGCTATTGCCCCAGCACCACGAGTCCCATCTTTCGAGGAATTCGAAGCTGCCCGTCCCGGGCCAGGCCGACCTGCCGGTCCGTGTCCCCACTTTTTGATGTGTCTTTCGAATCTCCCCCGCCCCTTATATTTTGGAATGGAGTGCTGACGTCTGGATACTTCTTTTGTCTCAGCTCCTATGGAAGAGCCCATGCCTACGCCTGACATGGGTGAAGTCGCGGTCCCAGCAGAGGCGACTCAGGCAGCGGCTCCTGCTCCCTCACTGTAGGCCAGGGAGAGGCTTCGAGCGAAGTCGCCTGTAAAGAAGGCATTGGCTGCTGCCAAGGTGGCCGGGGAACAGGCGACCGAGAAGACGACGGGCCAAGGAAGCCTTGGGTACGACAGCAGCCTCACCGGCGGCCGCTATCCCATCCTTCGAGGCATTTGAGGCTGCCCGGACCGGGCCGAGTCATGATACTGGTGATGTTCGGCGGTCGCCTACGTCATCCGTGGTGGGTTTCCCGCCCGAGCTGGCCCTGCGTCCGCGCGCGGAGACGATGCATTTCTTTCTTGGGGGCGGCGTGGAGGGAACGACGCCCGCGCCGATTCCGGGTGAAGGCATGGCTGCGACTCCCGAGAAGGCTCCATCTGTCGAGGTCGAAGAAGGTATTTGTCTTTGTCTCCCCTTTTCGATGCTTTCCTTCTTCGGGAGCCGACAGGGTTTGACATAACCCGTCTTTTCTTTTATGTGACAGGTGCAGCTGGAGTAGTTACTGGGCTATTTGGCCCCCGAGTGCACCTCCCGGCGACGCAGCTGTATGTGAGGAAGAGGCTGAAGTCCGGCACGGCGGCCTCACCCAGCCCGCGAGAGGAGGCGCCGATCGTAGAGCTCGAGGTGGAGGCCCCTTTGCCGGCACCGGCCGAGCCAGCGGCAGTCGAGTCTCCGTCCGTGGAAGAGGTAGACTACGACTACTCTTCCGACGAAGCGGCTCCCGTTAAGGTAGCGTCTTGAGGCATCGGGCCGTCCAAGCTGGCCTTTAAGGATTCTTCATTTACTGGGTCGCTCGGCTCGATGGAGGCTGCTGCCGTAGGCGTGGCTTCATTGGCGCAGGGTTGCCTGTGTGGTCGCCTACTGACGCCATTTTTTGTTGTATCGGCTCTTTGCAGGAATCAGCCAAGCCGGAGGCCGCAGAAGGGGCTGCTCCAACTGCGCCGGTTGACAGCCAGGCGGGGGTTGCTGTTGGCATGGGCAAGCTGGCCCTTCTGTTCGAGGTCCTTCAGGCGGACGCACCGCTGGGACCTTTGGCAGGCGAGCCTCTGGAGGAGGGGGAGATTGCGCCCGAAGGTAGCGTACCAACGGCTGAGGTAAGCGTGCGGGTTCCGAGATCTCTTTTCACCTCCTGCCCTCGCATGATTTGTTCCGGATGGCGAATGGCTGATTTCCCTCCACATGGTCAGGCGATGCCGGAACCGGAGAAGACGTCTGGTTGCGTCCGAAAGGCCGTGGCCAAGCGGGGACCAAGCGTTGCCCCGATAGCGGTGGAGGGGGAGGCTCTCGTCACCGACTTAGGGGCCGCGGGCCTTGCTGCACTGGTGGAAGCGGGGCGTCTACCCCGACTGATGATTCCACTTCCACCTCTCTCGAAGCTTCTGGCCCAGATGGAGGACCCGCTCCTGAGGCGAATATTTACAGGGCTTCGCGCACACCTGGAGGGGCCCCAGATGCGAGACAGAAGTTCGTGGATGGCGTCCTCGGGTCCAGCTCTGCTCGAGGCTCCTCCTTCGGCCAGGGTAGAAACAGCTGCACCCTCGCCTGTCGAGCCAGTGGCCGAAGCAGAAGGAGCCGGGGAAGAGGAGACTGGAAAGCAGCGGATGATAGAGACGCCGGATGCTTCAGCGCTGGTCTCGGCCACTTCCTTAGCGGTGGTTGGCCAAGAACCCTCTGTCGAGCCATGCCGGCCAGGCGACTTGACTCTTGCCCTTCCATCTTCTTCCGTCACGGTGGATGCCGGCTTGTGGGCGGAGGTGGACAGCACAGTGGAATTTACTCCCCCAGCCCCGCCTTCGGTCGGCCACACCTCGTCGGAAGCACCGGTCCGCCATATACTGACCACGCTACGGACGATGCTCCTTGCGATCCCTCTTTATCGTATCGGGAGGTGCACACCATAGTGACGCAGCTAACCGGGGCGTTGCAAGTGCTTGGCTGCCCGCTGGGGGAATGGTCGCGGTGGGTCTTGCTACTATTGAAATACATCAAGCGCCGTGACTTCCTCGAGACCCAGGCTCCTGACGAACGTGCCGCGTTGGATGCCCAGGCGGACGAGTATCTGCGAGCCTTGGAAACACGGCGAGGCGACAGGGAGCGCCATAGAGAGGCTTGGGAGGGGAGCGAGGGCAAGGTCCCGTCTTTAAAGAGCCAAATTATAAAATTAGAGGGCCGCCTCGCTGCAACTAGGCTTGATCTCGCCGTGAACGAGGAAGTGGCCGAGAGAGAGAAAGAAGCCTTCGGTGCCGCTCAAGCCAAGGTGGAGTCCATGGAGGCGGAGCTTACTCAGCTGGAGGAGCGGAGGGGGCGGCTCCGCGACCGGAAGAACTTCCCTTGCGTAGGGATTCTGCCACTCGAAGACATCTTCAGGGGCCTTGACTAGGCGTGGCTCCCTTTATTTTCCCTCCTTTTGTAACACAGGGGTATGTCCCGAAGTGCCTGTAATCCGACCCCCTTTTTTGAATATAGAAAAACATTTATGGCTTCGTGCGTTCTTGTGTGTGCGTTTGTCCCAGAGAGACCTTTCTTCCCCTTCTTTTCTTTTATGTACATCGATTTTTTTTCTACTCCCTCCCCTGTTTCTGTGCCGAGACACATCAGCGGGGTGCAGGTTTCCGTGAGGATTCGGTTCGGGAGAGCCGGGCAGGAACCCATGTCAGGGCACAGGAGAGTGCTCGCCTTCCCAGGGGGAGGACGAGGGGACCACTCCACCGTACCGGGCAGGCACCTTCCTAGTCTCACCGCGGGGTTGAAAGCTCGTGCCGGCCTCGGGGGGACCTCGGTCGGAGACCGTTGCTGGCCGTCCAGAGGGCACAGAGAGGAGAGTTGGTCTAGTCAATGACCCGGACGGGAGGTCCAAGCCAAAGGGGTACTCACCGCCTGGGGAGGACGGAGAGAAGAGTTTGTTTAGTCAATGACCTGGACTGGAGGTACAAGCAAAGGGGGTACTCACCGCCTGGGGAGAACGGAGAGAAGAATTTGTTTAGTCAATGACTTGGACTGGAGGTCCAAGCCAAAGAGGTACTCACCGCCTGGGGAGGACGGAGAGAAGAGTTTGTTTAGTCAATGACTTGGACTGGAGGTCCAAGCCAAAGAGGTACTCACCGCCTGGGGAGGACAGAGAGAAGAATTTGTTTAGTCAATGACTTGGACTGGAGGTCCAAGCCAAAGAGGTACTCACCGCCTGGGGAGGACGGAGAGAAGAGTTTGTTTAGTCAATGACTTGGACTGGAGGTCCAAGCCAAAGAGGTACTCACCGCCTGGGGAGGACGGAGAGAAGAGTTTGTTTAGTCAATGACCTGGACGAGAGGTCCAGGCCAAAGGGGTACTCACCGCCTGGGGAGGACGGAGAGAAGAGTTTGTTTAGTCAATGACTTGGACTGGGGTCCAAGCCAAAGGGGTACTCACCGCCTGGGGAGGACGGAGAGAAGAGTTTGTTTAGTCAATGACCTGGACGAGAGGTCCAGGCCAAAGGGGTACTCACCGCCTGGGGAGGACGGAGAGAAGAGTTTGTTTAGTCAACGACTTTTAGTACCTCCGCTGATGCGGGGTGATGACTGGAAATGGGGGGCTTCGCCTCTTTCCTTCTCTGCTTTTATTCTGCCCGTGTTCTTTTCTCCATCTCTTTTTTCTCTTTTTTTTTTCCTTCTCTTTCCTCCTTTCTTTTTCTTTTATTTACTCTTCTTCTCCCTTTTTTTTCTTCCTTTTTTTTTCTTTCTCTCTTCCTCTCTCTTCTTTTCCTTCTCCTTTCTTTCCTCTCTTTTTCTTTCCTCTTCTTTTCTTCTTTTCTCCTCTTTTGCTTTCTTTTTTTTTTCTCTTTTCCTTTTCATTTCTCTTCTTCTCTCTTTTTTTTCTTTCCTCTCTATTCTTTTTTTTCTTCTTTTGCCTTTTTTTGTTGAAAACGTAGATAGTGGTCAATTTATTTGGGACATTAATTGAGAAAACCCGCCCGAAACCGGGCGGAGGGTAATATTATTAATGGAATGGGGGCGCCGGAGCGTGATACAACCTCAAGTGCCTTCCATTAAGAGGCGGGAACTGAACTTCCCCGCGATGGTTGACAATTACATAGGCACCACCTTCGTAGACTTTTTGGACTACGTAAGGTCCGAGCCAGTTCTCATTCAACTTGCCCTTAGGATTGGCAGCCATGTGGTCTCTTCTTTTGACCATAACAAGGTCAGCCTTCTTGAATTCGCGCTCCTTGACAAGCTTGTCAAAGGCGCGTGCAATCCGGGCCTGGTAGACCTGAATGTTCTGTTGGGCTTGAAGCTGTTTTCCTTCCAGGCTGGAGAGTTCGTCGAGTCTTCGCTCGGCATTGGTCTGCCCCTCAAGGACAAGCCCATGCTGAATGGCGACCCGGAGGGAAGGTATCTCCAGTTCGACGGGGACGATTGCCTCCGAACCGTATACGAGAGAAAGGGGCGAGCAACCCGTTGGAGTCTTATATACAGTTCGGTATGCCCATAGCGCCTCGTACATCCTCTCTTCCCAGTCCTTCTTGTTAGAGCTGACAGTCTTGGCCAAGAGAGTGCAGAGTGTCTTATTGAAAGCTTCGGCCAGCCCATTGGCTTGTGGATTGTAAGGAGTTGAGGTCCTCCAATCAATCTTGTATTTCTCTGCCAGCCGGTAGGCCTTCTGATTGCGGAAGTGGCTGCCGTTATCCGATACAATCCGGTCGGGCACGCCAAAACGGAATATAATATTGCGGCGGATAAACCTGACTACGATCTCTCCGGTGTCCTCCCGCAAGGCTACAGCCTCTGCCCAACGGGAGAAGTAGTCGGTTGCCGCCAAAATGTACATGCATCCTGTGGAAGACGCGGGTAAGGGACCCACGACGTCTGTTCCCCATTGGGCAAACGGCCAGCTGGGCGCTGTGGACACCGAAAATTGTACATCCAAATGTCATGCTCAGCCCGGCATCAACAACGGCGCCGGGTGAAGAAACCCCCGGGGAAATTAAGCACAAAAGGCTCCACAGCCCGTGGGCCTCGAAGAAAATCAAATGGGCCACAACTCATGCTCACAATGGGCTCAAAATCGCCCATTTAGCCCTTCAGCGGCACGCCCAGTTGAGGCTTCAACGGCACGCCCTGGCAGAACTTCCCAGCGGCACGCCCCCTTCAGCGGCACACCCTGCCGCGGCCCTCGCCGGCACACCCCTATGGGGGTTCGCCGGCACACCCCCAAGGGGGTTCACCGGCACACCCCCAAGGGGGTTCACCGGCACACCCCCAGGGGGTTCAACGGCACACCCCCAAGGGGGTTCAACGGCACACCCCCAAGGGGGTTCACCGGCACACCCCCAGGGGGTTCAACGGCACGCCCCCCAGGTGGGTTCACCGGCGCGCCCCCTTTGGGGTCTTCAGCGGCACGGCCCTTTGGGGCTCCAGCGGCACGGCCCTTTGGGGTCTCCAACGGCACGCCCAAAGGGGTCTTCAGCGGCACAGCCTCCAGAGGCTTCAGCGGCAGGCCTTTTTGGCTCCCCAGCGGCACGCCCCTTCGAAGCCCTCCAGCGGCACAGCGTGAAGCTTTTCAACGGCAAGCCGACGTGCAGACCATGCCCTACGCTTCCTTGGCGCGCAGTGAGCCGTCTAAGGTGGCAACCGTCCATTGGGCCACGTAGCCTACTCCACTGACAGCCAGTACGGGGCAGGTCAAAATCCATCATCACGAGACCACCTTCCCGCCTTCCACGGCGGCGCTCGGAAGGCTCCCCGCTGCAGGGAGTATAAAAGGACTCCCGCTTCAACTGGCGCTGAGAGACAAAAGACGGGGGACGGAGACGACGGAAGAGGAGGAGAGGCAGCCAGACGCACACACAGAAAAAAGAAGGAGAAGAGAGAAGGAGAGAAAGGGTCCCCCCCGGCCTGAGCTCCGTCCGACGGCCATCGGGAAGAAAGCAAGAGTAAGAGAGAGAGAGCTTATTGTATTGGGGGAGAGGGTTGGGAACGGTGGCCTATGTCTTAGGCCCCAATACTTTCTTCCGTCTTGTATCTCATTCCTCCTCTTGTTCTCTATCTTGGAGTCTCTCCCTTTTATCCATGGCCTCATTTGGGCATTTTCTTGTGTAATATGCATGTAGGGATACGGTTCTTGGCATCCCACGAATAGAAACAATCGCCCTCCTTGGGGGCTTTTCATGTTATTTCTGTTGGTTTGATCCTCACTTCATAGTGCATGTAGTGTGTTACCCGTTTCCTCCGTTCCTTAGGTTTCTCTTGAGCCACCACATCAACGTGACGCCTCCCCTTCAAAGTCTGGCTTTGTGGGTCCTTCATTCATTTTCCAATAACCCTTCCCCCTTTTCTGGGACAATCTGCAAGCCCACATACACTCAACCCTTTTAAGCCTCCCAGCGGTGCACCTTTCTGGCCCTTGGCCGGCACACCTTTCCAGCCTTCAGCGACACACCCAGATCGGCCTTCAGCGGCACACACACAGAGATCTGCCTTCAGCGGCACGCCCTATTTGCCCCCAGCGGCACACTCCTTCCTGCCTTCAGCGGCACACCCACGCTCTGTTACCCCTATCCGGTACACCCCTTGGCCGGCACACTCCAATTGGCCCTTGGCCGGTACACTCATCTTATGGCCTTTAGCGGCACACCCTTCAGCCTCTCAGCAGCCCACTCCTTGGCTTTGCCTCCGAGCCCCTTCCTTCACATTTTCCGAGGTGCTATAAAGGTGTTGCTCCCCCGGGGGCCCACCTCCAGTTGTCGGGTTCCGCCACTCCATGTGGGCGCGTGCCCTTTATCTCCCTTACGCCCTGGGTCAAGGGGAGATGCTGCCGAATTTTTGTCAAGAGTTAATAAACAATTAAAGAGGCAAAAGGAAGCAATAAACAATCAAGACAATTGACGAAACCTTCCAACTCATCAAACCACTGCCGGCATTACAACGGAAACCGAACCGAACTAATCAACCATCCGACAGCCTGAACGTCCGACCCGCAAGAGAAGAGGCCGAACCGAATAAACAAAACAAGGGAGGAATTTTATATGAAACTACACAAGGGTTAAGACAAGAAGAAAAGAAAAGCCTTAAAATAAATAATCGAAAATTGATCGAACCTCCACCACCACGTTCCGATTGGCCCTTCAACGGTGCATTTTAATCAATCAGACCGCTCACCAAATCCCTTCCCCAGCGGTACGCTCCCCTCCGCGGCACACCCTTGCTTTCGTAACCTTCACCGGCACCCCTTTTTGTGCCCTCAGCGGTACACCCTTTTTTTGTCCTTCGCCGGCACGCTCCCCCTTGCCTTCAGCGGTACACCCCCTTTCAGCCCTCAGCGGTACGCCCCTTGTAACCTTCAGCGGTACACTCCCTTGGGCTCCAGCGGTACGCTCTATTGGCCTTCAGCGGTACGCCCCCTTGGCCCCCAGCGGTACGCCCTCATTGGCCTTCAGCGGCACGCCCCCTTGCCCTTCAGCGGTACGCCCCCTTTAGCCTCCCAGCGGCACGCTCTCTGCCCAGCGGTACGCTCCCGTTTTCCCCTTCACCGGCACACTATGCATATACGCATATACGACCTGATAAGGGCATTAATAATAGCAAATAAATTAATAAAAATTATGCTAATTAAAGGACTCCGAATGTGCAATATCAATCACAATAAAAGGGGCGTGAGGGGTAATAAAAAAGGGGTAAATAACAAACAAGTGACAATAATAAGAATAATCATGAATAAAAGAAGAGAAATCATCCCGGACAAAGGCACTAATAAACAGTAAACATCTGATCAGAAATCCCAGAAGATGCAACCGATAAGACCCCAGATAAAAGATGCTAAGGCCTGCACTGCAGCCCCCATCTCTCCCCGTGACCCGGGGCAAAAGGAACAACAACGTTGCCCCTTTAGGTCGAGCCCGAGTCTCCGGAATTCCCCCGATGTGGCCGGGCTTTGATCTAACCTCGGGCCGACACACTAATCGGACCGGATTTGCTTTCTCGTTCCGAAAGCCTTCCGAGCAACCATCGAAATTGCCGTACATTCGGCACACGTTTGAACGGATTCGTCCCGGTTTCTCCGTCGCGTTTCCATTACGGACCCGTGTCCGAACATGAAAAGGTCCTCGAGGGACCGACATGGCCGACAGTTTATGGCCTTAATACCACTTTCAATGTGACCCATCCCTACCTCTCTCGCATAATTAGTATTATTCTTTTCGGCCGCAGGGCCCCTAATTTCGGCAATTAATCAAGGGTATTCCCTCGTATGGGGGATGTAAATGACGTCGTGACCTTCATGGCGCGACGGGATTTGGTCCCGACACGAACCACACAATCGTCTGACGAAGTCAGATCGAGCGCACCATGGGCTCTCCGGAGCCCGAATAAATTGTCACTCCGGTGACTGGCACGCCCACGCACTTAATAAAACCAAGAGACGCAACCGGAACAACGGTTCGACGGAAAGCGCGTCCACAGGCGCCGTTGGGTGCAATTGCACGGGAGGCCTTCTGGGTATGACGGCATGCTCCTGACATTTCTGACATGAGTTAGCATATTTACAGCAGTCGTCGAACATTGCAGGCCAATAGTAGCCAAGTTTCTTGATTTCAATCTTCATTTTCGGCCCCGCCTGGTGTGCACCCGCCGTCCCGGCATGGACCTCCTTCATGACCCTCCAAGCTTCTTCAGTGGACAAACATCGGAGGAGCAGCTTCCGTCTGGCATCTGCCACAATTCGAAATAATATTCCGTTTCGGAGCTCATAGGAGTCTTTGGTTCTGACTAGCTTGATCCTATCTTCTCTTCGGTCAGGTAATTGCTGGTGTTCGAACCACTGCATCAGAGAGGCTCTCCAGTCAGGTGGGCCGATAGCTTCTGCTGCAGTGACTTCTAGTTCTTCTTGCTCTGGCTCCTCTTCTATCATGCTGGGCATCTGGCGCTGGTTTATTACTTGGATATGGAGAGATCCATCCGGGGGCACTGCCAGTGAGCTTGCCAATTTTGCCAATGCGTCGGCTTGTGCGTTCTCCCCTCTGGCGACGTGGCCTATCTCGAGGAGGTAGAATCGCTCCATGAGCCGCTTCGCCTTAGTGTGATAAGGGAGCAACTCAGGTTTTCTGACATCAAACTGTCCCTGGACTTGCTTGACGACCAGCAGCGAATCGCCGAACACTTGGAGCATTTTAATCTCCATTTGAAGGGCGACCTGGAGGCCAATGATCAGAGCTTCATACTCTGCTTCATTATTGGTGCAGGGTTTGCTAATGCAACAGTAGGTGTGCATCACTTCTCCGTCTGCGATTTGAGGACGATGCCAGCTCCGGCCCGCACCTTGGCATGCCCCGACGGGGTCGCTTCTGTTCTCGAGGCCCCGTCGAAGTATAACTGCCAGATGGCTTGTTGTACTTGGTCTACCTCTAGTGCTTCATCTTCGGGTAGCTCTGTGGCCAACGGGGAGTCTTCGGGCACGGGGTGTGCTGTGAAGAAGTCCGCGACGGCTTGCCCCTTAACGGCCTTCTGCGGCACGTAGGTAATGTCAAATTCCATGAGCAGCACGGCCCACTTGCCAAGGCGTCCCTTTGGGACTGGCTGGAAGAGAATGTGCTTGATGGGGTCAGCTCTGGATATCAGACTTACTTCATGGGACAGCATGTAGTGCCTCATCTTTTTGACTGCGAAGACCAAGGCAAGGCAGATCTTCTCAATCGGGGTGTACTTAGCCTCTGCACCACCAATCTTCAACTGAGATAGTAGAGAGCCTGCTCTTTTCCCTCATCATTGTTCTGGGCGAGCATTGCCCCCAGTGAGTATTCGGTGGCCGCTATGTACAAAATCAGCGGTCTGCCTTTGACAGACGCCCCCAGGACAGGCGGGGTCTTCAGTTACTCCTTTAGCTGGTCGAACGCGTGCTGACACTCGTGACCCCAGCTGAAGGGTGCATTCTTCATCATCAGTCTGTGGAAGGGTTGGCAGCGCCCCTACAGGTTGGAGATGAACCTGCGGACGTAAGCTAAACGCCCCTGCAGGGACCTCAGCTCTCCCAGATTCTTCGGAGGAGGCAGCTCCTGGATGGCCTTTATCTTCAGGGGGTCGATCTCGATCCCTCTGTGCCGGACAATAAAGCCGAGGATTTTTTCATTGGACACGCCAAAGGCGCACTTCATGGGGTTCATCTTCAGCCCGTACTGCCGGAGCCTTTGGAAGACGACCCTGAAGTCGCTCAGGTGCTCGTCTCTTTTCTTCATTTTGATGACCAGATCATCAATGTAGCACTCGACCTTGCCGTACAGCAGCTCGTCGAAGATCTTGGTCATCGCCCGCTGATATGTGGCACCGGCGTTCTTGAGGCCGAAGAGCATCCTCTTGTAGTGAAATATCCCCTTGGGTGACCGGAAAGCTGTATGGACCCGGTCATGGTCGGCTATCCAGATTTGGTTATAGCCAGACGACCCATCCATGAAGGACAGGGCCTCGTGGCCAGTGGTTGCATCAATCATCACTTCGGTGATAGGCATCGGGAAATCGTCTTTCGGGCAGGCTTTATTCAGGTCGCGGAAATCCACGTAGATCCTGATCTGTCCATTCTTCTTTTTTACTGGTACAATATTGGCCAGCCATGTGGTGTATTGGTTTTCCGCCACGAAGCCGACATCTATGAGCTTGTCGACCTCCTTGCAGATCTGGCTGGTTAGCTCCGGCCTCATGCGCCGGGGAGGTTGCTTCACTGGTTCCACCCTGGGGTCAATGGCCAGTATGTGCTGAGTCACTTCGGTGCTGAGCCCAGACATTTCTTTGTAATTCCAGGCAAAGCAATCCCGAAATTCTTACAGCAGCTTTGTGTATTGTTCTCTCTCCTGTAAGGGCATGAGAGCACTCAGAAAAGTCGTCCTGGGGTCGTCTTCTGTACCAAGGTTGATCTCAATCAATTCGTCGACCGTGACCTGGCCGCCACTTTCAATCTCCGGCGGGGCTGGAGACAAATCAACGAAGTCTTGGTCTTCATTGTCCTCGGGCTCGAGGACGCCATCTCCCTCTTCTTGTTCATCCAGACTGGGCATGGAGGCTATGTTCACCTCGCAATCCTCCAGGGCCGTGGCCGCTGGGTGAGCGAGGTCCTCTGGCTCAGAGGGCCATAGGTCCATCCCGGGCTCTTCTGTGTATTCATCATAGACTGCTCCCGCAGGGGCTGGGGTAGCCGCATCTTCGGGCGCCTGGCATTGGATGGACACAGTGTAGGCTCCTGCCCTGGGGCTGTCCGCCACGTGGGGGCGTGGCGGGGCTACCACGTAGTCCCCCAGTCTAAGCTCATCCCTGTCGATGAGGCTTTGAGCAATGTCTTTGAAGACATAGCAGTCTTCAATGGCGTGGCCCAGTATCTGGTGGTAAGGGCAAAATAGTGGGTCCCCGCTTCTTCTGGTGTCTTGCGGCCTCTTGGACCGTGGAAGGGAGACTTTGCCGTAATGGCAAGCCCAGTCGAAGACGCCCCGGGTCTTCTCTCTCGGAAAGGAATAATGCTTCTGTAGCTTCTCTTGGAGTGTCAGCCCTTGCCTGGTTGGCCGCTCGACCGGTGAGCTTGCCATGTCTCTCATTTCCCGCCTTGTCAAGGCGGGGGTGTTGGGACTGGTGCCTCGGGGCCGAGGCATCCGGCCGCCCCATGGGGGGAGAGATCCCTGGATCAGGTCGGCGACTAGCGAGGTTAACTCAGCCAGCCGCCTTTTTAGCCTCTCGATCTCCCGTTGCTGCTTGTGGTACAAGGCGTACATGACGGGGTCGTATCGAGGGGAATTCGGAGCATGGCCCATGCTACTGCTCCTTGTTTCGCCGGCCGACCGGGGTGGAGGCGCCTCGCTGGCGTGCCCTCTCGAGGTCGACGCTTCGGAGAAGGAGGGGGTCTTCTCCATGCAGCGGCGGCCGGGAGGCTTCCAAGGAATACTTCTTCGTCTTGTGCCTCTTCGGCCGGGGCGCCGGGACTTGTGTCTTGGTGGGTTTCCCGCAAATCTGCAGCTTCTGCGGGGTCGTCGCCGGGCCATGTTGAGACCGATATGACATCAGCCTCGTAGTAATCTTCTAGTGAAAAGCCCAGACCGGGGTGCTTGGTGATCTTCAGCAACCGTCGATCCAGGTTTGGTGGGTTCCACATTCTTTCAAATATTTCCTTCCGGTTGGAGGGCTGGTAGAGAGCAATTTTCTGCTTTCTGACCATTCTGGCTGCCTGGTCAGTCATGTGGGGAAGTCCCGTAATGGGGACGTGCGGGTCGTGCAACTCGTCAGGGAACCGACAATCATCGTCTTCCCTGACTGGCTTCTCCCCAGCCACATAGAAAATAGTGGGCGGCCCCTCAGGGTTAGGCACCTCGAAGGTTCTCAGCTGTTCGGCTGCTTGGAATTCAATTTCCACTATCGGCTTGACGATCCCTGGCGGGACCCTGACATCTTCCAGCAGGTCTTCGAGGCAAGGCGTCCCTGGTGTAGGGTAGATGGCGAGAGGAGCCGCCTTGAATACCCCTTCTTCTTGTGCAATAAACGGTACATGTGGGGAAGCCACATAACCCGGGGGTGGCGGAGGAAACCAGCCTCCTGATTCTATTTTCTTCTTTCCCTTGTCTCGGGCAGCTTGAGGAGCTTGCTTCGCCTTTTCCAAATACAGATTGGCATCTGACAAGTGACACTCGAACACCTCGAACGGGTGGAGGTCGGCGAAGATTCTGACTTCCCTCCCCTCACAGGGGTATTTGATGCATTGATGCAGGGTGGAGGGCACTACCCTGTTCTGGTGTAGCCAAGGACGGCCAAGCAACGCCTTGTAGGAAGTGCTGGAGTTGATGACGTAGAACTGGACCTTGGTGGTGAAGTCATCAAAGGTCAGGCTGAACTCTGCAACCCCCATGGGCACCTCACATTTCTGGTTAAAGCCAGCAATCTTGACATTTTTAACTTCGACCAGGTGTACGTCAAAGTAGTGCTTCTGGTATACCCGGTACGGGAGTATATTCACTGCTACCCCTGGGTCGATCAAGACCCTGTTGATAGGCTGGCCGTTCAGTTGCCCTTTCATATAGAGGGGTCTGTTGTGGCTACAAGTTGGTAGGAGCATGTCATCTTCTGTGAAAGCCACTGCTACTTCAGGTGATATTTCTGCCAAACAGGCTTCAAGGTGTGCTGGCGTCTGGAGTGCGACGATGATGGCTTGCCGTGTTTCTTCATTCAAGGACAGCATCTCCCACACCGTGAACCGGGTCAGGATCTTCTTGAGGTGTCTGACTATCCGCTCGGCAGCCCGCACCTTGAGCACCTTCATTTCTTCGGGCTTGCCGCGTCTGCTCCCCTCCTGCGGCTGGGGTGTCAGATCAAGGGGCGCCTGGTTTGTGGGATCTGTTGTAGCCCGTTGAGCGGGCGGGGTCAGCTGGGCCTCCTGTGCTGCTCGCATGAATTCGATGAGGTTTGGGGTGCCGCTAAATTCTTCCTCTGGCTGGACAGGAGTTGCAGCTGGTAGAGCTTGGGGAATGCTCGCTTTAATTGTCGCAACGGACTCCTGGGGGTGTGCCTGCCTTCCTGCTCGAGCTGACAGGAACTCGGCGAATGACGGGGCGTCTTGACTCTTGGTGCTTCCGGGATAGAGACCTGATGGGGGAGGGACCTCAGTGCCTCGGACCTCGGGCTCGGGAACCTGGTATGGCTGTTCCCCCCGGAGCATGATGTTGAGGCTGCCCTGAGGAGGGTGCCCCCACTTCCTCCCTGACCTGGTGGCGTGTTGGGAGGTGGATGCCTCAGCTTGACTCACCTCTGCTGGCTCATGGGGTGGGTCTTCTCCCTTTTCTTCCAGGGAGAGAGCGGTGTCGAACAGCGCCGAGAGTGTGTTGCAGGCGAGGACGACCTCCTTGTTCTTCTTGCCCCTGGGTCTTCTCTTCTTCTTCTTCTTGCCTGCTGTAGCAGATGGCTGCTCTTGAGGAGGTCCACCCCACAGGGGAGGCTCTTCTTCTATTTCAGCCTTTGTTCCTGGAGCCAGCTCGAGTGATTCGAATTCCTCCCAGGGGACATAATCTTTTAGCTCCACGGGCTGGATTTTGGGCTGTTCATAATCTTCGAGCCCGTCAATAATGGTTTGGAGTCTTTCGACCGCTGGGCTAGTCTTCTTGTGCATCCGTAGCGGGACAGAACTCTTCTTGTTGTGAGTGGGCCGCCTCATGACCAGCCGAGGGGCCGTGTCGTGGCAAACCGGGCTTGCCGGGGGCGGTGCAGGCAGGGGCGTCGCCTTCCTCGGATGAATTGCTGGGGCGGGCCGAGCGGCACGCGCCTTTCTGTTTCTCCCGGGCACCGTCTGCCAGCCCTCTTGATCTCGAGCTGGGGCCATAATAAAAGTCTCATAAGTGGCGCGGGCACAGGCCTCCGTCCACTCTTCAGGTAGCTCCTGGTATAGTGAGATCATATTGATGGAGGAGGCTATGCTGGGCAGCTCGTGTGGCTACGGGGGGTCTACTTTATGTTCCCCCATGTCCAGCTCCCCGTCTTTGATTAAGGACTCAATGATGTCCTTTAAGACGTAGCAGTCTTCAATGGTATGCCCGAGCACCTGGTGGTACACACAGAAGCGCGGGTCATCCTTCTTCTTCAAGTCGCCAGGCCTTTTCGGCTCTGGCAGTGTGATTTTATTGTAGCTGGTTGCCCATTCAAACAGGAGCTTGGACTTGTCCCGAGAGAAGGAATATAACTTGTTCCTCATCTTTTCTCTTAGCGAGGGGCCTTCCCGCCGCTCTGTGGTTCTAGGCGGCGGAGGGTTGGCCGCTCCCTTGGCTTTCTCCTTCTGCTTTTCAAAAGCCTGGAAGTCTAGTGCATGCACCTCCGGGGGAGCCGGCTTCTTCTCCGCCTGCCTGGCCCTCTGGCTTGACATGGCCGGGGTGGAGGAATATCGGGCCAAGAATGTCTCGATCTCCGCCACCACATTGTTCAGGCGGTCAAATGTCTTGACCTCAGTGCCGATCATTCTTTCCAGGATTTCTTTCTTTAAGTTTTGCTTGCAGATCTGCATTGCGTCCTCCTGATGCGGGGGGCGTTTGCACCTCATGCTGAGGTTCCTCCACCTCTTAATATAGTCGAGAGCCGACTCATCATTCTTCTGCCTTGTGGCGTAAAGTTCAGCCATGGTAACTTCTCTCTCGGCGATGTAGAACCTTTCCTTGAACTTCTTCTGCATGTCAGGCCAATCGGCCACCGACCCAGGTGACAAGTCGGAGTACCATTCAAAGGCAAGTCCGGTAAGTGTTGAGCCGAAGAACTTCAGGAGGTAGGCCTCATCAGCAGCCAGGTCTCCCATGACGTTCACATTGTAGGCAATGTGCTCTCTGGGAGACCCTTGTCCGTTGAACTTTTCAAATTTCGGCGGCTTGGTGACGCCAGCCGGCAACTTCCTGGCAGCATAGTGAGCCGGGTAGGGTACCCGATAGACGTCGAAAGGCGTCTGATCCCCATCGCCCCTCTCGGCCAGCTTCATCTTTATCATCTGCTCGAGCATCAACCGGCTGACTGCCGCCGGGTCGACTGGACTCGGGTAGAAATGAGCGGGCTGCGCGCTCGGGGTGGCTACCACGGTCGCTCGGGGGGCCATGGGAGACCTTTGTGAAAGCGAAACCTGTGGCGGGGTCACCACTGTGCAAGGTGCTTGCTGCGGGGGCGCACCCCCGAGAGGGTCGAGGGTCGCCAGAAGAGCTGCCTGTGAGGACTGCCCCCTGTCCCTGGGTACTTCGGGTATGACCTCGGTCTACCAGGACATTGGGGGCGGCGTGTTTCGCTCATTCAACTGCTTTTTAAGTAATTCGATTTCCTGCTGGAATCGTTGTATCATAAGCAGCATTGCTGGGTCAACTGTGGGGAGACTGGGCATGCCCCCTGTCTCTTCGGCCGGGGCGTCCTCGGATGACGTCGAGGGTCCGCCACTCGTGTCGCCGGTGGTGACCACATTGGCCGTGAGGGCCATGAGGGGCTCCTCGGGTAGGGCCCCTTCGGCAGCCGTGGATGTCGCGCCGCCTGCCGCTCTCCCCCTTCTGGTGAGGGGTCCCGGCCTGGCGGCTATTCTGGCCAATTCTTCCGGGTCGGTGGGTAAGGCCCCATAGCGACCATAAACTCCTGCCATATTGCAGGTAAATGTCTGCCATCTCTTATTCTTATTTCTTCTCGATGTCCTCCTGGACGATCCTCCTGGAAATGTCAGCCTGTCAAAGACCGATCGTCGGGGCGGCGCTTCCTCCCGCACAGGGGACTGGCGCGGCTCCTCCGGGCGGGTCCTCGATTCCATACTAGGTGCGGGTCCCCCCCTTTCTTCCTGGAAGGTGGAGGCCATTGCCCCCAGTAGTCTCTGACGGCCGGCGAGGGTGCTACCCGGGCCTCGGAGGTAGTTTCTCATGGCCTGCTCTATCCCTTCCCACTCCTGGTCTGGGAGAGTAGCCTGTGGTTGCATATCGATGACAGCAGCAGGAGGGGAGTAGGCCGTGAGAGCCGGGCGGGCGGCGTCATGTCGGCGCCCCCGACGACGGCGGTGGACCTTCTCGGGCGGCCCCGCGATGACGGGTGCTGGCGGGAGCGTTGGGGTGGTCACCTCGACCCCGTCAGCTCTCTGGGCCCTCCTGGGATGGTAGGTGCTGGGCCCCGCCTGGGCAGGTGCAGTGGGCCGGGTCTCCTTGGGCACCCAGACTTGCTTCAGTTTAGCCGGCCTGTGAACCGGCGTCCTCTTTGGTGCCACGACCGGGGCTGTGGGCATCACCTTCTCCTTCAGCTTCGCCAGTCCTTCAAAGGAGTTACGGACCGGGACGGCCGGGACGATGCGGTCCAGTGTCACCTGGGACCTCTGCCCATCTAGGCGAACTCGGAGGGCCCCGACCGTCATGGACTTCCTGGAGTTGGAGGCACCACGCCCTGATCCGGTGCTGGTGTTGCTTCTCCGGAGCCTCCTCCGGTGGGATGTCGACCCTTGGTGGAACGGGCCGGTAGTTTGGTGCACGTGGTGCACGTTGCAGCTAAGCATCGTTGTGGGGACGTTGTTGTCGCCTTCGGCCACAGCTCGGCCGGCAGTAGCTCCAATGGCCCCCGGGGCGGGGGCGTTGATCTGGGCGTCCTCGGGCGTCTTCACGTCGAGGATCTCGGTAAAGGCCACCCCCAAGAAGTTGGGGAAGCCCACGGTGGGAGGGAAGCTCCCAAAGGTGAGGGGCACCGCGAGGTAGCCGCCTCGAACGTGGCTCTGGACGGGCTGAGGGCCGCAGACGACCGTCATGGTCGGTTCCATGATGTCTCTCTCTTTTTTTTTTCTGCATTTAAAAAAGTAGCACAATTAGTGTAACAAGAAGGGGGCCGCGGGGCCCCTAATTTCGGCAAAGAGATGAAGGGTGGATTGGTCCCACCGGGCGTGCCAGAGTTGTGGACGCACTTTTCGTTCGAACCGTCGTGCCGGCTCGGTCGTCAGCCTTATTGGGTGCGTGGGCGTGCCAGTCACCGAGGTGACGATTTATTCGGGCTCCGAAGAGCCCATGGTGCGCTCGATCTGACTTCGTCAGACGACTGTGTGGTTCGTGTCGGGACCGAATCCCGCCGTGCCATAAAGGTCACGGCGTCATTTACATCCCTCGTACGAGGGAATACCCTTGATTAATTGCCGAAATTAGAGGCCCCGCGACCGAAAAGAATAATACTAATTATGCGAGAGAGATAGGAATAGATCACACTGAAGGTTGTATTAAGGCCATAGACTGTCGGCCGTGTCGGCCACTCGTAGACCTTTTCGTATTCGAACACAGGTCCGTGACAGAGTCACAATGAGAAAACCGAGGTAGGTCCCTTCAAATGTCTGCCGAGTATGCGGCAACTTTAATGCGGATTCGGAAGGTATCCGGAACGAGAAAACAAATCCGGTCCGATTAGGATGTCGGCCCGAGGTTAGATCAAAGCCTGGCCATGTCGGGGTAATTCCCAAGACTCGGGCTTGACCTGAACGGGCGGCGTTGTTGTTCCTTTTACCTCGGGTCACGGGGAGAGGTGGGGGCTGCAGTGTGAGTCTTAGCGTCTTTTATCTGGGGTTTTCTTAGTTATGTCTTCTGGGATTTCTGATTTGATGCTTATTGTTTATTCATGCTTTTGTCCGGGATGATTTCTCTTCTTTTATTCATGGTTATTCTTGTTATTATTATTTGTTTATTATTACCTCTCCCACCCCTTTTATTGTGATTAATATTGGGCATTCAGAGTCCTTTAATTAGCGTAATTTTTATCAATTTGTTTGCTATTGTTAATGCCCTTATCAGGCTATATATATGTGTATGCATATGGTGTGCCGGCGAAGGGAATAGGGCGTACCGCTGAAGGCTTGGGGTGTGCCGCTGAGGGTTAAAAAAAGGGTACCGCTGGAGGCTGAAGGGCGTACCACTGAAGGCCAGGGGGGCGTACCGCTGGGGGCTGAAGAAGGCGTACCGCTGGAGAGTGTGTTGGTGAAGTAAGGGGGGTGTGATGTAAAGTCTATACGTCCCCCGGCCTCAAGTCTATACACTGGCCGTTCAACCAGCACAAAGTCTGTACACTGGAGCAGAGTCTATACGTTGTAATAGGAAGTCTATACATTGGCTGGCCCAAGTCTATACGCTGGCCATCAAGTCCATACAGTGGCTGGCCCAAGTCTATACGCTGCAGCAGCAAGTCTATACATTGGCTGGACCAAAAGTCTGTACGCTGGGGCACGAAGTCTATACATTGCCCAAAGTCTATACATTGGATAAGTCTGTACATTGGGATATGAAGTCTATACATTGGCCTGAAGTCTATACGTTAGACAAGCCTGTACATTGGGGTGTAAAGTCTATACATTGGCCAAAGTCTGTACGCTGGAGAGGTCTATAAATTGCAACGTGAAGTCTATACGTTGGCCAAGTCTGTACATTGGACAAGTCTATACATTGGAATGGCGAAGTCTATACGTTGGCCAAGTCTGTACACTGGGCCAAGTCTATACACTGGATGAGGGTGTACCGGCGAAGGGAAGGAGTGTGAGGGTGGAGGCTCGATCGGTTTTCGACTATTTGTTTTAAGGCTTTTCTTTTCTTCTTATCTTAATTTGCGTGCAGTTTATACAAAATTCCTCCCTTTGTTCGTTCTCTTTGTTCGGTTCGGTCTCTTTTCTTGTGAGTCGGATGCTCGGGCTGCCGGGTGGTTAGTTAGTTCGGTTCAGTTCTCATCGTGGCGCCGGCAGTGATTTGATGAATTGGAAGGTTTCATTAGTTGTTCTGCTCGTTTGTTGCCTCCTCTTGCCTCTTCTAATTGTTTATTAATTCCTCACAAAAATTCAGCAGCATCTCCCCTTGACCCGGGGCGTAAAGGAGATAAAGGGAACGCGCCCACATGGAGTGGTGGAACCCGACAACTGGAGGTGGGCCCCGGGGGGAACAACACCTTTATAGAACCTCGGAAAATGCGAAGGAGAACGACAGACCGAAGGCCTCTAAGGGCATGGGCTGGGACTTGCCAAGGAGTAAGCTGCTGAGGGACTGAAGGGTGTGCCGCTGAGGGCTGAACAGGGTGTACCGTTGAAGGTCAAGGCCAATGGGGCGTGCCGCTGAAGGCCAAGGGTGTGTGCCGCTGAAGGCCAAGGGTGGGCGTACCATTGAAGGCCAAGGCCAATGGGGTGTGCCGCTGAAGGCCAAGGGTGGGCGTACCGCTGAAGGCCAAGGCCAATGGGGCGTGCCGCTGAAGGCTGATCTGGGCGTGTCGCTGAGGGCTGATCTAGGCGTGTCGCTGAGGGCTGTAAAGGTGTGCCGGCCAAAGGCCGGAAAGGTGCACCGCTGGGGGGCTTGGAAGGGCTGCATATATGGGCTGGGAGACTTGACGGCTGTTTAGGAAAAGAAGAAGAAACGACAGGGGGTTTCAAGGCCGGGAGTGGCCTATTAGTAACTGGGTGATCGGGAAGAAGGTAAGGGTACCTCCCCTTCCCCTCAAGCCTGAGGACACGGTAGATGGCCATGGAAGGGAATGAGGAGCTCAAGGAGCCAAGGCTAACAGAGGGGACCTACATCGACGTGGAGGACCCTAAGGACGCCGGAGGAATGGGGAGACGGAGGGAGGAGCGGATAGTCCGTCAAAAGCCTGCAAAGTTTAGCATAAAACATCAAAAATTAAAGAGGAACCCGGAGAGGGTGGTTTTCATTCATGAGAATTAAGAGGGCATGGCCCTACATACATATTGCAAAGGCAAACTTCCCAAATGGGACCGTGGACAAAAGGAAGAAAGACGAAGAACCCGAGGAGGAATGGAATGCGAAAGGGAAGAAAACATCCCGGCCTAAAACATTGGCCACCATTCCCCACCCTTCTCCCCCATTACATTTAGCTCTCTCCCCCTCCCTTACTCTTGATCTCTTCACGGTGGTCGCCGGAGGAAGCTCACGGCGGGACTCTTCTTCTTCTCTTTTCTCTTCTCTTCCTCTCTTCTTCTCTGACCTTCTCCTTCTCTCCCTCTGCCTGGATCCCCCCCCTTTCCTCTCCTCCTTTTTTTTTCTGTTTGAAACGAAGAGAGCTTTTTATACCCCCAGCCACCGGCGACCTCGAGCACGACCGTCGTAGGCGGGAAGCCGGCCATGATGATGGGTTTGACCTACCCCGTCATGGCTGTCAGTGGGGTAGGCTCACGTGGCCCAATGGACGGTTGCCACCTCAAACGTCTCACTGCGCGCCAAGGATACATAGGGCATGGGCTTCACGTCATCTTGCCGTTGAAAATCTTCACCGCTGTGCCGCTGGCGAGTTGAAAAGGCGTGCCGTTGTGGAGCCAAAATGGCGTGCCGCTGAAGCCCCTGAAGGTCGTGCCACTGGGACCTACTGAGGGCGTGCCGCTGAGGCCTGCTGAATACCCTGGGACTGTGCCGCTGAACCCCCCCCCCCTGGGCGTGCCGCTGAAGGCCCCCCCATGGGGTGTGCCGCTGAACCCCCAGGGGGTGTGCCGCTGAGCACCCATGGGGGTGTGCCGCTGAGCACCCACGGGGGTGTGCCGGTGAAGCCCAAAGGGCTGTGCCGCTGAACACCCAATGGGGTGTGCCGCTGAGCACCCACGGGGGTGTGCCGGTGAAGGGCAAAGGACCCTGTGCCGCTGAAGGGCCACCGGGGTGTGCCGTTGAAGGGCAAAGGACCTTGTGCCGCTGAAGGGCCAAGACTTGGTAGATGAGTGTACAGACTTCGAGTGTATAGACTTCGCGTCTAAACTCTGTACATACTTGCCTTACGGGTGTATAGACTTTAGCAAAGCAAGGGCTGTACAGACTTCAACTTAGCTGCAATGTATAGACTTGCAGGGGCTGATGTATAGACTTCATCGATGTACATACTTTGCGTTGAACTGGTGGATGTACAGACTTCACCGATGTATAGACTTTGCGTTCAAAACAGCCAACCAATGTACAGACTTGGAGCTTGGACGTATAGACTTTGTTTGTGCATTCAGCCAATGTACAGACTTGGGGCTTGGCTGTACAGACTTCGTTTGTTCATTCAGCCAACGTACAAACTTGGGCTGACGGCTGTATAGACTTGGTGCGATGAAGCGTGCCGCAGAAGGGCTGGATGGCAGTGCCGTTGGAGGGCCAAATGGCCGTGCCGCTGGAGGGCCATGGGACCGTGCCGCTGAAGGGCCATGGGGCAGTGCCGCTGAAGCCCCTTCGGGGCGTACCGCTAAAGACCCAAGGGGGCGCGCTGCTGAGCACCCAGAGGGGCGTGCCGGTGAAGCCACCTGGGGGCGTGCCACTGAAGGGGGCGTGCCGCTGGAGGGCTCTCCAGGGCGTGCCGTTGAAGCCCCAACTGGGCGTGCCGCTGAAGGGCTACGTGGGCAATTTTGAGCCCCTTGTGAGCATGAGATGTGGCCCATTTGATTTTCTTTGAGGCCCACGGGCTGTGGGGCCCCTTTTATGCTTGATTTCTCTGGGGTTTCTTCGCTCGGCACCGTTGTCGATGCTGGGCCGAGCATGACATTTGGATGTGCAATTTTCGGTATCCACAGGCGGGCACGGGCCTGGGCGGGCGGTGGGCGCAGGACGCGCAGGGCGGGTGAACCGGTGACGGGGACGACGACCGGCGGTGGCGCCGTGGGCCGTCGGTGGAGGAGGGGGGCCGGTCGCGGCGGGCTCGCCGTAGCCGCGGGGGGAGAAGAAGTTGCAGGGGGGAGACGCAGGGGCGTCGTGGAGAGAGAGAGAGAGAGAGAGAGAGAGAGAGAGAGAGAGAGAGATATATATATATATATATATATATATATATATATATATATATATATATATATATTACGGGAGAGAGAGAGAGAAACGTGGGAGGGAGAGAGAACTGAGTGAGAAAGGGAGAGAGAGAGAGAGAAAAAAACGGAGAGAGAAAGAAAAGTGTTTTTTTTTCTGATCCCTTTTTTTCTCTCTCAACCTTTATCTCTCAACCGAATGATAGGATCTCTAAATATTTTTTCTCTTTTTTTTTCCACTCCTTTCTCTCAACCACCAGAACTCAACTATTCTTCTTTTTTTGTTTCTTTTTTTTCACTTCTAGCAACCTAGAGAGAGAAAGAGAGACGACGTCGGGGACGTCGGGTCGTCGGAGACGCCGTTGTTGGGCTCTGATACCAATTTGACGCGGCGGCGACGTGGGGATGGATCGACGGCACTCCGGGGCGCGAACATGATGGGAACGGATAACTGCTATCTCACACAGCTCGGCCTCACGCCGGGCGGTCTCACACCGGGCGACACTCAAATCTCACAAGGGAGAAAGGAGGGAAGGAAATGCAAGAGGGAGAGCTCTCACACACAAAAACAACATTTCATTCAATCTTTCATTCATATCATTCCTTCGTAACAAGCATTGGCCTCCTATTTATAGGAAAGGCCTATTACATCCATACCTTCCTTATTTCCTTTATTTGCATATCTATCCTAGCCTAATAAAACAAAGCCCACCAACCAAAGTTTGACTTGGACCCTAATAAAATATAATTCTTTGACTTGGTAAAAATAAAATAAGATAGGGTGGTTTAATAATATAAATACCACCGTACACACAGATACACAAATACGTATAAATACGTATTCAGGATGTCGGGTCTTCAATCGAGTCTCCGAGCCATAGGCTCGGTGCAGTAGCGGTGCGGCGTCGGCTCCGAGTAGTGGGCCCGGTGGTGGACCCGGTTTCCCCACCATATGCACTCATGACTATATCTCTACAACTAAAAAATTGTTCACATTACAATTTGCATAATCACATAGCCCTGATACAGATTAGGAAGGCCTCCCTAGTTTTCTACTCGGTTAATAGAATTTCGACCATGTGACCTATCGAGATGTGTCAAAGAATCACTGACCCTTTCACGAGTAGAACTTAAATATAATGAAAATGAATGTCAATGTATTTGATCCTACTATACTATGTTGGGTTCTTAGCATAGGCCAAGACCTATATGTTATGAATATGCAATAACACTACCTCCTCTGGGTGGTGTGTCATAGTCAAGCACTATAGAAAACTTCATAATCAAATAACCTCTTGACATGCAGGTGAGCAAGCCACATACTCTAATTCCATCATGGATAAAGTAATGTATGTCTACTTTTTATTATACCAAGAAATTGGCCCCATAGCCTAAGATGGACTTCCAGTCATCTTTATCACTAGCCCAATTAACATCGCTATAACCTCTTAGTCACAAGTCACTTTCGTTGTAACATAAGACTAGGTTCACCGTTCAGTGTAGATATTAGAAGATCCTCTTTATTAGCTTCTAGTGAGTGGTACTAAGGTTATTCTAATAGCTACACTAATAGCAACTGATTAATCCAACTACATGACAAACGTTGGGTCAAGTACACAACATAGTGTATATCAGACTCCCTATTGTAGCTACATATGACACTCTAGACATTTTATTCCTTTCTTCATCAGTTTGTGGGCACTGACTTGCATTTAAAAAAGAACCCTTATCAATTGGAGTATCAATGGGTTTAAAGTGATAAATATGATATCGCTCAATAATATTATTTATTTATGTAGCTCTCCTAAGACAAACTTAGAAGTCTTTTGACTGATCTCTCACAATCTTCACTTTGAGTTGGTAATTTGCCCCGCCCACAACTTTTATCTTGAAGATAGAAGATAAATATTGCTTCGTAGCTTCGATAGAATCCATGTCATTCTGAGTGAATAATATGTTCTCGATATACAATGACATGTAATGATCATTTTTACCATTCGTTTAACAAACATACAGATTGTAGAGACTCAATCGTGAGCATGTCGAAGGAGAGGGCTACCCGTAGGAAAGGGCTACTCCGCCATGAGATGCCGTAGTGGAGCTACCACTATGTATGGGGGTTGGAGCAATGATGAACTAGATTAGTCCCGTATTGGAAAGCGAGAATACTTACTGGGATATATATGTAGGATATGGATGCATAACTTATAAGGTATCTTTCGGGGATAAAATCAAACCAACTCAGTCTAAAATGGACAATACCTCGTAAGGGTTGGATTGAGTTGTGACGTTGTGATATCAGAGTAGGACCCCGTGGAGTAGTGATACGTGGGGCTAGGGTAAGAATGAACCAAATTATTCTCATATCAAAAGGTGGGAATAGTTACTGGGCTATGTATGTAAGATTTAGATCTAAAACTTGTAAGACACATTTTGTAGATAAAATCATATTGGCTCAACTCAAAGGAGGTAATATCTCCCAAGTATTGGATTGAGTTGTAAGATTGTGGTATCAAAATAGGACTTGCGCAGTATGATATGGGCAGGTTCAGAGACGAATCGGGCAAAAGTTGGTGGGCCTATAGTGACTTAGGTACAAGCCACGAAGGAGGAGAGAGATACCCATAGGAACATGATACATGACCATAGATGCTGGAGTGGAACTACTACGAAATGGAGCTACCACTATGTATGGGGGTTGGGGCAAGAATGACTAGATCAGTCCCATATTGAAAAGTAGAAATATTGATTGGGCTATGTATGAGACACCCCGTGAAAGCACATATAGGGTACCACACATACATGTACGTGGCCGAGAGTATTAGCACCCGTCGTACATGCACTTACACATTCCATAGCAATTAACAAGTCATACATATCTACATATTATGAGTATATACAATCATGTCACTGTTTCAAAATCTCACTTCACATCTCATTAACATTTGAGGGTTCAAAAGATGATAAAACTTTCTACAACCTTCACGCCAACAATTCCTATGAGCATGCACACCACCCTCTAAGAAATAGAAATATTGATTGGGCTATGTATGAGACACCCCGTGAAAGCACATATAGGGTACCACACATACATGTACGTGGCCGAAAGTATTAGCACCCATCGTACATGCACTTACACATTCCATAGCAATTAACAAGTGATACATATCTACATATTATGAGTATATACAATCATGTCACTGTTTCAAAATCTCACTTCACATCTCATTAACATTTGAGGGTTCAAAAGATGATAAAACTTTCTACAACCTTCACGCCAACAATTCCTATGAGCATGCACACCACCCTCTAAGAAATTTGTAACTCTTATTGACAGCATCTATAAAAAGAAAGTGGAAAATCATTTCAGTACAATGACTCGGTAGGATTCCTAATGCATGTAAACCTAGGACTCCATCTTGCTAAATATAATATACATGTAAAAGTTTAAGAAATTAAACCATGTTGCAGGTTAAACTAATTTTTCATGTTACACAATTATGTATAAATGTAACTAACATGTGATTCTGAAACATAAAAGACAGAATGATCTTATAAACTGATAAATAAATGCATTAAGCTTAGGTGAAATAGGAATGAAAGTCTCCTATATCACTGTCCAAGATTGTTGAGGCCAAGAAATTAAGTTACAAGACTGCATGATATCTAAGAAAGACATGAATTAACATAGACCTGAACATGAATTTGAATAACTTGAATTTGAAACATGAATTTAGAACACGAGCGTATATCTCGTTGGTTTTTCATATATAAATAACATATATGATATATCTCATAATTTGGTTAGCATATCTTGAACACAACTTGCATAATCTTGATGTAAAGCTCATATCCATATCCTCAACATATTAACCTGATTAAATTAGCATATATTGCATAAAATCAAGTTTAAGCTAAGGGACTATCATCCCGCAAGAAGTGAACTCTTACACATACACGTTTTCACTTGTAAGGTACGCACCGAGTGAGTCCTAGACGTGTACACAAATCAGAGATCTTATATCTTATCCTAAACTTAGATAGAAATTTTTATGTCTACCGCCAAGACATATGTCACATTCTTGGGTAGAGGGAATGCAATAGTTTATTGCCTTGCTACCTTGAGATTCCCAAGTCGCCATGGGTGCTACACCGTCCAACTTACCCGCTCAAGCATACTCTCAAATTTGGAATTCCAATGAAGGAATATAGCTCAAATTGTGTATCCTTATTCAGATTCCATGTTTAACATGACATGTTAATGGACATCCTTTCCAAATATATCAAATTTTATGACATAGAAATATATTAAACAATCATCACAACCTATATGCCTTGTTTATTTAATTTATAGCTCAAATTGTGTATCCTTATTCAGATTCCATGTTTAACATGACATGTTAATGGACATCCTTGTTGGGTTTACACTCGAGATGGGTTTCCTTCCGGATGGGTTGGGGACTCCGGCGAGGTGGGTCTTCTTTTAAGATCTATCGATCTCATTCACTGCAGATGGATATCACCATCTCTTCTTTATAGGGTGCATCGCACCACCTCCCCTCTGTCCCACTACAATAGTACACCCAAGACAAGATCCGGGAAACCCGGTGAGTGGTTCCCAACGGCACTGTCGGTGCCATTATGGTTTGGCCACATGCTAACATCTCCAACTTGGCCAAACAAATTATTATATCCCCACTGTCCGTGAGTAATATAATATTTCCTTTGAATCACTCCCACTATCCGTGAGTAGTGTTTCCACTCACCATTACTTCTATACTCTCATTATCCATGAGTAGTATTTCTGATACACTCCCACTATCCGTCAGAGGTATCGTTATTTTCATTATCCATGAAAATATTCTTTCTTGGCTTGCATATTCCTAAGCCCCATTAAGCCAACATGCTTAATGAAATTCTCTGCTGAGATACTTTTCGTCAATGGATCAGCAATCATATCATTTGTGGGAACATAAGTCACTTTTATTTCCCCTTTCTGTACAATATCTCGAATATAGTGATATTGCACTTCAATATATTTTCCTCTTGAAATGTTTGCTCCACTGTTAATCAGGCTAATAGCCGCCTGATTATCACAGTACATCTCAATTGGTCCATCTACCAAGTTGAGATTCAAATCATTCAAGAATCTTCTGATCCAAACTGCATGAGTAGTAGTTGTACTACATGCAACGCACTCAGCTTCCTGTGTGTATCGAGCAACACACCCTTGTTTCTTTCTTCCCCAAGAAACAACAGCACCACCAAAGATGAACAAATGTCCCGACGTGGACTTTCCGTCATCTTTATCTCCTCCAAAGTCCGCATCCGAATATCCGAGAACCTCAAGTGTATCAGCTTGATAAACAAGACTGTGGTGCAAAGTTCCTCTCAGATATTTCAAAATCCTTTTAACAGCTTCCCAATGTGCTGGGCCAGGATTGCTTTGGTATCTACTTACCAAACTGACTGGGTATGCCAAGTCCGATCTTGTACACATCATTGCATACATCAAGCTTCCGACTGCTTGTGCATACGGCACCATGAGCGGCTCTTGTCCCTCTCCGGGACATTTACCCTTACACAACCGTTTCTGATGGACTAACGGTGTAGGTGCCGGATTGCTATTTTGCATTCCGAATCTCTTGAGTACAGACCTCAAATATTTTTCCTGGTTTATACTCAACATTCTAGACTTTCTATCCCTTAGGATTTGTACACCAAGAACATAGGATGCCTCACCCATATCCTTCATCTCAAACTTTCCACTAAGTTCAAATTTAACTTTATTCAATATTTCTATGTCATTACTGGCGAGTAAAATATCATCCACATATAGGGATAACATGATATATTTACTCCCACTTTTCATGACATACACACAGTTGTCCAACTTATTTGAAACAAACCCTAGTTGGACAACTACTTCGTGGAATTTGAGATACCATTGTCTAGAAGATTGTTTTAAATCATATATTGATTTCTTCAACTTGCATACATTTTCATCTTAGCCTTCTACCTGAAATCCCTCAAGTTGTTGCATATAGATGTCTTCCTTCAACTCTCCGTTAAGGAATATTGTTTTTACATCCATTTGGTGCAGCTCCAGATCAAAATATGCAACTATTGCCAAGATCATTCTTATGGATGCAAATTTAGCCACTGGAGAATAGATTTCTTGAAAATCTATACCTGGTTTCTGTGTGAACCCCTTGGCAACTAACCGGGCCTTATATTTATCAATAGACCCATCAGCTCGAAACTTTTTCTTGAATACCCATTTGCATCCTATAGCCTTTCGATTCTTTGGAAGATCACATAATTCCCATACATTGTTCCTTTTTCATAGAATCAATTTCTTCATTCATGGCATCTTGCCATAATTTTGCATCATGCGATTTCATCGCATCTACATAATTCATGGGATCTACGTAATTTTCATCTTCCATGTCTATCATCAGACATGAAGGCTCACAGGAATACAAATGATAATCATCCATCCATGCTGGTGGAGTTCTCAATCTTTTGTTGCCTATTCCGGGTTGACCAGGCTGCATTTCATTCATAGGTACTGGTTCATTTTCCATATTTTGAGGTTCATCCTTAATTTCTGGATCATTTCTAGGGACATCATTGTAATAGTCATCATCTATTACAACCAGAGGTTCCTTCTCTTTTTCATGAGATTCCTCTTCCTCTAGATTTTCTAGAAATGTCGCATCCCTATATTCAATGATCCCTTTTTCTTTATGAAAAAATCTATAACCAGATGATTTCTCACAATACCCTATGAATCTACATTTCAATGTCTTTGAGTCTAACTTATCTCTAAGTTGACTCGGAATGAGAACGTGGGCAATTGATCCCCACTTCTTGAGGTGACTCAAATTGGGCTTCCTCCCATTCCATAATTCATAAGGTGTACTTTCTACGGATTTTGTGGGAATTCTGTTTAAGATGTGATTTGCCGTAAGCAATGCCTCTCCCCACAAATTCTTAGGGAGACCTGAATGCGATAGCATACATCTAACATCATTCATCAAAGTTCTATTATTTCTTTCTGCCACACCATTCTATTGTGGCGTGTAAGGCATTGTTACATATCTTTTAATTCCGTGTTCTTGACAATATAACTCAAAATTCTTTTGAGTTATATTCCCCACCTCTATCCGTTCTTAACACCTTAATATTCTTTCCATGTTACCTTTTCACTTCCATTCTATATTTTCGGAAGCAATCAAATGCCTCTGATTTTGCATAAATCAGATAAACATAGGTAAATCTGGAATAATCATCTATAAAGGTTATGAAATATTCCTTGTTGTTATATGTCTTTATACTTAGGGGGCCACAAATGTCCGAGTGGACCAACCCTAACAATTCGTTTGATCTATGACCTACTGCGAAGGGTTTCTTAGTCATCTTTCCTACTAAGCAATGTTCACAAGGTGTTAATTCCACCTTTGACAAACCCGACAGTAGGCCCATTTTAATCATTTGTTCCATTTTAGATTTTCCGGGATGTCCCAATCTAAAATGCCATAGATCACATTCTGATAAAGAACACAAAGAATACTCAGAATCTTCAATATTATTATTCTCGGTGTCAATTACAGGGATACAAAATAAATCATGCTCGGGGACAAACCTCCCCATAGCAAGTACTTTCTTATCCTTCCCTATTGACACTCGATTATTATAGAACCGCACTTCCAGGCCATTTTTCATCAAGGCCGGTACAGAGATTAGATTCCGCCGGATTCCAGGTGCATAGAATACATCTTTGAGGACCATGATGTTTTCTCCAAGATCCAGCCTATATGTACCAACACCTTCTACATCCAGACAGGTGTTGTTACCCATGTAAATCCTCTATTCTCTTGCCTTGAGCTTGTTCAGCGTCACCAGCCCTTTCTTCGTCTTGGCAATGTGACGAGTGGCTCCAGAATCGACCCACCATTCATTTGAGTCGGCAATCCCGGCATTGTATTCCGTGACGCCGATGAATTCTCTCTTTCCTGCTCTTTTATTTTTTGGGTGTCTGTTTCCACCCTTATTACCTTGCTTTTGGGGACAATTTGAAATAAAATGGCCAAACTTCTCACATGAGTAGCAAGCACCACGAGGAACCTTCTTTCCTTTGCCTTGGAATTTGTTCCCTTTAAACTTAGGTCTTTACATTCCGAGTGGACGATTCTAGCCGGTGGGCTTCCTGTGTATAGCATTGACCTCCTGCAAGTGCGCTTCTAGTTCTTTTCTCCTGGCCATTATGTCTTGCTCAATTGCTAACCGAGCTGGCAAATCTGTGACACTTACAATAGAATCACTCATTCTTAAGGTTGTGGCAGCCATGTCTAATGATGCTGGCAAACTATTCAATATAGTCGCCACCTGCATCTTCTCTGGAATTTCGGTTCCAGCGGTCGATAGCTCCTTAGCCATGACAATCATTTTATTCACATGCTCTACTACGCTATCACCTTCCTGCATCTTACATGTGTTGTAACGATGCAATAAGAGTTGAGTATTCACCTTTGTTTTGGTGTCATACTTCTCTTTGATAGCCTTCCACATTTCATTGGAGGTTTTGTAAGTTTCGAAAAACTTTATTAAATTATCCTCCATGAACATGAGCATTAGGCTCTTAACCTTTTTGTCATCTATTAACCATTGCTCCCATTTTTTCTTTTCCACTTCCGTGGATGTTTCATTAATTTCCGGAGCATTGGTATCAATGACATGTTCTATGTTGTCATGGATAAGGGCATATCGGATTTTTCGGTGCCACATATCAAAGTTAGTTCCATTAAGTTTGTCTAATTTTGCCAACTCCGAAGCAATGAGCTTACTGGCCATTATGATTATAATGAATCTGAAAATATGATAGCTTAATTTAATAAGTCTAAACATGATGACAAAAATTAATCTAAGATTTAAGTTGATTAATTCTATCATTTATTTGTGAGGGGTTTTGTAATTTTGTTTAGTCTTGTTTAATTTGTGATAAAAAAAATTAATTGACAAACTAATCAATCGACAAATTACTAAATATGCAAAAATATCACAGCAAAAAAAATGTTGTATGATGATGATTTTTTTTTATAAACATTAAATGACAAGTATCAATATAAATTAATCATGTATCAATCCTTAATAACATAAATAGTTATCTACATTAATTGAACAAAATATGACAGTAATTAATTTTTAATCAAGATATAACATGCATATTACATTAATTTCAAAAAATAATCTATAAGTCGATATATTGGACAAACTTAATCAGAATATTACGAACATGTCAAATTCATTAACAGTGGCCTTTTATTGGGATTCCAAATATATTTTGAAACATATATATATATTTCACTTTTGAGAAAGATAAATGTTCACAGGTTAGATTTCTCTTCAACAAAATTTAGGTTAGCAGGTTTTAAAGCTTATTTGAACCAGAAATAAGGGTGTTATAAATATAAATCTCTGTTAACATTTTGACTTTTCAGTGATTATTTGATGGTTGTGCAGGGTAATGATATCGAGTTTATACTATCACTTTGATGTAAAAGGAAGAAAATTGATATAAAATTTTGTCAAGAGATAACTTTCTACCGTATATAAAAGTCTCCTTACACACTCTTTGCAGTCACGTTACGGTTTTAGAAGGTTGTGCTAACTTATATATATGTATATAAAGAAAAGTTCACATTACTTCCTGTCACTTTCACGTGAACTAAAAGATAGTTCTGTCCTTTTTGTCGTCTGAAGAGTGGACGCCGTGTTTTGTTCCCCCCCCTTTTTTTTACTACACAGGACAGTGGGAGACAACACGCTCACCTTTCACACTTTACCTGTATGGAGCCGACAGTAGCCATGGCAGCGGCGGGCACCCGACGAAGGTCGCTACGGCGACGCCGATGGTGAGGACCTTCGGATGCAGGAGGTGCGGCGGGAACAGAGGGCTCAGCAGCGGAGGGCGATGGAGCTCCCGGGCGGCTCGGGGCAACGTCGGCAACTGCTGCGATAGGAGGGCCGGGTCTTAGGGGAGAGGCGTGAGGCAGCGGTAGCAACGATGGGCCGAGCAAGGTGCCCTTCAACAGGGCGGCGGCGACGATGGGCAGCTGACGGTGGGCGGCCGGAGGTGAGAAGCCCCACCCGCGACGACAGGGGCTGTTACCGGTGGGCGGTGATGCCGCGGCGGCAACGCGGCAGCAGCTGCAGTGGCGGTGGCGCCCGTCCTGGGTCAAGCGTCGACGCGCGGCGGTCGTTGGAGCGGTGGACGGCCGGGAGCCGCAGCCGCGGCAGGGGGCGTCTGCGGTGGGGGGTCGCGTGAGAGGTGCCGACGGCGTTCGGGGAGACCGCAGAGGGGGCGTTGGCACCGGCTGGTGTGAGCAGCGGTGGTGGCATAGCTAGCGGCAAGGGCACCAGAGGTGCTGCAGCGGCAAGAGGCTCCGACGAGCCAAAGGAAAGACCGCGACGATACGGACGGCCGGGTCGGTGCTGCAGCAGCTGCTGGCAGCCGGAGAGTTGAAGCGACAGCGGCGAGGAACGCAGCAGCGGCGATGGAGCCGCGGCGGAGGAGGCTTTGTCAGCGGCTGCAACGGCGATCCAGGTGGCCGCTGTGGCAAATGGGGGCAGCAGTCGCAGCGGCGGCGACGGCGGCACCGGCGTGGCTCTGATACCAGTGTTGGGTTTACACTCGAGATGGGTTTCCTTCCGAATGGGTTGGGGACTCCGGCGAGGTGGGTCTTCTTTTAAGATCTATCGATCTCATTCACTGCAGATGGATATCACCATCTCTTTTTTATAGGGTGCATCGCACCACCTCCCCTCTGTCCCACTACAACAGTGCACCCAAGACAAGATCCGGGAAACCCGGTGAGTGGTTCCCAACGGCACTGTCGGTGCCATTATGGTTTGACCACATGCTAACAATCCTTTCCAAATATATCAAATTTTATGACATAGAAATATATTAAACAATCATCACCACCTATATGCCTTGTTTATTTAATTTATAAAATAAATATGTACATAGTTTATCTTATTCATTTATATGGATATATGTAACTTATCATACTCATATATGTACATGGTTGCATGACTTTCATATACGTGCATGATTTTTCTTAAATGGAAACCTTCACATAACATAACCAAAGAGGTTTACAGGAGATCAAGAACGCATGATTTATGAGAGTGAAATTATGGCTTCTACTTAAGTTCATTTAATAAATTAGGAAGTGTAGAACATGAATTGCTCGAAATTAGGTTTAAAATGATGTGCCTAGTTTGTAATGGGGAAATTCTACCTCTGCAAAAGAATTATTTATCATGTTAACTCCTAACTTCACCCTTCTGAATCATGCTCCTGAGATGAACCTAACAGATTACAGAAGAACACGAGGTAGATCTTAAATAATTGTAGAACTCACGGAGATTTAAAGTATGATCTAAGGATATACTGGATACTTACTAGATGTAGAATATTTTTTCCTATAGATGGAAGATATTTAGAAGTACTCTAGAGATTAGGATTAAAGTCGAGAATACTCTGAGTAATGTTCTTGAGAGAGCTTAGAAAAACTACGAAAATAAGAGAGATATAATAAGAAAGAAGAGAAAGGGAGATTTATATAGAGCTCTGACCTTTATTCCGATTTTTAGTGTCAAAATTTTCACGTTAGCCATTATGAAACTCTTAAAAAATCTATTATTAACACATGTTAAATAATATCTTACGGCAAATCTCTCTTCTTATTACTGATATAATAGGAGATTTAATTTGAAATCCCTTGAAATTGTGTTTAATCTTCCAGTATCTTCATCTATATTTACCATTTGTCGCAGCTACCTATTATTTAGTCATATCATCTATATTTTTTTAAAATAAAATATTATCTAACTTCTTCGTATCACTTAGATCACCGTCCAATTTTTATGCTTCATCTACTTTTCATCACTTTACTTTTATATTACCTATTTTCTATTGTCTAAGTCTACTTCGTTAAAGTCTATACTATTCATTGTCTAATTTCCATATCGTCTACTTTTCACGTGCATCATCTATTTTGATATCACATATTGTCCAAGTTTCCATCATCCACTTTTATGTTTTGTCTACTTCCTATCGCCTAACTTCCATCATTTACTTTTTCTTTCTTCTACTCCTTTTACCGTCTACGCCGTCGTCTAATTTTTATCGTCCAAATTCCTATCATCTACCTTTCAAAAATAGACGATCCAATAGCTATTTTCGCTCAATCTATTTTTTGAACTTAGATGATCCACCGTCTACTCTTACTCCATTTGCTTTTCATTACACACGTCATTGTCTAACTTCTATTATCCAATTTACTTCGCCCACCTTTCTCATTGTCTACGTCATCATCTACTTTCTCAACTTAAACGATCATCCATCTATATTTTTTATCGCCTAATTTTCCTTTGTTTAACTCCTTTCGTCTATCTTCTATCATCGAAAGTTCTTTATTTAACTAAATCATCCGATTTATTAGTTCTTCTAAAGGGAAAATTTAGTATCATCACACTTACATTTTCATCATAAATATTTACAAATATTTTAAAACTTTTAAAATTTTCGAGGTGTTACAATATATATAAGATTTGTATTCATAACTCGTGAGACGTCTCTTGGGGACAAAATTGTGTGGGTTCAATATAAAGTGAATAATATCTAATAAGGGTTGGATCAGATTGTAACATTATGGTATCCAAGTAGTACCCGCGTAATATGATGACTTGGGAATGAATCAGATGGAAGTTGGTGGGCCTATAGTGACGTAGTCACTTGCCGTGCAAGAATAGAGGGCTACTTTTAGGAAAGGGTTACCCGGCCTTCGGGTGACGGAGTGGAACGTCCACGGAGTGTAGCTACCATTATATATGGGGGATGTGACATGAATGAATTGGATTAGTCACATATTAGAGGGAGTGGGAATAGTTATTGAGCTATATATGTCAAATTTGGATCGAATAACTCATAAGGCATCTGTTGGGGATAAAATTGTGAGGGCTCAACCCAAAACAGATAATTCCTCACAATGGTTGGATCGAATTGTGACATTTTGACCATTCCATGCATAAACAATGTTGTAAAGAAATAAAAATGACCCTCGGTGGTTCTGAGGTGTGAAGACTTTCAAAGACGTTCTAATGAGGAATCAAAAGGTAGAGAATAGTTTTAGGGTATGACAAGAGGGAGAGGATACATACGCATGACTCATTAACCCATTAGAAAGACGTAGTCCATGACTCATGTGGGTGAGTTTACTCTTACCTTAGTCTTCATGGAAAAAAAAAAGAGTTTGCATCGCCGCACACCTTAGTGTGCAAGACAAGGGGGCAAACCCTCGTGTGATTGGTCCACCTAGGACCAACTTCACATGATGTACGTCAAGGTGTGCACTAAATCTTTTCCAAAAATGTTATTTTCTTAGTCCATGACCCAGGAATTGCAAAAGCAACAAATCCACCACCCATCGAGCAGCGGGTCTCGGGTGTAGGACTGTGCTGTGGCAGCACAGAAGGCCTGAAGTCTAGTTGAAAAGACTGAAATTTTGATGGTATAGTCCAAACGAAATGAAGACAAAGTTGGGCTCCGGCCCAATTAGGAATGGTGGTCTCGAATGGGCCACTTCATGGCCCACTAAGTTCGATCTTTGTAAGTCCATCCTTCTGGAATAAAGAGGTAATTGCACAAATAACCCTCTAGCTTGTACGTATACTTACAAGATTATTATTGTTATTTTAACATTACTTTTAATTATCTTACTATCTTGCAAGACTTGTAACAACTATCCCTGCCATTACCAGCCGTTAACATTCCATTGAAATCTCTCACTTAACCCTAGTTAGCTTTAGCTAAATTAAAAAAAAGAGAGAAAAATATACTTAACCAACTAAGTTACAAATTTTATTGTGTTATTTTACATATATATACTCTCTTACGGGACAGAGTGAGATGGAGCGAGACACTGACGTACCATACCGCTCTGGCAGAAAATCGGGATGGCCGGTACGACCGAGCCGGCAAACTTTGCTCTATATACACCTATCTATCTGTTTATCTCTCCATCTCTCTCTTTGATATAATATGACCGTCAAAATAACATTTTTCTATGAGAATATTTTCATCCAAAATTTTAATTTCATTTACAAAAATAGAATGTTCTTTGCATATTGAATAGAATTTAATTGCAAGGGCATTTTTGACACTATATTGATATAAGAGGATGGTTAAAAAGGTTATTAAAATTGGAAACATAATTCTATAACTATGCACACAAGTGGGTCATTTGTATAATTATCTCTAGGATGGATGTATTTGGACAAGCTTAAACTCCTTTCGGTCTTTTTCTAAAGGAACATTAATTGCTATATGTTTTAGGAAAGTAATTAAGATTTTTTCAACGAGGAAGAGATAATCAAGTTCAAACTCGAGACCTCTCTGTCTCCTCCCACCCGAATAGGGGAGGTGGTGAATCACGTGCACTAGGTAACTAGTGTTAACGAGAATAGCTATAATCATTAATTTTACATAATTACACTCGTCAAACATGCTTCCCCAACACTCACACAATACTTCCACAAGTTAAAAGACCGAACAACATTTAGTACTCCAGATAGACTTGAATCCAGCGTTCATCCATCTAAGATGGATGTTTGGTTTGCCTCGTTTATGCGCCAACCTTTCTCTATGTTTCTTTTACATGTTGACCTCCGTACATGCATGCAAATTACATTGACTACATTATAGAGAATTCACTCTCCCTGCATTAACAGTCTATCCAATGGCAATATGGTGGCCACTTACTTGATCCCACATCACTTCATGAGCATAATGTCCCGGAGAATGAACTCCAAATCCTAAATTCAAGAGTAACGTACCATTTTGATAAAATATTTTGAGATTTTAGTAAATAAATTATTGTTAAAATTGAGTTTATAAAAAAACATTTCAGAAAATATATTAACAGATATACCGTTATGTTAAATTAAATAATGTAAATATTTTTTTTACTTGTAAATATGTAACTTCTTTGCACAAAAATTTGAAAAAAAAATCACGCTTAGAGATAGGCCTACATAGTAGTTATACACTATTTGATTCTAAGGAGCAATATGTTTGTTAATACGTTTCTAGAAATAGTTTATTTGTAAATTCACTTCTAATAATAATTTGTTTATAAAAAATTAAAAATTTATATTTATAGGGTGTTTGATTGCAGTATTAAATATGTCTATCAATTTTAATTTTTATAGTATGTTAGATATGCATAGGAGAAGTCAAATCAACGTAACATTTGCAGTGAAGGGGAAGACTGGAGTTGTTTAATGTAGTTATTTGCGTATCGGACGAGGATATTTACCACTTTATAAGATAGATTGATTGTCTCCAATGAGTGAGAGGTTTTTGTCGAGGAACCCTTGGTAGATCAATGGCTGGATCCCACAGCGAAGAGTGGTGCACTCGTCAATGGTGTGACCATAGTTCTGGTGGAACTCATAGTATTTTGATGTGTCCTGGTGGCTTTGGTTGTCAGACATTTGAGTGGGCAATCGGAGATAAGATTTGTCTTGAATCTCTCTCAGGATTTGACTTGTGAGAACAACGAGGAAGGGAAAGCCTTCCCAGTGGTGTCACTGGTCATCCCTCTAGTTGTTCCACGGAGGGTGCCTATCATCGTGCCCTTATGTAAGTCTTCGTCGTACCTCAAGGGTGAGGTTATCTCTTACATCAAGTGTGAGGATGTCTTCTTTGTTGTTGTATCTTTGAACTTTAGCCACCAACTTGACTGGGGATGCTCGGAGGCAGTGGTCAGTGGTCTCATTGAGTATTGTAGTGATAGCTGTGGAGATGTCTAATTGCTAGACTTGAAGGGCCTTGGCGTGGAATCGCCGCAAGACCTGAGGCTTTTGCCTTTCTTCTGCTTAAGTGCCATGAGGTAGGTAGAGGACTTGTGGAGTTGGGTGTAACTGGCAAAGTGAGTGATGAAAGCACAACTAAGTTGTTGTGAACTTGTTATGGAGCTCAGTGCGAGTGTTTTGAACTAGGCCTTTGTCCCTCCATTAAGGGTGAGAGGGAAAGTATGGCACTTTATTTGGTCTGACACTCCCGCGAGAGATAGAAGTGTCTCAAATTTTTCCTAGTGCTCGAATGGGTTGGAAGCCCGATTGTAGGGCTTTACAAATAGGAGCTCTAACGTTCCACGGTGAACTACACCTAGGATCTCAAGAGAGAAGGAAGAATTGTTGACCTATGAGAGAGTTGGTTTGTTCGGCACTTAATTTGGTGGCCATCTTTTTTATCTCATGTTTCATGTCTTCGAATAATTTGTCATTCCATAGCGAAAAGAGCCTTGAGACTGGGTTGAGAATTCGAGGGGTCATGTCTCCGTTGGTTGTCCACAAGGAGGATGTGTGAATTGGCTCTACAACGTCGAAGCGAGGCTCTGGTGGAGTAGTCACACGAGGAGAATTGTGACCTGGTTGTGCCGGGGGTTGATTATGTCCTTGGGCAGTTACTGTTTGATGGGTTAAGCCATTGCTAGAGGAGGTTGTGTGAGCTGGTTCATCAAGGTACCGATCATATCCTTCAGTGGTACAAGGCTTTGGCCAATCTATTTAAGATGGAAAACTTGTCCAGTTAGGGTGCCAAATTGGTCCGTTAAGACTCTGTCGGTGAGAGCCTATTTAGTGGTGGTGGTTAGCACCTCATCATCGGCATTGGCTCACTCCATGTTTTTTCGTGGGACCCTGACTTCTTGTTGAGTTCTCACATACGACGCCAAAGTGTTGTATAACACTTAGAATTTATTGTCGGGGCTAAGCAAGAGAGCTTGAACGGTGGCAAGATCTAAGTGTGGGGCGGGTGACGGGTGCTGATCTCTTGTTAGGTGCTGAGAAGGGATGACCTTTGAGAAGGAAAGAGACACGGGAAGCCAAGCGATGTCGTCGGGTGCTGAAGCCAACGAGCTAGATCCTCCTACAAAAAAGTTTTGTCCTGGGTGGGATGTCTCAAGAGAATCCTCTGATGTCTAAATCAACGATTGGTGGAGAAAAGTAGAAGTGCTAGGGATGAAGGAGCTGTCGTGGCGTACCTTGCGACGATGTTGTTTTATATCTTTTATAGGTCTCGGGGATTCGGAGACTTGCATAAGCAGGGGTTTTGCTGTGATTATGTTCGTGGGTGGAGTAGGAGCCAAGTTCTAGGTAGACTCGGTCATAATTATAAAAATTTAGAGAGTCTAAAACAATTATTACAGTGAGCAGAATCTAGAATTGAATCCAGGATGATAACAGAAGAACTATTGTGTCAGATTTGGCCCATCAGGGACCGCACAATCATTATCGTGAGTCAGGTTCAGACTTATATTAGGAAGGCGGCAAGTAATGCCCACGACACATGTAATAGGATTACTTACGTAGTACACATTTTACTGTTCACATGCTAAGGTTTGTCCCTTACAACCTGCAAGGTGGCCTTTCAGGCGTAACATTTCTGGTTAGAATTTGTCCTTCAAAAACTACAACCACCAGACTCCGTTGCAAGACATTAAAAGCAGAAGGTGGTCCTATGCGCTGGGGTTTCATCTGCATGTACACATTATTTATTATACTAATTGTAATTAAGGTGTTAAAACATAAACATAAGGGAGAAACTTTTAATTGAAATACCCCCGCCCCCCCCCCCAAAAAAAAACAAGATATTTGCTCATTTTTTTCCAATTTAATCTGATCACTTAATTTGTCCCTTACACATAGGTATGTGTTATTTTGTTTCATACATGTGGAAAAGATATAATTAAACAAAGACACTAGCTTGGTACTTCATGGATGATAGATCCTTAATTTCTGCAATCTTAACAAGGAACCGTACCTAAGGAAGCGGAGCGGTTGGCCATTCGGCCAACCAGCAGTCCCCTCTGACAGTGCTTCTTCGGCCTTCCCGGTTGCTCTGATGGGCCCGACTACCGTCGTCCTCCCTAAGGAAGCGGAGCGGTTGGCCGGTTTGACTGCTCTTCGCACGATGAGGGATGAAGTCAACGCTCTTCCAACCTTTTCTCGACCTGGGGTTTCTGGCCTCCTTCGGCCCTGCGTTGCTGCAGCGCCCTTGCCGCCGTCTCCGTTGGCCTTGCAGCCCCCTCACAACGTGTTCTTGGCTTTGCAAGCTCAGCCTCGCGCTGACGTTCCTCCACCACCTGCTACCTCCGTTCAGGCTGTCGGTGGTTCCGCTAGTGACATCCCCAGTCAGTAGCCTTCCCCGATTGCCGCGCTTGATGCTCCCCGGGGCTCTTCCGAGTTACCACTGCAACAGGATATCCACCCTCCGGTTCATGATGCTGCCTCCGACGAGTTTGATGGTTCTGTTGATGAGCAGGGCCTGGAGTTTGCTGCTTCTTTCCAGCCCGCCCGCAAGAGCAAAAGAAAGAATCGACGTAGGCCCAATCACCTCGAGTTCTATAATCTCAGGCTTTAGACGGCGGTATCTTTGATTTGGCTACCTTGGCCTTGTTTATGTTTCTTTAGGCCTTTTTTAGGTTCATGGATTTCTCTTAGCGGCTTTGTAGGTCTATCGATCTCACTTCTGTTGCATGTGGCCCTTTCGTCTCTAAAAAAAAAAGGAACTGTACCCAATGTGGATGCTATCCCAAATGAGCCCGAGGCCGGATTTGTTTTTTCTGCTGAAAATTACAGATTTAATCCGAACAAATCAAAATTTGGTATGTCACAGTGCCACTGTCAGATCGTTCCTATGCCCCTTCCCTCGTCCACCTTCTCCGATAACTTTAATCCTTAAATTCTGGTCACGTGCTCAATCCTCGAGGGATGCGTGACCCGAGATTTTTTGGTTCACCAGATTCCTCCTCACCAAAAAAAAAACTTTAATCCTTAAATCGTTGGGTCAGCACCTCCCACCCTTCTGTTGGAGCCACCGCGCCTTGGCCGAAACCCTCCCGACCCGCCACCACCTCCGCCTGTCTCCACCACCATCGTTTCCATCGATCAAGCCTCCAGCAACCAAGGGTGGCATACCAAATGCGTGCCATGCCCCGCCCGTACTAGCTTTTCCTTGGTACAATGAGATACATGTAATTCGCAGTGTACTCGATCTGTTTGTCAAACCCTGACTTGGATAGGGATCCCTCAGCCTTTGAGGTGTTAGAGCATGAACAGCCAGAAGCTGTTGAGACCAGACCTGATCAAATCAAACACATGCAATGACGCCCGTTGAGGACATGTTGTTGAGCCGACCTCAATTATCAGCCAGCTTTCTTCAGACGTATCCACTTGTTTCCCAATATAAATATAAATATATATATATATATATATATTACTTATAATTTGACAAATGTGTGTTCTCTAATCGAAGGCGATGATAACTTCTCACTTACCTTTGGATAAGGTTATGAACAACATAAGGACTATAATACTTCGTAATTAAGTAGCCCTAGTACTTTAATTAAGTACCCTAAAGAGAAGTAATCTTGTCTGGTGTGGAATAATTAGAAAATCCTAACAATATGTTCCTGCCCCCTAATACAGAAGATGAATAACATTAATTTTTTAAAGAAGTATGAAACTTAGAGCACTTTGAAAAGGACTCTTCTCTTCCTAAAGTGTGAGACCTGATCAGAGTTTCTAACTAGAAAAATAGGCATCCCTCTGTGATATCTGCTGCTTATAATCAACTGATTCTTTTTATTTTTATTTTTTTTCCTGGTGAGAAGGAACCCTTAACTGACGGGTACGTAGCAAGAAAAACTAGTCGGAGGACTTGTAGGTTGATTTAGACTTTATCACGTGCACCATAATAAGCACGGGGTGCGTGACGAAGATCATAATCACGCATGGATTATGGTATCATATTATTACTAAATTAGATCTTACAACTCAAAATTTGAAGGTGTTGAATAGAGGACTTCACTAATATAAACATATTATATTTTAATCTATTTCTAATACAATACTATTCTAACACGAGCCAATGCCCTCCACGGTCACCAGCTCAGTAAAAACGGCCTTAAATTATTTCTGCCTTACTTAAATATGGTGATGAAGAATTGGGTGCCACTTGGACTGGGATTTCCTAACGTATTAATTTGTTTAATCTTTTCTTCTACGAGAAAATGTTAATCTTCATGAAAATATCATATGTAAGCATATTAATTCTAAAAGCTCTCTGGCTCGTAACTGATACATGCACGTCTCGCATTAATATGATGAGTGAATATAGTTTCATTATTATAAATATATTATATTTTAACAAAATTTTAATATGATAATATGTCTTGTCCATCTATCAAATTTGAAATTTAATTAAAGCGGGACAAGATAGTACTCTTGATGCTCTTATTTGAATCAGGAAAAAAATACCCAAAAAATGTCCAATCAAAAGATTTGATCTTGAAGATTATATGATTCATTGCTAGAGGCATCGTGACCAAGAAACCTAACGTATACAATAATAATTCCGCCATAACCAAGACTGTCCGCACAGATACCACAGTTCTACCGTTGGGGTTGTATAAGTTTGCAGTGGTTAGCTTAAATTTCAAAAGGAGTGTACGTTCTGATCTAACCAACAACCCATGATGGTACGCACCCAAGAAGGCCAACTACATATATAAACTCCAGTAGTACGAAGCTCAAAGAACCACCACATGGATAGTATGGGGAATGGCTACTAAATAAGCACCGTAGCATATATGGTTACATAATTTACGAGAGGCAGTAGTGGTAGACATTTATATAAAATGTTAAGGGTCACTTTGATAATCGGGTGAGCTAGGTGTAGATAATTCATCCCGGGTGACTCACCCCTAACTCACTCCAAGTGATTTATTCCACTGTTTTGGTTGGAGTGAAAAAATTTAAGTTTATCCCTAATTGACTTCGGTTAAGAAAAAAAGAGTCAAACATGTTTAAGTCATCCAACTCCGGATAATTCACCCTAATTAACCCGACTTACCCTTTTATCAAAGTGACCCTAAATAATTTCTAAGAGACAACGGACGGTCATGATTTATAATATATTTAATAAACAATTTTCAAGCGATGTTGATCGTCGTTCACTTCAAAATGGGAAGAAAGGATATCCTGTAAAACACAAGATTCTTTGGGTTTCTTGCTTCTGAAGACAAAGTCAGAAAAAAAACGAATTTCCGAGAGCCCCCAAGAGGAACATAAACCATTGTTGTAGATGTTGGGAGAAGGGGGCCCTCTCTCACGGCCCTCGGAGTCTAGCGAGAATAAGAAAATGAAGAAGAGAAAGTAATTGCACACAATACCATAAAGATTTTACGCGGTTCGAAGGTGATGTGTCTTCATACGTTCACGGCCACCATGAGGTTCTGATATGAGAAACTAGAGGAAATCAACCACATTACAATGAAGAGAGCCGCCCTTTAAATATCAAGGGGATTAGGACACCACTAACTGTCAATTGCAGTAATATCCTTTTTAAGTACCAAGTTGATCTGTGACGTTACAAGCTGACATTCTCACTCGAAGTGGGATCCGACTCTTCAACTGAAATCTTCTGGCCAAGTCTTCCAACCGAGTCTTCGAGCCAAGTTCAGGCTCCACTTTTCAATAGTAGAAATTGTATATAAAGAATAACGAACCGAATGATCATTGCATGTGCTCTGCCAACCTTCCATATCCAATTACACAACACATGCGGGGCAAGCGATATAAATTATAGTGGTCGAAAAATTGTTACCCATGCACCTCTCGGCCGACACCTCCAATAGTTGGTGAAACGGGACCCCGAGTCTTGTCGGAAAAAGGACTTGCAGCCATCATAAAGACGTCATGAGGAGCTATGGAAGATATCCCAAGGGACAATGAGCGAAGAAGGAGTGCTACAGGGAGAAGTGATGAGGAACTCGAGGAGAGGTGATTACCAGTTCTTCCCCTCTTTTTTCCTTACCTCTTGGCCGTTGGGCGAGGCTCCTTTTATACCATCATCAGAAGGGTTGACTATAGGATTGATGTGGTCGGGGAAGACGTGAGTCGCCTAATTTACATGCCTGACGGAGCTGGAGACGTGGGTGTTGACTTGCCATTTTTGCAGAGGTGATAGCTCTGCCATCAATGCAACAAGGACGCCTGTCATTAATGTGACAGAGTCCGCCGGAGAGAGAGCGGACTGGTGCCGTCAGTAGGGGCGATGCATGCAGGCGGCGTCTCAATATCGTCGTTGGAGTGGGGCGTCGTTTGCAATCAATGCTCAATAGTGACCACTGTCAGAGTGGGCGCATACGAGTACGACGCCGGTCCTAACAGAGCTGGGGGCATAATGAGCCACCCAAATGGTATGGTGGGCCTGGAGAGTTGGGCACCGACTACGGGTAAGATTCCAGGTGCTATTGGGCCGGCATGATGGGCTCTCCTCATGAATCTTTAGGGTTGTCTTTACATTAAAGCTCGTAGTGCATTGGTTGGCATATCTAGCACATGCCCAGAAGATTGTAATGAGGAAAATTTTATAAAATGTCCATTATTTATCACTGTTATTGCTATCCATCAATTTTCGCTTCGACTAGCTGCCACTTACCGAGTTTTTTTTATAGATAAATCTTTCGAGATGGGGGGGGGGGGGGTATACGTGTGTGCGTGCGCGCGTGCGTGCGTGTGTGCATGCGTGCGTGAGAGAGAGAGAGAGAGCGTGTGAACATATACTAATGCACCGTCGAGCTACAAAGGCTTTTATGATAACAGACCGAAAGAAATGAAAAGAGAATAGTAAACTTCTATCTCCCCTTAGCTTCTCTAAACCGTTTTCTTCTTATTAAGATAACAGAAGAGTTCAAGATCAAATCGAACGCGTGATGGCGGTGCCCTTCCGTTTGGTTATGCGAATCCGTACGTAGAATCCCTAGATTAATGAGTCCACCAAATAGAATATAACAGAGCAGTTGCATGGTGTTCTGCGCCTCATCACGTACGAGTGAGAGAGAGAGAGAGAGAGAGCAAAATAAGTTATCATCTAAAAACAAGTAAAACCTAATACTGAGACTTCCGAAGTATGTGATGAATGGTGTTCTACCCATTTGCCCTCCTCGATCCAGCTCGACCCATCTTGCTTCCTTAATTTTCCTACACATCCTTCCAAAACGAAGTGAACGTTACAAGTTTCTTTCTTTAGATTCTTCGAGCTTTCCATCTGTAGTGTATGTATAGTTAATGATGTAGCAGCATGCCACAAGTAGCTTCGTGAGTGCACGTCTATTACAGTAACATTGCCATGTAGATAATTAAAGGGGCTCTCTCCCACTTCCCTGTATGGCATCGTTGGTCTCTTAGGCCTTCCGCCACGCTTCGAGAGACCTACTCCATGATACACAAAGATTGAAGTAATGGCCCCAACAATGCTATGCCCTCTCCGTTTGGACGCATTCATTTAACTGCATATCCCCATACAGCCACTGATGTCCGTCTATTATATTTCCTAACCACTCCTTTCATCGTGTGGAGTGACATAACAATGCAGCTCATCGATCTCATCAACTCTCACAAATGCTTTGGCCTCAACAACCTGCAACCCCCTCCATGTCAGTCGTGAAGAACCCTGATCGCTGCTAGGTTTATCTCCATGGAAGCCAGTGTAGTGATCAGATCTTTGCAGTATACCCTCTCCTGGAGACATATATCATCACTCATCATTCTCAGAACATACATATCGCAGACCAGAGGCCATCCACGAACTGCTATACAGATACAACGCACGCATGCATGTAGTGAAGTGCACGAAGCAAACCCTAGCTTTCGAATCAAACGACCACATATGAATTGCTGCTATGGCTATCCGTTGGGAATAAGTAAAAGGGCTAAAAAGGAGTTGTTGAGCTGAAAAGGTGATGACATCCTGTGCTCGAGTCAGAGATCTACCAAATACAGACTTGTATAACTTTTCTCTGGATATCCCATTTGGGGTGGGAGGGAGAGAGATCTAGACCTGCCCTCACAGACTTTTCTAAGGCCACCTTTCCGTTGGAGCGTCTCAAGTCGTTCGAGTCTTCTTTTACTGGGTCTACCACGTACACACGGCAAAACTAATAAAATCACATATAGAAGGGCACTGCAGTAAAAGAGATTTATGATAAGAGAAATGCTAGGTAGATAGAAAAGTTACATGTCCAATGCACTACTAGTCCATATCATTGGCACATGGGTCTCACCTATTAAATTCTTTAAATATTTTTAAAATACATATATATATTTTCATCTATTTGTCTCACTTATTCATGTATTTGTCACCCTTAGAAAGTTATTTATCATCTTTAAATAATCATTTGTCACCCTTAAATAATATTAAAAGTCTCATTCGCCGTCTTAAAAATATGCAAATAATTACGAGAGTTAGCTATTTGTCATCCTTACATAATTATTTGTCACCTTTATATAGTTATTTTTCACCATTAGATAATTATTTATCACTCTTAAATAACATTAAAAGTCTCATTTGTCGTCTCGGGAATGCGCAAAAATTGAACTATTTGTCATCCTTATGTGTCTATTTGTCACTTTTAAATAGTTATTTTTCACCTTTAAATAGTTATTTGTCATCCTTAAATAATATTAGAAGTCTCATTCGTCACCTCAGGAATGCGCAAAAATTGATAAGAGTTATCTATTTATCACCCTTACATAGTTATTTATCACTCTTAGATAGTTATTTTTCACCCTTAAATAGTTATTTGTCACCTTTATAGTATTAAAAATCTCATTAGAAATATGTGTAAAATTAACAAAAAATGAGTTCCACACATAATATATGTGACCCAATGAGAGATATGACGGGTAATAAACTTACCCTCCTTCATGGGTAATAAATATTTCTCCGATGATAATATCCATTTGTTACTCTTATCAGATTAGAGGATGTGATTCTCAATAGAATGATTATTAGGACAAAGTTTAAAGTTTAACATGAGTGGTTATTAAAGACGAGGGTGAAACATTAAAGGCCCTACATAAGCAATTTGTGATTTGTGAAGGGTGTTTTCCGAACGAACTTTGTTCTTTGGGCATGCATGCAAAAACATATAAAACAGTGAGCATGAGTGCGTATGGTGGCCTACGTTGCTGGAGAGGTTCGCTGGCACTCGACAGAACGGGTTCGGTCGGAGCGGAGCATCTATAAATACCCCCTTTGAGACCTCTCATTTCCGCACAACATAGCAGCAGGAGATCATCCGATCAATTTGGCTTCTCTCCACTCTTGTTAGCTTCTCTACTCGTTCTTCTTCGTTCTCAGAGAGCAATGGGGAAGATGAGCTCATTCGAGATCATCTTGCTGGGCGTCATGGCCCTCCTGAGCAGCGGCACCCAAGCTCAGCTAAAGCTCGGCTTCTACCAGCAGAGCTGCCCCAAGGCCGAGCAGATCGTCCACGACTACGTGAAGAAGCATATCCCCAACGCCCCCTCCCTGGCTGCACCCCTCCTCAGGCTTCACTTCCATGACTGCTTCGTTAGGGTATCTCTCTCTCTCTCTCTCTCTCTCTCTCTCTCTCTCTCTCTCTCTCTCTCTCTCTAACACTTGAACTCCATCTTCATCTTCTTCCCTTCTGTTGTTTCCATATTTCAGGGATGCGACGCCTCCGTCCTCCTCAACATCACGAAGACCTCCAACGCGAGCCAGACGGAGAAGGCAGCGGGGCCGAACCTCACCCTCCGAGGCTTCGGCTTCATCGACGGCATCAAGGCCCTGCTGGAGAAGGAGTGCCCAGGGGTGGTCTCCTGCGCGGATATCGTCGCCTTGGTAGCCAGGGACTCGGTCGTAACCATCGTAAGCACCCACCCCCCATGCATGTCTCACCTCCCAAATCAAACAGTCTCTGTCCCAACCTTCCCTTTGAGACTAATCCTGTTCTTTTCGAGTTCCAAAACAGGGTGGTCCGACATGGAATGTGCCCACGGGGCGCAGGGACGGGACGGTCTCCAATGGCACCGAGGCCCTGAACAACATCCCCCCACCCACCTCCGACTTCAGAAACCTCACGTTGCTCTTCGCCAACAAAGGTCTGAACATCACAGATCTGGTCCTTCTCTCTGGTAAGTGAACAGGTTATCAGCACTGTCCCTGTTTCTTTCAGAAGATCAGCCAGCAATGGTCTGAACGTGACACGTCTGGGTCTTCATCATCATGACCAGGAGCCCACACCATTGGGATCGGCCACTGCTCTTCCTTCAGCAGCCGCCTGTACAACTTCACCGGGAGGGGCGACCAGGACCCGGCGCTGGACAAGTTCTACGCCGTCAACCTGAAGAAGAAGTGCAGGTCCCTCAACGACAACGTCACCTTCGTGGAGATGGACCCCGGGAGCTTCCGGACCTTCGACCTCAGCTACTACCAGCTCTTGCTGAAGCGGAGGGGCCTCTTCACCTCGGACGCCGCCCTCACCACCAGCGCCGGTGCCAAGGCATACATCGCCGGCCTCCTCTCGGGGCCGCCTCAGGAGTTCTTCCGGCAGTTCGCTCTGGCCATGGAGAAGATGGGCCGGGTGGAGGTGAAGACGGGAACAGCGGGGGAGATCAGGAAGCACTGCGCGCTCGTCAATTAGCTCGGGAGAGATGGGGGTGCCTTCATTTGTGGGGGGTCATGTGCAGGTGTGCGTGTTTAATCTGTGCATCATGGGTGTCATTCTTGGGAGTTTGGCTTGTGATCCAATAAAATCGGAAATGTGAAGAATGGTTATTTGTTTTCAAGAAAACAAATTCCTTCATGGGATTTTCCATTTTTCTTTCGAGGATTAAATGCCTTCATGGGTTTATCCTACTTTTTTATGATATCCGCAAATGTTAACAAATATTTTAAAAATTTTGGGTCTATCGCATCTGTAAACTCTCTTATCCGAGGGGGAAAAAAAGAGATAAGGAAAAAGAATCTATTTTCCATATTGAGAGCAAGTTTTCTTTTTCGATTTTAAAGGCAAAAAAAATGACACCCGAAACTCTCAAACGCAAATGTAAGTGATCTCCCAATAATTAAGTTTAGGGATATTCTCATATTCCCCATTGGTAAAAATACGTGTTTGAGAGTAATTTTTTTTCTTAATATTATTTCTCCTTTGAAAAATATTTTACTTAATTTTTTCACAAGTTTTAAATTTAAAAATTCAACTTTTGACATGTTTAGTAAAATTTAAATAATATTTAAGGGAGAATAGAGCTTCCTCGTTAGGAGGTGATTGGAGAGAGAGAGAGAGAGAGAGGTTGTTATGGGAGGGAGAGAAAGAGGTGTGACCTATGTGTGAGATAGAGAAAGAGGTGGTTGTGGGAGAGAGAGATTGACTATTTTTAAAAAATAATTAAAGAGTTATTTTTTATTTGAAAATTTTTAATGAAAGGTGAATTCTCTCCTCAAAAATTAGGAGAGGTGTTCCAAATAACGTTTAGTTCACATTCTTTTCTCAAACTAAATATTGAGAGAAAAAATATTCAAAAAAAACAGAACCAAACACTTATACATGAAGCTAGGATCGAATTAAAAAACATTAAAGGCTCGTCCACCATGGAAATCTAATTGTAATAGTGTCATCTGAAACATCTTCACATAACAACCGTATAACAACAATATGTCTATATTTTTTAAAGAGTAAACAAGCAAATTCCCCACAAGGGGACTGTATATGTATGGGGAAAGGAAATCGCATAAATAATGTACGTACGAAATATTTTTGATAAAACTATGAGAAACAAATATTAGATTTTGCCGTTTATGATGCTACCCAAAGGGTGTGTATATATACGTAGATGATACGACTGTACGTACGAGGAGTATTCATGGCATTACAAAAAGTATCCATCATAAATGTTTCTCTAAAGACAGTACTACTTCAAAATATCATCATTCCAAGCGACATTTCTACCCAACTAGCATTTTATCAAGATCAATCTCCTAGAAATAGAGAAAGAAACAAGATCTCTATGTGGGCATTCGATCGAACACGGTGGTACTCTACGACAGAACGCCCTCATCTAGCCACCCGAAGAAGGGTCATTATTAGTCCTCCGGCAGTGTAGTCTGACCTCTCCCTGGTCCCCTGTGAGCACCCCCACGTTCCCCAGCTTCACCATGGAATTCGAAAACTGCGCGAGGAAGAGGCTCGGCCGGGTCAGGTACTTCTCCGCCAGGGCGTTCGAGAGATCGCCGAAGGCGAGGTCCTGGTCGAGCTGGAGGACCGCCTTCCTGCCGAGGACGCCGCCGAAGAAGGAGCTGTCGAGTTTGAAGGGCGTGGTGGTCGCCTGGTTCATGAAGACGGTTGGGTCCTTCGTTATGTTCTGCAGTGTCACTACCGACTTGGGGCACCTCTGCTGGAGAGTGGCCCGGAGGACCGGGTCCAGCGACGGGTCCGGCATGCCGGTGCCTTTGAAGCTGTACAGCCGGTCAGCGAAGAAGCCGCAGTGGCAGAGGCCGACGCCGTGAGCACCTGAGGAAGCAGAGAAGGCAGCAAACGAAGCAGACCTCAGAATCCAGAGACGACGGAGACTGTGATCAGTTGGCCACCTCGATGAGGAAGTCGGAATCGGATTCCTCAGAAACTGGGTAGACTTGCGCTGAGTTGGGTGTAGGGCGAGTAGTCAAACTCTTCGTCTTTTGGGGGGTTAAAGGCACCAGTCAAACTCCGTTTAAACATGGCAAAAATGTTATGCGCCACTGGGCATCAACCAACTCGGTCTTTAAGAAGCTGAGTCAAGTTGTCTTAGTTTAAATTTGATGAACTAAATTATTCCCTCTATATTTGCATATTACAAAACTCCAGAAACTTAGATGTTAATGCATAAATTTGAACGGGCGTTATAACGATTTAATATGCCACATACAAAGATTGATATTATATAAAACACCGAAGCTACATGCATATATCCTTACCTAGCAAGGTAACAAGGTCGACCACAGTGAGGTTAATGCCCTGGAAGGCACCGATGGCTTGGAAAATCGTGAAGGAGGGTCCGGGCAAGTGCGCCTCCGACATCTCCGAGACCAGCCCGTCCCTCCTCCCCGTCGGCAGCGCATAGGCGGGGGCGCCCGACACCGCCACCGCGTCGCGGGCGGCCATCGCCAGCACGTCGGCGCAGGAGACGGCGCCCCTGCACTCCTCCTCAAGCGCCGCCTTGATGTCGTCGATGACGTCAAACCCCCGGAGGGTCAGGTTCGGAGGTGCCTCCTTCTCGGCGATATTGTCGTCCGTACTATCTAGCAGAACAGAGGCGTCGCAGCCCTGCAGCATCCCTATTCATCTCAGGTGCAGAGTTGCACAGTTCTATCCCCGAGGATGGTGATGATAACGATGATGTGTGTGTGTGTGTGTGTGTGTGTGTGTGTGTGTGTGTGTGTGTGTGTGTGTGTGTGTGTGTGTGTGAGAGAGAGAGAGAGAGAGAGAGAGAGAGAGAGAGAGAGGGCGCTTACTCTGATGAAGCAGTCATGGAAGAAGAGGCGGATGAGCCCGGCGGCGACAGAGGGGTCCTTCCGGAAGTGCTCCTCCAGCACGCTCCTCGCTATCTCTTCCGCCCGGGGACAGGAGTTCCTGTAGAAGTTGTACTCCAGAGAGAGAGCTGTGTGCAGCAGCAGTGCAAAAGAGAGGAGGGTCAGGGAAAGAGCCGCCATTAATTGGAGAACCACCCCGGCCTAATCACAGCTATCTGCAGAGAGAATGACAGAAGGAGACTAAGGCAATGCGTCACACTCTGGGGTTCCACAGGGTTCACTCAGTTTACTTCGCCAGTAAATTCTTAGCTAGTCCCGTGGAATCTTTGGTTTCTTTCCTATTTGCCATTTCCTTTTACCTCTTCTGCACTTACCCTGGTTCCTCTGATCTCGAAGCTCTGAGCTGGGAGGCTTCCAATGGGAGAAGCAGGAACGCGGGTCTCCCGCACATGCATGGCGAGGTCACATCTCTTATGTCGATGATACCCCTGTAGACTAGAGATGGACCGTTGAGTCGGCATTCCTAGATATGTATTGACGGTGAGCTCGAAGAATTACATTTTTATAGAGGGCTGTCTCGTCATGTAAGAGTTTGGCACCGCTGAACTAACGACTTATGGTGGTGGTCTCACCACCTATTGAGAGTTTCGGTGTTCCCCTTTCTACTTAAAAAAAATAAAAAAAGTACCTACCAATACAAGGACATGACCCTGCTTAATCTTTCAATAAGCAGGTCATTAATGGAGCAGTCAACGGTTCTGGAGTGATATTATTTCTTTATTCTTTCCTGTCGATAATTTGAATAGATATTTTTACATAAACAATGCTTCATCAAAATGATCCTTGTAGAAATCTTAAAAGAAAACGAAAAAGCTTTCTCTTGGCATTTGATCGAACACATTAAAAGACGGGCACGCTATGACACAACTGAGTCCATCTAGTCGCTCGAAGAAGTATCATTGTTGGTCCTCCGGCAGTGCAGCCTGACCTCCCCCTGCTCCCCGGTGAGCACCCCCACACTCCCCAGCTTCACCATGGACTTCGAGAACTGCCTGATGAAGACTTTCGGCCTGCTCAGGAACTTCGCCGCTAGGGCGCTCGAGAGGTCGGCGAAGGCGAGCTCCTGGTCGAGCTGGAGGACGGCCTTCCTGCCGAGGACGCCGCCGAAGAAAGTGCCGTCGAGTTTGAAGGGCGTGGTGGTCGCCTGGTTCATGAAGACCGTGGGGTCCTTCGTTATGTTCTGCAGGGTCACCACCGAGTTGGGGCACTTCTGCTGCAGAGTGGCGAGGAGGCCGGGGTCCAGCGACGGGTCTGGCATGCCGGTGCCTTTGAAGTTGTAGAGCCGGTCGACGAAGAAGCCGCAGTGGCAGAGACCGACGCTGTGAGCACCTGACGAAGGCAAGGGAGCAAACAAGAGTTTAGCAAACACTGCTAATATATAAACACACAGAGCTCCAGGCCAAACCCTGCTAATTTAAGCACACAAGGAAGGTATACATCCTCACCGAGCAACGTGACAAGGTCCACCACGGTGAGATTGATGCCCTGGAAGGCATCGATCGCTTGGAAAATTGTGAAGGAGGGTCCGGGCAGATGCGCCTCCGACGTGTTCGAGACCAGCCCGTCCCTCCTCCCCGTTGGCAGCGCATAGGCGGCGGCGCCGGACAGCGCCGCCGCATCACGGGCGGCCATCGCCAGTATGTCGGCACAGGAGACGGTGCCCTTGCACTCTTTCTCCAGCGCTGCCTTGATGTCGTCGATGATGTCGAACCCCCGGAGGGTCAGGTTCGGAGGGGCCTCCTTCTCGGCGACGTTGTCCTCGGTGCTATCTAGCAGAACAGAAGCATCACAGCCCTGCACCATCCCCAACCATCTAAGATTCAGAGTTGCAGAGATCCATCAGGAAGACTGGTGACAAATTAATTTACGATGACCCAGACCGTCTAAGATCTATTGTTTGAAGAGGAGGAAGGAGGGAGAGAGAGAGAGAGAGAGAGAGAGAGAGCTTACTCTGATGAAGCAGTCGTGGAAGAAGAGGCGGATGAGCCCGGCGGCGATGGAGGGGTCCTTCCGGAAGTGCTCCTTCAGGACGCTCTTCGCTATTATCTCTGCTCGGGGACAGGAGTTCCTATAGAAGTGGACCTCCAGAGCGAGAGCAGTGTGCAGCAGCAGAGCAAGCGAGAGCAGGGTAAGGGGGAGAGGCGCCATTGGAGATCCTCCGCCCCTGCACGGCTATCTGCCAGAGAGAATGACAGAGGGACTAGAGCATAGGGATGCTCATCATGGGTTTCCATAGATCTCTCAGTTTACTTCCCCAGCAGATTCGTAATCTCATCGAAGGTTAGATTCCGTCCGGATTTGCCATTTTTTTTAGCTTCTGTTTACCCCGGGCTCCTCTGATCTCGAAGCTATGAACTGGCAAGGCTTCCAATGGGGAGAAGCATGCACGCGGGTCGCTGCACATGGGGCTTTGCATGCAGGGCGAGGCAGTCCTTTTTGTGACGATAACACCCCGTACATCTCAGCAAAAGACTGTTTAATCTAACGTTGATGAACGAACAATTTTCTTTTCTGGTGGGGATAGTTTCGTCATAATAAAGAGTTTCAGTGTTTTTACGAGATAACGCTGCTCAGAGTCCTGCTTCCAGCTCACAACTTAGGGTTCCGCGTTAGTCCAACGGAAGGCATTAGTGGGGGATCAGTCCACAATCAAGAGGTAGTGTTGTAGCATTCTTTATTATTATTTTTTAAGTACGGATTTATATCAAATTGGTATGAGTTTCGCTGCACACTATTTCCTTATTATTATGGGCGAGTTTGATAACGGGTTAGATTAGGGGCGGGTGATCTAACCCGGGTGGACCACCCGACCCCTAACCTTAACCGGGATGGATTAACTCATTCTACCTA